>JALDQA010000014.1:0-1200000 GCA_023634325.1 Cladosporium cucumerinum
AGCAAGAAGTTCGAGTCGAAAGCCGGTCGGTTAGAGTCGTACGTAGAATGTTAAACGCGTAAGCGCACTTCCGAATCGAGGTATATTCGCTGTTACAGTAGGCTGCTAAGGCGATTGTAAGGTCTTCTTCAGAATAGGTAGGCATAGTAAAGAAAAAAGAAAGAGCGTCGCGTAAAAATTCGATTATAACGCGAAACTAGCGCGCAGGAGTGACCGACTTCACCTACTGACCGACTTCACCTACGATGACGTTAAAGGAATATCCTTATAATGATAACCTCCTATTATATAGCAGGCAGTTCCAGATCATTACCTCCTGCATTAAAGAAGCTAGAAATACACTCTCTATTAGCCGAAAGACGACACTATATCTCTATAGTCTCCTAAGGAAGATTATAGAAAAGGCAATCAGCTTACTTCACATTTAGGCTATGCATATAGAGCTGGTCAACTTTGAACGAGTAGTAAGCTTCGTAGACAGCATTACTTAAGCTGCTACCTTATGCTGTATTATTGAGATAGAGGACATTAATAGAGCAGTCTCGAGGGCTGTAAATCGATAGCACAACCCCTAATGTATTGCCCTTCCTATAGAAAAGATAGTATCTGCACTGCCTCCCTTGCTAAGGCGCTAGGAACCTCTGTACCCTAACTTGCAGAGAGGAGTGTAGGATCAGTAGTCCCTCTCTCTCGATAAGATGGTCGAGAAGTTCAAGGAGATGAAGCTGACAAAGATAGAGATCCTCAAGATGTTTGAGTCTCCTGATCTCATATACCTCACCTTAATTCAAAGAGGGGATGTACTAATGCGATGCCTTCGTTTAGAGCTAAAGCTGAATCCACCAATTGCTAACTATAATAGATACCTGCAAAGAACGCAAAGGGTGGCATTTCAGACGAATAATACTATGCAGACTCCGCCTTAACAGCAGTATACCAGCAGGAGCGCAGAACAGCAGCCACCTCTTGAATGTCATAGTTGTAGCAAGACTAGTTATATAGTGACGCACTGCTAGCAGGTCGACAAGCTGGTATAGCAAGGATACATCCATTTTGGCTAGAACAACCGTATTTTGTTTAGGACTACAGCTAATCCTAGCTAAGAGGTGCCTAGATTGCTCCCGACTAACAGATATGATGTATTGCTTAACATCCTTAGCTTAAGTGCGGATTAGGTAGATACCACTGCGCAACCAATTGTAGGACCATTAGGTAGAGCTATTACTCTGTCGCATCCTTTTAATAGTAAAGAGGATTCTGATTAAGAAGTGTACTATAGCACTCGCGTTAAAGCTATCTGCGCACTACAAACTAATAGGGGAAAAGGCAAGATTGCTAAACTACCTCAGCGCAATCGCATTCTAACTGTCCGTATAGATCGATCTAGATAGTATATTCCTAAAGTACAAGATTCATAAATGTAAGGCCAGACTCTCCCTCCTCAGGATATAAGGAGAACCCAGGACTCTATAGATGTCGATAAGGATCACCTAATAGGCGTTCCGCCTATAAAGCCTGATAATATAAGGTAGGCTCCTCGAGCTCAGCGACTAGGCGATGTACTTAGTAAAGAGGATACTACTCCTGCAGAGATTCAGGTAATGAACTATATCTTGAATATGCCTATTAGCATCCCTGTTCGAGATGCTATCAACTTAATGCCTAGGGTTTGCAAATTGTTTATGCAGCCTCTTCACTAAGAGATAGTAGAGGCACTAAAGGCTCTAGGACAAGGGAATGTCTTAGTGAACAGTTAGGATACTATAGGAAGCGATAGTAGCATTCTAGATAAGCGCCTTACTAGCGAAAATCTTTCTCGACCTATAGGTCGAGAAAGATTCTCTGCTACTAATGCAATGTCTATAGCCCTATTCACGACTAAGCAGCTTGACGAGCGCCTTAGGAATGTTAAGACGTACTAAGCAAAGCGTCCTCGTATCTCTATACGAGTTAGAAGAGAAGCAGTATAGGCACTAGTCGACTCTAGGGCTAAAATCAATGTTATAAAGGAGAGCTTTACACTACGCGTAGGACTACTAATCAACTCGCTCCCTCCTATAATAAAGGGCGACAAATTGATCTTAGCAAATAGAACTAGTAACTCCTTTGTAGGAATAGTAGAGACTCGTATGTTTATTAGAGAGATAGGGACCTCTTTCTAGATGCCCTTCCTTATTACTAAGGACTATACGAGTAAAGTGATTCTTAGAGAACCCTTTGCACTACAGTCCTCTATAGCGACCTCCTCAACTCTATCTGGCTGTATTACTATCCTGATAATAACAGAGGACAGTACGTATACTTGCGAGATAAGGTCTATCAATAGGTACGAGAAGAAGCTTAGAGAAGATAACAGCTAGGGGGAAGGCGAGGTGGTGTAGTAACTAGTGCTGCACCTAACCGAATGCTATTGCTAGACAATAATAACACTATATATGCTGATGTAGAATTTCCTTGTAGCGCTGATGTATGTCTTGATAAATACTGCTACGCTTCCCTTCCCTTACTAACTAACACTAAGGAAACCCTAGATAATCTTTCCCGACCTATAGGTCGATATTATTCAAAACTTCCTTATAAGTGCATTCGCGTATAGTCTATTACTAAAACATAAAAACAGTTAAAAAATGACAAACAGACCTCAAAAATATATATGACAGAGCTAGTCGACCTGGTGCACATCTTCTAGGCATTGCTAGGAGAAGGCACTAGGCGACGCTTAAGGAGACGAGATAAATATAGCTTATATACCATTTCGCACTAATAGTAAGAAAGCAGAGCTGTAGAGCTAAACACACTATATAAAAAGAAGGCAGACAAAATCAGGCCTTTAGATACTGCGCTTCTAGATAGGAGCATGCCTAACGGAAATCCGAATTGGAGGCAAGACCTCCTAGCAGAACAGCACTGCGCTCTTAATCCTATCAGAGCACTTAGCCCTTATAACCACTTGTTCGAACTGAGGTATTAATAAGAACTACGAGGTTGTTATATCACTATAGAGCACTAGGAGAAGATAGTGATAGATAAAGACATTTAGCCCTAAGAGAAGGAGATATTAAAAGAAATGATATATAACAGAGAGAAGGCCCTTATATAGGATTTTACAGAGATCAGTTACTATAACAAATAGGTAGTACTACTATAGGTTATCTGCACAATAGAATATAAGGCCTAGCAGGCGAAAAGTTTCCCTATGCTGAAGAGACTTTAGAATAAAGTAGTATCTATGCTTTAGTAACAGATCGATGCTTCTGTACTAGAACAAAGCTATAGGCTTTACTATAATTCTTAGTTCCTAGTACAGAAGAAGGATAAGAAGCACTATCTGATCAACTCTGCTACCAATATTAATACTATTACTATTAGAGATGCTATACTCCCTCCTAATGTAGATGAATTCTCGGAGCATGTTGCTAGACGACCTGTGTGCACCCTGTTAGACTTCCTCTCTAGATACAATCAGATTATGCTCTATCTAGCGAGCAGGGACATAACTGCTATCTAAACTCCCCTTAGACTCCTCTAGCAAACGACTCTACTATAGGGAGCAATAAATTTAGTAGCTCAGTTCGTACAAGCTATTATGTATATCCTACACCTACACCTAGCAGAGAAGGCTAGTCCTTTTGTAGATGACATTATTGTGCATTCACTGCAGATAGGGAATCTCACTGAACTTGTACTACCTGGCGTATAAAAGTATGTGCTCTAACACCTATAATGGATTGATAGGGTGCTAGCTAACATTAAGCAATCTGGTTGCACTATATCCGGAGGAAAGTTACACTTCTGCGCTCCTACCCTTAAAGTAGTAGGGTACATTTGTGGCTAAGATAGGCAGAGACCTATAGATAGATATATAAAAGTAATCTAATAGTGGCTTACTTACAAGAACATCACTACATTACAAGGATTCCTCAGAGCCTATATGTACTATCGGATCTGGATCGAGCACTTTAGCGACATTGTATCACCTTTGTTTGCCTTGCTTAAGAAGGATGTGGAGTACTACTAGGATATTGAACAGGCTTAGGCAATGCAATCTCTGAAGGATGCTCTAATATCTGCACTAGCATTGATGCCTCTAGATTACTCTCCTGATGCTAGCAAAGTGATCCTTGCTGTGGATTCCTCTATAACTAGATTCAGTAGAGTTTTGATGCAATTCAATTAATAAGGCAAAAGGCATCTATACAGGTACGAGAGTAGACTCTAAACTGCTACAGAGAAGAAGTACGATATTGTGAAGCTTGAGTGTCGTTCCCTCCTGCACATGCTATACAAATGCAGACTGTAGCTATACGGGATCCGATTCACTATAGAAACTGATGCAAATACATTAGTCGCCTAGCTTAACAGAACTGCAACTGACTTGCCTAGAGCCTTAGTGACTTATTAGCTTGTATAGATAAGACTCTGGGATTTTGATATATAGCATATACCTAGTAAACAGAACATTGTTACTAATGCATTATTGCGCATACTATAGGATAACAATATAGTTAATACACAATAAGATGACTTAGATGCTTTTGTTGACTACGAACTTAGCAGTATGCAGATCAGCCCTATAGCTACTACACTAGAGAATGTTCTCCTTCCTAAATATAGCGAGAAGTCCTAGCGATATGCTCTTTAGCTCACCACACTTTAGCAGCCTCTAGAACTCTCTATAAAGGAGTTTGTTACATTTAAGAAGGAAGCCCTAAAACATCTCGTGTAGGGAAGGCACCTATTTAGAAGGCAGAATAAGAATGCTCCCCTAAGGCATATAGTAGATGACTTAGATAAACGAAGAGACATCATTTGTGAACTGCATAATAAAAGTAGCTATCGAGGGAGAGAAGGTACCTACTAAAGGATTACTGATCGATTATACTAGGCTAGCCTGTTTAAGGATGTAGAAAAGCACATTAATACTTATTTCGCCTACTAGACTCGAGCACATAATCGGTCAGATGAGGCTCTCTATCCTACCTAGTCCTCCTGTATAGGAGAGAAGTAGGCTATCGATATCGTTTATATGCTACTATGCATAGGATACTCGTACCTTATACTAGGAAGGGAGGATCTGTCTAGATGGATTAAAGGAAGAGCCCTTCGCGAGAATAACTCAAAGAATGTTTTAAAGTTCATATTTAAGGACATCATCTATAGGCATAGAATGCTGTTACGCTTAATAAGCGATAGTGGTCTAGAGAACAAAGCACTTATTAATAAGCTTCTTACTCAGTATGGAATCAAGCATACCTAGACATCAGCATATCACCCTCAGGCAAATAGCATAATAGAGAAAGGACATCAGCCTGTTGTGAATGGGCTGGCTAAGTATATAGCTACTATAAGAGCTAGGTAGATTAATGCCTTACCTGCAATATTATAGGCTGATCGAACAACTGTTAAGTCGACTACTAGAATGACTCCTGTTCGGGTTATCTATAGAGCTAAACACATACTTCCTATTAAGATCGATATTAGTTTATAGCAGATAATCGCTTAGAATGCTGTAAGATCTACTACGGATCTTCTCGCTGCTCGCTATACTTAACTAGACAGGCGGGATAAAGCCCTAGAGGAAGTGCTACTCTGTGTATATAGGCAGCGAGAGGCTAATAAGGAATCCTATAATAACTCGTATTGCATTCGGACAGAGGAGTTCAAAGTAGGCGACCTTGTATTGCTCTAGGACTCTCGCCGAGAGGTTAACAAATCTTCGGCTCTGAAACTTTATCCCCACTAGCTTAGCCTATACTATATACTAACAACAGTTCAGACATTTGGCAGTTATCGACTGGCTGAGCTAGATGGTACTAAACTGACTGGAACATTTGTAGGAAAGCGGTTAAAGCTTCTAAAGTTACGAATTGAAGAAGACAGAGTAGCAGAAGAACCTTAGCAGTATCAATACTCTCAACGACAAGCAACTAATTAGAGAAGTCTGCCTTCGACTCGTATGAATTAGATATATAATAGTCGCCATCCTATAGTCGAGATTCCTCAGCCTTACTCTAACTTAGCGAACATTCCGATAATCTGGGAGAATGGCGATGTCGATATGGACGATAGGAGTGTGTCAGATGTCTCCTTATAAGTTCCTAGTAACCTCCGATTTTGATTACCTGGCGTTTTTTTTCTTGGGCAACTGGCGTCAGAACTTTCTCGACCCTTAGATCGACATTCATTTTCAAGCACCAACCTATGTGGTACTTAAGAACATCTTTGGTTTACTGGACATTCCTTCTTTCTTTTCTTTTTTCCTTTTATCCCTTTTCGAGACAGGTACACAGTCATAGGCAACTAGCGCTAGACTGGCATATGTGGCAGATATAAGGACCAGCCACAATAGGCAGAGATAGGAGCAAAATGAACACAGCGTATTCGGAAGAGAATAGGGGACTAGGAACTGCCTTACTATACTAAATGCAACGATAACAGAACGGACGAGCGAGCATAGGGTTGCATCGACTAAGAAACGGCTATAATAATCTTTCTCGGCCTATAGGTCGATATTGATCGGAGACTCCTTAGCCTGCAATAAACCTGCGATAAACCAACGACGCGTGCTTCACACTTCACTCTAAGGTGCTTAGCACTCCTCAACTTAACAAGAAGCCCCTACTTCACAGGAACAGCGCTAAGAACTAGAAACGTCACATGCTGCAAACACTGTGGTTAGTAGGGGAGGTGTTTGATACCTCAGCTAATAGTAGTGAAGGATAGGTTTGGCAAAGTCACATGAAAAGAAGGGATGCTTCCTCTGAATCCTTCACTTGTGATGAAGGAACTCCTTCACTTGTGATGAAGGAACTCCTTCATTTGTGATGAAGGAACTCCTTCACTTGTGATGAAGGAACTCCTTCATTTGTGATGAAGGAACTCCTTCATTTGTGATGAAGGAGCTCCTTCACTTCAAAGGAGGCGACTGTTGCTTACAGACTCACTGACAGGCCAATCACAAGCCTTAAAAGGCGCATTTGATGGTCACGAGCCGACTGTTTAATAGTCACGAGCCGACTGTTTGATGGTCACGAGCCGACTGTTCCTGTTTGCTACAAAAAAGGTGCTAACGCTGTTTGGATGTTTGGGAAAACATATTAACCCGCTGCCCTCCTACACTTACGACTTCTTCTGCTAACTGTACTAACAACCATCCTCTCTCCCCTACCTTTGCTCGCGCTTATAACTCGACTCGACAACACGACTCGATAACACAAAGGCACACCCTCTACCTTTCTCACTCGGCCGATTTTGCGGTTATCGGTTTCCTCCCTTAGCCACTATGGCATCGCAAACCCCCTACACCCCTCAGAACCCTCCTCGGCGCACTATCATATAGCGACCTACGAACCTAGAAGCTACTAATGCAGCAGCTGATAGCGTGTATGCTCTTGTTACTATAGGCAACATCTCTTATAACAAACTCCGCAACTTCTGCTCTAAGAGCACGAAGGTGACTTTAGAAGACCTCATTTCCTTCCTTAATAAGCAAATGCTAGCAGTTCATAGAGCTATATAGTATAGCCTGCTCGAACTTGCTGATATAGCTTTAAGCGAAATTACAGATCTTGCCTCGCATTTCTACGACTACTATGACTATAATACTATATAGAAGAACAACAATCCTAGTAGCTGGGTCCTAAACAGCCTCCCTAAGGACTTTCCGGAATTCCACTAATTAGCAGAGCTCAGCAAGAGTACGCGCAACTGCAAGAAAGAGGCCTAGGATGGCATTCAGGTAGTGTACTCTTCAGTTGCGAGTAATCGCTCTATCAAATCAATATGCACATCAGATAAGGCTACTCATTCCCTTTAGGCAGTCTTTAGGCAGGTATGCGCTAACAAGAACACTCCTAGTAATGTGATTAAACGCTTGAACCTAACCCTGCTAGACAGGCTTAATAGCGTTAGTCAGATATGCAACCAGGGAGTATCAAGTAAGCGTATCCTTCTCACCTATGATTATAATAAGGCTGCTACCTATAGCATATTAAACAGTGTGAACACTACTAACCTAGACCGATGCGCATAGGAACATCTCTTGATTCGAAATGACAATAGAATCTATGCTGATCTAGAGTTTGCTGTTTATGCCAGTCCGTCTTAAGGAGTGGCTTCTCTAGGCATTTTCCTAAGCAGCAGGATTACTAGTAGTATAGGACTCCGTGATTCTCCTTCTCCTTCTATCAGCAGCCTGAGCGACTTTGTTGCTAATATGAGTGTTTATAGTACACTATAGCTGCCTGAGAAGCATAAACAGCGACTCGACATGATAGGGCCTACTAGCAGGCACTGCAATACATCTACCTATAGCAGTAGCGACCTCAAGTGCTTTGCGAAGGTACTACAGTTTATTATCGACTATATCAACAACCTTCTAATTTAGGCTAAGACTACTACAGAGTGCTGTGCTATCCTAAAGCAGGTCTCTGTGGTTAGTCGCCTTAGTAGTTAGAACAACAAGAAGCTTTACTAGAAGCACATATAGCAACTTAGAGCTGCTCTTAGTATGATAACCAATTCGGCGACCTGGAATGAACTCCTCACTCGAATTAAGACTATAATGGCTGGAAAGGACTCTGAGGGAGGCCTTAAGGCTCTTCAAACCAAGGACAGACATTTCAACTGGTGGCGTAAGGGATGCTGTCCTGCTGTTAAGGATGATACTCTAGGAGTATACTGCTTCTTCCCAAGGTATGTGCCTTTCCGTGCAGAGGTTTTTAATAGACCTTTCAGATTTACAGAGACCTATACTATTAAGATCGCCCTAGCTATAGGTATGACTTAGGACAATTATGAAAATGGATTATAAGGCAGCTATAGTAGCCTCAAATCGAACAACATAATGGACTACCTAAAGCAATCTGGAATGCTTACACTTATGCGTGCAGAGTTCTATATGTACTACTAGCACCAGTATAAGCAACGTATCGAGATAGGATAGCAATAAAACCAGTTTGGGAGCCTTGCTCAACAAGTTGTCTGTTAGGATCCTAGGTACTAGCTGCTTAATATAGTGGCTCGCAGCGACTACCTATTTGCACTTATAACTAGCCCTTACTATATGAAGTATGCTATATAAGGACAGAGTACTAGGTTCTGTCACCTTGATCAGAACCTATATACACTCGCTGCTAAAGGTAAGGGCAAGGATTAGTAGTAGGGATCCCTCTCTCTAGATGATAAAGACAACAACAACTATACTGAGCTTTATACTGGCTTTAACAACATAGCAAAGATTAGGAGGTTTGCTAACCTCCTTAAGAAGAAGGGTAAGCTAGGTAACAGATTTATCAAGCAAATAAATAACACTATTCTAGATGCTACTATAATTAGCTCACTAAATGTTCGTTAGGCTCCTCACTCTTGTATTACTGCTCAGATTCGCTTTACTTCGCCTCTCCTTCTATATAGTTCTACTACTCGTGGCACGAAGCTTTGCTGTGCTATCTATCTATAGTATATAGGTTTCCTAGCAGGTAAGGGTTCTGTAGAGGTACTTAATGGTCCTACCTTCGATAAGCTCTACATTGCTTATGCTACTAGTATTGCTCTACCTAAGACTCCTTTAGGATACCTATACAAGTATGGCGAAGTTAGCACTCCCTTCCTAGCTTTTGTGCGAATCACGGATATAAGTTTAGTCTGTGATGCCTTAGTGGCTTAACGCCTTTAGGATAATAGAGCTGTTCGTTTGGAGATAAGCAATGTATTCTATAGATAGAAAGACTATACCTATAATAGTGACAACTTCCAATCTACAGTCTATAACTTTGTCACTCACTATAGAGTTCGCATTCTGGCTAAAATAGTTAGCACTAGTACGTTCGCTAGCAATAGACTATTCGACAAGATGGTTAAGCTAAAGAAGATGTCCTATAGTTCTAAATCCTTCTTTAGGGCCTACCCTCAGTTTAACTTAGCGTAGAAGGTGATTACTCTTAGAGCTAATGCTGTAGATGCTACTTACAATTATAATACTCGCTTATAATCTGAGCTATAGGATCCGTATTAGATGAACGAAGAGAACTGCATATATGAGCTTAACAATTATGAGCTTCCCCTAGATAGAGAGAAGCACTTAACTAAGAAGGCTAAGCATCTCGATATCTTTGAGAATGCTTGTAATGGTTCGGTATCACCTGTCTAATCCGGCATCACTATTTGCACTCGCTCGTTATCGTCGTCTATAAGTGACAGGCTGTTGTTATTGTTGTCATCCTCCGATGATAACAATAATCTAGCATAGGGAACTTGGGGCTATAGCGGATCGATGCAGTCTTTAGGTTCTCATCGCTCTTAATCTAGCAGTCCCTACTTCTCTGATGTATAATCCCCTAGCGGTTCTGCTGGTGGTATGTCTCCTAGCAGGTAGGAATAGGAACTTTGACACAGGCGTGGCTAAAATCTTTCTCGACCTATGGGTCAGGAAAGGCTCTGCTCGAAATTCTGGAGTTAATAACTTTGGTTTCTTGTTTTTCTTTTTCTTTGACTTCTTTTGGCATCATAGGACGATGCTATAGTTAGCAGGGGAGGAAATGTCGTAGGGTACGACATTAGGATGGGATTTGGTACAGGTCTTAAGCATAAGGCTCTGAGTTCTTATATGAGCATTCTGCAGTCACATAGTTAATATGTGACAGGGTTTAAAGCGAAGGGTGGGAGACAGCTATATTAGCTGTTAACTGCCTAAAGGGCGAAGACCAGCGACACCTTGTTTTTTAGATATAGAGATGAGTTTTGTTTTTCAGAGATAAATCGGAGTTACACGCTTTGCGTGTAGCAACAATGATAATCAGAGGTCACCAAAAACACAGTCTGCTCTCCCACTTGACTATTGTGACTCTGGTACTGTTATGGTTGTTCTGAGGTTCAGTATACTGTCTTGAATCTTTCTCGACCCATGGGTCGAGATTGTTTTTCATGGCTGTATGAACCTCAGGCTTCAAATTGACTTCTCGACCTACACAGCCACACTAGCTATTGCTCTATTACTGCAATCTCTAGCTCTTGCTATAGCATATTGTATCTGCAATGTATGCGTACTGCCTGTACTACCTCTGTAGCCTCCTTATTGACCTCCTCCTATAGTCCTAGGTCTGCATCTTGCAGGTCAGAGTCGATAGGAGGCACTTCTAGGTCGCCTGCATCTGGCGCATATTCAATATGCTTATCGATTATATCTATGATGTTTAATAGGCTGCGAAGGTAGAAGGAACGATCAGAGTTGTTAAGGGAATACCAAGTAGTATATTTAAAAAAGGTATCTCGCAATGTAGTAAACACCAAAGCAAGCACTGCTTTCATACAAAGACTGATTGTTGCTTCCTTGCTGCTGTCCAGCATGCGAGTTGCACATATTGCGCTGGCTGCTGCCAAGCGCGGTACAGGCTGTGTGTAATATTCGATATCGCATAGGGTTCAAAAGTATATACGACTATCAAGGGTTGTAGGCAGCGTATAGTAGATCGTCCTTCTACCAAAAGAGAAGGAGACACAGAGACTGAAAGCTGCTGCTTCCCTTACGCAGCAGGCACGCTGCATATATGAGGAAATGTACAATGCGAGGCAGTTAGCTATAGCTCAGCTGACTGCTCCGCTGCACGCAGAGATAGCTATTCTGCTATTCCTTGTATGATTGACTATTACAATTGCCCCCTCTCCTAGGGAGGATGTCCTAGCCTCACATTGTTCTATAGCAGTAACACTGCTGTAAGGCTGCAGCACTATAGCAGCAGTGTCACAGTAGTATAGCTGCTATGTGACTCTAGTACTTAGCTTCACTTCATATTAGTCTAACTCTCTTAATTCTTCTTGCTTTGCTATGCAGCTAATGTGGGTTTGTCCTATAACTCGCAGGTACCATTTGCGAGTGTATTAGCATCTCTTCGCTTTTTATGAAAGTGAAAGTGTTGATATGTTGTTATTGATGTGGCAGTTGCTCAGCAATGCTGCTTTAGGAGTGAGTTAGGTATTTGGTATAGGCGACACTTTGCCCTGCTAGACTAAACACATTGTTAAGAATTTTTCTTTTATTAATGCAACCCTTTAATCTCTTGATATCCAACCTCTATACCTCCTCTACAATACTATACTACTCACAATAAGAACCATCTACAAATATGCCTCCTAAGTCGACCCTCAATAAGTCTAGGAAGAAGGCTGCTGCTTAGGCGAAATGCAAGGCCACACTCGCTCTTAAGCATGCTATATAGGAAGGGCGTGGCGAACCTGCTATATCACTACAGCCTACTGTCATCACTAACAATGAGGCTAACAGTGCCGATAGTGAGGCTATACTGCCTCTAATAACTCCTAGAACATTAGAAAAGACTACTAGTAAGAGGAAGTCAACTATCAGCGGAGCCACTAAGGAGCTAGTGCGCAAGCGCGCCTGCATTATTACTAAGGCAGGTTCGCCTTAGGACAACGAGCAAGAGGAGGGCAGCAATAATAATAACAGTGAGTTCGAGCCTGTAGAGGAGGATAAGGAAGGTGTGATGGTTAGGCCTAGCCACCCTGAGCCCTCCCTGGATAGTCTGTCTGCTAGGCCTGCTAAGTCGAAGGCTAGAGGCAAGAACTCCTCTACTAAGAGAGATCGCATCTATAGTACTGCTCTTACAGGCCTATAGCGCAAGATTCCCAAGTCTAAGGGTGCTAGGGCAGCTAAGGCTGCTAAAGAGATCATCAGGCACTCTATGAATGTCGACCTAGAGGACTATCAGATTATCACTAACACTTGCCTCATTTGGGAGGTCTATGAGCATTATGCTATCCACCTCAGCGATAGTGAGTATACTACCTATGTCTGCATTAGCTGCGCTACTATACTAACACATATTATAGGCCACACCTGCACTAGTAGCAACTCTGACTCCTTCTAGCTATGCTGCTGTGACTGCTGTACTAAGGCTAATAGCAAATGCCTTTAGATTAGCCTAGCTAGCTATAGTGGCCTATTCCCTCTTCTTAACAACACTATCTGCACCTAGCTCGAGTAGGAGGAGCACTAGTGCACTAGTAGCGAGGAGGAGATGCTATATGCCTATAGGCTTTTCTAGGATAGTAACAACAAGTTCATGTCTGCCCTTCGTGCCTTCTAATCATTATGCACTTAGCGCATCTATAGAGAGGCAACTCCTTGTAAGAGGGCTGCTAGTGCTTCTAGGGCATCTAGTAACAATAATACCCTGATTGCACAGGTTCAGTGCCTTATTGCTGTTAGAGAGTCCCTTGTGGATATAGGTGCTCTAGTATATATCACCTCTGCTGCGCTTCTGTTGCTTATACTAACCCCCTATAGTTTGTGAAAGGTTCCCTTATAAGCCTTATCAATGCTAGCAATAGCAATAGCAGCCTTGCTATCGCCTATAGGAGGACCCTCGACTGCATCACTAGCAGGTTCGACTGCTAGTCGACCATTACTAATCCAATGTTCAATATTAGCGATAATGCTAGCCCTACTCAGCACCTGCGCTACAGCACCTCACCTGCTGCTCCTATCAATGCAGAGGGCGAGGAGGAGGAGGCTAAAGAGGAAGCTCTAGGTATAAACAACTCCTTGCCCCCTTTTTTCCCTTCTTCTGCTATATTCCTTAGTGCGCTCACTATCCTTAAGCTCTCTAAGTGTTTATCACTCTAACCTTCGATCTTTTAGATATGATAGCTGCTAATGCTATCTGCAGTTAGGTGCCTAGAGCCTCCTTGGTCGATAAGTGATACCCAGCAGGATATAATCGCATGTGAATCCTTAGAGTAGAGGGTGTATATTGTCATTGCTATAGCAGTACTATTAGTTGTTTGAGCGCTAGCCCTGTTCCTTTCTTTTCTTTTCTAGTTAGGTTCCTATGTATTCAAAATTCACAGGATGATTGTGCTAATGCGAGTTTTATAGAGTGATATTAGCTTTATAGCGATGCTGCTTTAGAGCTGTTGCTAAGGCTTGGTAATCCACCAGCGCCTTTGGTGCACCTCTAAGATGCTCCTCTAGCTCCCACTCATTATAGGACGATGACCATTCTGCCCATTTCACTAGGTACTCTCTGATACCATCACGCATATAGGAGTCGAGGATTTCCTCTACCTCCCACTCGGGTTTACTATTCTTATCTAGCTGTACTAGGGTTAGCAGCTCATTGCATCCGCTATAGGCATGCTATAGCTCTAATAAGGATATGTGGAACACATTGTGTATTCTCAATATTTCCTTTAGTAGGGCTATTCGATACGCCTGTACGCCTATAATATTGGTAATCCAATAAGGGCCCTGTCGCCTCACAGCCAGCTTCCTTAAGGGTGCTCTGATGCTGAGATTCTTTAGCAATAACAGCACTGAGTCACCTACCTTGAAGGACTTTGCTGTATGGTTTTTGTTATAAGCCTTAGCTTGCTATTCTTGTACGCATTGCTAATGCTACTCTAGCGCCTTACATTTGCTATATAGGCGCTGCACACATTCTTCTGCTGCTAGTACCTCCCCTTCTACAGACTCGACTCGAGTCTAGTCAGTATGTAATGAAGGATTGTACCCTATTAGGGCATATGTAGGGCTGATGCGCAGCATTGCTGATATAGAGTTATTGCTCGCAAACTCCACTATAGGAAGCAGTTCTGACTAGTCTTGCTGGTGCTCTGAGCAGTAGCACCTGAGGTATTGCTCTAATATCTGGTTTTGCCTTTCTGTTTGCTGATCTATTTGTAGATAGAAGGCTGTACTAAAGCGCTGCTTCACATACGCCTTGTAACAGAAACTAGACTAGTATGCACTTGTGAATACTAATTCACAGTCTGAGACAATCCCTTTAGGTATTCTATAGTAGCAGATTATCTCTTTATAGAACAATAATGCTAGCTTCTTAGCAGTGCATGTCTTATTATAAGGAATGTACCTTACTGTCTTTGTGTATCTATCAATTACTACTAGAATAGAGTCATATATATATCTATCGAGGCTGCTTAGCAGCAGATTAACAATGAAGTCTATAGACACTTCTTAGAATGGACTGCCTAGTACTAGTAGCAGTTACATAGTGCTATAGGAGCGATGTTGCTACATATGTATTCTCTGACACATGCTATAAGTCGAGGTGTATTCTTTCACATCTTTGTCGATTCGTGGCTACTAGTATTTACAGCAGATTAGGCTCGTGGTCTTACTAGCACCAAAATGACCTGCTAGAGGGTCGTTGTGGTGCATTCTGATTAGCTCTGCCCTCAGTGCTACATCTTCTAGGATGCACAGGGCATTAGCCCTATATATGAGTCTATTCTATTATGTGTATACAGCAATGCTACTGCATTTGCAAGGCGCATTTAGCAATCGATCTACCTATTCTTTATAGGTTAACTATAGAAGAGCAATTGCATTAACAATATTCGACATTGCTGGTTCAAAAGGCTGTTTGCCCCTTACAATTGATATTGCTGCTATGCATAGGAGGATACATATTAGTTCGCAATGTAGCTACAGCTGTGTGTCTATACTGCAGCCCTAATTCTGAGCCTAGATTCCTATTGTAACGATCCTAGATACTAAAACCCTGTGCTCTTCCTTAGGACTGTTCACCTAATACTTAAGCTTGGCCTGGAGTATTGGTATCAGGCCACTAGATATATCTGCTGCAGCTGCATAGTTAGGCCTTCGCAACAGCGCATCTACTGGATTTGTCTTTCTAGGACAGTGTTCGATCTCAAAATCGAATGCTGCCAAGAAAGTGGCCTACCTCGCTTGCCTTCTATTCAGCTATTTTAGCATTATGAAACCTTTGAGGTTATTGTGATCTATTAGTACTTGCACTGCATATGCTATGCCTTCGAGATAGTGCTGCTAATGCTTGAAGGCATCTACAATAGCTAGCATCTCCTGATTATAGGTCTTATAGTTCTGGTCTGTAGGGATAAACTTCCTTGACCAGAATGCCATAGGGTGCCATTAGGGGTTCTCTCTGCTAATGCTCTATAACTATAACAGTATGCTAGAGCATACAAAGTTGGATGTATCAGTCTCAACTTTTATGGCTGCATCGGGGTCATAGTGGACTAACACTAGTACCTCTGTAAAGGCTGTACGGAGGGTATGAAATGCGTCTACTACCTTATTATTAAGCTGGAGAGGCCCTGGCTTTCTGCTATTTATAGACCCCTTTAGCAACAATGTTAATAGCTGTGCAATACGAGAGTAGCCTTGTATAAAATGCCTATAGAAGTTAGCGAACCTAAGGAACTATTGCACTTCTTCATAGGTAGTAGGCTGCAGCTATGCTGCAACAGTATCGATCCTCTGTAGGTCTATCGATATACCTTTACTTCTTATAATAAAACCTAGGAACTCTATTAAGTCTATAAAGAAGTAGCACTTCTTCTAGTTCGCATAGAGGGCATACTTCTAAAGCCTTTCTAATATAAGTTAGAGGTGCTTTGTATGTTCCTCTGCATCCTTACTATAGATCAGAATATCATCTGAATAGACAATGCAGAACTCATCAAGATAGCCTGCTAATGCTCTGTTGATATAGGCTTAAAATGTAGTAGAGGCATTGGTTAAGCTGAAAGGCATTACTATATACTCGAAGTATCTATAGCAGGTGCGAAATGCAGTCTTCCACTTGTCCCTCCTCTTAATCGGAATCCTATAGTAGGCATCCTTTAAATCAAGAGCAGTGAACACTTTTGCACTACTCAAATGGTCTAGTGTCTCACTAATGAGAAGTAAAGGACATCTGTCCTTCACTATAATATCATTCAATCCACGATAATCAATACAAAGGTGTAAGCTACTGTCCTTCTTTTGTGTAAAGAGGATTAGAGCATCTGCCTTAGATATGCTGTGGTATATCTAACTGTTCGCCTCTATAGTGCTAAGGTAGTCGCTTAGGGCTGCTAGCTCTATAGCTAAGAGATTCCTTAAGGGCTAGAATAGTAGTACTGTTCTAGGCTTTAAATTGATCGCATGCAAAGCCTCAGCTACTTATAACTGCATCTTCAGAGCATTGCTCTTAAAGATGTCCTCAAAGTCGCATACACAGTTAGGGAGTAGTTCTATCCCTAGTTCTGCTGAAATGCTGTCTGGCTCTTTAGCAGAGGTGATGCAGACCTGCAGCGCCTATAATAAGGCTCTGCAGCAGTTGAGCTTATCGAACGCCTTCTGTATAAGTACTCAAGTATCTCCTACATCGAGGCTATACCTCTACTGATTTATAAACGAATCTGTGATGATTCCTTGTATATAGCACTATAGCTGGCTAAGGATCACATCTGGCCCTAGGAAATCTACTATATAGAAAGTCCCGACTGTCTCCTTTACTATACCTAATAGGTCGGTGAGGCGGATGCGCAATATATGCGCCCTATAGATGTATGCCTTCCTACTCTAGAAACTCTCTGCGCTTAGCAGCTTAGTGCCTTCTAAGGGTATTATATCAAGCTCTTAAATAAGCCTTTGTACAATAAGATTGCAATCAGCAGTATTATCTAATAGGAACTTAGCAGCTCTCTTGCAGCCTGTTCTAGGGCCTGCTATACTATAGTATAATAGCGTATAGGAGTGCTCTATATGGGTTTTTAGGTCGAGGGGTGAGCCTTCTCTCGACCTCTGCCTTTTTTCGTCACTTCTTGACGAATAGCAGGTAGGCCTAGCTAGTGCTCATTAGGCATACCAACCTTATACTGTGCATGCACTATAGAGCTGCCTTAGAGGGCTAAGGTACAATTCGTCTTGTAATGCCCCTTCTTCCTATAGTCGTAGCAAACAATATGTGATAGATCTAGCTTCGTGCTAGTAGGCTCTAATCGCCTATAATCAGTAGCAGAGGTCGGCACAATCAATCAAGGCAAGGATCTTGGCGTCCCTTGCCTTGATTGTTAGTGAGGGCTCCTTGCCTTGATTGCCTTGCCTAAATCTTCTGCCTTGATTGATTGATTGTGACCAGTGATGCCAAGACTTTGATATAGGGAAAAAAATGTGTTTTTATAGAGATCTTAGAGGTCTCGTGTAAGTAAAGTTTTATATAATATCTCAATCTATAGAGTTGTTATCACTATCAAGGTATATAATGTTATTGTTGCTATAGCTCATAATCTCATTATCATTTAAAGAGCTTGCTTCTATTGCCTCTTGAAGCGTTGCTTAGTTAAGCGTGATTATCTTGCATTAAGTCTAAGATAGCAAATACAGGATCTGCTTCACTAACTAGCCCTTTATTGTCCTACAGCATAGAGTGATTAGATTGCCTGCTACACTAAAAACACGCTCCAATTCGTCACTTATTAGAGGCATTGAGAAAATGTCTAAGGCCATCTATGCAAGTTGTGGCTGTATAGAGATCTCCTGCACATTATACCTCTATTAGAGCATAGAGTTAGGAGGTTAGAGGAACACTTGAGAAGTAGCTAGAGATAGTAGAGGCCATAGTGATAGTATAATCGTGTTGGTAGTGTTTCTCACTACCAAAAAATGGAGGATCCGAGGATTCCGGAAGTCAGCGCGGAGGTGCTCGGAGGCGTCTAAAACAGGCAAGATACCCCTAACCCTAGCGCTAAAGCGCGCGGCAAGCGCAGGCCGACGTCTCGGCTGCAGGGAAATCTGGGGATTTGAGTCACGTGATGATCACGTGATATGTCATCAAAAAAGTTCACTTCCCTTGCAAGGCTTGCAAGGATTGAGGGTGAGCCTTGATTGGTTAGGATCGAGAGCCTTGATTGCAAGGATAGACCACCACCTTGCCTTGATTGCTACTTTGATTGATTACGCCGACCTCTGATCAGTAGACAATAGCTGCTTGTACTAGGAGCTTCTCTGCTCCCTTCGCTTCTTAGGCGCAGCGCGACTGTTATAGTAGTCCTTCCGGACTGCCTTATCAATAACTGTCCTGCTGTTACTTCTTCCCTTGGCTGTGTTCTTGATACGCTGAGCTATTATAACTAGGTCGTAGTGGTTTAGCAGAACATTAGCTCTCAGAGTAATAGCCTCCCTTAGGCTAGGCCGAAGCTTGTTTAGCAGATAGCAGGTGCACTACGCCTCTGTATAGGACTCGTAGAACTAGTCCTCTAGCATTATCAGATGTATAGCAAAATTGGTTACACTTTCGCCTTCCTTCTAATGCGCTTCCTTATAGCTCTAGCCTACATCGAGACTTCTGTTGATTAGGTCTGTAATACAGTTGTAAACAAACTCTTCGAAGTCCTCAAAGGTGTAGATCAGAGGCAGAGCTATACTAGTGGTATAGCTCTATAGTACGTAAGGTTCCCTTGTAAGCTAGGTGCTTACAAAGAGGACTTTCTCTCGCTCTATTCTATACATTACTGGATCAATCTCAAAGATCACCTTCAGTGAGGAGATAAAGATTGTCGCCTCCTTTAAGGTTCTGCCCTTAAAGGGTTCTGAGTCTCTAAAGCACCTACGCTTCGAGCCTATTATATGTGTAAAGCAGGTGCCAGCCTGAGAAGCTGAGTCAACTAGGTCTACTACATCTGTTATAATAGATAGAGTTGGGTGTAAGGATAGCGTTTCTACAGCTACCCCTCTGCAGGCTTGCTGCACTAGTGCTGCAACTTGTGTATACAATTCGGCTAGCTCTTCTTATAGCTATAACCCAATCTGCGAATGCTGTTCTTGTTCCCTTAAGACTCATTCGCATTTTAGGCAGTCTCGCTCATTACGCAGCTCGTAGAGTTGTTGCTCTCTTAATAGCATATCTGTAGCGGACATGTCGCAGGCGTCCTGCATCAGTACTTCGGATTCTATGATCTGCTATGGGCTGCTACTAGTTGGTGAGCTTTCAGAATTATAATATTCGATATCGCATAGGGTTCAAAAGTATATACGACTATTAAGGGTTGTAGGCAGCGTATAGTAGATCGTCCTTCTACCAAAAGAGAAGGAGACACAGAGACTGAAAGCTGCTGCTTCCCTTATGCAGCAGGCATGCTGCATATATGAGGAAACGTACAATGCGGGGCAGTTAGCTATAGCTCAGCTGACCGCTCCGCCGTACGCAGAGATAGCTATTCTGCCATTCCTTGTATGGTTGACCATTACACTGTGCCCTGCACGTGACCTTAGACTTCATCCTAAGGACTCCCGTAACACCTTCTCGATATCCGAGGCTATAGCAGCAGCCAGCATTATTAAATTTCCGCAGTCCTATTGATCCTTATGGTTATAACCTTCTTTGACCTACTTCTGCGCTCTTCTATAATAGAACTGTTGTTCTTCTGATGCAGTCTGTACCTTATTATGCACTTTCTACGGATTTCTCAAGATGAGTAGGAAAGTAAGTCCTGGCACTACATACATATAGACTTCCTAGCAGAATTTAGCAATTCTCATATAGAATGCAACCACTCCCTCGATCTTAGAGCTCTTTATGAATAAGGATGCTCCTTTGGCTTCTCTTACTTCACAACTCACAAAATAGAGTCTAAGACCTTTCACGAGGTCTCTATTAATTGTAGTATAATATTGGCAACCTTTATTGATTAGAGCAGAGGTTCTTAGATTGTTTTAGAGAGTTATATCAGTATATACTAGGTTTCTATTCATTCTGCTCTATACCTCATTCTAATCTTGTGTTAATGACTTCTTCCCTCTTAGCTCCTGTCTTTAAGCAGGAGTTACTCTTTTCTTAACTCAAAATGAGTGGGTTCCTCTATTTTGTCGTCATCTTCTAGCAGTGGCACAACAGAGCTAATATGGATGCCTATAGGTTGGATTGCTGTAGCGTATAAGCATTCCCAAATGCAGTGTCTATTGCTTCTGCAATGGAAGCAGAGCCTTCTCTCCTTGAGCCTCTTGCACTCAGCAGAATCGACCTATTTCGCCCTTTGCTTACTAGACAATAGCTTGCAGTCTCTGCAGAGTCATCGACAGTCTCCTGAGGCTTGTATAGGTGCTATGATGATGTCTCTATCTGCATCTATCCTAGCTACTATAGTAGGGCTATGCAAGTGTGTAGAGACTGTTATAACAGGCCGAGTATCCTTGTTCTTCTCTTTCGACTATTGCTTATCAGCAGCCTTGAATTGATCTATAGTTTCGAGGTTAGTCATAATCCTCTCTACCTCCTTAGAGAAGGCGTAGTAACCCATCGTTTTTGGCATAGCAGCTATATAGACCTTTACTGCATTAGAGAACGTATTCTTTAAATATCCGATCTTTGTAATGTCATTCCAACTATCTCTATCTGCACTTAGCAGGAGTCCATCGAATTCCAGCTGGTATTCATACCAGGGTTGTCCTACTATATGTTGACTTTACAAGGTTAATTAAGCTCTTATAGCTCTTAGCTATTCTAGGTTAAGGCGATATCCAGTTATGATATGAAATGTCGAAAAAAGTATATTCTGTTCTAAGACTGACACTACAATCCAGAGCCATCAAGATTACTGTCCGCAGAGGTGGGCACAATCAGTGCAAAAGTTGATCAGGGTCCAATGCACTGATTATGTAATCAATTCAATGCATCGATAGGCTCCCATCAATCAGTGTAAGTGAGGTATATCAATTATTCAATGCATTGGGAGGATTCTTGGAACACCAAAACCCTAACCCTAAACTAGAATTCCCCAGATTCTCCCACGCGGTAAGTACGGCAAAGCGCGGTCCGACGTGGGCCGCGCTCGCTTAGCAAGCACCTTACCTTTTTTGGATGCCTCCGCACACCTCCGAGAATTCCTCCGTCCTCTCCTTTTTGGTGACAACATCCACCACCAGTATTAGGATCTCAACCACCATGGCATCTACTATCACAGACGACCTCTCAAGTGTTCCTCCGACTGATGAAATTGAAGCACTAACGGAGGTTTAACGCGTAGAGGACTTTGCAAGCACCGGAACGAGCAGATCCACAAACAGCCTCTCCAGCCTTAGGAACGAGAATATCGACTGGAGCCGGCTCCATAGCTATATTGCAACACCACGACTATCTAAGCGCCCCAAATCGTTTTTCTGGCTATATAGCTCCAAGATAAAACATATAGGAACTAATCAGGAATATTGGCTATGCAGAATCTGTTACAATGTACGACTACACGCACGAGAGCCCTCAGGCCATATATATCGCTGTGCTTCTACTACCACTGCAACACTGCACCTTGAGAAGAAGCACCGGATCGGCCAATATAGATCTTTGCCTGTAGATTCACCTACTTTGATACAGCGGACGATCGTCGAACAGGCTATCCGACAGGCGGATGGAGCACCAGTTGCAGATGAGCTATATAGAAACACCTACGAGAGCGACGACCACCTCCTATATAATGAACATGAACATTAGAAGGTAGATCTCAAAGTACTGTAGCCAAAAAACACGAAAATCGTGACACCTCCGCGGCTATCCACAACCTCCTTGGCAATGACATGATTATGTAATCAATGCATTGAATAATTGATTGGTTACACCAATCAGTGCATTGGTTTGACTCCTACTATCAATGCATTGAGTTGATAAGGCTATCAATTCAGTGCATTGATTGTGACCTTGTCTGACTGTCCGCAATATAGTATCAAGATGCAACTAAGTTCAATCCAATCTATGCATTCATGCTTTGTCACCGTACACATAACAGAGCAGAAACCCCTCCCATGCACCAAAATCGCACTGAACCGCGTTCTTGACTACATCTCCTTCCCTTACTCGAATCGTCTAGCATTGGAAGACGGCCGGGCCTGGGACCTTGTATGTCTTCCCGTCATAGATCGTGTCGTTACCAGTATAGGCGCCAGGGAACGATACCAAACCATCCGGGTTAGTAGAGCCACCTCCTGTGACCTTGATCTGGTGACAGCTTGGGTAGAACTGCGGACCAGGATACTGGGCAGCATTGTGCAAAGCAATCAGTTCATGACGGACAATATAGCTGCTGTCCTGCAGACATGCTGGGATCGTGTACGTGTAACCAGTATTATCAGCTATCGTTAAGGGCGTGACGCCCCAGGTGGAGTCTGCGCGCTTGCCGTCCTCTGCGATTTTGAACCAAACGGCGTTTTTGCCAGGCATGTAGCTAGTACAGTCTAGAAAACAATCAGTATCTCGCATTTGGTTCGTAGGAGTCTTGTACCTACTGCTATCGGGGCACTTCGCCATGTAGGTCACTGTAGGCCCGATATGGCTCTCAGGCCATAAAGTCCAGCGGAGAGTCACCTTGGAACCTGCAGCTGCTGTCGCTTCCAGCGGCGCAGGCTTCGAGCCGACGACTCCACCAGCGCTATAGCCACCACACTGTATGTCTGCGATGGAAACATCTTCGACTGGACCGTTTCCCTGGATAGGACGCTCGATACGTTGGGGCTGGCAAGTATCAGTCTTCAGTGTTCGAATCAACGACGGATCAAGAGACATACTGGGGGATTGGTGTAGGGATCTTGGTAGGGTTGATAGAGCTTGTAATCCTGGCCACCAATGTTGGCAGTATCAACGTATCCGTGTGCTGCAACTAAAGCGCAAGAGCACAGTACAGTAGAAATGTACTTCATTGTGATGTGGAAGATCAGATTGCGTCAAAGTCCTATATAGACTCCGTGAGGTTGAATGTTCAGGTTTTAGGAGTGATGTACACAGATCCGCAAGAGACAATGGATTGAAAATGCTAGAACAACGAAGAGGCAGCCCTGGCGAGCTATATGTCGAACGATTTGGCCAGCACACGCTGCACACCAATTTGTCCGGTGCCACTACATTCATTACTGTTTGGCGTTGAGCACTTTGATTTTGTGGTGAGACACTGCCATGATGCCTAGCCAATATGGCCGGAATAATTTATCGTCGCGAGATTGCACCACCGTCTCGTGACGGCTATACTTCAAACAGCTAACGTCACGGAAGCTATGCCGTGGCTTGTGGCAATCCCTGCCATGCAGCACAAAGCAATCTATCTATACGTTCATTAATCTATTGTAGCGACTCTGGCCTGTCCGGAGGGGTAAGGCAATACTCCGCGCCTCGTAGATCACGGTTTCATCCGCCCGGGTAGGAAGAGGGAACGACTCTGGGAGGAGCATCTACAAGCACTAAATTATATTTTACCTCGTCCCTGCTGAGACGAAGTTACCCAGAGGGACTTGTCGATCCTTATTACTTTACAACGTTATGTAGTAGAAGCTAGTATAAGTCTCCAGCAGGCTGAAGCGCGCAGCTTTGCCGCAAAGCAGTGATGCAAGGTCATCACAAATCATATGGCGCTGTTTGAAGTCTGTTCTTGTTGGAGTGCAGTCCCTTCTTAGGACAGGATTGGTCTTGCGAGACGCCACTGTTTCAGGCCGGTCACATATATACAGTCCTCACGCAGTAGATAGGAGAAGACACACCTTCCTTATCATCACTTTCTTCCAACCGGTCTTGTTAACCACTTTCTGATCAGTAGCATCATGCGCTTAACAATTTCCATAACGATTTCAGCCGATTTTTTCGGATGCAGACGTGTCGATAAACTCATCTCCAAGCCCGTCGTTCTCGATCATCTTATTCAACATCTAATGTCGTCTATCCAGTAGTTCGAGGACGTAGAGAGAGACATCGAGCGGCGGCGGAATCACGCGTCCGGGCGCGTTATTTACCCCGTAAGAGGCTAGCGCTCCCTCCCGCACAAATTTTGAGCAATGCTTCCACGCTGGCGCGTTCTGATTGGCAGAAAAGAATTACGCATAGTAGTGAGATGTCGCAGGCCGAGGCACTTTGGGAATAGTCGCAGATCGCAGGATTAGCTTGCCAAGACGCTAACTTAGATACAAAGGCCCGGTCTACCAGACCGTGCGCCAGAATAATAACGACGAACAATCAACCCACAAAATTCGTACCAACGAGAGGTCACCCTCTCGTGCGACATGAGACGCTGCCATACAAATTAATCCTGATTTAAATGATATCGACTCGATATCATCTGGACGTTGTGGTGAAGCTTACCTCAACAGTATCTCTCTCGTTGACGTGCAAGCCGTCTTGTCTCGTCATTTCCTCCAATATTAGCAAGACTGATCTATCTTCTTATATCTTGTCAACCTAGGCAATAGTGTTCTACTACACGAAGCTGTATCTATAGTGTTAGCAGAGTTGGCTATCAAGACTAAAGAAATTGCTATTCTTACTACGTCACGAAAAAGATTCAGCTGTATAGCTCGAGTGTATCAGCCTAACGTCATCCACCCTGAAGTCGGACACACCTGGAACTCGGACACTCCTACGCGTTACTTTCGCGCTCTTTACAGATTTTTACGCGATACTCTTCCCTTCTCTCTTAATATGCCTCCCTATTCCGAAGAGATGCTTATTACTGCCCTAGCAGCATACTGTAACAACGGATATACTTCGGTTCGGAAGTGTGCTTATGCATTTAATATCCCTACTTCTACACTCTTTAATCGACTCTTGGCTCGAACTTCTTACTCTAAATCGCACGAATTACAATAAATACTCTCAGCTGCTAAAGAGAAGGTTCTCTTAAAGGCTATTACTCGACTATTAAAGTCGGGTTACATAATTACTCTCTTATTAATGTAGGAGCTTGCTAAAGAAATTCGCCTTTTCCGCTTCTGCTTAAGCTTAACTCCGACTTCTTACCCTCTTATAAGTGTATAGTGGATTAATAGGTTCTAAAAACGATATCCTAAGCTAAAGACAGTCTATTCTTAATCCATAGATATAAGCCGCTTTAAAGGAGTAACTTATCCGATTATAAATGCCTACTTTAATGCTCTTATTGACCTTTTCCTCGAAAATTCCTATCCTTCTAATGCGATTTTTAACATTGATAAGACTAGCTTCGCCCTTAGTACTACTTTACCTTCTAAAGTACTTATAAGAGGAGGAGATACTAAGGCATTTAGGAAGATAAGCAGAAGGCAAGAGTGGATAACAGCAATCGAGTGTATTAGAGCCTCAGGGGTCGCCTTACTTCCGCTTCTTCTCTTTAAGGTAAAATACACGAATAGCGCATAGATACCAGCCTCTATGCCCGAAAACTGGAAGTTCTCGATGTCTACTAGCGGATAGACCTCTAATAATTATACATATTGTGGCTGTGTAGGTCGAGAAGTCAATATGAAGCCTAAAGTTCATACAGCCATGAAAAACAATCTTGACCCATAGGTCAAGAAAGATTTAAGGCAGTATACTGAACTTCAGAACAACCACAACAGTACCAGAGTTATAATAGTCAAGTGGGAGAGCAGACTGTGTTTTTGGTGACCTCTAATTGTTATTATTGCTACACGCAAAGCATATAACTCCGATTTTATCTCTAAAAAACAAAACTCGTCTCTGTGTCTGAAAAACAAGGTGTTACTAGTCTTCGCCCTTCAGGTAGTCGATAGCTAATGTAGCTATCTTCCACCTTTCGCTTTAAACCCTATCACGTGTTGACCATATAACTGTAGAATGCTTATACAAGAACCTAGAGCCTTATGCTTAAGACCTATACCAAATCCCATCCTGATATTGTATCCTATAACATTTCCTCCCCTGCTAACTATAGCATCGTCCTATGATGCCAAAAGAAGTCAAAGAAAAAAAGAAAAACAAGAATTCAAAGTTATCAATCCTAGAATTTTGAGCAGAGCCTTTCTTGACCTATAGGTCAAGAAAGATCTTAGCTATACCTATATTAAAGTTCCTACCTGCTAGGAGACATACTACTAGCAGAACCGCCAGGGGATTGTACATTAGAGAAGTAGGGACTACCAGATTAAGAGCAACAAGAACCTGAAGATTGCATCGATCCGCTATAGCCTCGAGTTCCCTGTACTGGATTGTTGTCATCGTTAGAGGATAACAAAGATAACAAAGGCCTATCACTTGCAGATAACGATAAGGAGCGAGTGCGAATAGTGATACCAGACTGGACAGGTGATACTAAACCATCATAAGCATTCTTAAAGACATCGAGATGCTTAGCCTTCTTAGTTGAGCGCTTCTCTCTATCTAGGGGAAGCTCATAATTGTCAAGCTCATATATACAGTTCTCTTCGTTTATCTAATACGGATCCTATAGCTCAGATTAAGGGCAAGTATTACAATTGTAAGTAGTATCTATAGTATCAGCTCTAAGAGTAATCACCTTCTGCGCTGAGTTAAACTAAGGGTAGGCCCTAAAGAAGGACTTGGAACTGTAGAATATCTTCTCTAGCTCAATCATCTTGTCGAACAGTCTATCACTAGCGAATGTGCTAATGCTAACTATCTTAGCCAGAATGCGAACTCTGCAGTAAGTGACAAAGTCATAGACTATAGACTAGAAGTTGTTACTATTATAGGTATAGTCTTTCTATCTATAGAATATATTGCCTATCTCTAAACGAACAGCTCTATCATCCTAGGAGTATTAGGCTATTAAGGCATTACAGACTAGACTTACATCTGTGATTCGCACAAAAGCTAGGAAGGGAGTACTACCTTCGCCATATTTATATAGGTATCCTGAGGGGGTCTTAGGCAGAGTAACACTAGTAGCATAAGCAATATAGAGCTCATCGAAGGTAGGACCTTTAGATACCTCTATAGAACCCTTACCTGCTAGGAAGCCTACATACTATAGATAGATAGCATAGTATAGCTTCGTGCCATAAGCAGTAGAACTATATAGAAGGAGAGGCGAAGTGAGGCGAATCTGAGTAGTAACATAAGGATAAGGAGCTCAACGAACGCTTAGTGAGCTAACCATAGTAGCATCCAGAATAGTGCTGTTTATTTGCTTAACAAATCCGTCACCTAGCTTACTCTTCTTCTTAAGGAGGTTAGTAAACCTCCTAATCTTTGCTATGTTATTAAAGCTAGTGCAAAGCTTAGTGCAGTTGTTATTGTCTTCGTTATCTAGAGAGAGAGATCCCTACTACTGATCTTTGCCTTTGCCTTTAGTAGCGAGTGTATACAGGTTCTGATCAAGGTGACAGAACCTAGTGCTCTGTCCTTATATAGCATACTTCATATAGTAAGGGCTGGTTATGAGTGCAAATAGGTAGTCGCTGCGAGCCACTACATTAAGCAGCTAGTACCTAGGATCCTAACAGACAACTTGTTGAGCAAGGCTCCCAAACTGGTTTTATTGCTATCCCATCTCGATACCTTGCTCATACTGGTGCTAGTAGTACATATAGAACTCTGCACGCATAAGTGTAAGCATTCCAGATTGCTTTAGGTAGTCTATTATGTTGTTCGATTTGAGGCTACTATAGCTGCCTTATAATCCATTTTCATAATTGTCCTAAATCATACCTATAGCTAGAGCGATCTTAATAGTATAGGTCTCTGTAAATCTGAAAGGTCTATTAAAAACCTCTGCACGGAAAGGCACATACCTTGGGAAGAAGCAGTATACTCCCAGAGTATCACTCTTAATAGCAGGATGGCATCCCTTACGCTATTAGTTAAAATGTCTGTCCTTGGTTTAAAGAGCCTTAAGGCCTCCCTCAGAGTCCTTTCTAGCCATTATAGTCTTAATTCGAGTGAGGAGTTTATCCCAGGTCACTGAATTAGTCATTATACCAAGAGCAGCTTTAAGTTGCTGCGTATGCTTTTAGCAAAGCTTCCTATTGTTCTGACCACTAAGGCGACTAACTATAGAGATCTGCTTCAGAATAGTATAGCGCTCTGCAGTAGTCTTAGCCTAAATTAGAAGGTTGTTAATATAGTCGATAATGAACTATAGTACCTTCGCAAAGCACTTAAGGTTGCTACTGCTATAGGTAGATGTGTTGCAGTATCTGCTAGTAGGCCTCATTATGTTAAGTCGCTGTTTCTGCTTCTCTAATGGCTGTAGTGTGCTATAAATGCTCATATTGGCAACAAAGTCACTAAGGCTGCTAATAGAAGGAGAAGGAGAATTACAGAGTCCTACACCTCTAGCAATCCTGCTGCTTAGGAAAATGCCTAGAGAAGCCACTCCTTAAGATAGACTAGCATAAACAGCAAACTCTAGATCAGCATAGATACTATTATCATTTCGAATCAAGTGATGTTCCTACGCGCATCGGTCTAGGTTGGTAGTATTCACACTATTCAATATGCTATAGGTAGTAGCCTTATTGTAATCATAGGTGAGAAGGATACACTTGCTCGACACTCTCTAGTTGCATGTCTGACCAATACTATTAAGCCTGTCTAGTAGGGCTAGGTTCAAGCATTTGATTATATCACTAGGAGTGTTCTTATTAGTGCACACCTGCCTACAGACTGCCTAGAGGGAACGAGTAGCCTTATCTGATGTGCATGTTGACTTGATAGAGCAGTTGCTCGCAACTAAAGAGTATACTGCCTGAATGCCATCCTAGGCCTCTTTCTTGCAATTGTACGTACTCTTGCTAAGCTCTGCTAATTAGTGGAATTCTAGAAAGTCCTTAGGGAGGCTATTTAGAACCCAGCAACTAGGATTGTTGTTCTTCTATATAGTGTCGCAATTATAGTAGTTATAGAAATGCAAGGCAAGATCCGCAATTTCGCTCGAAGCTGTATCAGTAAGTTCGAGTAGGCTATATTATATAGCTCTGCGGACTGCTAGCATTTGCTTATTAAGGAAGGAAATGAGGTCTTCTAAAGTCACCTTCGTGCTCTTAGAACAGAAGTTACAGAATTTGTCATAAGAGATATTGCCTATAGCAACAAGGGCATACACGCTATTAGCTGCTGTATTGGTAGCTTCTAGATTCGTAAGTCGCTGTATGATAGTGCACCAAGGGGGGTTCCGAGGGATATAGGGGGTTTGCGACGCCATAGTGGCTAAGGGAGGAAGCCGATAACTGCAAAATCGGCCGAGTGAGAAAGGTAGAGGGTGTGCCTTTGTATTGTTAAGTCAAGTCGTGAGTGCGAGCAAAGGTAGGAGACAGAGGGTGGTTGTTAGTATAGTTAGAAGAAGAAGTCGTTAGTGTAGGAGGGCAGCTGGTTAATATGTTTTCCTAAACATCTGAACAGCGTTAGCACCTTTTTTGTAGCAAACAGAAATAGTCGGCTTGTAACTATTAAACAGTCGGCTCGTGACCATTAATGCGCCGTTTATGGCTTGTGATTGGCCTGTTAATAAGTCTGTAAGCAACAGTCGCCTCCTTTAAAGTGAAGGAGTTCCTTCATCATAAGTGAAGGATTCAGAGGAAGCATCCCTTCCTTTCATGTGACTTTTGCTAAACCTATCCTTCACTACTATTAATTGAGGTATCAAATACCTCCCCTGCTAACTATAGTGTTCACAGCATGTGACATTTCTAGTTCTCAGTGCTGTTCCTGTAAAGTAGGGGCTTCTTATTGAGTTGAGGAGTGCTGAGCACCTTAGAGTAAAGTGTGAAGCACGCATTATTGGTTTGTTATAGGTTTATTATAGGCTGAGGAGTCTCCGATCAATATCGACCTATAGGTCGAGAAAGATTGTTATAACTGTTTCTTAGTCGATGCAATCCTGCACCTGCTTATCCATTCTGTTATTGTTGCATTTAGTATAGTAAGGCGGCTCCTTGTCCCCTGTTCTCTTCCGACTGCATTGTGTTTATTTACTCTTGTCTTTGTCTGCTCTGGCTGGTCCTTACATCCGCCACATATGCTAGTCTAGCGCCAATTGCCTATAACTGAATACCTATCTTGAAAAGGGATAAAAGGAAAAAAAGAAAAGAAAGAAGGAATGTCTAGGAAGCCAAAGATGTTCTTAAATACTATACAGGTTGGTGCTTAAAAAATAAATGTCGATCTAAGGGTCGAGAAAGTTCTAATGCTAGTTGCCTAAGAAAAACACTAGATATTCAAAGTCGGAGGTTACTAGGAACCTATAAGGAGACATCTGACACACTCCTATCGTCCATATCGACATCGCCATTCTCCCAGATTATCGGAATGTTCGCTAAGTTAGAGTAAGGCTGAGGAATCTCGACTATAGGATGGCGACTATTATATATCTAATTTATATAAGTCGAAGGCAGACTTCTCTAATTAGTTGCTTGTCGTTAAGAGTATTGATGCTGCTAAGGTTCTTCTGCTACTCTGTCTTCTTTAGTTCGTAACTTTAGAAGCTTTAACTGCTTTCCTGCAAATGTTCTAGTCAGTTTAGTACCATCTAGCTTAGCCAGTCGATAACTGCTAAATGTCTGAACTATTGTTAGTATATAGTATAGGCTAAGCTAGTAGGGATAAAGTTTTAGGGCTAAAGATTTGTTAACCTCTTAGCGAGAGTCCTAGAGCAATACAAGGTCGCCTACTTTAAACTCCTCTGTCCGAATGCGATACGAGTTATTATAGGATTCCTTATTAGCCTCTTGCTGCCTGCACACACAGAGTAGTACTTCCTCTAGGGCTTTATCCCGCCTGTCTAGTTAAGTATAGTGAGCAGCAAGAAGATCCTTAGTAGATCTTACAGCATTCTAAGCAATTGTCTGCTATAAACTAACATCGATCTCAATAGGAAGTATGTACTCGGCTCTATAGATGACCCAAACAGGAGTCATTCTAGTAGTCGACTTAACCATTGTTCGATCAGCTTATAGCATTGTAGGCAAGGCATCGATCCATCTAGCTCCTGTAGTAGCTATATGCTTAGCCAGCCCATTCACAACAGGCTGATGTCCTTTCTCTATTATACTATTTGCCTAAGAGTGATACACTAATGTACAGGTATACTTGATTCCATACTGAGCAAGAAGCTTATTAGTAAGTGCTTTATTCGCTAGACTACTATCACTTACTAAGCGTAATAGCATTCTATACCTACAGATGATGTCCTCAAATATGAACTTTAAAATGTTCTTTAAGTTATTCTCGCAAAGGGCTCTTCCTTTAACCTATCTAGACAGATCCTCCCTTCCTAGTATAAGGTACAAGTATCCTATATATAGCAGCATATAAACAATATCAATAGCCCACTTCTCTCCTATATAGGAGGACTAGGTTGAGTGGAGAGCCTCGTCTTACTGATTATGTGCTTGGGTCTAGTAAGCGAAGTAGGTATTAATGTACTTTTCCACATCCTTAAATAGGCCAGCCTAATAGAATCGATTAGCAATCCTTTAGTAGGTACCTTCTCTCTCTTAATAGCTACTTTCATTATGCAGTTCACAAATAATGTCTCTTCGTTTATCTAAGTCATCTACTATATGCCTTAGGAGAGTATTCTTGTTCTGCCTTCTAAATAGATGCCTTCCCTACATGAGGTGTTTTAGGGCTTCCTTCTTGAATGTAATAAACTCCTTTATAGAGAGTTCTAGAGGCTGCTAAAGTGTAGTGAGCTAAAGAGCATATCACTAGAACTTCTCGCTATATTTAAGAAGGAGAACATTCTTTAGTATAGTAGCTATAGGGCTGATCTACATACTGCTAAGTTCGTAGTTAACAGAAGCATTTAAGTCATCTTGTTATGTATTAATTGTATTATCGTCCTATAGTATGTGTAACAATGTATTAGCAATAATGTTCTGTTTTCTAAGTATGTGCTACATATCAAAATCCTAGAGTCTTATCTATACAAGCTAATAAGTCACTAAGGCTCTAGGCAAGTCAGTTACAGTTCTATTAAGCTGTGCGACTAGTGTATTTGCATCAGTTTCTATAGTGAATTGGATCCTATATAGCCATAGTCTGCATTTGTATAGCATATATAAGAGGGAATAATACTCAAGCTTCACAATATCGTACTTCTTCTCTGTAGCAGTCTAGAGTCTACTCTTATACCTGTATAGATGCCTTTTTCCTTATTGATTAAGTTGTATTAACACTCTACTAAACCCAGTTACAGAGGAATCTATAGCAAGAATCACTTTGCTAGCATTAGGAGAGTAATTCAGAGGTATCAATGCTAGTGTAGATGTTAGAGCATCCTTTAGAGATTGCATTGCCTAAGCCTGCTTAATATCCTAGCAGTACTCTACATCCTTCTTAAGTAGGGCAAACAAAAGTGATGCAATGTTGCTAAAGTGCTCGATCCAGATCCGATAGTACGTATAGGCTCTAAGGAATCCTTGTAATGTAGTGATATTCTTATAAGCTAGCTACTATTAGATTGCTTTTATATATCTATCTGTAGGTCTCTACCTATCTTAGCCACAAATGTATCCTACTACTTTAAGAGCAGGAGTGCAGAAGTGTGACTTTCCTCTAGATACAGTGCAATCAGATCGCTCAATATCAGCTAGCACTCTATTAATCCATTATAGGTATTGAAGTACATACTTTCGTATGCTAGGCAGTGCAAGTTCAGTGAGATTTCCTGTCCGAGGTGAATGCATAATAATATCATCTACAAAAGGGCTAGCCTTTTCTACTAGGTGCAGGTATAGGATATGCATAATAGCTTATACGAACTAAGCTACTAAATTTGTTACTCCCTATAATAGAATTGTTTGCTAAAGGAGTTTAAGGAGAGTTTGGATAGCAGTTATATCCCTGCTCGCTAGATAGAGCGTAATCTGATCATATCTAGAGAGGAAGTCTAGCAGGGTGTACACAGGTTATCTAGTAATATGCTCCGAGAATTCATCTACATTAGGAGGGAGTATAGCATCTCTAATAGTAATAGTATTAATATTGGTAGCAGAGTTGATCAGATAGTGCTTCTTATCCTTCTTCTGTACTAGGAACTAAGAATTATAGTAAAGCCTATAGCTTTGTTCTAGTACAGAAGCATCGATCTGTTACTAAAGCATAGATACTACTTTATTCTAAAGTCTCTTCAGCATAGGGAAACTTTTCGCCTGCTAGGCCTTATATTCTATTGTGCAGATAACCTATAGTAGTACTACCTATTTGTTATAGTAACTGATCTCTGTAAAATCCTATATAAGGGCCTTCTCCCTATTATATATCGTTTCTTTTAATATCTCCTTCTCTTAGAGCTAAATGTCTTTATCTATCATTATCTTCTCCTAGCACTCTGTAGTGATATAATAACCTTATAGTTCTTACTAGTACCTTGGTTCGAACAAGTAGTTATAAGGGCTAGGTGCTCTGATGGGATTAAGAGCGCAGCGCTATTCTGCTAAGAGGTCTTACCTTTAATTCGGATTTCTGTTAGGCATACTTCTATCTAGAAGCGCAGTATCTAAAGGCCTGATTTTGTCCGCCTTCTTTTTGTATAGTGTATTTAGCTCTACAGCTCTGCTTTCTTACTATTAGTGCGAAATAGTATATAGGCTATATTTATCTCATCTCCTTAAGCATCGCCTAGTGCCTTCTCCTAGCGATACCTAGAAGACATACACAAGATCGACTAGCTCTGTCGCACATATTTTTAAACTCTGTTTGTCATTTTCTAAGTGTTTTTGTGTTTTAGTAATAGCCTATGCGCGAATGCACTTATAAGGGAGTTTTGAACAATATCAACCTATGAGTTAGGAAAGATTATTTAGAGTTTCCCTAGTATTAGTTAGTAAGGGAAGGGAAGCACAGCAGCATTTATTAAGACATAAATCAGCACTACAAGGAAATTCCGCATTAGTATACATAGTATTATTATCTTCTAGCGATAGTATTCAGTTAGGTATAGCACTGGTTACTGTACTACCTTGCCTTCTCTCTAGCTATTATCTTCTCGAAGCTCCTTCTTATACCTATTAATAGACCTTATCTTGCAAGTATACATACTATCCTCTGTTATTATTAGGATAGTAATGCGGCCAGATAGAGTCTAGGAAGTCGCTATAGAAGACTATAGTACAAAGGGTTCTCTAAGAATCACTTCACTCGTATAGTTCTTAGTAATAAGGAAGGGCATCTAGAAAGAGGTCTCTATCTCTCTAATAAATACGCGAGTCTCTACTACTCCTATAAAGGGGTTACTAGTTCTATTTGCTGAGATCAATTTGTCGCCCTTTATTATAGGAGAGAGTAAGTTGATTAGCAGTCCTATGCGTAGTGCGAAGCTCTCCTTTATAACATTGATTTCGGCCTCAGAGTCGACTAGTGCCTATACTGCTTCTCTTCCAACCTATATAGAGATACAAGGACACTTCGCTTAGTACATCTTAATGTTCCTAAGGCGCTTATTAAGCTGCTTAGTTGTGAATAGGGCTATAGACATCGCGTTAGTGGTAGAGAATCTTTCTCGACCTATGGGTCGAGAAAGATTTTCGCTAGTAAGGCGCTCGTCTGGAATGCTACTATCGCTTCCTATAGTGTCCTGACTGTTTACTAAGATATTCCCTCGTTCTAGAGCTTTTAGTGCCTCTGCTGTCTCTTAGCGAAGAGGCTGCATAAACAATTTACGAACCCTAGGCATTAAGTTAATAGCATCTCGAACAGGGATGCTAATAGGCATATTCAAGATATGGTTTATTACTCGAATCTCTGCAGGAGCAGCATCCTCTTTGCTAAGTATGTTGCCTAGTCGCTAGGCTCGAGGAGCCTGTCTTGTATTTTCAGGCTTTATAGGCGGAATGCCTATTAGGTGATCCTTATCGATATCTATAGAGTCCTAGGTTCTCCTTACATCCTAAGGAGGGAGAGTCTAGCCTTACGCTTATGAATCTTGTACTTTAGGAATATACTATTTAGATCGATCTGCACGGACAGTTAGAATGCGATCGCGCTAAGGTAATTTAGCAATCTTGCCTTTTCCCCTACTAGTTTGTAGTGCGCAGATAGCTTTAATGCAAGTGCTATAGTACACTTCTTAATCAGAATCATCTTCACTATCAAAAGGATGCAACAGGGTAATGGCTCTGCCTGATAGTCCTGCAGTTGGTTGCATAGTAATATCTACCTGATCTGCACTTAAGCTAAGGATATCAAGCAAAGCATCATATCTATTAGTCAGAGGCAATCTAGGCACCTTATAGCTAGGATTAGCTACAGTCCTAAACAAAATGCGGTTGTTCTGGCCAAAATAGATGTATCCTTGCTATACCAGCTTGTCGACCTGCTAGTAGCGCATCACTGTATAACCAGTCTTGCTATAACTATGACATTCAAGAGGTAGCTGCTGTTCTGCGCTCCTACTAGTATACTGCTGTTAAGGCAGAGTCTGTATAGCATTGTTCGTCTGAAATGCCACCTTTACATTCTTTACAGGTACCTATTATAATTAGTAATTGGTGGATTTAGCCTTAGCTCTAAACGAAGGCATCGCATCAGTATATCCCCTCTTTTAATTGAGGTGAGGTACATAAGATCAGGAGATTCAAACATCTTAAGGATCTCTATCTTTGTCAGCTTTATCTCCTTAAACTTCTCGACCATCTTATCAAGAGAGAGGGACTGCTGATCCTACACTCCTCTCTGCAAGTTAGGATATAGAGGTTCCTAGCACTTTAGTAAGGAAGGTAGTGCAGATGCTATCTTTTCTGTAGGAAGAGTAATGCATTAGGGGTTATACTATCGATTTACAGCTCTCGAGACTGCTCTATCAATGTCCTCTATCTTAATAATACAGCATGAGGTAGCAGCTTAAGCAATGCTGTCTATAAAGCTTACTACTCGTTCAAAGTTGACTAGCTCTATATACATAGCCTGAATATGAAGCGAGCTGATTGCCTTCTCTATAATCTTCCTTAGGAGACTATATAGATATAGTGTCGTCTTTTAGCTAGTAGAGAGTGTATTTCTAGCTTCTTTAATATAGGAGGTAATAATCTAGAACTGCCTGCTATATAATAGGAGGTCATTGTTATAAAGACATTCCTTTGCTTATAACACGAACTGCTCTAGAGCGCCTTTAGTTATCAACATTCGCTTATTATTAATAGCTATATACTTTGTTCGGAGCAGGCCCTAAAGAGTGCTAAGGCTACTATTCGCTCAAGCGATAATTTGGCGAACCTCAGGTCCTATATCTTTAGTATAATAGTTTTTAAGGAGGTCACACGCTCTTTTATCAGATATTTGGTATCTCTTATAAAGCTATATATATTCTTAAAGGAAAGTCGACAAGTTGTAATCATCGAAGGTTAGAGACTTAAGAGACCTTAGAGCAGGAAGTAGCTAAATTGCTATAAAGCTCTATAAGTAAGATGTCGAAGGAGTTCTATCTCCATATTGTTGAGAAGGCTGTAACTTAGTTGTTTGGGCTTGCTAAGTTAGGTAGAAAGGGATCCTGCTAGGTATAATACCCTCTATAGCCTATAGCATAAATCCAGATAGAGCAAAAGGAAGAAAGTCCTAATCTGCTATAATTACAGATAGTCCTCTTCCTCCTACCTATAGTATAATAAAAAGACAAGAATAACAAACAGAAAGAAAGGTAGACTCAGTCTCAGGCACACACCTTCTCTGAATCCTTAGGTATCGCACTATATTTGACTACTGGTTGTATAGGCTGTTCCTATATGCTGTTTTTCGTGAATGTTTTTATTAGCTCTGTCGTTGTCCTCTTCTCTCCTCTCGTAATACGGACTGCTGCGCTACTATTATATGCCTGTCTTAGAGGCATTTTCTTCTAGTAGCTGACTGCTAAAATAGGTAAGTCATACTGATTAAGATTGTGACTGCTGGGATCTATGCAGCTATCGTCTGCATAATCTGAAACAGAGCGTAAATCTGGATCGCTATCTAGATTCCTTTTTGAGCTGTTATTAGTAGCTCCTAGTGCTAAGGCTCTTATCGCCTTTTCCTATAGTAACTTATGTTGGTCAGAGCTCCCTTGAAATTTGTGGGGTTTTAAAAGGTCCTGCTGTTAGGGTCAAAGGGATGCCCTCCTTTCCTAGCCTTATCCCTCGCTATATTGTATCTGTAGTTGATGTCGTTCTGCTTATTCTGTTTTGTATTGTTTAAGTCGTACTATTCTAGAAGGCAAGGTCAGTCTACAGAAGTAGCACTAAATATATAGCTGTATAGGTCAAGAAGTCAATATGAAGCCTAAAGTTCATACAGCCATAAAAAACAATCTTGACCTATAGGTCGAGAAAGATTTAAGGCTATATATTGAACTTTAGAACAATCACAATAGTACTAGAGTCACAATAGTCAAGTAGGAGAGCAGACTGTGTTTTTGGTGACCTCTGATTATCATTGTTACTATATACAAAGCATATAATTCCGATTTTATCTCTGAAAAACAAAACTCATCTCTGTGTCTGAAAAATAAGGTGTCGCTAGTCTTCGCCCTTCAGGCAGTCGATAGCTAATATAGCTATCTTCCATCTTTCGCTTTGAACCCTATCACGTATTAATTACGTGACTGCAGAATGCTCATACAAGAACTTAGAGCCTTATGCTTAAGACCTGTACCAAATCCCATCCTGATGTCGTACCCCACGACACTAAGGTCTACAGCAAAGAATACATCTTCCGTTATGCGCTCTGCACTTGTAGAGTCTGCAATTTGTAGGCAAAGCTTGTAGGCACTATAGCAATAGCCCTTCTCTCCCCTAAATACTTCTGATAGGGATAGGGATATCTATCCTAACTAGGTTATATTGTAAGGCAGTAATCTGAGATATCATATTGACATCTACTGCATTATTAAGCAAGTATCGAACAGGAGTGCATTTCCTATATGCCTCTACTATTCCTTATAGGAGCTTTGCTGGCTATGAACAACCTAATTGCTTTACCGATTCTTAGCAGACTTGCTTGATGCCAGCGAGTCACTTATGCAGCTTTTCTATTACTTTAGGTGCATTCTTTGCCTTTAGAGGGCTTGCACTAACCTTACGAACTGATTATCCGCAGTCTCTCTTTTCTTTCTTGCAACTAGAGGAGTAGTATCTATACTTATTGCAGTTGTAGCACTAGATTCCTGCTAGATTCGAGCTGCCTATACCTTGCCTGCTAGGCGCATACATAGGGCTACCTACTTTTGGTGCACTGCTGTGCCCTTCAGAGGTTTTGTACCTTTTTGCATTCCAGTTTGACAGAGTTCTAGCATCTCGCTTAGAAGTTGCTAGAGAGATCTGAGAGCCCTCTGTGCATTTAGTGGACTCTAATCTGGTAGCAAGGGAGACTAGGTCTTCCCTTTTCTTTGGTACCTTATAGTATGTGATAATAGCTGTGCATAATGCAGGCTTTAGCTTGGCGAGGAGATAGCGAGTCTGCTGCGTAGGCGTGTATATGTCTATCTGCTCCTCTAAGGTAGCTAACTCTATAGCAAAAGCTTGTACAGTCTGTCCCTTGCCCTGCCTTACATTCTCGTATGCTATAGTTGTACTAAGGCTGCAATTTACAGGATCCTTGACTGTATTAAGCACAAAGGACCTGAAATCCTCCTAACTATAGCTGTCCAACTCCTAAAGGCTATAGTTCTGATGCTATATCTTATATAGCTTGCCTATAAGGAATATGATACTATATAAGATCTTCTCACACTCTAAGCTGTAAGCCTTAGGAGCAAGAGCAAAGACAAGCTCAAGAGATCGGATGAAGTCTTTAGCCTCTTTTAAGGTCTTCCTCTTAAAAGTATCTGGCTCCTTTAAATGCAGTCTGCTTAAGGTCTCCCTACATGCTATAGGGTTCCTGAATGCACTCCCTGTAACACTCCTTGCTTCGCTATTGTTCTTGTATCTGATATCGCTATTCGTACTAGCAATAGGAGTATAGCCTGCATTACGCGCCCTGCATAACACATCTAGCTATTGCTCTATTACTACAATCTCTAGCTCTTACTATAGCATGTCGCATCTGTAATGCATGCATACTGCCTGTACTACTTCTGCAGCCTCCTTATTGACCTCCTCCTATAGCCCTAGGTCTGCATCTCGCAGGTCAGAGTCAATAAGAGTTGCTTCTGAGTCGCCTGCATCTAGCGCGCATTTAATATGCTCGTCAATTACATTTATGATATTCAATAGGCTGCGAAGGTAGGAAGGAACGATCAGAATTGTTAAGGGAATACCAAGTAGTATATTTAAAAAGAGGTATCTCGCAACGTAGTGAATACCAAAGCAAGCACTGCTTTTGTACAAAGACTGATCATTGCTTCCTCGCTGCTATCTAGCATGCGAGTCGCACATATTGCGCTGGCTGCTGCCAAGCGCGGTACAGGCTGTGCCCTGCACGTGACCTTAGACTTCATCCTAAGGACTCCCGTAACAGATATATGCCTCAATCCTTACAGGTATTGAGTTTATCAGACTTTCGATTAGAGATAGATTTAAGGCTTCCCAACACAAAGGTAAAATCTCCTTAAGTATCCTCTCCTATTTAGCCTTACTTTGAATACTATCTAGCTTAGGATACTATTTGTAGATTATCTCTTTTAGCCTTACCTAAAGGTGTTCGATAGGGTTAAGATCAGGGCTATATAGAGGCCAATCTGGTAGTATTGGGATAAAGTGATCCCTTAACCAAAGATCCACTAATCCGGCTTTATGGATACTAGCATTATCCTGCATGTATCTAAGGCTCCTATTGTCGTGGGGTACGACATCAGGATGGGATTTGGTACAGGTCTTAAGCATAAGGCTCTAGGTTCTTATATGAGCGTTCTGCAGTCACGTAGTTAACACGTGACAGGATTCAAAGCGAAGGGTGGGAGACAGCTATATTAGCTATCGACTACCTGAAAGGCGAAGACCAGCGACACCTTGTTTTTCAGATACAGAGATGAGTTTTGTTTTTCAGAGATAAAATCGGAGTTACACGCTTTGTATATAGCAACAATAACAATTAGAGGTCACCAAAAACACAGTCTGCTCTCCTACTTGACTATTGTGACTCTAGTACTGTTGTGGTTGTTCTGAGGTTCAGCATACTACCTTGAATCTTTCTCGACCTATAGGTCGAGATTGTTTTATGGATGTATGAACTTCAGGCTTTAAATTGACTTCTCGACCTATACAGCCACATATTTGGTGCCACTTCTGTGGATCGACCTTGCCTTCTAGAACAGTACGACTTGAACAATACAATATAGAATAAGCAGAACGACATTAACTACAGATACAATATAGCGAGGGACGAGGCCAGAAAAGGGGGGCATCCCTTTGACTCTGACAGCAGGAGCTTTTGAAACCCCACAAATTTTAAGAGAGCTCTAACTAACATAAGTTACTATAGGAAAAGGTAACAAGAGCCTTAGCACTAGGAGCTACTAATAACAGCTCGAAAAGGAATCTGGATAGCGATCCAGATTTACCCTCTGTTTCAGATTATATAGATGATAGCTGCATGGATCCTAGCAGTCATAATCTTAATCAGTGTGACTTACCTATTTCAGTAGTCAGCTACCAGAAGAAAATGCCTCTGAGACAGGCATATAACAGCAGCGCAATAGTCCGTATTTCGAGGAAGAACACAGAGACAGAGACGACGGAGCCGACAAAAACATTCACGAAAAACAGCATAACGTCACTGTAGGGGAGTTGGGCCAGTAGGGGATTTCGGCCAGAATTTTAGCTTCTCTACCTCGGATGCGATCTACTACTCGCTAAGATAATACAATCACTCTCGCTCTTGTATATACTCTCCTCGATACCTTCCTCTTCCTCGTCCTCGATTTCGGGAGTTATAGACCTCGTTATTCGTCTCTTCTTCGACTTTCTCTTCGACGCCTCCGCTTCTGCTTCCTCTACGAGTTCGAGGATTTCCTTCGTATTAAAGACGAATTTACCCTTAACTACGATGCGCTTCCCCTTCTTACGTTCCTTACATACTCGTAATAGCTCTCTAAACTCGGCATTCTCCCTCCGTAAGAGAGTATCCTCTGAGGTCGTCCTTTCGAGAGCTAACCCCGATCGCTCGATATACTGCTTTATAGGAGTCTCGAGAGTAGAAGAACGAATAATCGAGTTAACTAGCAAAGTCGCCTCCTATAACTCTGTACCCTTCGGCAGCGAACTAGCTAGTAGGGAGCAGTCTAGGTCGTTCGGTGTCGTAATAGGCAGCGGCGTCACCCGGGAGGTAGGGATAGGCATTCGGAGAGTCGAGAGGATAGTAATCGGGCTAAGCAGGTAGATACCGGATGCCCGAAACGACGATTCGATGTTCCTAGTCGTAAAAGCCCTAGCCCTAGCTGTTATATAGGCCTCTATCTACTTGATTCGAGGTATATGTCGAGTATCTAAGCAGAACAGTTTCTCGATTTCAGCCGATAAAGCCCGCTTTAGAGGGCTAAATACGCCGACATCGAGAGGCTGTAAGATATGCGAAGTATATAGTAGTAGTACTACGAGGTCGATATTCTTATCGAGGCAAAAGGCGATAAACCTCGCTATAAGGTGAGATCCGTGTCTGTCGAGAAGTAATAGCCTTCGCTTTCCGTCATTTCAGCGCGTTTCGGGTTCGAATAAAGTTATTAACCACTCGTAAGCGTGACTATCAGATATCCACCTGCTAGTCGACATCGAGAACTTCCAGTTTTCGGGCGTAGAGGCCGGTATCTATACAGTATTCGTATATTTCGCCTTAAAGATAAGAAGCGGAGGTAATGCGACTCCTAAAGCTCTGATACATTCGATCGCTGTTATCCACTCTTGCCTTCTGCTAATCTTCTTAAACGCTATAGTATCCCCTCTTCTTATAAGTACCTTCGAGGGTAAAGTAGTACTGAGGGCGAAGCCAGTCTCGTCGACGTTAAAGATTGCGTCGGAAGGGTAGGAGTTCTCGAGGAAAAGGTTAGTAAGGGCATCGAAGTAGGCATTTACAATTAGATAAGTAACTCCTTTGTAGCGGCTCGCATCTAGGGCTCGAAAGTAGACTGTCTTTAGTTCAGGATATCGATTACGGAACCTATCGATCCACTGTTTACTAATAGGAGGGTAAGAAGTTGGAGTCGAGGTTAGGCGGAAGCAGTAAAGTCGGATTTCTTCAGCAAGATCTCTCGTTAATAGGAGAGTAAGAGGACACCCTAACTTAGAAAGTCGAATAATCGCTTTAAAAAGAGTCCTCTCTTCGGTAGCTGAGAGTATTTATTGCGATTTATACGATTTTACGTACGAAGTTCGATTCGAAAGCTAGTAAGATAATGTAGTACGCGGGATATTAAACGCATAAGCACACTTCCGAATCGAAGAATACTCGCCATTATAGTAAGCCGTTAAGGCAGTAGTAAGCGTATCTTCGGAATAGGTAGGCATAATAAAGAAGGAAGAAAGCATATCGCGTGAAAAATCAGTTTTGACGCGAAACTAGCGCGCGGGCCTGGCCGAAATCCCCTACTAGCCCAACTCCCCTACAGTGACGTTATAGGAATAGTCCATACAACTAGCAGTCAAATACAGTGCAATACCTGAGGATTCAGAGAAGGTGTGTGCCTAAGACTAAGTCCGCCTTTCTTTCTATTTGTTATTCTTGTCTTTTTATTATACTATAAGTAGGAGGAAGAGGACTATCTGCAATTATAGCGGACTAGGACTTTCTTCCTTCTGCTCTATCTAGATTTATGCTATAGGCTATAGAGGGTATTATACCTAGCAGGATCCCTTTCTACCTAACTTAGCAAGCCCAAACAACTAAGTTACAGCCTTCTCAACAATATGGAGATAGAACTCCTTCGACATCTTACTTATAGAGCTTTATAGCAATTTAGCTACTTCCTGCTCTAAGGTCTCTTAAGTCTCTAACCTTCGATAGCTACAACTTGTCGACTTTCCTTCGAGAATATACACGGCTTTACAAAAGATACTAAGTATCTGATAAAAGAGTATGTGACCTCCTCGAAGACTACTATACTAAAGATGTAGGACCTGAGGTTCGCCAAATTGTCGCCTGAGCGAATAGTAGCCTTAGCACTCTTTAGGGCCTGCTCCGAACGAAGTACGCAGCTATTAATAATGAGCGAATATTGATAACTAAAGGCACTCTAGAGCAGTTTGTGTTATAAGCGAAGGAATATCCTTATGATAATGACCTCCTATTATATAGTAGGCAGTTCCAGATTATTGCCTCCTACATTAAAGAAACTAGAAACACACTCTCTACTAGCCGAAAGACGACGCTATATCTACATAGTCTCCTAAGGAAGATCATAGAAAAGGCAATCAGCTCGCTTCACATTTAGGCTATGCATATAGAGCTGGTCAACTTTGAATAAGTAGTAAGCTTCGTGGATAGCATTACTTAAGCTGCTACCTTACGCTGTATTATTAAGATAGAGGACATTAATAGAGCAGTCTCGAGGGCTGTAAATCGATAGCGCAACCCCTAACACATTGCCCTTCCTACAGAAAAGATAGCATCTGTACTGCCTTCCTTACTAAAGTGCTAGGAACCTCTGTACCCTAACTTGCAGAGAGGAGTGCAGGATTAGTAGTCCCTCTCTCTCGATGAGATGGTTGAGAAGTTTAAGGAGATGAAGCTAACAAAGATAGAGATCCTCAAGATGTTTGAGTCTCCTGATCTCACGTACCTCACCTCAATTTAAAGAGGGGATGTACTAATGCGATGCCTTCGTTTAGAGCTAAAGCCGAATCCACTAATTGCTAACTATAATGGATACCTGCAAAGAACGCAAAGGGTGGCATTTCAGACGAATAATACTATGCAGACTCCGCCTTAACAGTAGTATGCCAGCAGGGGCGCAGAATAGCAGCTACCTCTTGAATGTCATAGTTGTAGCAAGACTAGTTATATAGTGACGCACTGCTAGCAGGTCGACAAGCTGGTATAGCAAGGATACATCCATTTTGGCTAGAACAACCGTATTTTGTTTAGGACTGTAGCCAACCCTAGCTGAGAGGTGCCTAGGTTGCCTCCGACTAATAGATATGATGCTTTGCTTAATATCCTTAGTTTAAGTGCGGATCAGGTAGATACTACTACGCAACCAACTATAGGACCATCAGGCAGAGCTATTACCCTATCGCATCCTTTTAATAGTGAAGAGGATTCTGATTAAGAAGTATACTATAGCACTTGCATTAAAGCTATCTGCGCACTACAAACTAGTAGGGGAAAAGGCAAGATTGCTAAATTACCTTAGCGCGATCGCATTCTAACTGTCCGTGCAGATCGATCTAAATAGTATATTCCTAAAGTACAAGATTCATAAGCGTAAGGCTAGACTCTCCCTCCTTAGGATGTAAGGAGAACCTAGGACTCTATAGATATCGATAAGGATCACCTAATAGGCATTCCGCCTATAAAGCCTGAAAATACAAGACAGGCTCCTCGAGCCTAGCGACTAGGCAACATACTTAGCAAAGAGGATGCTGCTCCTGCAGAGATTCGAGTAATAAACCATATCTTGAATATGCCTATTAGCATCCCTGTTCGAGATGCTATTAACTTAATGCCTAGGGTTCGTAAATTGTTTATGCAGCCTCTTCGCTAAGAGACAGCAGAGGCACTAAAAGCTCTAGAACGAGGGAATATCTTAGTAAACAGTCAGGACACTATAGGAAGCGATAGTAGCATTCCAGACGAGCGCCTTACTAGCGAAAATCTTTCTCGACCCATAGGTCGAGAAAGATTCTCTACCACTAACGCGATGTCTATAGCCCTATTCACAACTAAGCAGCTTAATAAGCGCCTTAGGAACATTAAGATGTACTAAGCGAAGTGTCCTTGTATCTCTATATAGGTTGGAAGAGAAGCAGTATAGGCACTAGTCGACTCTGAGGCCGAAATCAATGTTATAAAGGAGAGCTTCGCACTACGCATAGGACTGCTAATCAACTTACTCTCTCCTATAATAAAGGGCGACAAATTGATCTTAGCAAATAGAACTAGTGACCCCTTTATAGGAATAGTAGAGACTCGCATGTTTATTAGAGAGATAGGGACCTCTTTCTAGACGCCCTTCCTTATTACTAAGGACTATACGAGTGAAGTGATTCTTAAAGAACCCTTTGTACTACAGTCTTCTATAGCGACCTCTCAGACTCTATCTAGCCGCATTACTATCCTGATGATAATAGAGGACAGTATACATACTTGCAAGATAAGGTCTATTAATAGGTACGAGAAGGAGCTTAAAGAAGATAACAGTTAGGGGGAAGGCGAGGTGGTGTAGTAACTAGTACTATACCTAACCGAATACTATTGCTAGACAATAACAATACTATGCATACTAATGTAGAATTTCTTTGTAGCGCTGAAGTATGTCTTGATAAATGCTGCTGCACTTCCCTTCCCTTACTAACTAATGCTAGGGAAACTCTAGATAATCTTTCCCGACCTATAGGTCGATATTGTTTAAAACTTCCTTATAAGTGTATTCGCGCACAGGCTATTACTAAAACACAAAAACACTTAAAATATGACAAATAGATCTTAATAACATGTGCGACAGAGCTAGTCGACCTTATATACGTCTTCTAGGCGTTGCTAGGAGAAGGCACTAGGCGATGCTTAAGAAGACGAGATGAATACAGCCTGTATACCATTTCGCACCAATAGTAAGAAAGCAGAGCTATAGAGCTAAACATACTATACAAGAAGAAGGCGGACAAAATCAGGCCTTTAGATACTACGCTTCTAGATAGAAGCATGCCTAACGGAAATCCGAATTAGAGGCAAGACCTCCTAGCAGAACAGCACTACACTCTTAACCCTATCAGAGCACCTAGCCCTTACAACCACTTGTTCGAACTAAGGTACTAGTAAGAACCATAAGGTTATTATATCACTATAGAGCGCTAGGAGAAGATAGTGATAGATAAAGACATTTAGCCCTAAGAGAAGGAGATAGTAAAAGAAATGATATACAATAGGGAGAAGGCCCTTACATAGGATTTCACAGAGATCAGTCGCTATAATAAATAGGTAGTACCACTGTAAGTCATCCGTATAGTAGAATATAAGGCCTAGCAGGCGAAAAGTTTCCCTATGCTGAAGAGACTTTAGAATAAAGTAGTATCTATGCTTTAGTAACAGATCGATGCTTCTGTACTAGAACAAAGCTATAGGCTTTACTATAATTCTTAGTTCCTAGTACAGAAGAAGGATAAGAAGCACTATCTGATCAACTCTGCTACCAATATTAATACTATTACTATTAGAGATGCTATACTCCCTCCTAATGTAGATGAATTCTCGGAGCATATTACTAGATAACCTGTGTACACCCTGCTAGACTTCCTCTCTAGATATGATCAGATTACGCTCTATCTAGCGAGCAGGGATATAACTGCTATCCAAACTCTCCTTAAACTCCTTTAGCAAACAATTCTATTATAGGGAGTAACAAATTTAGTAGCTTAGTTCGTATAAGCTATTATGCATATCCTATACCTGCACCTAGTAGAAAAGGCTAGCCCTTTTGTAGATGATATTATTATGCATTCACCTCGGACAGGAAATCTCACTGAACTTGCACTGCCTAGCATACGAAAGTATGTACTTCAATACCTATAATGGATTAATAGAGTGCTAGCTGATATTGAGCGATCTGATTGCACTGTATCTAGAGGAAAGTCACACTTCTGCACTCCTGCTCTTAAAGTAGTAGGATACATTTGTGGCTAAGATAGGTAGAGACCTACAGATAGATATATAAAAGCAATCTAATAGTAGCTAGCTTATAAGAATATCACTACATTACAAGGATTCCTTAGAGCCTATACGTACTATCGGATCTGGATCGAGCACTTTAGCAACATTGCATCACTTTTGTTTGCCCTACTTAAGAAGGATGTAGAGTACTGCTAGGATATTAAGCAGGCTTAGGCAATGCAATCTCTAAAGGATGCTCTAACATCTACACTAGCATTGATACCTCTGAATTACTCTCCTAATGCTAGCAAAGTGATTCTTGCTATAGATTCCTCTGTAACTGGGTTTAGTAGAGTGTTAATACAACTTAATCAATAAGGAAAAAGGCATCTATACAGGTATAAGAGTAGACTCTAGACTGCTACAGAGAAGAAGTACGATATTGTGAAGCTTGAGTATTATTCCCTCTTATATATGCTATACAAATGCAGACTATGGCTATATAGGATCCAATTCACTATAGAAACTGATGCAAATACACTAGTCGCACAGCTTAATAGAACTGTAACTGACTTGCCTAGAGCCTTAGTGACTTATTAGCTTGTATAGATAAGACTCTAGGATTTTGATATGTAGCACATACTTAGAAAACAGAACATTATTGCTAATACATTGTTACACATACTATAGGACGATAATACAATTAATACATAACAAGATGACTTAAATGCTTCTGTTAACTACGAACTTAGCAGTATGTAGATCAGCCCTATAGCTACTATACTAAAGAATGTTCTCCTTCTTAAATATAGCGAGAAGTTCTAGTGATATGCTCTTTAGCTCACTACACTTTAGCAGCCTCTAGAACTCTCTATAAAGGAGTTTATTACATTCAAGAAGGAAGCCCTAAAACACCTCATGTAGGGAAGGCATCTATTTAGAAGGCAGAACAAGAATACTCTCCTAAGGCATATAGTAGATGACTTAGATAAACGAAGAGACATTATTTGTGAACTGCATAATGAAAGTAGCTATTAAGAGAGAGAAGGTACCTACTAAAGGATTGCTAATCGATTCTATTAGGCTGGCCTATTTAAGGATGTGGAAAAGTACATTAATACCTACTTCGCTTACTAGACCCAAGCACATAATCAGTAAGACGAGGCTCTCCACTCAACCTAGTCCTCCTATATAGGAGAGAAGTGGGCTATTGATATTGTTTATATGCTGCTATATATAGGATACTTGTACCTTATACTAGGAAGGGAGGATCTGTCTAGATAGGTTAAAGGAAGAGCCCTTTGCGAGAATAACTTAAAGAACATTTTAAAGTTCATATTTGAGGACATCATCTGTAGGTATAGAATGCTATTACGCTTAGTAAGTGATAGTAGTCTAGCGAATAAAGCACTTACTAATAAGCTTCTTGCTCAGTATGGAATCAAGTATACCTGTACATTAGTGTATCACTCTTAGGCAAATAGTATAATAGAGAAAGGACATCAGCCTGTTGTGAATGGGCTGGCTAAGCATATAGCTACTACAGGAGCTAGATGGATCGATGCCTTGCCTACAATGCTATAAGCTGATCGAACAATGGTTAAGTCGACTACTAGAATGACTCCTGTTTGGGTCATCTATAGAGCCGAGTACATACTTCCTATTGAGATCGATGTTAGTTTATAGCAGACAATTGCTTAGAATGCTGTAAGATCTACTAAGGATCTTCTTGCTGCTCACTATACTTAACTAGACAGGCGGGATAAAGCCCTAGAGGAAGTACTACTCTGTGTGTGCAGGCAGCAAGAGGCTAATAAGGAATCCTATAATAACTCGTATCGCATTCGGACAGAGGAGTTTAAAGTAGGCGACCTTGTATTGCTCTAGGACTCTCGCTAAGAGGTTAACAAATCTTTAGCCCTAAAACTTTATCCCTACTAGCTTAGCCTATACTATATACTAACAATAGTTCAGACATTTAGCAGTTATCGACTGGCTAAGCTAGATGGTACTAAACTGACTAGAACATTTGCAGGAAAGCAGTTAAAGCTTCTAAAGTTACGAACTAAAGAAGACAGAGTAGCAGAAGAACCTTAGCAGCATCAATACTCTTAACGACAAGCAACTAATTAGAGAAGTCTGCCTTCGACTTATATAAATTAGATATATAATAGTCGCCATCCTATAGTCGAGATTCCTCAGCCTTACTCTAACTTAGCGAACATTCCGATAATCTGGGAGAATGGCGATGTCGATATGGACGATAGGAGTGTGTCAGATGTCTCCTTATAGGTTCCTAGTAACCTCCGACTTTGAATATCTAGTGTTTTTCTTAGGCAACTAGCATTAGAACTTTCTCGACCCTTAGATCGACATTTATTTTTTAAGCACCAACCTGTATAGTATTTAAGAACATCTTTGGCTTCCTAGACATTCCTTCTTTCTTTTCTTTTTTTCCTTTTATCCCTTTTCAAGATAGGTATTCAGTTATAGGCAATTGGCGCTAGACTAGCATATGTGGCGGATGTAAGGACCAGCCAGAGCAGACAAAGACAAGAGTAAATAAACACAATGCAGTCGGAAGAGAACAGGGGACAAGGAGCCGCCTTACTATACTAAATGCAACAATAACAGAATGGATAAGCAGGTGCAGGATTGCATCGACTAAGAAACAGTTATAACAATCTTTCTCGACCTATAGGTCGATATTGATCGGAGACTCCTCAGCCTATAATAAACCTATAACAAACCAATAATGCGTGCTTCACACTTTACTCTAAGGTGCTCAGCACTCCTCAACTCAATAAGAAGCCCCTACTTTACAGGAACAGCACTGAGAACTAGAAATGTCACATGCTGTGAACACTATAGTTAGCAGGGGAGGTATTTGATACCTCAATTAATAGTAGTGAAGGATAGGTTTAGCAAAAGTCACATGAAAGGAAGGGATGCTTCCTCTGAATCCTTCACTTATGATGAAGGAACTCCTTCATTTGTGATGAAGGAACTCCTTCATTTGTGATAAAGGGGCTCCTTCACTTCAAAGGAGGCGGCTGTTGCTTACAGACTCACTGACAGGCCAATCACAAGCCTTAAAAGGCGCATTTGATGGTTACGAGCCGACTGTTTGATAGTCACGAGCCGACTGTTCCTGTTTGCTACAAAAAAGGCGCTAACGCTGTTTGGATGTTTAGGAAAACATATTAACCCGCTGCCCTCCTACACTTACGACTTCTTCTTCTAACTGTACTAACAACCATCCTCTCTCCCCTACCTTTGCTCGCGCTTATAACTCGACTCGACAACACGACTCGATAACACAAAGGCACACCCTCTACCTTTCTCACTCGGCTGATTTTGCGGTTATCGGTTTCCTCCCTTAGCCACTATAGCATCGCAAACCCCCTACATCCCTTAGAACCCTCCTCAGCGCACTATCACACAGCGACCTACGAACCTGGAAGCTACTAATGCAGCAGCTGATAGTATACATGCCCTTGTTGCTATAGGCAACATCTCTTATAACAAATTCCGCAACTTCTGTTCTAAGAGCACGAAGGTGACTTTAGAAGACCTCATTTCCTTCCTCAACAAGCAAACGCTAGCAGTTCGTAGAGCTATATAGTATAGCCTGCTCGAACTTGCTGATACAGCTTTAAGCGAAATTGCGGATCCCGCCTCGCATTTCTATGACTACTGCAACTGCGACACTGCATAGAAGAACAACAATCCTAGTAGCCAGGTCCTAAACAGCCTCCCTAAGGACTTTCCGGAATTCTACTAATTAGCAGAGCTTAGCAAGAGTATACACAACTGCAAGAAAGAGGCCTAGGATAGTATTTAGGCAGTGTACCCTTCAGTTGCGAGTAATTGCTCTATCAAATCAATATGCACATCAGATAAGGCTACTCGTTCCCTTTAGGCAGTCTATAGGCAGGTACGCGCTAATAAGAATACTCTTAGTGATGTGATCAAACGCTTAAACCTAGCCCTGCTAGACAGGCTTGATAGCATTAGTCAGACACGCAACTAGGGAGTGTCAAGCAAGCATATCCTTCTCACCTGTGATTATAATAAGGCTGCTACCTATAGCATATTGAATAGTGTGAACACTACTAATCTAGACTAATGCGTGTAGGAACATCTCTTGATTCGGAATGACAATAGTATCTATGCTGATCTAGAGTTTGCTGTTTATACCAGTCTATCTCAAGGAGTGGCTTCTCTAGGCATTTTCCTAAGCAGTAGGATTGCTAGCAGTGTAGGACTCTGTGATTCTCCTTCTCCTTCTATCGGCAGCCTGAGCGACTTTGTTGCTAACATGAGTATTCATAGCACACCACAGCTGCCTAAGAAGCGTAAACAGCGACTCGATATGATGGGGCCTACTAGCAGGTACTACAACATATCTACCTATAGTAGTAGCGACCTTAAGTGCTTTGCGAAGGTACCACAGTTCATTATCGACTATATCAACAACCTTCTAATTCAGGCTAAGACTACTGCAGAGCGCTGTGCTATTCTGAAGCAGGTCTCTGTAGTTAGTTGCCTTAGTAGTTAGAACAACAAGAAGCTTTGCTAGAAGCACATATAGCGACTTAGAGCTACTCTTAGTATGATAACTAATTCAGCGACCTGGGATGAACTCCTTACTCGAATTAAGACTATAATGGCTAGAAAGGACTCTGAGGGAGGCCTTAAGGCTCTTCAAACTAAGGATAGACATTTTAACTAATAGCATAAGGGATGCTGTCCTGCTGTTAAGGGTGATACTCTGGGAGTATACTGCTTCTTCCTAAGGCGTGTGCCTTTCTATACAGAGATTTTTAATAGACCTTTTAGATTCACAGAGAGCTATGCTATTAAGATCGCCCTAGCTATAGGTATGACTTAGGACAACTACGAAAACAGATTGCGAGGTAGCTATAGGAGCCTCAAATCGAACAACATAATGGACTACCTAAAGCAATCTGGGATGCTTGTACTCATACGTGCAGAGTTCTATATATACTACTGGCACCAGCGTGAGCAATGTATCGAGATAGGATAGCAACGAAACCAATTTAGGAGCCTTGCTTAACAAGTTGTCCGTCAGGATCCTAGGTACTAGTTGCTTAATATAGTGGCTCGTAGCGACCACCTGTTTACACTCATAACCAGCCCTTACTATGTGAAGTACGCCACACAAGGACAGAGCACTAGGTTCCGTCACCTTGATCAGAACCTGCGTGCACTCGCTGCTGAAGGTAAGGGCAAGGATCAGTAGTAGGGATCCCTCTCTCTAGATGACAAAGACAATAACAACTGCACTAAGCTTTGCACTAGCTTTAACAATATAGTAAAGATTAGGAGGTTCACTAACCTCCTTAAGAAGAAGGGTAAGCTGGGTAACAGTTTTGTTAAGCAAATAAATAACACTATTCTGGATGCTACTATAGTTAGCTCACTGAACATTCGTTAGGCTCCTCACCCTTGTGTTACTGCTCAGATTCGCCTTACTTCGCCTCTCCTTCTACATAGTTCTACTGCTTATAGCACGAAACTTCGCTGTGCTATCTATCTATGGTATATAGGCTTCCTAGCAGGCAAGGGTTCTGTAGAGGTATCTAAAGGTCCTACCTTCAATAAGCTCCGCATTGCTTATGCTACTAGCATTGCTCCGCCTAAGACTCCCTCAGGATACCTATACAAATATAGCGAAGTTAGCACTCCCTTCCCAGCTTTTGTGCGAATCACAGATATAAGTCTAGTCTGCGATGCCTTAGTAGCTTAATACCCCTAGGATAATAGAGCTGTTCGTTTGGAGATAGGCAATGTATTCTACAGATAGAAAGACTGCACCTATAATAGTAACAACTTCTAGTCTATAGTCTATGACTTTATCACTCACTGTAGAGTTCGCATTCTGGCTAAGATAGTTAGCACTAGTATGTTCGCTAGTAATAGACTGTTCGACAAGATGGTTAAGCTAGAGAAGATGTCCTACAGTTCCAAATCCTTCTTTAGGGCCTACCCTCAGTTTAACTCAGCATAGAAGGTGATTACTCTTAGAGCTAATGCTATAGATACTACTTACAATCGCAATACTCGCCCTCAATCTGAGCTTCAGGATCCATACCAGATGAATAAAGAGAACTGCATATATAAGCTTAATAATTATGAGCTTCCCCTAGATGGAGAGAAGCGCTTAACCAAGAAGGCTAAGCATCTCGATATCTTTAAGAATGCTTATGATGGTTTAGTATCACCTGTCCAATCTGGCATCACTATTCGCACTCGCTCCTTATCTTCGTCTGCAAGTGATAGGCCTTTATCATCTTTATCTTCTTCCGACGATGATAACAATCTAGCGCAAGGAACTCAGGGCTATAGCGGATCGATGCAGTCTTCAGGTTCTTATCGCTCTTAATCTGGCAGTCCCTACTTCTCTGATGTATAGTCCCCTAGCGGTTCTGCTAGTAGTATGTCTCCTAGTAGGTAGGAATAGGAACTTTAACATAGGCGTAACGTCATCGTAGGGGAAGCGGGTCACAATTTTAGCTTCTTTACTTAGATTTCGATCAACTACTTGCTACAATAATACAATCACTCTCGCTCTTATATATATTCTCATCGATACCTTCCTCTTCCTCGTCCTCGATTTCGGGAGTTGTAGCCCTTACTATTTGTTTCTTTTTCGACTTTCTCTTCGACACCTCTGCTTCTGCTTCTTCGACGAGTTCGAGGATTTCCTTCGTATTAAAGACAAATTTACCCTTAACTGCAATGCGCTTCCCCTTCTTACGTTCCTTACGTACCTGTAGTAGCTCCCTAGCCTCAGTAAGCTCTTTCCGTAAAAGAGTATTCTCTGAGGTCGTCCTTTCGAAAGCTACCCCTACTCGCTCGATATACTGCTTTACAGGAGTCTCGAGAGTAGAAGAACGAACGATCGAGTTAACTAGCGAAGTCGCCTCCTATAACTCTATACCTGCTGGTAGCGAACTATCTAGTAGGGAGCGGTCTAGGTCGTTCGGGGTCGTAATTGGCAGCGGGGTTACCTAGGGGGTAGGTGTAGGTATTCGGAGAGTCGAGAGGATAGTAATCGGACTAAGCGGGTAGATACTGGACGCCCGAAACGACGATTCGATATTCCTAGTTGTAAAGGCCTTAGTATGAGCCATTATATAGGCCTCTATCACTCGATTCGAGGTATTCGTCAGGTATCTAAGCGGAAGAGTTTCTTAATTTCGACTGATAAAGCCCGCTTTAGAGGGCTAAATACGCCGATGTCGAGAGGCTATAAGATATGCGAAGTATGCAGCAGTAGTACTATAAGACCGATATCCTTATTGAGGCAAAAGGCGATAAACCTCGCTGTAAGGTGAGATCTATGTCTATCGAGAAGTAATAGCCTCCGTTTTCCGTCGTTTCAGCGTGTTTCGGGCTCGAATAAAGTAGTTAACCACTCGTAGGTATGATTATCGGACGTCCACCTGCTAGTAGACGTCGAGAACCTCTACTTCTTAGGCGTAGAAGCTGGTATCTATACTGTATTTGTATATTTCGCCTTAAAGATAAGAAGCAGAGGTAAAGCGATCCCTGAAGCTCTGATGCACTCGATCGCTGTTATCTACTCTTGCCTTCCGCTTATTCTCTTAAATGCCTTATTATCCCCTCTTCTTATAAGTACTTTCGAAGATAAGGTAGTACCAAGGGCGAAGCCGGTCTCGTCGATGTTAAAGATTGCATCAGAAGGGTAGGAGTTCTTAAGGAAAATGTCAGTAAGGGCGTCGAAATAGGCATTTATAATCGGATAAGTAACTCCCTTAAAGCTACTTGTATCTAAGGATCGAGAGTAGACTGTCTTTAGTTCAGGATATCGTTTCCGGAACCTATCGATCCATTGTACGCTTATAGGAGGGTAGGAAGTCGGAGTCGAGCTTAGGCGGAAGCAGGAAAGGCGGATTTCTTTAGCGAGCTCTCGCGTTCACGTAAGAGTAATTAGGCAACTCGACTTTTCGAGCCGTACAATAGCCTTTAGGAGAGTCTCCTCTTCAGTAGTCGAGAGTATTTGTTGTGATTTATGCGATTTAGAGCGAGAAGTTCGAGTCGTAAGCTAGGAAGTAAGTGTAGTATGCGGGATATTAAACGCGTACGCACATATCCGAATCGAGGTATATTTACTAATACGGTACGCCGATATAGCGCTAAGAAGGTCTTCCTCAGAATAGGTAGGCATAATTAAGGATTAGAGAGGAGTATCGCGTAAAAATCTGATATTAACGCGAAACTAGCGCGCGGGAGTGACCCGCTTCCCCTACTGACCCGCTTCCCCTACGATGACGTTAGCTAAGATCTTTCTCGACCTATAGGTCAAGAAAGGCTCCACTCGGAATTCTGAGGTTAATAACTTTGGTTTCTTGTTTTTCTTTTTTCTTTAACTTCTTTTGGCATTATAGGACGATGCTATAGTTAGTAGGAGAGGAAATGTCGTAGGGTACAACATCAGGATGGGATTTAGTATAGGTCTTAAGCATAAGGCTCTAGGTTCTTGTATAAGCATTCTACAGTCATATAGTTAATACGTGACAGGGTTCAAAGCGAAGGGTGGGAGACAGCTATATTAGCTATCGACTACCTGAAAGGCGAAGACCAGTAACACCTTGTTTTTCAGATACAGAGATGAGTTTTGTTTTTTAGAGATAAAATCGGAGTTACATACTTTGCGTGTAGTGACAATCAGAGGTCACCAAAAACACAGTCTGCTCTCCCACTTAACTATTGTGACTCTGGTACTGTTGTGGTTGTTCTGAGGTTCAGTATACTACCTTGAATCTTTCTCGACCCATGGGTCGAGATTGTTTTATGGATGTATGAACTTCAGGCTTCAAATTGACTTCTCGACCTACACAGCCACACTATGATAGATAGGAAGGAGTCCCTTATTCATAGCCTCCATATAGGACCAAGCTAAATAGCCATTCTTTTTGGCTATTGGATCCCTTTGTATAACGTCATCGTAGGGGAAGCTGGACAGTAGGGGAAGCTGGACAGTCCGTGTAAATATGATACTGCCCTGAGGATATTTAATCATACACTGGGTATATTTGGTCCTGCCTGCGTACTGTCCAGCTTCCCCTACAGTAACGTTAACCACTAATGGAGACTGAGTCGTTTCAAGGCCTTGCATACAAATAGCACTCCAAACCATTATATAGGCTTGCTTTCCTTTTAGGAAGGTTTCAATCATATTGGGATCCCATTTATAGCAAGGATTACTCCAAATCCAGGACCTCTTTTTACCAATCCCCTTCTCAACAGAGCACTCATTTGAGAAGATGACTTTCGACCAGTCTGTGTGGCGATTAGCAAGGCAAAAAGCCTTATATTTACAACAGTGATACTTGGTGAAATAAGGCCTCTTTTTAGCTCGCTATTGAGATATGGAATGCTTATGTAATAGCCTCTTGAATTGAGACCTCCCAATAGGGACACTAGTCTCATCTACCACCTGTTAGTAGGTCCATTTAGGGTGCTCTCGAATACAGCGAAGTAGATTACGCTCCTATAGGTACATAAACATCTTAGGATGTCCACTTCGAGGTCTCAGATTGATGTTATTAGTGTTGGTGTAGTTTTGAAAAATAGTGTGAGCTATTGAGATAGCCACCTGATTCTGGCTTACAACTTCAGACCACTGTAGTCCGGCCGTACAGCTAGCTATAATAGCAGTTTTATGCTCATTTGAAAGCTGATACTTGGGCCTTCGATTTTCGCTTATTAGCATAAGGATATCTTGCTCGGTCATGGTGTTGTGGGTGGTTAAAGATAGAAGTTGAAATACCTTGGGGGTGAAGTGCGGGGAGTTTTCCGTCAACTTAGGGACTAGTACTGTGTATCTGAGTAACCCTAACCCTTGACAACGAATTTGAGACTTAGGGTAAATATAATCCTCTACTATGCTACAGCATAAATTCACGTACTATACTATCAACCATTAATCAACTAACTATAGTTGGTTATCTACTTTTGATGATTGGTTGACTTATCTTGTGGTTAGCAAATGGTTGGTTGAAGAGCTTTTGCTTCAACCATGCCATCAACCACTAAACAAATGGTTGGTTGATGACAGGGCTGGACCAAGTAGATGGAGGTTGATAGTGAGATTTGATATTATTCAAGCGCAAGTTCAAGTGGGGTTGGAAAAGATGCTGGAACAGGTGTTTTTTTTCAACACATGATTGGTGGAATGGAGGCCGTGGTAGTGGTTCAGCAAAAACTCGTCACGCTCACATATCCCACCCATCGTGCTGCTGTTTCTTCTCCGGCATGTGAACTTTGCGCAAGTCGCAAGTCGCAAGTCGCAAGGTCGCATGCAGATGCCGGATTGGGCTTCACAATGCCAAAGCCCACAATTTGTGCTTGTTTGACGTCCAGGCGCTCAGAACGTGGAGAAAGATCGCACAGCTAGCGGTCCCTCTGAAAAACACAGACCTTCTTCACATCGCCGAGAGACGCAGAATTTTGGTTCCAGTTCGCATGTACATGCAATTTTCACTCATGGCTTCGGATATCTGAATCTGATCCGCGACTGGGGTAGTCGTTTTGGGAAAGTCCATGCGGCAACGTGTGGGGAAGAAAGGCGCCTTTAGCTTGGTGGGAGCAACCGGGCCAACCAGCAGCGCCGCAATGACCGAGACAGTTACGACGTTTGTCATGACTTCATGGGCCAAAACGTACAAGTACTCTCCAATGCCCCGGGAAATTTTCTCGTATCGCCTCTCAGCTGTTGTCTTCCTTGTGTCACCTCTCTGCTCACCTCGATCGACGACTGAGACTTCAACATGAGCGCCACCGCCCAGAAACTCGTCCAGTTCGGCACTAAGCATGTCGCCAAAGGCATCGGTCGCCTCACACCAGAGGTCATCGAGAGCGGAAGTGGCAGCTATGTGAACATGGTAGGCGGCCGCAAATACCTCGACTTCACCACTGGCATTGGTGTCACCAACCTGGGTCATTGCCACCCGGCCGTCACAAAGGCCGCACAGGAACAAGTGGCCAAGCTCGTCCACGGCCAGGTCAACATTGCTTTTCAGAAGCCGTACCTCGAGCTCGTGGAGAAGCTGATTCCTGTTATGCCGCACAAAAGTCTGGACACTTTCTTCTTCTGGAACTCCGGCTCTGAGGCTGTCGAGGCTGCCGTGAAGCTTGCTCGTCACGCTACCAAGAAGCAGAACATCATTGTCATGCAAGGCTCGTACCACGGACGGACCTTCGGTACCATGGCCATGACCAGATCAAAGACCATCTACGGCGAAAACTACGCCCCTCTGATGCCGGGTGTCTTCTCCGCTCCATTCCCGTACTGCTCCCAATGCTCCATCGCCAAACACTCCAAGGGAGAATTCGACTCTTCCAACTGCTGCATGGACCCCGTCACCCAGCTCGAGCTCCTGCTCAAGCGCGAGACAGCACCTTCTGATACCGCCGCCATCATCATCGAGCCCGTTCTCGGTGAAGGCGGCTACGTTCCCCCACCACCGGGCTACTTTGAGGCCGTCCGCAAGATCTGCGACAGGAATGGCATTCTCCTCATCTTCGACGAAGTGCAATCTGGCTTCGGACGTACCGGCAAGATGTTCGCTTGCGAGCACTGGGGCGTGCGCCCTGATATCCTCGTCATGGCCAAGGGTATTGCCAACGGCTTCCCGCTCTCTGGTATCGCCTCGCGCAAAGAACTCATGGACACGCAGAAGCCTGGCTCCATGGGCGGAACCTACGGTGGAAACGCTGTTGCATGCGCTGCAGGGGCTGCCGTGCTTGACACTTTCAAGAAGGAGTCGATCCTCGACAACGTGAACATCCGTGGCGCCGAGCTACGAAAGACTCTCACAGACGCACAAGCCGATGCGAAGACTTCAAAGATCGTCTACGACATCCGCGGTCTCGGTCTGATGCTTGCGCTCGAGTGCCAACCTGGCCACAACTACGCGTCAAGGATTCAGAGCAAGTGCATGGAGAAGGGCCTTCTTGTTTTGACCACGAGCATTTACGACACGTTGCGATTCATTCCTCCGCTCAACATCTCCCAGGAGGAGATGGCAGAGGGCTGCCGAGTAGTGAAGGAGTCAATTGATGAAGTGGCTCTGGAGGGATGATTTTGATTATGATACCTGAAGAACTATTGCATTCTCATTTCTGTACTCTAATGAAAACGAAGATCGTACGAAGCCTAGAGCACTCCACTGTCCCTTTTCCAATTTTGATACTGCAACTTACTGAGATTCGCACAGCTGGACTTGCGTGCTCGTCTTCCGTCGAAAGCTGGTAGCGTAACAATCCTTCCATGGTGGATTCCTAGTGAATGTATCGAAAGTCAGGGTGGAGGTGACCCAACGTGGACACTTTGTCAGCCGACTTTTGCAACCGATAATTACGACCTGAGCTTGCACGCTTCTTATTCTCACTCATCTGATACAACACCAGACCCGTGGATGCAACAACGACCGAAGCTGCGGTGGCGGTATTCAGACTGTTGCCGATGCGATAGCTTGTGCTCGCGTCGGTGTTAATGTAGCTCCACGTCGCAGCGATTGATCCTGTCTCGAAGTCAGTACGAATCATCGTTTGGAATTTCCAACAGAATTGCGGCTACTGACCGATATTGGCGAGTCCCGACACGGCCCCGTTGGCAACATTGCGAACGGTATCAGGCGCGGCATTGGCAAGGGTCCAACCTAGCACGAGCGTGCCGAAGCTGTACCCTCCTGCTTTGTTGAGGAAGATGGCTGCGTAGCGAGCCTGCGGGTCTGTCGAGGCGATCCAGATCAAATAGCCAACCATACACAATGAAGCGCAACCTGCAATGGCGATACCATGTTGCCGCGTTTTCATGGTGACGTACGAAACCGCCAGCCCGGAGACCATGCCGACCAACGGAGGTGCTGCTGATAGTAACTGGATTTGCACAGTCGACCGTTCCGGATAGTTGAGGCGGAGAATGGTTGCTGTGAAGACTGAGAGCCCCTGCACGGTGATCTGGTCGCAGATATAGATCCAGGCGCCAACGAGGACGTTCACGTTGCGAATACCATGCTTGACCAGAGCCCAGGACGTTCGTTCTTTGTGCTCAGTAATCGCTGGTTGATCGTTGTAGAACCGACGCATGGCCAATGCTCTTTCATCTTCGTTGAAGATCCGAGTCCGAGACGGGTCCGCAGGGAACAGGTACAGTGAGAGTATGCCCACGCCGACTGTAACTATTCTGGAGACATGTCAGCGTCATTAGGGAAGACTGCGGGTGTTCATGGCTTGAACTGAAACATACCCTTCCACGAAGAAGATGTTACGCCACGATCCAATACCGTCCGCGATTTTTCCAAGTGAGAGTAGTCCAGAAGCGAGTAAACCACCAAATCCACTAGCAAGACCTGGAGCAGCAAGCATAAAGGAAGAGACACGAGTTGTTACTTCAATCCGTCTGTAGTACCTCGACACAACATAGCTAAGCCCGGGAAACTGGCAGCCCTGTCATCAACCAACCATTTGCTAACCACAAGGTAAGTCAACTAACCATCAAAAGTAGCTGACTAACCATAGTTAGTTGATTAATGTTTAATAGTATAGTAAGTGAACTTATGTTATAGCATAGCAGAGGATTATATTTACTCTAGATCTCAAATTTGTTATTAAGAGTTAGGGTTACTTAGATATATGCTGACAGTTCTAGACATACATAACGTCACTGTAGGGGAAGCCGGACAGTAGGGGAAACCGGACAGTACGCAGGCAGGACCAAATATACGCAGTCTATGATCAAATATCCTAAGGGCAGTATCATATCTACGCAGACTGTCCGGCTTCCCCTACTGTCCGGTTTCCCCTACAATGACGTTAGTGTTAACGTCACAGTACCGGAAGCGGAACAGAATTTTCGACTCTCTACCTCGATCTCGATCTAGTACTAGCTACAATAATACAATCACTCTCGCTCTCGTATATACTATTCTTAATATTCTTATCTTCCTTGTTCTCATCCTTAGGAGTCATAGCTCTCGTTATTCGCTTCTTTTTCGCCTTTCCCTTCGATGCCTCCACTTCCGCTTTTTCGACTAGTTCGAGGATCTCTTTCATATTAAAGACGAACTTACTCTTAACTGCTATGCACTTTCCCTTTTTACATTCCTTACGTATCTATAATAGCTCTCTAAATTCGGCATTCTCCTTATATAAGAGAGTATTCTCTGAGGTCGTCCTTTCGAAAGCTGCTCCTAATCGCTCAATATACTGCTTTATAGGAGTCTCAAGAGTAGAAGAATGAATGATTGAGTTAACTAGCGATATTGCCTCCTATAGTTCTATACCCTCTAGCAGCAAACTATCTAGGAGAGAGCAGTCTAGGTTGTTCAGAGCTGTAATAGGCAGTAGGATTACCTAAGGAGTAGGAGTAGGCATTTAGAGAGTCGAGAGGATAGTAATCAGGCTAAGCGAGTAGATATCAGACACCCGAAACAATAATTCGATACTTCGAGGTTTAAAGGCTCGATTCCTAGCTGTTATATAGGCCTCTGTCTACTCGATTTGTGGTATACATCGAGTATCTAAGCAGAAGAGCTTTTCGATCTTAGTTGATAAAGCCTACTTTAGAGGGCTAAATATACTAACATCGAGGGATCATAAAATATGCGAAGTATGTAGTAATAGTATAACGAGGTCGATATTCTTATCGAGGCAAAAAGCGATAAACCTAGCTATAAGGTGAGATCTATGTCCATCAAGGAGTAATAGCCTCTGCTTTTCATCATTTTAGCGAGTTTCGGGCTCGAATAAGGTAGTTAACCACTTATAAGCATAATTATCGGATGTCCACCTGCTAGTCGAGGTCGAGAACTTTTAGTTTTTGGGTATAGAGGCTAGTATCTATATAGTATTCGTATATTTCGCCTTAAAAATAAGAAGCAGAGGTAAAGCGACTCCTAAGGCTCTAATATACTTAATCGCTATTATCCACTCTTGCCTTCTGCTTATCTTCTTAAATGCCCTAGTATCTCCTCCTCTTATAAGTACTTTCGAGGGTAAAGTAGTATTAAGGGCAAAGCTAGTCTTATCGACATTAAAAATCGCATCAGAAGGGTAGTGTCGTGGGGTACGACATCAGGATGGGAATTGGTACAAGTCTTAAGCATAAGGCTCTGGTTTCTTGTATGAGCATTCTGCGGTCACGTGGTCAACATGTAGCAGGGTTCAAAGCGAAGGGTGGGAGATGGCTACATTAGCTATCGACTGCCTGAAGGGCGAAGACCAGCGACACCTTGTTTTTCAGACACAGAGATGAGTTTTATTTTTCAGAGATAAAATCGGAGTTATACGCTTTGCATATAGCAACAATGACAATCAGAGATCACCAAAAACACAGTCTGCTCTCCCACTTGACTATTGTGACTCTGGTACTGTTGTGATTGTTCTGAAGTTCAGTGCACTACCTTGAATCTTTCTCGACCCATAGGTCGAGATTGTTTTTCATGGCTGTATGAACTTTGGGCTTCATATTGACTTCTCGGCCTACACAGCCACACTATTAAAGTAGTGCTCCTTAATAAGATGCCTTATAGGGATCATTGTTAGTGCAGCTAGCTACAACTAATGCTTCTGAGGATGGTGAACAGATGCCATAAAGCAGGCATTACAGAGCCAGTATTTAATCCATTCACCTGTAGCATTCTGCTTAGTTACAGAGTGACTATGCTGCCAGATCCAGGAGTGCTATAGTGCCTTGGTGTTAATAGGAGTTGGTTTAAAGCCAATAAGTCGAGGTCCTCTAACAAAAAAACCATCCTCAGTATGCTAGCTGTTATGAGGTGTTTGAAGGTCAGATTGTTAATGTATTACGTCACGAAAAAAGTTCGGCTGTATGGCTCGAGCGTATCAGCCAGCTCAGTCCCATACTGAGTCTCAGCCAGCTCGCATGTCCCCGAGCTACTCAGCCCATACAACCGAGCGCACCAGAGCGGCTCACCGCTATACACTAAAACAGGAATCTCGCGATATTCAGTATTCTTGCTATCGTTGACAATTATATCTACTTCAAGAAACTCGAATTAGCTAGCTACGAGAGTTATATCATGTAGAATAGCACTCGCAAACAATATCGCTTTTTGACATTTGATGAATAACGTGTAGTAAATATCATAGGTACGATTTTTGAGGAACATACTAATTATAGGACATAGAGAGAGTGTAGAGCAGTCAGTACTAGTATCTGCTTCGCAGGTTACATTGGTTGTAACAGTTATACAGTATAAACAACATCTGGCATTTATACTACTACTATAATGCCTATATTATCACTCCTTCTTATACAGTATGAGATACTGCGTAACGCTCATAGTCGCTGGTATAAGCTCTGCGTACGTCTTGTCCCCCTTCTTCGCGTTTGTAGTAGTAACATCCGCGACTAACCCCTTGAATATATCCTCGTCAAAAACACGCTCTTTTAGCTCTATACCACTCTCCGCCTAGACCTGCGCCTACTATAGATACCCGCCTTCTGCATACCCAACTGCTAAAGCAACCTTCTCTTTAATCGCTGCCCAAGTAGTATCGCCCTTTAGGTCGCTTTTGTAGAGGAGCGCTTGCCTTGGTTTTAAGGCTTTCAAGGCAGTATCGTCGATTTGAGACAGGTCCGAATCTATACAATAGCATTAGCACTATATCGATGTAGTAGCAGAGCAGTTGGTAAGCCACCTTAGCTGGAACCTTCGCCTGCAGCATTATCCTTGGCTAGTGGTAGTAGGGGTTGAGACTCAAGCTAAGACTTAGTTCGAGTTGCTCAGGTGGCGCGTCGGCATATAGTAACGTCTTCTAGCTGCTTTTTGCGAGCAGCCGCTTTAGTTCTGCCTTTTTTAGTAGGTATGCTGCTTCGCTGAGTCTTAGGCTCAGTCTAACATCGCTTGCGAGACTTGTTAGCAATTAGTCGGACCTTAGATTGGACAGTAGTTAGTAGCGGATCAGCTAGTAGGTCGTTATGGCTTACTACTCTTTCGCCATTAACAGTCTCAGCCTGAGTCTCAGCATGCTGCGCTTGGCTGTCCCTCACCTGTAGGTCTAGCCTATCCGTATTGTTAATAATCGCTTGGCTAGTCTGACTCTGAGACTTATGCTAGGACTCAGATGTACGATCATACCTTCTACCAGGCGTGCTAATCGCAGAGTCGTTCGACTGGGGAGGGGAGCCGAGTCCGCATAGAGCCCTTATAGACTGCACGTCCTCCTAGGGCTGTTTGCTTATTAATAGGCTGCTGAATAGTAGTTGAAGCTGCGCAGCATCTTCCAGCGTATCATCGTCATCCGACTCCAGCCCATCCAATGTATTAGCAAAGATACTTAGGTCAGTGTCCAATCCTTGTATCGAGTTATCTAGTATATTGTCTAAACCCTTAAAGACTTGCTTCGTGATGATCTCTAGAAGTCTCTTCCGCCTCTTAATGCTCTGTTGCTCGAACAGCTGCATCTTATGCACAAATATCGCTTTAATGTCACTAGGCTCTACTGCGCAGTATGTTGGTTCGCTAATGTTGTTCGTTCCTTTAGAACCTCTCGACCAGCCATCTAGGAAGTAATAGATGCTTGCGCATACGCTAATTAGCATAAATGCATTCATATCTACAAACAGTTTGGAGGTATCTGCGTTTATACCGATAGCAGTTGCTGTGCCTTTCCTGAAGAATGCCCAGCGGATCGCCTTAATAACTATCTTACTCTGCTAACGAGACGACTAGTATGTATTAGTTTTAGCAACTAATGCTCGAGGGCTGCCTACCTGTAGTCCTGGTCCCTTCAACTCGAATGTAGAGTTATATAGCTGGTCCGTTGCCTAGTGTTGCTATGCCTCCGTGTCTTCGAATCGTACATCTGCTTCGCCTTTGATCGCTGCTTTAATCGCGTTATTGGTTTTGTTCTTATGGAATCTTAGTGCCTTATAGAGCTAGCGCAATTAGCTAATATCACATTAAGCACAGTAGTCTTTACCTTCTTCGCAAGCTCCTTCGTTAGCTCTCTAGGAATAGCGAGGCTGATACGTTTATCCATCCTTATCTAGTCTTCCCTTACTACTGCTCATAACCGTTTTATTATAGCATCGACCTATGGCTTATCGTACGCAGTAGGGTATGCAGATGCACACCCTCCACTCCCTAATAATGCTATTACAATCAGACATCGTCGTGTGGCTGTATAGGTCGCTACCTCTGTCTATAGGATGTCTTTCCACTCTGTAGTAGGCATCTGTTCGTATTATGATAATATAGGCGTGCTACTTATGCAAGGCGCAATTGCGCAGTATTGCTTCTAGGCACTAGTCTGAGAGTTGGGCACTCTAGACCTGCTGTGACGAGGGGATGAGCCCTGCAGGATCGTAAGCATAGCAGGGCTATCCTTATAGTGACGAGAGGGCTTACCGAAAAGTATAAAGCACTAGACAATAGCCTCGTATACCTATTGCTATCTCTGTTACTGCCTGACCTATCGCTATTGTCGTCGAACGATGCTCTGCTAGTAGCGATATACCTCCTTTGGCTCATCTTTAAACTGTCTTAGGTTGTTCGCTTAAGCAGTCGCTAATCAATCGATTTACGACTATACGCTGTTCGGACCTATATTTAATGCTCTGCTAGTGATAGATACAAACATTATAGGTTCGTTACTGTTTGTTAATGCGATAGAACGCACATTATAGCATGCGACGACAGGCGACTCCTAAGAATAGTGTGGCTTCGCCTACTAAGCTGCTCTTGCTTACCACCTAGGAAGCCAGGTTCTAGCGATGACAATAGTCGTGCATTACTCTGTTACAGCATCTTCAAAATAGCTAATATCTTTCATGCGCCCTCCTTTATAGTATAGTAGTATTGTACCAATTTTTTGTAATACTCCTATAGTCGTCGTAGGGATAATACAAGTGCAAAGGTGGTATTCTCTGCACTACGCCTAGTCGTGTATAGGGAGGGCATAGGCAGCTGCTTTACTCTATCACCGACATCTCGGCCGTACCATCCCTATATCACCCTAGTATCTTATTGAAGGTACGCAGCAGCCATAAGTATTACGTATAAGCTCCTTAGTACCAAATAATGTATATAGCGCTCATAGTGTAGCTGCAAACATATCAATTTCCTGCTACTTTAACGCTGCTACATACTAAGCAAGAGGATGCTGAGTCTCAAGCCGAGACTTAGCTCTCCACTTCCGCTGCTAGTGCGCCCTGCTCGAGGAGGCTTAGTCCTAGCTAGAGACTTAAGTCAAGGGTTGGAGTGCCCTTTTACAATACCATTTCCTAAATATCTACTGCTACAGAGCCCCGATTGTATTATAATTTATATTTCAGATACCGCATATATATCGGCTTATTTACTACTGATTATAAATAGCTGCGCGCATACGCGCGTATACATATCGACATTACAAGATGCCAAATTATCGAGATCTGCATAGTAGTCCTATGTTGTATTTTAAACCCTCGCGTAACTAATAGGCACAATCACTACAGAGTTATTACAACTATTAAACTGTAATCAATCAGTGATACTAGTAGCTGCTACTAATCCTAAGATACAGAAGAATGAATAGCAGTAGATTAGGAGAACTTACAAAACAAGAAGACCTCACCCTTTTTGCAGTATATAAATCAATCGATACAAGGTATTATCTCAACCAATCTAGCAATCGCTAGCCCCCTTACGCACAACAGAACAGATATAAGGCCTATCTCTCCTGCTAGCAATAGGCCTTGAACCTGTTCGAAGACTCTAGCCTTGAACTCACTACTTAAGGCTCAAGGTCACGCTAGTTAATGTATCTATAGTGTACTCTATCTTTGGCTCGCCTCTGCGGATGCGCCTAAACTTCTGCTCGGAGTCGCGCTTAATAGCATTAGTTCGCTCTGTAAAATGAGCATCGTTAGAGTAGAGTAGGTGGCTAGGGAGTTTATAACAGTAGAGCTAGTGTAGGACAGTATTCTGTGCGCTCTTATCGACGAGCACACAGCGGTTACAGCTGTCGATGTACCAGTAGATGACGCAAGTGCTCTATCCGTCGAGGAATATAGTAGCGCGCAGTAAATAGGCTTGTATTTCGTCCTCGCTATTATAGACGTCGTCCCATATAATAAAGCCTACATTTAAGCCCTTATAGTCGCCTGTCGCTAGGACGATCATTCCTCTAAGCTAGATCTAGTCAGCATTATATTAATGCGCGAACATTAGTATATCTTACCTCGTCTCCTACAAGAATAGCACTGTTGTTACTAAGCTCGTCAGAAAAGCGGCAAAGGAGCTCGAGTGCTTCCTCTGTCCTAGCCATATTTCGGCTTGACGTAGTTGATGATATTCTCCTCTCTGCAAGATTGCATGCGCGGATTGAGGGAGGAGTCTAAATAGGGAAGAGGATTGGGTGGCTAGCGTTACTGCATATAGTATGGTTATGTGGTGGCGTAGTAGGTAAGGGAGGGTCGCTTATTGTTGGTCTACAGAAGTAGTCTTGGGTATAAGAGTCAGTATACTAGGCTAAAGGGAGTTGTAACACACGATAACTTACTGGTAGGCGGCCTGCAGGATGTTGTTATGGATGTGATGCAGTAGAGTAGTATGTGTTTGCCTTAGATAACAGCAGCAACAGTCGTAATAGCATCGTCTTAGCAGTTAACAGGCAAAAGGCTGTATGCCTCACCCACTAAAGCATGTGAATCTTCAATATGCCCATCTAGCCTCAGAATCAGCGCTAAGACTCAGCTTCAGTCTCAGAATTCGGCATAGATATAGCATGTGAAAACTCACTTCGTCAGTCCAGCCTCAGAATCAGTGCTGAGACTTAGCTTTAGTCTCAGAATTCGGCGTAGATATAGCATGTGAAAACTCACTTCGTCAGTCCAGCCTCAGAATCAGCGCTAAGACTCAGCTTTAGTCTTAGAATTCAGTGTAGACATAGCACATAAAAACTCACTTTATTAGTCTTAGAATCAGCACTAAGACTCAGCTTCAGTCTCAGAATTTAGTGTAGATATAGCACGTGAAGACTCACATCGTTAGTCTCAGAATCAGCGCTGAGACTCAGCTTCAGTCTCAGAACAGCTGCCTAACGAGCTATGCGCATACTCGCTTCGCTAGCATACTGCGTGTCACCTTAAGTCATATGCCTTAAGCACAATCGCTAACAATATCGCTTTTAAAGCTATAAGGCAATCCGTTCTTGACCCTTTCAACCTCTTTAACATTCCCTCTCTTCTCCTTTTATTTACTATTGTCCTATACGATTATGAACCGCATACTCTATAGGTATTGTAGGCTATATACAACTACTGTCTTCTACTAGTGTGTATTATTGACAACTATCACGCCCGCCTCTTTATCCCCTGCATTGTTCTACCACTTAAGCCTGTCGATACTATACACAAACGCGTATTCTACTTCTAATATGTTGACGAAGCATTCAAATTCTAATTCGTCGACAGATATCCCTTCTACAGCCCGAATACCTGGCTAAGTCGGTGTAAGCTCGCATAATTAATAGAGCGCTATCACTGCCTCCCCAGGCCGAGCAATAGACAGCATAAACTGGCTAAAGTCCCTCCCTAGTAGTATACTACTTGATCGCAACACTTAGGAAGCAGCACAATATCTGTAGCGACCTTCTATAGCTGATAGAGATTAGGCAAGAGTTTAGACTAGCGATGTCCTTGTGTATAGTGCATTACGCTCTCTCGAGCGTACTCGTTGCCTAAAGTTGGTATAGATACAGTATACCAGTTTCTGTAATACAGCCTGTCTAGCCCTAGAGCTAAGGGCCTCTACAGTCCTTAGGAACTTAATACGCGCCTTAATATTATGAGTGAGGTAAGTCGAAAGCTCCTTCTACACTATAGCTCTCTACATTAGAGTTGTGAAAGTGTGGCTAATCCAGTCTCTAGCATCTAGCTAGAGTTCTATTATGCTATAGAACTCTTTATACGCCCTTTTAGTCAGTAAGCACAGCCTACTCCAGATATTGTCCTCTGCGTCGGTTGGATTAGACTTTGCACATCGCATCGATGCATCCCTTATCTGCAGCTTCTGTGGTTTATAGCAGGCTTTGGTTCTGTTATCATCTGTAACCATAGTAGAGCGAGTAGTAGTAGTACGACCCTTAAAGAGATTGGTTATCTTTAACTCTAGTTCGTATTTTGACTTCGCAGTATAACATAAATAGGTAGATATTCCTTCCTTAGCAAATATTTGACCTCACATCTATCCTTATACTAACGAACATAAGATAGATGCCCTTTAATAGCTCTAACAACAGTCTAGACCTTTACAAGCTGGTATATTGCTTAGCTGTTCTAGCTTGAACGCGAAATGACAACAATCTCTAGTCAGGCACTCGCCTTTGCCTCTCTGTGCTACCCCTCGATATATAGCAACAACTATTATGTCGATACGACAGTAGACGACTCCTTTATAGTAGTTCTAGTGAATTGTATGCTAACTCGTCGTTAGTTCGTCCGGCCTTTTAGAGCTTTCGCTGCTCTACCTATTCCTGTTATAACATACTGCACAATGCTACGAAAGATGCCTACAATAACCTTATAGGAGCAGTTCGATGCCCTAAACCATGTCGACTGTGGTTGCTAGTGTTTAGGCCGTTATAGCTACTTCCTCGAAGTTGTCATTCGCAGCATTGTGCAGTATGTTGTAGTAGGAATAGGCAGAGCAGCGAATGCAGTCTGTCTTTAAAAGCTAGTGCATAACACATTACCGAATGCTACTATATTGCGAAAGAAGTAGGTAAAGCAGTAAAGGTAGTCTGCCTTCGAGGCCTGATGCGCTGATTTGACTATTAAGGTGTAGGCTACGTTCCATAAAGGCGGAGATATTGAATATTAACTAATCACGGGTAGGTAGAGCGCGCATCATCTGGCCAGTCACCGATTGTAGCAAGGACTTACTCTCAGGCTGAGTCTTAATGCTCTAGTTCTAGCTACCTATAGCAAACTTCTGCTACTGACCTGAGACTCAGCATTCAGTCTCAATGCCGAATCTTAAAGAGCAAATATCTGTGCACTACTGCCTCTGCTAAGCTCAATTTTCGAAGTTGTTTGTTTACTGCTACTACTACTACGTGCGCTAGATACACAATCACATCCCTCAATACACACCCTTATAATACTCACTACTACTGCAAACGACATCCGACGAACTGCACGCTCTGCTGTGATCAAAAGCAATACTAGCGAAGGAGGAGCCCGCAGCTAGCGATATCAAAAAATAGACCTAGGAAAATATAAAGGCTGCGCTCAAAGGCGTATCTGTTCCCTTCATCCAAACCTTCTTTGAGTGGTCCGAAATAGAGTTTAGGTAGCACTATGATCGCATTGTGCAAAAGGCGGAGCTTTGTAGCATTAATCTGCGTCTAAAGGCACTACAGATTAGAAAGCTGTATAAAGATGATAGCAGCAAAGTCAGGTCTGGCGATATAGTATAGTAGCAAGCTAGAAGGAAGACTATTATAGACCTCTTAAACAGCACTAAAGAAGATAGCAACTGCTTCCGCTATAGATAGACTAACCTCAAGCCTGACTGGTGGGTTAAGGGTATGTCTGAGCTCGATAGCGTAGACGACATCGATAAGAGCTTCTTGAGCATAGAGCAGATATTCTTAAAGCTAGCAATCGCCAGATATCGAGAGAGCTTAAAGAATGCAGAGGCTGCTGATAATGAGGTCGAGATTACTGATGTTCGTACAAAGCGCTTAGCTAGTGATGCTAGTAGCCTTAGCAGTCCTAGCACTACCAAGAGCCTGCGGAATAAGCTCCCTAGACTCAACCTCAGCAGTAATGTGTCTCGTGGCGCCTTAGTTGTCACTAATGTAGACGCTTACAATTATACGCCACCTCTGCTAAAGCCGAAGTTTAGGGATGTCCTATTCGCAGTGCTCTGGTTTTCCTTCTATCTAAGCATAGTTAGTAAGGACGAAGTCTATGTGGACTCTATAGAGACGACTTGCGAAGATATCTTAGATAAAATCGACGCCTACCTGCAAAAAAAGCCTAGCGAGACTACTATTAGCGACCTAGGCAAGCAAGGCATTGATCAAAGCCTTATCGAAATGTATATTGTCGAGCACTAGGTCTGGCGCGCATTCGGTATTATGCTTGATGCTACGAAGGTTAACCAACTACACCTCTGGTACTAGCACAGTCCTAATCAGGTCTGGAGGAAGATCTGTAATGCTACTAAGGCCAAATTTGCCTTAAAGTCGCTATACGGGAGCTAGCTATAGACTAAGCACGAGGCTATCTACTTCTATATTGCTAAGTCTAAAGAAGTCCTTAACTAGTTGCTATAAGAACTTATATACCTAAAGTCGTAGCCTAAGAGGCTTTTAAAGACGCGCAAAGGCATCTTCGACTTAGGACTGTCCTGTACCTATAAGCAACAAGAAGAGCAGGACTATAAGACTGCCTTATAGGTGTAGGCTAAGGAAGAAGACAATGCGCATATCGCTAAGGAGGTCGAACAAGCCGAGCATCGTTAACAAGAGCAGCTTTTGAGGGAGAAGGCAAAGGAAGGCACTACTAAAGAAGACGAGGAAAATGAGCTCGAAGCAGTATACTATACAGCTCGGAGAGAGCGCAGCAAGTAGGCTGAGTCTAAGGCTGAGGCTGCTTAGAGCGTTAAGACTTAGCCACCAGATAACGAGGGCTAGAAGACTTAGTTATAGGCAGCTCGCGAAGCATTAGCTATACCTACTATTCCTGATTCTTAGCCTAAGACCTAGTGTAACCAAATCAGCAATCCCTTTGACCCTGTTTTGTTTAATAGCATTCTACCTAAGGCTGCACTTATCATTAAAGCAAAGATGCCTATAAAGCCCTTTATGACGTGTAGAGAGGTTAGTATAGAGTTTATCGAGTGGTTGAGTAGTAGTAGCATCCTAATTTCTATCGATAATATAGATCTTAGCAAAGTATTATGCTCGAGGCTAAGCATGTCGTATCAAGATTTCTTCCTATAGGCCTATAAGTTCTTTAGCGCTAACCTAAGCAGAATCTCCGCTTAAGAGCGCTTTATAGTGCCTAGTCTCCCTTAGGATAAATAACTTCCTTAGGAAACAAAGACTAAGAAGGGCAGTAAGAGGAAGTAGAGTAAGCCGGCTATAGCCCTTAAGCCCTACCAAATAAATGCAATAGCATTTATTATGCGATGCCTTATTAAAGGTAAGCCCTTTAGTCTTCTAGCATACTACATAGGCCTTAGCAAGTATGTTATTAGAATTGCGCTTATATACACCTTCTTCTGCTCGCAGTGTATATACGCCCTAAAGACACCTACGCCTATTATACTATTTCGGCCGAATGAGACAGAGTAGCAGAAGCGAGCTGCGATAGATGCTAATAAGCGCAAAGTTTTCAACTTTACTAAGCTTGCTAAAGGCACGCTAGTTATCAATAATGGCTCTATTCTACTGATCGCCCTGCCGAAGGTCTTAGTGAACTAGGTATAGGAAGTCCGCAAGTTCCTCCCGGTTTATATGCAGCCTTTGATCATTCTTGCCTTCTACATAATAAGGGATGATATTAGGAACAGCAGAGCCTATAAGGGTTGCTATAGGGCCGATAGCGTAGTCATAGTCGAAAAGGGAGATCGTGTCTATACTGCGCTCTAGTAGAGCGGATGCTCGGCCTAGGAGCTTAGGGAGTATATTAATAAAGGCATCACGATTCGTGACTTGCTAAAGCTAAAGCCCACTCAGAACAGTATCGATGTCGCAGACCTAAGACAGAACAATATCTAAGTCCTTACTATCCCGAACTCCTTTAATACTTAGGTGGTATGCTATAACCCTAATAGGGTGAAGCACCTATGCAGTAGTAGGAGATACCAAGATCTGGCAGTCGATACTGTCTTTGTACTATAGATGTGGGACGAATATCACTATCAAAAGGGAATGCAAGTAGTGCTACACTCCTCTATAAGATGCCTTAAGGGTCGTCCGAACAGCATTAGTATTAGTAGCACTCCTAGTCTTTCGATTACTGACTTTGCTATAGTCTGGATAGGCTCGTTTGCTAAGTTCTTTAAGTCTACTCACTCTACTAAGCACTATATCACTAAACTACAGAAGTGGGGATTAGCGAACTAGGGAAAGGGTGAACTTAGATGGCGCGATAAAGTCCCTAACTATATTAAGAGTGAGATTCGCGCAGAGTCTATTATAGACTAGTACACCAATTTCGTTGCTATAGACAAGGTTATCACTAAGACCATAACTTACGAGAAGTCGTAATCCTCGTACACTACTATAGTAATAGGCCAACAATCGGCAAAGGACACTAAAGAGGAGGGTTAATAGGAAGAGGCTAATATAGTAGTACTGCTAATCGCGCGCTGGCTCTAACTGCAATAGATCTTCGCTAACAATACTCTTTAGTAGCAGCTAGACAGCAGTGTCGCTAGAGAGAACGCAGTCGATGTCCTACTACATACCCACTTCGATTTTCTGTTCGATATGCGCAACGAAGATATCAATAGTGCTACTATCTGCGCTGCATCTAGCGATAGCGATTCGTCCGAGTCCGAGTCTGAGTCTAAGACTTATGTCTATAGCATAAAGGGGCTATAGAAGGAGAGCCTTAAGGCTAAGCAACCGGTATTGACGCTATACTACTAGCTCCGTATTACTCTGCTCTAGCTGCGACTAGAGTTACTCTATCAATGTGACAGGAGTCTTAATACAGAGCTCGGCAATTATAGCATTCAGAACATTAAGGACTTTAACCTAAAGAAGGGGAAAGCAGGTGTTATTAAGTACTTGTAGAGGTATAAGGAGGAGATTATGAGCGAGCAAACTACTATAGTACTGCTAAAGATGTTAAGGGCGCTTCGGTCTTAACTTAATGCGCTTGGTTTCCGCAAAAAGATCATTATTATGTCTAATAAGCTGTAGAACGCTTTTATAGTTAAGCAAATCTTATACTAGGTGCGAGAAGACTCCTCTGACAATCTCCTTATGTATAAGGACAATTAGGTGCAGCTCGACACCTGGTCCACTAGCTAGGACGACAATATGACGATCGAGGATTTTAAGACCTCTTGTCCGAATCCTGAGGGCTATAGTAACGAGCCTTTTATCATAAATACAGTTGCCTCGAGTCTGAACATTAGGATATCGCTCGCTCTAGCTAATGTGATAATCCTAATAGACTCCTACTAAGACAACAACTTCATCAGGCAGACTATTAGTCGTATCTAGCGCTCTATAGAGTTGCAGCCTGCGCTGTGGACCGAGAGCTACTGCTTAGTGGTATAGACAAACTATAGCTGCAACCTAGTCTCGAAGTGGCTCTACGGATGTCAGACCTTTAGAGCTAAGGCGAATAGGGTATTGACTCTATTACAATAGCAGGCTGCCGAAGACAGTGACGATGAGATAGAAGTAGATTAAATGCAGTATAGGGTTTTGAAGTGCACGAAGGCAAGGCATAGAGTCTGAAGCAGTACATAGTTAGTGTAGTTCTCGAAGAATGCAATAAGAAGAGTTTAGAAGTGCAAGTAACTGTCTCTTAATGCGCATACTACTTTCAAGATTGTATTGCTACTAGTATACCTAAAACTCGGCCTGAGACTATATATAGACGCTGAGAGTACCGACAGACTAATTATGATCATCTCGTACCTTACTACACTAATAGATAGCTATAATAGAAACTATTTGTTATACACAGACTGCTGCGCGATGGTGTAGGCTAAGACTGTAGCTGAGACTTAGGGTCTAGGATTAAACTGGTCGCGTAATCCTTAAAGCATTTATTTACGCGTACATGTATTACTAATGCTGCGCGCGAGAGGAGATAGCCCTCATGGTCCAGTTAAAGGCATACGCTACATATAGGAAGGTATACTCTTCTACTAGCAGCCTTCAACGACACCAAAATACTTGCTCCAAATTACGAAACTAGTTAGCAGTATTAGATGAAACTCGTACGCAACTTCCACAGTCTAATAATGACAAATAGGCAAGTATACCACCTATTACCGATAATAACCTGCAGCCTCTGCCTCCTATTAACAGAGATAGAGACCTCGCGGAGGTTAAGCATCTAGAACTGTGGCTGCGCCATAACTCTACTGAACAAGAGGAGACAACTGACAATATACTAGGCGTAGGGAATAGCAGCGCGGATGAGTATACCTAAGGCGAGAGTATAGATAACGCGAGCTATCCGGCTCGAAGCGATTATACTGCTAGATCAATTACAATCAGTAAGGGCCGATTATCGTCTGTTACACTAGAAGCCTGCTCGCGCGAGACCTTTAATAAAGTAAAGGGCTAGAAAGTAGGAATAGGTATTAGACAGTAAGACTTAGCTGTTTATAGTCGTAGGCGACTCTAATGGTTCTGCTTTAGCATCTAATATAGTGCTAGGACTGAGCCTGAGACTGAGTATAAGGCTACGTATACGAATCCCTTACTGTTTAAATTGCTAGCGCTAATTTATAGATATAGTCTTCGTAATGCGACTAAGTCTTAGGCTGGGACTCAGTATATAGACTCCTTCGCAACACCATTTGATACAGCATTCGCACAATGGCTACACAATGAGGACATCTCGAGCAATGCAATTAATCGCCTTCTACAGAACCCGGATGCACAAACGCTACTGGCTAGTCAACTAAGTTAGAGGTCCGCCTATGAGCTAAAGAGGAAGATACAAGGCGATATTGGCGAGCTCTCGGCAATCGCAGGGGATTACCAAATTAAGGAGATTAGTATATCTACGATACGGACTACCTCTAGCACCGCGAGCTACACGCTATACTACTGCGATGTGTTAGCAGGTATCCGGTTCTTTCTTAGCCATGCTAGATTTAAGAATGACTTGATTTACGAACCCTACTAGATGTGGTCGATAGACGAGCTGCGAAGACGGATTTATACTAACATAGCTTCAGCGGACTAGTAGTAGGACACGTAAGAGAAGGTTGGTATCGAGAATGCTACTATTGTGCCGCTTATTATCGCTAGCGACAAGACACAGTTAACTAACCACTAGGGGGACCAAAATAGTCATCTAGTCTACCTTACTATTGGTAACCTTCCTAGCTAAGTACGCTGATCACACGTGCGTCCTAGGATGATATTGCTAGGGTTACTTCCGATTGTAAAGAACGGAGACCCTACCACGCGGAGCCGGATATTCTACAAGTGTTTAAAGATTATGTTCGATCCTATTATACAGTACGCGGACGCAGAGGGTCTTAATATGCTCTGCGCGGACGGCCTAGAATGTAGATGCTACCCTATAATCTCGGTTTTTTCAGTCGACCACGAGGAGCAAGTCAAGCTTACTAGCATAAAGGCAAACTCCCATTACACAATGTGTAGAGTCGCTAAATATGAGCATAAGGATTTAGAAGGATAGGCGGAATAGAGGATACAAGAACATACGAAGGCGTAATGTCACGGGCGTGAGGCGGATCGTGCGGAGAGTAGGTATGAGAGCGTGACGATTCGGATACAGAGCTAACTACGGACTGAAGGCCAACCTTGATGTTGGTCCTATCGACAGGACGTAGCTCAAGGAGCTACGTATCGGTTGCAAAGTGCGAAGTCAGGAGTAAGCCGAAGCCTCGGCTTACCTTCTTGTCATATCAATTCCGGATGCCTGAGGCAGGGTCACCGCTGGGGTGACCCTGTCACGTGATCTCAGCTGGACTTCCGTATGTGCCACGGCTTGCCCGTGACACTACTCCCCTCTCAAGGGTCGATCTCCTGAGAGACAAACAAGCGAGGCTATTGTCGGACGAACGGAGGGAGCGGCTTCTCACCATAACGACGGTGGAAGTTGTGAACTAGCTCAGGGACATCTTCGAAGATCGTTCGGGCAGACTCAAGAGTCGGGTCGTCGTATCCAGTCCAACGGACAAGGTACTGGAAGCCTCGTCCTCTACGGCGGCAGTCGAGGACTTCAGCGACTTCGTATTCATGCGTATTTTCAACGAGGACAGGCAGGGGCGGTTCGAGGACTTGTCTAGGCAATGGGTCGTTCGCAGCGAGGTATAGTTGGTCAACGTTAAACACATCGTGTATCGTGAGATAGTCAGGCAGGTCAAGTCGGTACGTGTACGGGCCTAGAACTTCGGCAATCGGGAACGGGCCTAAGTTCTTCCAGTCGAGCTTTTTCTTTGGGCGGAGCGTTTTCAGATTCTTAGCATTTAGCCACACGAGTTGGCCTTTGTCGAAGCGTGGAGCAGTCGAGCGGGAACGGTTAGCAGAGTCCTCATAACGAGCTTGTGCAAGGAGGGTCTGTTCGCGGAGGAACTCGAGGATCATAGACATATGGTCGACGAATGTATCGGCTTGTCGGGCGGCTGGCGTATTAGGGGCTTCAATCGGTTCGATACCGAGGCGAGGGTGGTAACCATAGTTTGCAAAGAAGGGGGTCGTTCCAGTAGTCTCGGATTTCATTGAGTTTGCAGAGAACTCGGCGTACGGGAGCCAGTCTACCCAATCATCTTGAAGGTAGGACACGTAGGCGCGGAGGTGTTGTTCCAACACTGCGTTCATTCGTTCGGTTTGGCCGTCGCCCTGAGGGCGGTGCGCAACAGTTAACTTGGTATCAAACTGAAGTCGGTTTGATAGGTGTTCCTAGAACGAGTTCACAAAACGGATATCGCGGTCGGATACTACAGAAGTCGGGACGCCGTGCAGGCGATAAATCTCTCGAACGAATAGTCGGGCTACCTCTTCAGCACTATCAGTCATCAAGCAGGGAACGTAGTGTCTCATCTTTGTAAGTCGGTCGACGACTACGAGGATCGCGTCGAATCCATTCGACTTCGGTAAGTGCGTAATAAAGTCAACGGATATATCTTGCCACGGGCGTTCGGGTATCGGTAGCGGCTGTAACATGCCTTGGTGTCTATCGTGTCGTGGTTTCGTTCTTCCACATGTTCGGCAGTTTTGGACGTAACGGCGCGTGTCGGTATTCATTCCTTTCCAGTAGTAGCTTCGAGAGAGTAGTTCGAACGTCTTAGCTCTACCTGGATGGCTAGCGGACGGGTGATCGTGATGTTGTTGAAGGATTCTTATCCTAAGCTCGTCGGAATCAGGGACGTATATCTTTTCGCGGTAATAGAGGATTCCTTCTTGAGCTCGGCATTGAGATAGCTGTAAGAACGGGTGCTTATTCTTGCCTTGCTCGACTGCGTGCAAGACGGATAGTACGTTCTCGTCGTTCTGTGATTCTTGTCGTATCGCTTCTTCAATCGAGGGAGGCGGATCAGAGCTCGGACTTAGTGTATTTACGATTTTCGGCGGGTCTTGCCATTGCGAAGCGGATTTTGTCATCGTGTCTGAATCTCCTAGTTCTTGCGGGTCTAACGGCGTGTGTCTTGTCTGATTTTGCTTGTCGGATCCCGAGATATTCGTATTTATAGTAGGGTAGTACTTTGAGATCGGCTCTGCGAAGTGAACTTTCTTCTGCGTAGGTTCGGGGATCTGCAGCGGAGTCGGCAGTAAGTCGAGATTCTCTCTCTTAAGCATTGTACGGCTCTGGTGTTCTAGTCTTTCATCCCCCTCTTTAGGAAGATCTTCTGACCTCCTGGTCAGCGCGTCGGGCTTCTCGCCTTGTTTTCCAGGTCGGTACGTAATCTTAAAGTTGAAGCGCGAGAGGAATTCGGACCAACGGGCCTGGCGGCGATTTAACATCTTCGTGGACATAAAGTATTCCAAATTGCGATGGTCAGACAGGACGAGGATCGGGTTCTCGGAGCCTTCAAGTTCTGGGCGCCATTCTTCAAAGCATCGGATAATCGCAAGTAGTTCTTTATCATAAATCTCGTAATTGCACTCGACTGAGGAGTGTTTCTTCGAGAAAAAGGCGACTAGACGGAGGATATTCTCTTCGTCGTACTGTGAGAGAACTCCAGCGGACACGAAGTCGGAAGCATCGGTTTCGACGACTACTTGCTTAGTCCAGTCGAACGGTCGTAACGTTGGAGCAGAAGCAACAGTACTTTTCAACAACTGGAAGGCGTCTTCGCACGATCGAGTCCAGTTGAACGGGGCGTTCTTTTTCGTAAGATTGATCAATGGGGTAACAATCTTCGAGTAATCACGGATGAATCGTCAGTAGAAGTTGCAAAAGCCATTGAATCGGAGCACATCAGTAGCAGATCTCGGGGTCTTCCATTCGAGGATAGTCTTTACTTTTTCGGGGTCCATCTTGAATCCGTCTCGGCCTACGATTAGGCCGAGGAACTTCGTTTCGGTTACGAAGAATTCGCATTTCGAGAGCTTAGCGAAGAGGCCTGCAGATCGGAGTCGTTCAAGTACTTTTCGGACATGGTCAATGTGTTCTTCTTTCGTTCTACTATAGATCAGGATATCATCGAGGTACGCGGAACAGAACTGGTCAAGATATTCGCAGAGCGAGTCGTTTATGAACCTCTGAAACGTAGCAGGGGCGCCAGTTAGTCCAAATGGCATAACTAGCGATTCGAAGAGACCAAAGCGGGTAAGGAAGGCTGTAAGGTGTTCGTGCCCTTCCTTCATGCGGACATTGTTGAATGCCGAGATAATGTCGATCTTTGTGAAGTACTTCATTCCTTCGAGGTTGTTCAGCGTCTCCTTAATCAACGGGAGCGGGTATCTATCTTTTGCTGAGACGTCATTCAGTGCGCAGTAATCCATACAAAGTCGGAGGCCTCCACCTGGTTTCTTAACGAAAAGGACTGGGGAGGTAATGTGCAAGGAGCTAGGGCGAATGAAACCCTTAGCTAAGTTTTCATCGAGCCAGGTACGGAGTGTTGTTAATTCGTCGCAGGACATCGAATATATTCTACCGAATGGTAGCTTCTTGTCAGATGTAAGCTTGATCTCGTGGTCGTAGCTTCGATGCGGTGGTAGCTTGTCAGCCTTCTTCGGCGAGAAGACGTCTACAAAGTCTCGTAGTTCTGTAGGCAGCTGGATAGTAATCTCCTCTCCCTCTTGCTTTAGGGCTTCGTCGATGTCTTCGAGAGTGACCATCGAGATTTGATATCCTCGTCTAGCATACGCGTAACACGCACGTAGGCTCACAGTAGCTATGTTTCGATAGTTCAAATCCGGGATGTACTTCTTCAGGACGTCATAGAGTCCTCGAAGTCGGGCAGGTGTCAGTGTCTGGTTGCAGTTCTTCGTGCAATACGGATCGTTGAATTCCCAGATGTTATCAGCCCAATTCGGCATTGGGTTGTGTTTCTTCAGCCACGGATGGCCTAGGATAATCGGATAATGCGGTAGTGGGGTGATATATAGGATCGCATCCTTATCCACGTGAGTCCCACTCTTCAGTTCGCATCGGACATAGTGTCGTATGATTCGGGAGTGCTTGTCTTCTCCATCATAGCCGTATAATGGAAACGGCCGGTCAACAGGAATTAGCGAGAGGCCAGCTTGCTTCGCATAATCCTGATCGATAAAAGCGTAACCCTCGCAACCAGAGTCTACAAGAGCGCAGGTGTCTTTCTGGTTTGGGCCCTAAATTGTCGAAACTTCGATAATAGGCGCAGAGGTTCGGGTGAATTCCTTTTCGATAGGCATTCCGTGAATTGCTAAGTTCGAGACGCGAACTGGCTTTGCGAGAGAGGTGTTAGGTCGAGGGGTCAGTTGCGAGTTAGTCGTTCGAGCGGGTGCGTTATGGTTCGTAGCCTGAAGGCGACTTAGTTCAGGCCTACTCCGTTTTCCGAGTGGAACGTAGTAGGGGAAGCGTAAGCGGGAGTCGGGGGTCTATCGATAACAGATTGAAGTGCGGCGTAGCGGTTCGTAGGGGACTGCAGGGGCGAAGGGGAACGGGGTTTTATGGCCTGAGTACGGTATTTCTGGCTGTCATTGCTATTACGGCAGTAGCTGTGCTGATTTCGCGGATTCGGGAGCGAACAGTCTCTAGCGAGGTGACCAGTCCGGTGGCAAAGGTAACAGGCGCCTCGTTCCTTATCGGTCCTCGGCCGAGCGTTACTAGTATCCATTGGATCTCCTCGAGTTTCCTGATGCGTGGCTTTAGTGTAGGTCGGAGCTTGGTTCGAGTGTGTTTTCGGGGGTGAAGGTGTTCTCTCTATGCGAGATGTAACGAAGCGGTTCGAGGGATCGCCAAACAAGTAGCGGTTGCGGGTGTCTAAGTCCTGAAGGTGGTTTGCTAGCGAGAAGATGTCATTCCCATTAGGGCGTGAAGTGACAAGGAGTTGCTTAAGCTCTCGGGAGATAGCTTTTTCGAGGATCGGGACCAAAGATATCTCATCAAGTCCAGAGTCGAGAGCGAGGCGTTGGAATTCGGCGTAAAAGGTGTTAAACTCGCGATTCGCTTGTTTGATTTCTTGGAGTTTCTGTGTAGCACGGCTCGAGCGATTTGGATCGCCAAAAGCTTTTTCGAGGATTTCTAAGATCTGTTCATAATCGGGTAGTTGCGGGACTCCAAGGCGAATGTAAGGACGAATTTGTTGGTAGGCTAGTCCAGAGAGGCGGTTGACAACGTATACCTTTCGCTCGCAGGAACTTGGGAAGCGATCTCGGTTAACAGTGAGTTTAGCAGAGATTTGGTCTACGAATCGGGAGAGGTCGTTCCGGTCGCTGTCAAACTTTTCAGGGTCAGGGATTCGTTCACTGGTTCTGCTATTTTCGGAAGGCTCGTAAGAAGTAGGCGAAGGCGTTGGTAGCGGAGCAGCTGGTGGCGCTTCAGTAGAGATAGGAGTAGGCGTATTCGGGAAGAAGCGTACGTTTGGGATAGCGGTAGCTTTAGCTTGAGCGACTGCTAAGTCCTTTTCCTTCTCGGAGTCGATAAGTTTCTGTTGTAAGCGGTCGTAGTCATTCTGGCGGAATTCAAGCTGGAGAGTAAGCTTCTGGATTTCCTCTCCTTTACTTTGCAGTTGGGCGTTCTTGTTCGAAACTTGGGTACGGAGGTCGACGATATCGGAGGTAGATTGGTTCAGTTGGGAATCGGCTACACTAATATAGTCGTACCAAGTTTCCGGGCTCTGAGTAACATGTTGTAGGAATTCTTCAAGAGAGCCTGGATAACTCGGAGGTCGAGGCGGGTCGGAGGCTTCCATACCTAAGGTAGGAGCTACGTAATGTCACGGGCGTGAGGCGGATCGTGCGGAGAGTAGGTATGAGAGCGTGACGATTCGGATACAGAGCTAACTACGGACTGAAGGCCAACCTTGATGTTGGTCCTATCGACAGGACGTAGCTCAAGGAGCTACGTATCAGTTGCAAAGTGCGAAGTCAGGAGTAAGCCGAAGCCTCGGCTTACCTTCTTGTCATATCAATTCCGGATGCCTGAGGCAGGGTCACCGCTGGGGTGACCCTGTCACGTGATCTCAGCTGGACTTCCGTATGTGCCACGGCTTGCCCGTGACACGTAATACCTAAAGCAGCGAATGTCCAGAGTTAAGAAGGCGAGCAATAAATAGGTGCACGATGCCGATCTATTCACATTTAGGCATCGCCACATCAATATCTACCAATCTATAGCTGTTGACATCCTGCACCAACTCTTAAAGGGTGTCCTGATACACGTGTTGGGTTAGCTATATACTCTGTTAGAGGAGCAGCTACCAGCTTTCAGCTCTATTAGATACAGGGCAGCAGGAGTGCAGCTAGACCTCGCATCTGCTATTACCAATACTCTAGTGATAGTAAAGGATAGGGTCGAAGCAGTAATAGATTATCGATTCGCATTTACACTAGTATATATGAAGATTCGATAGTTCGAGCACTTATCGAGTAGAATATAATAGACAGGCCGCAAGCAGAAGAGTATACTGCAGTAGGTGTTATTAGTCTTTATGCTAATTCTTTAGGAGATTAGGGCGATCGATGCTATCCGCTTCTTGCGTGCAGTTGTCGATTTTATCTTGCTTGTAATGTATAAGAGCTACAACAATGATATGCTTCGATATATGCAGCTGGCGCTCTTTAGGATGAACCAATATAAAGAAGTGTTCTAGAGATACTGACCTAGCAAACCTGCATCTGCTGAATACGACGAGGTAGGCCACTTCAACTTCCCTAAATGGCATTCAATAGTCTATTATAGCGATATGATCAGATGTTTTAGCAATGCGCCTGAGCACGATTCGGGGCAATTCGAGTTTGGTTATGTTATATAGGTGAAGTGCAGCTATAAGGCTTCTAACTGTAAGGTTGGATAGTGTCACGGGCAAGCCGTCGCACACTCAGAAGTCCAGCTGAGATCACGTGACAGGGTCACCGCCAGGGCGACCCTGCCTCAGGCATCCGGAATTGATAGATTGGAAAGTAAGCCGAGGCTTCGGCTTACTCCTGATTTCGCACTTTGTAACCTACACGTAGCTCTTTGAGCTACGTCCTGTCGATAGGACCAACATCAAGGTTGGCCTTCAGTCCGTAGTTAGCTCAGTATCCGATCAGTTCGCTCTCATACCTATTCTCCGCACGATCTGCCTACTGCCCGTGACATTACGTAGCTCCTACCCTAGGTATAGCAGCCGAACGCCCGATTCCACTGTTTCTCCTGGATACGATAGAAGATTTCCTTGAGAATGTGAACGACAATCCGGCCCTATAGGTCGAGTACCTATGTAAGGCACACGACTTGATCTCGAACATTCCTGCTATACAGGACCAAGGACACGAACGCGAAGAGCGACTTGTATCTTAAGACCTCCGTGTATCTGAATTGGAAGAGAGAGTCGCCTCTTTAACCCAGGACAATGCCGCAAAATCCAGTATTATTGACTTCCAATGCCATGAATCCGACTGCCTCTAGGAAAAGCTCCGACACACCGAAAGTGACCGCGACTGCGCAGTCGCCCAAGCAATCACCCTAGTATCGCCAACTCCTGTCTTCCCTGCCCTGAACTATATAGCTAAGGCTACAGTAGATCCTACTACGCGAACGACTCCGATTGCTCCTTCCGAACCTTCCGAGCATTCTGTCCGATCCGACAAGCTGCCTGACCCTAATGTCTTTAAAGGCGACCGACACGATTTACGCCGCTTCCTCTCCCAGGTTAGCCAGAAACTAAGGATTAACCACGATCGCTACCCGACTCCCGAATCCCGTCTCGCCTACGTATCCTCGCAGCTCGCAGGTCCTGCCTATTCCCAGATACTACCACATATCAATCGTGATGGAACCTGCCGCCTCTCTGACTACTCTGACATTCTTGGAATCCTCGAACGCGCTTATAGCGACCCGAACCGGATTAATAGTGCTCGAACTGAACTCCTTCAGCTCCGTCAAAAGAACCAAGAGTTTAGTACCTTCTTCGCCGAATTTCAATGCTTAGCTCTCGAGGGAGAGCTAGCTGACGACGCTCTCTCGACTATCCTAGACAATGCTATCTCCCGAGAACTCCGCGGTATGCTTATGCATAACCCTCCCCCATCGAGAGATCTGAACCACTTTGCGAAACACCTCCAAGACTTAGAAAATCGCCGTAGACAGTATTCTACTCCAACCCCTCTCGCAACAACTCAGAGCACCTGAATAACCCTGATTTCTCGAAACCCGATATCTACTCAGCAAAACGTCACATCCCGAGCAGAACGTGTTAGCGACCCAATAGATACTAGTAATGTCCGACCTAGATCCGATAAAGAACGAGGCGCCTGCTACCTTTGCCACCAGACTGGTCACCTCGCTAGAGACTGCTCGCTTCTAAACCCGCGGAATCAGCAGGGCTACCGACGTAATAGCAACGACAGCCAGAAGCATTACACCCGAGCTATGAAACCCCGTTCCCCTTCGCCACTGCAGTCCCCTACGAATCGATACACAGTACTGCAGCCTGTTATTAATAGACCACCGACTCCCGCCTACGCTCCTTCCACTACGCTCTACTCGGAAAACGGAGTAGGCCTGCTGTAAGACGTTAGCAGGCAGTGAACACTAATGCACTCGCTACTGGAATACCCGCTCAACTGACAACTCGCTCCGATACCTCTCTTACTACGCCAGTTCGTATCTCGAACTTGGCGATCTATAGAATGCCTATTAAAAAGGAATTCACCCGAACCTCTGCGCCGATCATCGAAGTTTCGACGATCTAGGGCCAGAACCAGAAAGACACCTGCACTCTCGTAGACTCTAGTTACGAGGGTTACGCTTTTATTGATCAGGATTACGCGAAGCAAGCCGGCCTCTCGCTTGTTCCTGTTAACCAGCCGTTTCCGTTATACGGCTATGATAGAGAAGACAAGCACTCCTAAATCATACGACACTATATCCGATGCGAACTGAAGAGTGGGACTCACGTAGATAAGGATGCCATCCTGTATACTACCCCACTGCTGCACTATCCGATCATTCTAGGCCATCCGTGGCTAAAGAAGCACAACCCAATGCCGAATTAGGCCGATAACATCTAGGAATTTAACGATCCGTATTGCACAAAGAACTGCAACCAGACGCCGACACCTGCCCGACTCCGAGGACTCCGTGATGTCCCGAAGAAGTACATTCCGAACCTGAACTATCGAGATATCGCTACTGTGAGCTTACGTGCATGTTACGCGTACGCTAGACGAGGATACCAGATCTCGATAGTTACGCTCGAAGACATCAACGAAGCCCTAAAGCAGGAGGGAGACGAGATAGCTATCCAGCTGCCCGAGGAATTACGAGACTTTGTAGACGTCTTCTCGCCAAAGAAGGCCGATAAGCTACTACTGCACTAAAGCTACGACCACGAGATTAAGCTTACGTCTGATATGAAATTACTGTTCGGAAGGATATATTCGATGTCCCGAGAAGAACTACAGACACTCCGTACTTGGCTTAATGAGAATCTAGCAAAAGGCTTTATCCGACTAAGTTCGTCACACGTTACCTCTCCGGTCCTTTTCGTTAAGAAACTGGGTAGAGGCCTCCGACTTTGTATAGATTACTGCATACTAAATGATGTCTCCGCGAAGGACTATTACCCACTACCATTAATTAAGGAGACATTAAACAACCTCGAAGGAATGAAGTACTTTACGAAGATCGACATTATCTCGGCATTCAACAACATCCGTATGAAGGAAGGGCACGAGCATTTGACCACCTTCCTTACCTGCTTCGGCCTCTTCGAATCGTTAGTTATGCCATTTAGGCTAACTAGTGCTCCAGCTACGTTCTAGAGGTTTATAAACGACTCGCTCCGCGAATACCTTGATCAGTTCTGTTCTGCGTACCTCGACGACATTCTCATCTATAGTAGAACGAAAGAAGACTATATTACCTATATCCGAAAAGTGCTAGAACGACCCCGATCAGTAGGCCTCTTTGCTAAGCTCTCGAAATGCGAGTTCTTCGTCCCTAAGACGAAGTTCCTTAGCCTAATTATAGGCTGAGACGGGTTCAAGATAGACCCCGAGAAAGTCAAGACTATCCTCGAATAGAAGACCCTAAGATCCGCAACTGACGTCCTCCGATTTAACGGCTTTTGCAACTTCTACTGACAATTCATCTGTAACTACTTGAAGATTGTTACTCCGTTAATTAATCTTACGAAAAAGAATGCTCTGTTTAATTAGACTCGATCTTGCGAAAATGCCTTCTAGTTACTAAAAACCACTATTGCTTCTGCACCGACTCTACACCTGTTCGATTAGACTAAGCAAGTAGTCGTCGAAACTGATGCTTCCGACTTCGTGTCCGCTAGAGTTCTCTTGCAGTACAACGAAGGGAATGTCCTCTGCCCTATCGCCTTTTTCTCGAAGAAATACTCCTCGGTCAAGTGTAATTACGAGATTTATGATAAAGAACTACTTGCGATTATCCGATGCTTTGAAGAATAGCGCCTAGAACTTAAGGGCTCTAAGAACCCAGTTCTCGTCCTATCTGACCATCGCAATTTAGAGTATTTCATGTCTACGAAGATGTTAAATCGCTACTAGGCCTGTTAGTCCGAATTCCTCTCGCGTTTCAACTTCAAGATTATATACCAACCCAGAAAACAAGGCGAGAAACCCGATGCGCTGACCAGGAGGTCAGAGGATCTTCCTAAAGAGGGGGATGAAAGACTAGAACACCAGAGTCGTATAATGCTTAAGAGAGAGAATCTCGACTTACTACCGACTCCGCTACAGACTCCTAAACCAGATAAGAAGAAAGTTCACTTCGTAGAATCAATCTCAAGATACTACCCTACTTCGAAGGACGATATCTCGAGATCCAATAAGCCAAATCAGACAAGATATACGCTGTTAAACTCGCAGGAACTAGGAGATTCAGACACAATGATCAAATCCGCTTCGGAATGGCAAGACCTGCCCAAAATTGTAAATATACTAAGTCCGAGCCCTAAACTGCTCCTACTGATTAAAGAAGCGATACAATAAGAGTCACGAAATGACGAGAACATACTATCCGTAATACACGCAGTCGAAAAAGGCAAGAATAGGCACCCGTTCTTACAGCTCTCGCAATGCCAAGTCTAAGAAGGAATTCTCCGCTACTACGAAAGGATCTACGTCCCCGAATCTGAAGAGCTAAGGATAAGAATCCTCTAACAGCATCACGATCATCCGTCCGCTAGCTATCTAGGTAGAGCTAAGACGTTCGAATTACTCTCCCGAAGCTACTACTAAAAAGGAATGAATACCGACACGCGCTGCTACGTTCAGAACTACTGAACCTGCAGGAGAATGAAACCACGACACGATAGACACTAAGGCCTGCTACAACTGCTACCGATACCCGAACGTCTGTAGCGAGATATATCTATTGACTTTATTACGCACTTACCGAAGTCGAATGGATTCGATGCTATCCTCGTAGTCGTTAACCGACTCACAAAGATGAGACACTACGTCTCCTGCTTGATAACTGATAGTGCTAAGGAAGTAGCCCGACTGTTCGTCCGAGAGATTTACTATCTGCACAGAGTCCCGACTTCTATCGTATCCGACCGCGATATCTGATTTGTGAATTCGTTCTGGGAATACCTTTCGAATCGACTTTAGTTCGATATGAAGTTAACTGTCGCACACTGCCCTCAGAGCGACAGTCAGACTGAACAAATAAACGCAGTGCTAGAACAATTCCTCCGCGCCTACGTGTCCTACCTTTAAGACGATTGGGTGGATTGGCTCCTATTCGCCGAGTTCTCTGCGAACTTGATGATGTCCGAAACCACTAGGTTGACACCCTTCTTTACGAACTACAGTTATCACTCCCGTCTCGGTGTTGAACCGATCGAAGTCCCCAATACGCCTGCTGCTCGACAAGCCGATACGTTCGTTGATCATATGGCTATAATACTAGAGTTCCTCCGCGAGCAGATACTTCTCGCATAGGCTTATTACGAGGACTCTGCTAATTGTTCCTGCTCGACTGCTCCGCGATTTAATAAGGGCTAACTGGTATGGCTGAATGCAAAGAACTTGAAGACGCTCCGCCCGAAGAAGAAGCTCGACTAGAAGAACTTAAGCCTGTTCCCGATCGCCGAAGTCCTAGGCCCGTATACGTACTGACTCGACTTACCTGTCTCGCTCACAATACACGATGTGTTCAACATTGATTAGTTATTCCTCGCTGCTAACGACCCGTTACCTAGACAAGTCCTTAAACCGCCGCTGCCAGTTCTCGTTAAGAATACACCTAAGTACGAAGTCGCTGAAGTCCTCGACTGCTGCTGTAGAGGACGTGGCTTCTAGTACCTCGTCTGTTGGACTGGATACGACGACCCGACTTTTAAATCAGCACGAACGATCTTTGAAGATGTTCCTGAGCTTGTTCACAACTTCTACCGTCGCTATAGTAAGAAACCGCTCCCGCCGTTCGTCCGACAATAGCCTGTTCGTCTCTCAGGAGATCGACTCTTAAGAGGGGAGTAGTGTCACGGGCAAGCCGTCGCACACTCAGAAGTCCAGCTGAGATCACGTGACAGGGTCACCGCCAGGGCGACTCTGCCTCAGGCATCCGGAATTGATAGATTGGAAAGTAAGCCGAGGCTTCGGCTTACTCCTGATTTCGCACTTTGTAACCTACACGTAGCTCTTTGAGCTACGTCCTGTCGATAGGACCAACATCAAGGTTGGCCTTCAGTCCGTAGTTAGCTCAGTATCCGATCAGTTCGCTCTCATACCTATTCTCCGCACGATCTGCCTACTGCCCGTGACAGATAGGAGGACCAGGTTATGCAGTACAGCCAGCATAAGCTTAATAGTCTTGCAAGAAACGATCCTAGTCTCTATGCATACTACCTCACTATTGCTGAATGCTAAGAGGCATCTAAACAATTTATCAAGCCTACAAAGGCAGTCGACATATCAGACTACTTTGGATGGCTGCGTAAATAGTCACAAGGGCTGGATATTAGATATGACAAATGGCGTATAGTGTCCGAACTTAAGCAACTTATCAGCAGTACCAAGGGCTACTACTTCTGTCAGGCTGTAGTAGTGTTCGTATAGGAGTCTCGTTTGTAGGCTGTAGATAAGAGCCAAGAGCGCTTAGTGCTAGGTTACGAGCCTGATATAGTAGATGCGGACGATAGTTGGGTGCTGCTACTACGTATACAGTTCCACCCTTCACTAAAGTGTTAGAAGCGCTTAGGCGCAGATGCGGATGACTCTAACGCCCTAAAGAAAGATCTAGTATGTTGTGCGCCGAACTGGGATAGTAGAGAGGGCAATGAGCAGTATGACTTTGTTTAGGTGTAGGAGTATACGAACACTGATACAGCTGAGTCTAAGGCTGAGTCTTAGGCAGGCGCGAGGAAGTCAACTATAAAGTCCTATAGTACGAATGTTGCCTTTTATAGCTAGTTGCTAGTAAGGGTTATGTACTTAATTACTATTGAAGACAGTAATACCTAATGCTATATGCAAGTTATGGGCAGTAGTATATGGCGACTGAAGGAATCCGGCACGCGATTTATAGGAGCCTTTATCGAAATCTTCTGACTACGGTTACCAAGCAGTGAGGCAGACTGCGACCACGGCATGACGGAGGTCTACAAGGAGCCTATAGCTCTAGGTAGAAAGATACTTAATAGGCAGCGGAGGATGGTGCTATGCGGATAGAGAGTTTATCCGATTACCAGTATATACTATAGCATCTATATGGTTCCTAAAGGCACAAACAGCGAAGAGGACAGCGCAGAGTGGTACATTAACAACACAGCAGACTTTGAAATATACAACTACCTATAGAACAGTAGCTGGGAGGAGGAGGCGGCAGAGGCAGCGATAATATCAAAGGAGCGTCGTATAGTAGTACTTAAGGAGGCAGCGGAGGCGGCAGAGGCAGTATTGCCTAAAGACTATAGTGTTGTAGTAATTAAGGAGAAGGCGAAACCGATGAATGCTAATATAGATAAACCTGTTAGTGTGCGGAAGCGTGGAAGGCCACACCATAATGAATGTAGATAGATTGTATACTAAGACTCATACTGAGTCTCACACATACGCTATATTATGTAGGTGATATATAATGTTGTACTTCGAGGTGTTCAGTGCGCTAAGTCTCAAACTCAGACTCAGCGCGCAATCGGTTCTGCTTTAATCTCTACGCTCCCTGCTACAATAACCACGCATTACGATCACAACGCTTGCGTAGCACTCCAGTCGACGAATATAGCACCTAAGAGAGAGTTCAGTACTGTTTCCCCTAAAAGCGACTCTAAGATAGAGGTAGATACCCCTAGGAAGAGGCTGCTAACGACGCTATCAGGGCAAACAACGCTCTTAGGAGCTTACTAGGCGCCAGTATTCGATATTGCTAGTACACTACTAGCACTGCCTATCTCGGACACTATCGTCGAAGTGCCTAAGCTATAGGCGACTACGATAAGAGTTTACCAGCTGGTCGAGTTACAGATGAGTATAGCTGCGATTGAAAGGCAGCTCGCAGTTTTAAAGTAGCAGATTGCAGCTTGAGTATAACAAAGCGAATAGGTACGCGCGTTTGAAGCTATAAGTACTTGCTAGATATATACTAACTGTATATATAGAAGGATGAAACGAATAGAACGGGAGGAGGAATAGGCTACGCGAGATAGATGCGTATAGATGTGGTTGTAGATAGGACGTAAGCAGAGCTGAGTCTGAAGCTGAGTCTCAGCTCGGTAGCTCGGCTGCAGCTCGATAGCGGCTCAGTGTATCTCGATACGGATCAGCTTTAAACAGTAGCTCGGGCCTTCTTTTTTCGTGACGTATTGTCAAATCCTCTAGTTCTGTAGTCAATGCTGAGTCTGTAAAAAGGCCGGAGGCTATAGTGCATTAGTTGATGGTTAGATAAAATGGTGAAGATAATTCAGTGTTGTGAAGGGAGAGCGCGTTCTCACGCGCGTGCATTGTTACAGAGCACTTAGGGGTCGTAGAGCTGGTGAGGCCTCCGAGCTCTGCAAACTGTAGCCTCTGATTGGCTGGGAGCAGCCAAAAATTACTAGGGTTAGGGTTAGAGTAGGCAAAAGATCAGATGGATACTGCGATTATTAAGGGTACCTCACTTACAACATGTTCATATGAACCACGAACGAACAGGATCAATTAGATCGTTCTCTTACATAAGCTAGAGGCATTCGTTCGTTGGTTCAATCAGTATGAACACCTAACAACGAACGAACAACGATCGTTCGTCAACCACCCTGATAGTGATTAGTCAATCAGTGGTTGAAACAATTCACTTCAGTCAACCATCAACCAACCATTAGCTAATCAGCATCAATCAACCAAAAAAAACGATCAATCAACCAAAAAGTTGATTGATGACAGGGTTGCTGTCTGTAGCGAGACACGGCAGCGATCTTCACAACCCTCTTGAGACACGAATCCATGTATTTGCAGAAGAACGCCGTATATCTGGCCTATCTGATAGTGTAACCATGAGACGGCGTCGGGTAAATTGAACAGAAACACCTTGAGCCTGCGACGGGGGAACTTGGGTGAGGTGCTCGGTTATGGTATGAACTCTAGGCTAGCATATCCAACGTCCCCGATTCAACCGGGTTTGCAGTGAACGGGACCGCAAATGCAGGGAGACTGATGCTGCTGCGTTACTTAGACGTGTAGGTTGTCCTTCGAAGGCCGTAGGTGCATGCAGGCGGGCGCACAGACGATTTTGTACTCGCAAGAACGGAGCTCCGCGAAAACGGAGCTAAGCTTTGAGGCTCGTCTTAGGAAACTCTGGAACGTAGAGGTAAAAGAAGCTGGCAAAACTTGGTCATGGACCTTGGCTGCGGCCGAGAATTAGGTACACCAGCCACTACAGCAGTGCTTTTTGAGCACTGAGCTTACTGCTCAAGGCCTCTTTGTTACAAGTCTCTTTGGACAAGCCATGATTGTATATGGTTTGACAGTCAGCAAGAATTAGGAAGCTGCTAAGCTTAGTGCGATTGGCAAATCAGAATGCTATTGCAGATAGTAAGTTTGCAGGGGCTTGCGTGGGTTCAAGATGGTGTTTTCCCATCAGTTATGCCTGGAGGACGTGATTTGGATGTCGGCCTTCAATACATTGAAGATGTCAATACACGGCCGCCCCCGTGCCACAACTGCGGTTCACCCGTAATCATTCGATGCAGCGGCGGCCTAACCGTCTTGGAAGCAGAAAACCAAAGCATCGACGCAAAACGCTGTGTTGGTAATTTACCGCACTGTGTTGGTAGTAGACGCGAAGGAACAAGTTCGCGTGTTTAGGCAGCCCAAAATTAGACGTTGCCAGAGCATCAAGTGGACCGTGAGCCTGCAAAAGCCAGCCCTGCCGAGCCCACTAGTCGACTCAGCCTTCCCAGGCTTTGCTATTCTCATTGCATCTTGTGTACAGACGATATTTCGCGTGTCTGATCTGGTTAGTACTACATCCTGATGCCACAGGGTGGAGGTCGCAATGGCTGTACAGCCTTGCACTGAATCATGTTCGGCGTTGTATTCGACCCACAGAAGGATCTGCTATGGTCTTGGACTACAGCACGAGGCATGAACACGATCATAGCAATGAACATGGGATGCAAGCGAGCGACATGTTAGCGAACGGACGTGTCGAGGTTCGAGTATAAAGCGAGTCGTATGTCTACTGATCATTGAAGAGAAATATCATCACTCACCGGCATCAAAATCTTCAAGCATCACGACATTGCATCACATCCTTTTCAACAATCCATCAGTCTAAAATCCAACCCACCTTATCGAAAGAATCCATCAACACATCCATCAAAATGTTCTCCACCACCATGCTCACCTCTGCCCTCGCCCTCGTCACCACCCTCCCTCTAGTCCTCGCCGGCGCCCTCCTTCCCCAAGGCCAAGACGCCCCCTCCAGCATCACCCGCCGCGAAACAAGCTGGGAAGCGTACCACCAAACCAACGCCATCTTCGCCGAGCAAGGCCTCTGCCGCTACTACATCGACGCCACCGACCGCGACGGCCTCTGGCCCTGCCGCCAATTCTGCAAATCCGACTCCGTGACCTGCACCGGCGACAACGCGGTCACCGCCACCAACCCCAATGGCGAGCGCTACTACTACGGCAAGTGCTCTTGCTCGAACCCCATCCTCGAAACTATCGTGGATTTCACGGCTGAGGGCTTGCAAGGCTTGCCTGGTATTACTTGTGCGGTCTGGCTGGAGGCGCTGAAGCAGAGCGTTGAGATTGGCACGTGGTTCATTCCTGGTGCTGGGCCGGCGGCGAAGGCTGCGAAGACGATTGTCAAGACTGCGAAGAGGGCTGATAAGCTTGGTGGCAAGGACTGGTGGACCAACTTGATCAAGAATCAGTGCCACATTGAGCAGTGGGACTTTGACATTAGCAAGGCGTTTGATCTGTTCCACGAGGGTGATGAGAACTAGTCATGTGGAGGTAGTGGTCGCTTTGGTGCGGATCTGGCAGCGCAGATACAGGGCCTGGAAAAGCATTTTTTGAAATAGTATTGCAATATGCAGTTCATTGTGTCTTAAGTTCCACTTTGCTTCCGAGTATTGTCGGTATTTTGTGTCACGTGCGATGTAGGAGCTTGATTCCCCAAATACGGATAACACTTTCCATCCTTCATGTTCATGGTCTTTGGAAGCCAAAACAACCAAACCAGACATCACACCATACACGTCGAGGTCGTTGCAGAATAGAGGCAACCAAGTATATGACTGGAGACCAACTCTCCCAACTGGGCTTATTTACCATAAGCGTTGAGAGGTTTATTGACGGCAATAATGCTTGCCTGTTCCCGGCGCTCCACATCGACCGGAGTCCGACGTATAGTAGCATCGGCAACCCACCATCCCATCCCATCTCAGCCCCATTCACATAAGAACATATCTTCTTGTTGAAACGGTCTTTCCATTCTTATACTCACTTGGCGTTTCTCACACTATACCTTCAATCACTCACGCAGGCCCTCCTCAGCGTCCAAGACACGCGCCATCAACACCACTACAACGTTCCCCACCGCCTTCGACTCCACCCCCACTATCACCTAATCCCACAACTAAACCATGACAACAACAACAACAACAACAACAACAACAACACCAAACCCAGACCCGACCCTCCACCACCCGCGCATCCTCTGCCTCCACGGCGGTGGCGTCAACCGCGACGTCTTCCGCGCCCAAGCCCGCTCCCTCATCAAAGCCCTTCCCTCCTTCCGCCTCGTCTTCGCCGACGGACCCTTCTACTGCGCGCCCGGCCCGGACATCGTCCCCGTCTACGAAGACTGGGGTCCTTTCCGGCGCTGGCTGCGCTGGCTGCCCGAACACGCCGAGATCGACTTCGAGAGCGCGACGGAAGAAGTGTTTTACAATATCGAGGCGTGCAAGAGGGAGGATGAGGGCGATGGGCCGTGGGTGGGACTCATGGGGTTTTCGCAGGGCGCGAAGATGAGTGCTAGTCTGCTGTATGATCAGCAGATACACTTGGAGAAGGAAGGGAAGGCGGACACCGACTATAAGTTTGCCGTGCTGCTCGCGGGCCGCAGTCCGCTTGTGTCTTTCAGCGAGCTTTCGCGGCATCCTGCGCTGGTGACTGCTGGAGCTATTAGTGAGGGTTTTGATTACCCACATCCCTCGCCGCATGTGCTGAGGTTGCCGACTATACATGTCCATGGGCTTGCGGACGCGGGGTTGCATTTGCATCGAAAGATGTTGAGGCAGTACCATGATGAGAAGAGCACGACGCTGATTGAGTGGGACGGAGCACACAGGGTGCCGATTAAGAAGACGGATGTGGAGAGGATTACGAAGGAGATTTATCGTGTTGCGAGGGAGCAGGGGGTGCAGTTGCCGGGTGAGTGAGAGGAGGGAGAAAAGGAAATGGACTGCATTTGTTTGGCTTGCGCATGTGGACGGACTTGATCTTGTGATGATACCCCAAAGAAAGAGAACAATAGACGAAGAGTATAGGTAAGGCAACGGCACAAAAGAATAGACACGAATCACGATTTCCTTACAAGCATTCCACTACTTTTCCAAAGCCCGCAGGACAGTCTCTTCCACACCCTTCAGCGTCTCCGGGGTACTGGTCATGGCACCCATGAGATACAGCACATTGCCCAGAACGCGCGAATGAACCACCGGCTCACCAGACTTTGCACCAACACCAGCAAACATGCGATCGCGCAACCCGGTAGCAGCCGTAGAAGCATAGCCAGAACCAGCAGGGTCCTTCAGCGACATGGCGAACACCGAGCCGATGGCAAACACATAGTCAACATTGGACTTCCGCGAGACAGTCTCGACGAAAGACTTCGACCACATGCTCCAGGGTACTGGTGTTTCCGCTGCTGCAGACAACTGAGGTGCCTTCCAGTCTTTCCTGAACCCAGCCCAATCTTCGCCTTGGCTGATGCTAGCCATTGTGCTGAGACTCTCGTTCGCGACGGAGCAGCCAATTGCGTGCGCGGTGTAGCTGTGGCCGTGCAAGAGCGCGTCACTCTTGTCTGCGCTCAAGAATGCCTCGAAGATGGCTTCGCTGGCGGTCGTCGTGCATAGCGGTAGCAGACCACCAGTGAGCAACTTCGCGTTGACGACGATATCTGGGTCTGTCCCAAGGAAGCCCGCGGCGTCGAACCGTCCCAGGCGATAAAGACCGGTGAAGACTTCATCGAAAATCACAGGCATGCCCTGCCAGTCCTTGTCTTTGCCCTGCGCATCCATGGCCCTCGCGCTGTCCGCATTGGGATCGATCCCGCGCACGGCATCAACAAGACAGCGCTGAAACAGCGGATCAGCAAACAACATGCCTCCCGCGCCCAGAATCACCGGCTCCATGACCAGCGCGCCGAACTTATGCCCCTGCTGGCGCAAATGCCACAGCTCAGCATCAAGGTACGATCGGTAGCGTCCCCAGTCCGCGCGACGGGCCTCAAGATCAAAGACTTCTTCCAGGGAACTGAAAGTGCGAGTCTTGCCCACAGCCTTGCGCATCGACTTCGGGGGCTCGACGATCCACTGGCCGTCGCGGAGACGCACTTGCGGGAAATCAAGCCAGTGCCCGCGGCCGCGGTACCACTCGACTTTCTTGTTGAAGATGCTGGGCTCGCTGCAGTCCATTGTGCCCATCGTGTCGCCGTGATAACTACCAATAAGTCCCAGGATCTCGACATTGTCTTCAGGCGCCCAGCCTTTACGTTTGGAGGCAGCGCGGAGAGCCATCTTGACGGCGACTTCCATGCCGGTGCTGCCGTTGTCGGTGTAGAAGACTTTACTCAGGCGCGGGTTACCCATGTCCTGGATCAGCGTCTGCGAGAGTTTGAGAGCGGGCTCGTGGACGGCGCCGGCGAACATGACGTGCCCGTATTTGCCTGCTGCGTGGGCGGCTGTGAGGGCGAGGTGAGGGTTGCCGTGGCCTAGACCTTGCGTCCACCAGGAGGCTGAGGCGTCGAAGGCGGGTTGCAAGAGAGCTGTTTCTGGCTTGTCGGTCGAGTTGTCCTCGGAAGACACGGGCACGTCTTTCTGCTTGGTGTACGTCTGGAAATAATCACCGTACGCGGACTCCATGGCGATAACGTTGTCCTCGTTCCGCTCGCTGTGCTGCATGAAAGGGTGCCAGATAGCCTCGGTAGCTTGCTGTGGCATGTTGCGCAAATCCTCAATGCGTTTGTCGTGCGCCAGCAAGAAAGCATCGACGAAAGTATCAATCTCGTCATTTATGCTCGAATTCTCATAGTACGCCAACATAGCCTTTTGGTCCTCCGTAGCGTCTGTCAAAGGATCCGGTGGCGGCGGGATGGAGAAAGACGAGACGTCTCGTTCGGCAAAGTAGTCTTTCAAGTAAGCCGCATTTTCATACCTGTCCTCGACGAACAAGCCCACAGACTGCACATTGTAGCCTCGGATGTGCAGAGACTCCCATGCAGAGATCGTAGAGCCAATGCCACCTAGACGATGGTCGCCGACAAGGAAGGTCGGTAGTCGTAGAGGCCTGTAGACATCTGCTTGTGTGGTTCCGGAGGGTGCTGGGGAGAGGACGCCGCCTGCAGTTTCGACGATGGCGATGCCGTCGGCACCTGTTGCGTGGCGGTGCAGTTCGTCGTAGAGAGCTAGGCTGATGTCGTTGTCTGAGACGGCTTGCTGGAGTGGGGATGAGATACACGTTTGAGATTAGGATGGATGGGTGTTGTACAGCTTACCGATGATCCGCGAGCAGCAATATGTGGACTGACAGGATCCTTGAACTGGTAGAGCGTCTTGGACGATATGCCTTGGGCGAACTTGGAGATGTGACTGTATTGTGCATCGTATTAGGTCGCCCCATTTAGATAAGTTTTGACTTCCAGGACCCTTGTCCTTCATCTTCTTAGAGGTAAACAAGAAAAGCATACCTGTCATCCGCATCGTCCAAGGGCCCAGTAGATACAGGCTTCACATACTGCACCCGCTGCAGCTTCCTCTGGAAAGCTCGACACAGCACAGTGGAGAAGATGGTCTTGCCAACGCCTGTATTGGCGCCGTAAATTTGTAGCGCCCTCAATCTAGGCCACAAGGCCGCGCTCGCCACTCGTTTCATACCGGCGATGGTGTTATTAACATGGGAGGGAGAATCAGAACAAAGCAAGTACCCGGTGTGATACGATTGCTTCCCTCTGAGATGCGAAAGTTGCCTGTGCTTCTGTGCTTACTCTGGGCAAGGCTGCACATACACCAAGGCACATGAGTTAGTGGCATTGAGGTGGAGCCCAGTAATAGTAATGCCGAGGTCAATACGCACACTTCGTGCCATTGTCGATCGCTGTTGCGATATTATCTATCAATACGTGTTTGTTGAAGCCATCAATAAATAATAGCACATTGCTTTTTGAAAGTCCACGCTATTTCCCACCCCATCTACGACCTCCGATGAGAAGAACAAAACATTTCAATGCCCGGACAATCAGTCATTTTTGATACTTTCGGCGCACTCAACAGGATGCGCCCTGAGCCGTGTTGAGCCTCTCCAGATCTCCACCACAATTCTGGGGCTATGCAGGGCGAAGCCAATGCCGAACCAAGCACGACCCACTCCGAAACAATAATCACTCATCCAGATTGTGGCAGTGAAAAACAATGTAACTTACATCATACTGGATCTTCAATGCAATGACTGTCGCAAAGAAAGGTCGTCGTTTGAACGACGCACTCACAAACGCTCTCGACAGGCGGAATGCACAAGGGACAATCCGAAACTTGTCCATCCAGCCACCCGGTTCGGTGGATTTCAGCAGCAATGACTTCCTCTCTCTGGCGGCTTCACAGGAGCTGAGAGAGCTATATCTGGAAGAATTACGCACCGGTCCGTCGACTGTGCACCTCGGAAGTGGTGGTTCACGACTCCTTGATGGCAATTCCACCTATGCCGAACAGCTAGAGAACGACATCGCCGCTTTCCACCGCGCCGAGAAAGGCCTGCTATGTAATTCTGGGTTCGACGCGAATGCCGGTCTTTTCTCATGTCTGCCGCAACCAGGAGACGCAATCGTGTACGACGAGTTCATCCACGCCTCGGTTCACGATGGCATGCGTCTCTCGCGCGCGGGCCAGACACTTGCATTTGCTCACAATTCCGCTGCCGCATTGAACGCCACTTTGGAACAACTGCTCTGTGGCGATGGAGAGATTAAGGCTGGTCGTCGAAATGTCTTCATCGCTGTAGAGGCAGTGTACAGTATGGACGGTGACGTCGCTCCGCTCAAGGAGATAGTGCGAGTCATGCACGAGATGCTCCCTCTGGGTAATGGTCATCTCATCGTCGACGAAGCGCATTCCAACGGTGTACTTGGAGCTCGAGGTCGCGGACTTGTATGCCAGCTGGGCCTGGAGAAGGAAATCTCCGTGCGATTGCACACCTTTGGTAAAGCTCTGGCTTGTAACGGCGGTATGGCGACTCATCAATCATGTGAGAATTGGTCAAGAACTTTCGTAGACTGACAATCGCATCCCTAGCCATCCTATTATGTTCCCCACTGATACGTCAATACCTCATCAACTACGCCCGTCCACTAATCTACACGACATTCATGTCCTATCCAGCCCTAGCCGCCATTCGAGCCTCTTACACATACCTCCAGTGCGGGAAGACAGAAGCTGTAAGCATGCGCCATATCTCTCAGATCTCAACAGTCAGCTGATCCCAACTTTCAGCTCTCTCACGGCCTCAAGACTTTGATGAGCCACCTCCATAACGAACTTCAACTCCTCCTAGACAACATAACCAACACCAGTGACACTCCCCTCCTCTCTATCCCTTCCTCGCCCCCGCAATCTCCCATCTTCTGCCTCCTCACTCCCTGGCCCAAACAGCTCGCCGCATATTGCCAGCAGCATGGGTTCGTTGTACGAGGAATCGTGCCGCCTACTGTCCCGGAGGGGGCAGAGAGAGTGCGGATTTGCTTACATGCTGGAAATACGGCTGAGGAAATCGATGGACTGGTGAAGGTTGTGGGGATGTGGGCGAAAGAGTGGGAGCAGTCTCGGGTGGAGGGTGTCGCGGAGGAACGAGCGAGGCTGTAGTAACACGGTGCGCAACCTCGAAGGGACGGCAGTGACGAAGACAATCACAGGACAGTGCGCCAGCGCGCTTCAGGGCACCACCTATGCGTGTGGAACGCCGACCACATATGTATGTCTGTACATGGTATCATGGCCATACAAAGGTCTTATCTCTCGATGCTCACGGTTGTTCCTTCCGTCAGCCTTACATGCATCAGCTGATCAGGCTGCGCTTTCGACGTGCATGCATGGCGACGCAGACTCGAGCTCTGGCTTCTTCCTCGGGCGCAATTTGATTCCTTGTCATCTTTGCGACGTTTTCCATACACCCGCACAGTTGTTCATCATCTGGACATTAACTTCGGATCCCGATTCATCGACACGAGACTCCCACAGTACACACTATCAAAGGCTGCAACATCAGATATCGCCAGTGGGCTACCAGCCTGGAGAATGACACGGTCTATGGCCGCCCGGTAGAGCGTCATGGCTGCTAGCACTGATCGATCGGACAATTTTCGATGGGGTGACATCCATGCCACTGAAAATGCTCGACAAAACATTGGGCGCACCTACAACAACACCGCATACAATTACCCTGGCCCGATGCCGCATATCAACGTACCAGTGAAGTCCCAGGAAGACCCTATTCATGGCGACTTCATGCGAGGCTGTCGGGAAGGTCAAGGCCCCCCGGAGGCTCAACTTCCTGCTCGCCAGAGGTGCTGATATCGAATTCCGAGAAGAGCTTCAAAGAGCCCCTCTGCATCAAGCGGCATCGAACGGCTCTGTCCTCACGCTGACCCATTTGACGGATGTTGGAGCCGATATGCATGCTAGTGCACCGCGGTTTGGCATACCCTTGCACTCAGCTGCATTGAGTGGATCGGCAGGACCTGTGAAATACTTGGTGGATGCGGGCGCAGATGTGAATGCGCACGATGAAATCATTGGAATACCCTTGCAATATACCGCCTTCGGTGACTCAACAGACACCGTTGGGCTTTTACTCCACAGCGGCGCCCAGAAGTATATGTTCAGTAAACGGGTTGGCAGGCCACTCAGTCTTGCAGCTGCGAAAGCTCACACGAGTGTTGTAGAAGTGCTACTGGATCACGGGGTCGATGTGAACGGACCTTGCGGATACCGTGAAGAGTCCAGACCCAGACAGGCGTCGACGAACTGGTGTTCGAATAAGATATTGCATTCCCCATCGAAATTGGCGACCTTGACTATGTAATTAAAATCGAAGCATCGTCGCTTAATTACCACAACATCATGATAGCAAATGTAAGATTTGCAGAATATCCATGCACAACTAAACTCTCCTCAAGCTTCTAACCCATCTCTGCAGGGCACATATCCTTTTCCCTTGTCTCTCCCAGTCATCCCAAGCTCAGACGCTTCCGGTACAGTCCTCGCCATCGACCCGAAAGTGACACGCTTCCGCGTCGGCGATAACGTCTGCACGCACATCCTGCCGAGTCATCGGGACGGGGCGTTCACTCCGCAGCAACTCCGAATTGGTCTGGGGAGTAGTATGGATGGCAAGCTTCGTTCAGCAGGCATCTTCTCCGAATCAACACTCGTGCGCATGCTCAAAACGCTAGATCTCCGCGAGGCAGGCACTCTTCCGTGCGCGGCGGTGGCGCTGACAGCGTGGAACGCTCTGATGGGTTTGCCGGGTCGAACGCTGGAAAAAGGAGACTGTGTGCTCACGCTTGGAAGCGGCGGTGTGTCGCTGTTTGCTCTGCAGATTGCTGTCGCTGCAGGTGCTAAAGTCGTTATTACGACGTCAAGCAGCGCGAAAGCTAACCGCCTACAAGCTCTGGGTGCACACCATGTCATCAATTATAGCAAAGGTCCAGACTGAGGTAGCACGGCTCGTCAGTCGACTCTGGAAGGTGAGGGCTTCGGCTTTGTGATTGAGGCCGCGGGTGCCAACACCCTCAAGCAATCCGTTGTTGCAACGAAGATGAAGGGCAATTTTGGCTGTTGTAGGAATCTTCGGTGGCGTCCAGACTGACGAGAATGCTCGAGAGGTGTCTTCTCTGCTGCAGGCTTGGCTGTCCTGTATTACGGTTCGAGGCATAGCCGTTGGATCGAGAGCGCAGCTTGAAGACTTGATCGCTTTCGTGGATTCATCCGGGGTAAAACCAATTGTGGGAGACCGTGCATTTGGACTGAGCGAGGTCAAGGAGGCGTACAAGTTCTTGTCTGAACAGAGAAACTTTGGCAAGGTTGTCGTTGATTGTCAGAAGGTGTGGCCATATAGCATTCTTGTCGTGTAACGACTCGCATCGCCAGCCTAATGGTCCCAATCATGGAGGTAGATCTGCCGATTCACGGGCAGCACGAGTACTGCCAGTAACACGCACGTGGCAAACTCGCGGGCTCAATACAGGACTTTTCGGAGGATCATCAAATCGTGATCCTGCCATCCGTCTCCTCCGGCTTGGGAACAAAAGAATCCGCGCCTGAGAGCTCGCGGCGTCGGAGAGTGCATCACGAGCAAAGGACTGATTCGGACCCTCCAAGCGACGGCGTGTGCGTACATATGGCTGTACTTTTTCGACTCGATCGTGCATCACGACGGTACGTAACGGGCTCTGCGTGCGACGTCTGGTGGAAGTGTATAGGAAACACGGATCAGGCATTCTCTGAGTGATCTGGCTAGCTGGAAGCAGGTGGAGGTAACGAATGTACAGCTGACGGCCTGGCATGGTGCTCGGTCGACCAATTTTTGCGGGAATGTCGGATCGAGAGCGGATGGCAGAGCTTCTTGATAAGTGACTTGATGAGAGGGAGAGGAAGGGCATGTGCGAGATTGGTGGAAACGCCATGGTCTGTCTTATGTGTGCCTTTGGCCAGGCGTAATGCGAGATAGTAGGATAAGTACTCTCGCAGTCACAGTCCTTAGGAAGATGGTGGGAGAAACGATGGCATTTATGCGGCTATCAGCTCGTGACAGACCAATATCGAGCTTGGCGTGCTGGCGGAGCCGTCTCCAGCGGCCTAGATTCGAGAGTCTCCGAACAAAATCGAGAACTTGTGACAGTAGCGATGGTTGCGTCCCAGTCAGATAACTAGCACAAACTTGTTCCTTCGTGGGGGCGGCAAGTCTACATCGCCTACACGCCTACTTCCAGAAGTGGGGCGGTCCTGACTACTAGATCGAGCAGACACACAAATAACAACTCGATCCACGGAGCTTTGATCGGCGGCGTTGCGATCGCAGGGTTTATTGGTCGAGCTAGCTAGGGCTTTGCTGCTTGTTCATTGGGTATCTGGAACACGTGAAGAAGTACCTCCCCCGGGTTCCCGATAGGAGGTATGCTCTGAGCGATGTTCAAAATTTACAGCAACTCAATTGTCAACACGTGAACATATGAGCTATTGATCCTTTAGCGGTTGCGAATCATTGAACATTGGTGACGAACTATTTGACAAGGTCGCGTTGAACTGGTTGTGCTGACCAAGTACTTGTATCGCTTTCAACTCTTTGCGGTGGATGACAAAACCAGCTTTGCTGAAATGTTTGAACTACGTAAAGCCATTCGAGGCTTTGAGATACACTAAGCCGTGTTATATACTTCCATGAGTAGAGAGGAAGCGCTTACTTCTTGAGCTGAATAGATGTTTGAAGCCAATATCCATCTTGAACAGCTGAAGATGTGTTACTGCGTGGACATTTAGGGTTAGGGTTGCGGTCGAGTGAACCATCGTTTCGACATAAATTAAAAAGTGAGAACGAACTATTGAATTGTCCTTGTAGATTAAGCTCATTGAGTCAGGGAAAGAGTTTGAACCGGCTCAAGGCTCCGCAAGTAGCGTGAGCGTTTACATACAGACGGTCACATCAAAGATGTGGATATCAAGATATGCCTTCAATCACAATGATCTACGCAGCAACCAGTGTAGCGTTAACGACTCGCTTTGGCCACGTGAGCGCTTCTTCCCACTCATCTCCGACAAGGTGCTCTTCGACCTTCTCAAGAAGTAGTTTTGGCCAATGCTGAAACCACCACAACTTGGGCCTCATGCCCATCAAAGCGGCAAAGTAAGCCAGCACCAACAGCGCAATCGGCGATTTGGCTTCGAGCAATCGCCAAAATTTGGGCTTTAGGACAGATGGCCATGCATTGATCAGATGCAAGGTAAAGTGGTCTTCTTGCCGCCACATGAGAATTTGCAGTGTTTGTAACAAGACACTGAGAGCATCGTGACAAGCACTATTGTAAGACGCTCGTGGCTCGTGCTTGTCAATGAGAGAGTGCAACAGGTCGGCCTGCGCAAACACGAGTCCAGACGAGGAGATGCGGGCAAAATCTTCGTCGCTGTTGATATTGATGAGCTCGCTTGCCCAGGATTTCTGGATATCTGCTCTGTATGTGTTCACCACCGTGTTGATGCCAAAGTTTTGTTGCAGGCATTCGGTGATGTGGCAAATCGGATCATATTTCGGCCCTTCGCTGTCGCGCAATATGACCAGCTCGGCAAAAGCGTATATCATCGAGAGCCCTGCAAAGGCAAAGACAGGAATGCAGAGGTCCGCGGTCATGCCGACAAGCGCAGGATTGATCTTCTGCAACGCCTGGCCCCGGTATCTGACGGCTTTGGCTGACAAGTCATCTCTCGAGGGGTTTTGATGGAAGCAATGAAGTGCGCTGACTGCCAGGATTTGGTACAAGAGGTAGTCTTGTGAGAAGGCGATGTTCACGATTTGGCGCGTCCACAGCTGCTGGCGGTGCTCACCGGGTGCGTAGACGCAGCGACATGTCGTGTAATGGTGAAGCAGTTCCAAATCTCCAGTCTCCCAGGACGGGTCCTGCGTTTGAGAGCGAATGGTTAGGTCCGATGGTGCAGGGGTTGTCAATATATTGGGTGGTTGGGTCGGCGACCTGCGCGGGTAATCGCAGATCAGCTCCAAGCGAGCACATGCCGAGCACGAAGGACTTTTCTCATCGCACTATAGAGGATGTCAGCCACACCACCTCTTACGATGATTGCAATGGATTAGATGTCGCGCTTACCTTGACGCGTCTTCTTTTACATTCGCGACACCCTTTCCTCGACTTTCTATGGCTTTTCCTTGCAGCGGAGTCTCCCATACTTTTCACTGAAGATCTAACGGCAGATCAGGCATTGCTACAAGTGTACATGTATAGCATGTGCCTAAATTGATGCCTACCACTGAGGCTGAGCAATGATCATTATGACAGAGTCTGATGTCCCGCATGCAGGCCCGGAAGTGGTTGTTGCGCAGCCAGCCCTTGGCCGCCGTCGTCATCGTCTCGCAAACATGAAGTCTGTGCGAAACATTAGCTTTGCGGATGGAGAAACAAGTCATGAGTGAAATCCTCGCGACCACTGATACACGAGATGACTTTATTTCAACTACCTCGTATCGGATCGGCCGGTTCTAGGATCTGATGTGTTCAGCCAGTTCCTGAGCCACGACGGCAATGCAAGCAAGATCACACCAACACCATGACGAATTCTACAGTTACAGATCTATATGACTTCTATACGACAAGCTATGCATGTGCGACCTTCCAACCGCCCGGCATCAGGTCTGTGAACACTCTATCAGGATCGTACTTGTTCCGGATCTTCTGCAAGGCCTGCACGTTCTCAGCCGGGTATCCAGCAAACACATCCTGACCCTTATCCGCATCATTGAGATATATCCAAGGTGAGATCATATGCTCGAGACCGTGCTCGCAGAGTGCTGCTCGAATCCTCTGACCACTCCCGTGGAGAAACTCGGTGACAATCGGCTCGTAAGCCGCGTTGTTGGAATAGCTCAGCGAGAGCTCGACCACGATGAGGTTTTCCGGTTCGAGGCCCATGGGATCACCTTTGGGAATACGAAGACCTTTGATTGAATTCTTCTTACCAGCAGACGCGGCCAAGAAGCGCTTCGATACTGGGAATGGCGACATGCCCGTGAACCACAAATCGAGCTCCGTCAAAGCTGAGAACATGGCGCCGAAGTATGTCTTGTGAAGGATCTCGAGAGCAGCGACGGTGTCTGCCTTGCCTGTCGCCCGCAAAGTCACGGGCGTGTAAAAGCGCTGTCTTAGACCCTTGGTCCTGGAGAATGATGGCGCAGTCTCTTTGGACCAGCCATGCATTGTCTTGGGCGCAAAAGTGTCTGAGGCCACACCCAGTGCCGGCTCTTCGAAGTACGAGAGCGATGGCGGTGATCCACTGTCAAAGGCATCGGATGCATTGCCTCCCCAGAATCGATAAGTTGTGTACGAGACTGCTCCAGCATGCTGAGCTGTATTGATGACCGGGATCACAGATGCCTTCTCGTCCGTATCTTGGCCGTGCAGAATGAAATTAGCTAGCGTGTCGTAGTACCTTGAGGATGTCGTGAAGTTGTCGTGTGCTATGATGCCCACAGTAACGATTGGAACGTCATACGCCTTCAGCTCAAGGTTGGTGACAAGCGCGAAAGAATTGCCTCCCCCACGAAGCGCCCAGAAGAGATCGGCGAAGGGGTCCGACGGAGTAATCTTCTCGACTGAGCCATCCGCTAGCACAACCTGCAGAGTTCTATCAGCACTATTCGCATTCGACCTTCGAAGACGGGGAACTTACAGTGTAGCTCTTCAGATTGTTGCTTGCCCAACCATACTCAGCGGAGAAGAAACTCGCTCCGCCACCAGTGACAAAACCAGGTATGCCAACAACACCAAGCCTGCCTCCAACGACCACTTTGCCATGCGGTTCGAGAAACTCGTACACATCAGCCCAATGGTTGCTTGGACCGACGTGTACAGAATCGCCGTCTGCTGCCATCTCCAACCGCTTGAAGCTACTCGAGGACAACAGAACTCCGCCAGAATTGATGTTGTTGAAGTCGCCAATCGGCATGTGCCCGCCTCCTCTCATCGAGAATGGCGAGCGCAAGGCTGTCAGGACCTTGACGGCGTCTCCAAGCTCTTCCGCAAGAGAGGGTGCGAAGATGCATGCCATTCCAAGAGCAGACGCTTGAGACCAGAAGTCGGTGTTGTCTTGGGTGTAAGAAGAACTGTTGGAGAAGTGCGTCGCCGCTGGGTAGCGAGTTTGCAATTCTAGGCAGGCTGCTTGCGCTGGTGGTAGACCAAGCGTGTGATTGGAAACCTGGGCATGTGCTATGCAACAAGCCCCAAGTAGAAAAGTAAGGCGAATGGTGAGCATGGTAATTGATGCAAGCGTTTGTGTATGTCGGCGAGTAAAGTGCCGTGATGAAATAATTATATATGTGTGACATCGCGGCCTACAACTCCTATCTCTCTCGTGCCTACCGTAGGGCTCATCATCATTCTTCCTTGAAACTCGATCGCCGTTCCCAGATGCTTGGTATACGACCGGAACGATAGCGAACGCATGTTAAGCTTTGGACTGTAGGGCTGTGTTAGCAGATACGACGAACCCGACGAAAGCGACTAACACGAGCAATACGAGCGGGAGCGGAGCGTTCGAAACACTCCAAAACACCGTCCACCAAGCGCCAGGCATATACTCATAACTCGGATTCTTACTTACCGCACTGGCGGTTCACTCAAGCAATGTTCCGTCCATCTGGGAACTGTAACATAGAGGTGATGCCAAGTCCACCTTTTGCGTAGGCGTGCAAGGCTGAGCATTTCCGCAATATCTGTGTGCAACCCTGGTCCATCGCTCCACCGCGAGCACCGTTGTTGTGCTTTGAAATGCATATCGCTGCTCGCATCTGTCGTATGGCGGTGCATCCAAGTTGTGAAACTCTGTTCGACTGACGTTGAGCTGGGTGTCTGGTCGTTGTGTTATAAGAGCGGCGGCATCCACAGACAAAGAGGATGATGTCCCACCCAAGAACAGCATCTCCGGTCAGCATTGAGTCTACATACCCGGCTACAGAATATCCATATCGTCTACTGCCAGCACATATCTCTTGAAAGGCTCGGAATTCGTATCACTATCCAACAATGGGTCTCTTTAATCCTCGCATCAAAACGCCGCTCCACGTCATCTACATCGTCCTTGTTGTCGCAGCAATGGGTCTCTCCGTTCCACGCCTCTTCATGAAAGGACAGCCAACAACCAGGGCAAACACCATTGCACTAGGCATGGTATATCCCACAAAGATACGATCTACACCTGTAGCGCTGCGGAACTGACACAGGCGTAGGGCGCCAAATCTCTCATCTTCATCGCATACCAGATCTCCACCGAGCACACCCAAGCTCTCCGCCGCTGGCAAAGCTACAAAGCGTACTGGATCCTGAACGCTCTCGAGACGCTTTTCTGGGGCGCCGTGGTCTTCCTAGTCATGCAAGCCAACCTTGCTCGGTGCGTTGGGGTCAGTTGCAAGCTGAGCTGGGCGGTGATGCCTTTGGGGATTGTGCTAAAGTATGTCTCCACCCTAAGGTTCGGTGTGCCGGGTGTGTTGTATCGTGTCTCATCTGCTGACATTGTAGTAGCATGTTGGCGTCTTACCTTACGGTCGTTTGTTTCCTGGACTACCGCAGGAGACGCAACACCACTTATGGCGTCGGCTCCGATGCTTCTGACAACAACGGCGCTGAATCCGAGTCTAACTTTCGCATGGACAGAAATGCGACGCGCAAGGCCTGAAATATAGCGGAGACAGGACCATCGAAGCCAGTGACTTTCCTGCGATGCCTCCTCAAAGCCAGGAGCACAATTCACGGTTTCTGTAATTTGGTGGGAATTTGTACCGCGTCGGGTGAAAGAAGGCATGATACAGGGCGGTGGTAGGAAAGATACGGATTCGGATTAGACTTGTATACAGATATGGACAGCCGCTGTACCGTGCAACGCAATGTTGCGGACGCCAGCTCATCGCATCAATGGCGTGTGTCTCCCTCCGTATTCTCCGCTCGTACATCCAGATCTTCTCGAGTGGTATCATCGATGCTGGAGACTATAGTGCGGATCTCCACCCCTGTCGGGGAGCTTTCTTCTGTTGTGAGACTCCCGGAACGATGCTCTCGTGTGCTTGAGAGATCATGTGCGTTGCTGAGGCGATCCCAGCTGAGCTCAAGAGATGGATTGATCTCGGCGATATTCAATCTTCGTAGCTCAATGTCTTCATGATCTTTGCGCTCGTCGTATCCGTCGCTATTCTCTCGATGTCCGCCGAATGCGACGTAATATTTGGCCAGAGCTTTGGGCAATGGGTCTGCTCCATCATCACCGGATTGTGTCTGCAAGCGGATGGCCGAATCGACAGTGGCCCTGATGTAGGTGGAGAAGAGATTCTGGTAGCTGGCATTATTGACGTAAAATGCGTACAGTCCGACGGCAGAGCAGCTCAGGGCACACAGGAAGGCCACTCCGTAGGCTAGAATCAGACCTGATGCTGTGTAGACGTAGGTGACTGGCCAGGTGTTGACCGTGACGGGCACAAGCTCCGCCAAAGTCCCATTTTTGCTTGAGGACGTCAGTGAGAGTCACGGAAATAGACTTACAAGACTTACATCAAGGCATCATCGCTGAGTAAACTCAAGGTGATGTTCTGGAACAGCTCTTCGAGCCCTCGAACAACGGCCGCTCCGTCTTTCCAGCCGATATGAGACAGTTTCCAGATGGTGCTAGTGACTTTCTCAACGCGATATTTGTCCTTTCTTGCTTCGCCTACTAGCATCTGGGTGAAAGCATCCATAACAGCTGCGTAGGATAATGTCTCCTGGACTGTCGAGTTGTCGCCCCTTTGCTCCCTATTAGACAGCGATATAACAGGATTCAGCCAGTCCGACACCAAAGCATATTGTGTCTGAGAGGGGTATTCGAAGCGGTAGTCAACGCTGTAAGATGCGTTGTACAACAAGCATTCTGTAACATTGACTTGTCTGTAACGACGAGATTCCGTGCCATTGTATGTGCGAGTAACATTCCAGGAACCTTCATTAGTCATGATATACACACGCGAGTAAAGTCTTGCATCTTCAGGGCTTGTACCCGGAAACCTGATGGCTTCATCTTCTGGTGGGGTCTCGAGGAGGATATCGGTCCAGGACAGAAACCGGTACTTTATCATGGTATCGGCTTTTACACCATACTGGTAGGTAAGGTTATTGAGAAATTCTTCACTGGCCGATGCACACTTCACAGCGGGACCCCTGAAGTCCAAATGGTAGCTGACGTTCTGATAGTGTCCAGGAGAATGCAGCTCAATTGTCTCTCCAGTTGAGGCAGTGCGGAATGCCAGATTATAGATCCTGGGATCACCCAATAGTTCAGTGCTTCCACCGCCGACGAACGTTCCAAAATTGGTGTAATTGAAATCGAGTTGGCGGACTGGCAGACTGACTGTCTCGTTGGTGCTTTGGGGGAATACAGTGAGAGAACCTGGAGCGACGATGGCTGCGATTGGTATGCTCCTAGAACTCATCAGAATAGTGCATTTAGTCCATGTTCTATTGCGGCGTACCATGAGATTAACGCCATAAGAGCAAGCACAGGGTGTTTTAGCCACACGTTACTGCTCAAAAAGCTGAACGCATTGGCAAGGACACTTGTCAAGGCATCGATCTCACTTGTTCTAAAATCCTGCTGGCGAAGCCTTTGCCATTGGTGCTGTGTATAAGCTGCCCCTACAGAGGTCGCCAGAGCCAATTTGACCAGGAAAGCTAGCGCGGTGCTGAAGCGAGAGGCCCATGCTTGCGAGATTTCGACCTGCTCTACAGGTTTGTTGTTCAGCGACCAGCCCATAAAGTGGTGGGCAAGTGCGAAGCCCAAGCCCACGAACAGGGCGAGTAAGATGGTCATTGGAGCTCTCCAGCTCACTTTCGTCGAGTGACCAGGTTCCTCGCAAGATTCCGTCACGTGTGGAGGCTTCGAAGTAGGCTGAACGCGGTGGTAATTGGTGCTGCTGGAGCGGGAACTCGTCATTGTTGGCAAGAGAAGCTTGTGGACCCACGAATGTAGGTCCGGGAATTTTAGACACGCAGTTTGCCCAAGATTGAGCATTCGACGCAGACTACTTGGGCGCACCGGTGAATAACAGCACATCATGCATGCGCCCAAACTAGCCTGGTATCACTCGCACGAGGTCACATAGCCATTTATCCCTGTAGCGACGCCTTTTCGCTGTCCAATCATTAACGTGCCAAGTCGTGCGGCTGAAGTTCAGTACTTGTTACATACATCGGGTAGGTATTGATCAATAACACAGTAACTAGTATAGTGCGGCGCTGCAAACTTGCTCCCAGAATGACCATCGGCCATCGTGTCGTTCAGCGCCCTTAGCATGAATCCTCGATTGCGTCTTGCTGCTGATCACATCGTATACCGCAGTGTAAGGATTTTCAGTTGCCGATTTTGTTGGCACCTTGTTATTCCATGTCGAATTCGATGCGCAACAATCTGGAAAGTCTGAATGAGTTTCGTGTGTCAAAAAGCCCAAGTCTCAATGCTCAAGAAGCCATATTACGCGTCTATGTACTGAACGCCATCTAGAAAACCCTTTGAAATTAAGGAAACGCAATTTTCCCCTTGGGAGCGCTGCTGCGATCAAGCCCGCAGACTAACAGCTCTCGGCAAGTTAAGCCTGACAGGCGATCCAGAGAGCGTCACCCACATGATCAGAGGCTCTGATCCAACCTTGTCGGCAGTAGCCTTGCCGCTGGTAGTCGGAGCACTTCCAGGTAGAGTGACAGGAATAGCAGTGCCACACTTGCTGCCGCCGCTTGAAGAAACAGTCACAGCGACAATGCTCTTGCCATCAGACGAAAGAGTGTATGCAAGCTGAGGCTCGCACTGGTCTCTCGCCATGCGGTCGAGGAACTTCTGTGCAAGATCATCCTGCTTCTGTGCGAGAATCGGCCAGTTGGTGAGGCGGGTCATTTCTTGGACGATGGTCTCGGTCCACGCTTGGAGAAGTGACAGCTTTCCTGTTTGAGAGCCGACAGTCATAGGCTCTACATCGGTTTGCCTCAAGTTCGCCTGGTGGAACATGAATCCGTCTTTGCGCAAGCCGAGCAGGTAGCGGGATGCAGTATTACGTTCAAATGTAAGGAGATCCTGGAAGGTGCCCTTTCCAGAAGCAGTATCTTTCCATTCTTGCAGAGTGCAGTCTGGCAGATCGCAATTCCAGTAGATCGTAGTCGGCCATCGGGGCACGATGGTCAAGCCGGCATATCCGTTGCCCGTCGTTGTGGAGATTAGCGGCCAGTGTACATTCTTGTTGTTGAGGACAGGTCGAGAGTTATCACCGACTGAGTTCGTGAGGCCGTTCGTGACCCAAGCCCGGATCGCATCGCCGTTGTGAAGACCGGTGATTGCAGGCGGGATCAAGCCCTTCGAGGAGAATTTGTTGCCCTTGTCGATTCCAATCTGCTTCATCCATGCCTGATTGAAGACGATCTCTTTCTCCGCATCGCTGTATGTGATGTTGTTCTGCGGTAAGTGGGTAAATGTATGCGACACGTGCGCATATGCATCGCGGTTCTCCGGAACTGTGAACCAGTTTGCAAGGCGATCGTATTTAGCACATGCCAAGCTCCAAGAATACGATGCTGGCGAAGCAGGCCATAGGTTAACGCCAGTACCAAGCGGCTTCTGGTATTCAAGAGGGGTAGAGTCTGGGTAATCGTAGTAGATGGCATTTTCTGGGTCGCAGCCTGTGTCGCCGGTGACTGCTTGAATAATGTCTCCGTTGCCATTGTGTCCGAGCTCAATGAAGTAATCAGATCCTGCAGGCATACGGCCATTGATGTCCTTGGTCCAGGCAGCATGGTTGACCAGATCCTCAGGTGTCAAGCGGAACCTCTTATCGGCAGGCTTGTACATAGCAGTGGTAAGGTGAACATCGTCGATCTGAGTGCTCAGGTACGTCTTACGGGCACCGAGGAACAGACCGCGTGTCATCCAGTGGATGTAAGCGTGCTGTAGGAAGTTTGAGGTAGCTGACCATTCAGTCGCCCAGCTGCCGAACCAGACCATCTGCTGACGACCTGCAAAGTCGTTGATGACAGCCGCAGTAGTATCTCCCGGGAAGGAGCCATCAGCAGAAGCAGAGTACTTGGCGACTTCCCAAGTCGTAGCGCTGTCGGTAATAGCGGCTGGGTAGTGGTACATGTTGCGAGTGCTCATTGTTGCATCTGTCTTGATGTTCGCCGTAGAAAAACCGGTGTTGTTCGTAAGACTAATGAGTTGTTCGACATCTGTTGAGCAACAGCCGACTCCTGAGGGAGCGGTAGTCGTACCAAATGCTGGTTGTGGGTAAGCGTCAATTCGGACAAAGCGGACACCAAATGCCACTTGGTAGGCGTAGATAGTGGTGTATTGGTCCGCGTTGATACCGCTATGCCAGTTGCCATCGTAGTCGTATGCAAGCTCAGATAGCGAGATGATGCCGCCATAGTTTCCTTGAGATGTAGTGTTCAGGACAGGAAGCTGGAAGCCAGTCTTGGGCACGCGAACAAGTTCGTATGGGATGCCATAACCATCCAAGCCGGAAGTGACGCTGTAGGCATTGTCGTCCTGTCTGATCAGAATGAGAATGGTCGACTTGACGGTAGCATCATTTACGCGAGCTGTGTTGTTCAAGACTGGGAAAGGCGTTCCAGAGGGATTGGCGCCATCGCTCGTGACAGTTGCAGGTGGCGGCACGGCGGAGGCTGAACCCATGGCGGTACTGACGGCTGGAGCAGTCTCGGTAACGATGATAGTAGAGTTGTCTGCGCCAGAGTCGGTCGTCGGTAGTGCTGTTGAGGAGCTGTTCGTAGTTGCAGCAATTGTGCTTGTGAGCGAGGAAGAGGAGCTGGAACTGTTTGCTCGAATGTGTCCATTTTCGCAAACGGACAACTCGGTGCCCCAAGAGTTTGCAAGCGTGCAGAGATTGTCAGGATTAGTCTTCGGAGCATTAGATCCGCATTGCGAGAGAGTGACGTTCCAGGCACTGCCGAGCGTGCAGAGGGCGTCGAGCTGCCACGAGACAAGAGACATGATAGGCAATGTGTGGACCCGAACAGCGAGAGATCAGGCCGCAAGGGTTGTATAAGAGGTTCCTGTAGGATGAAAAAGCCTCCTCAAGATGCGGGACAGGAACACAAGTATTTACACCAGAGCAAATGCCCAGAAATATCTTTGCTTGTCGATGATGAGGCAGTCCCAAGCCCCAACAACCCGGTCATGCCCAGCCTCGCATAGCGCCCTTCTGGCCCAACAGGGAAAGGTTTCGCAGAGCCGCATGGTTATTTGCATGAGGGTAATGCAGTCTGGGCCGTTGATCGCCATGTGCATGGTTGAGCATGGCAAATCCGCCTCCTAGCTCCTGTGGCGTGCGTGGTAGCGAAGCAGTTACAGTAGATGGTCCCACGCTCGGCGGCTTCCGCTCACTAAGAGTCTCGGTTCCGGGGGAATGGCGTGTTTCGAGCTGTGCTCGCCGGGGAACCAATGGGACACTCGCGTGGCTTTCTGGGTCGTTGGGGTGAGCCCTTCTTCTTTGAGGACCTGGAACTCGGACCGACTTCTTCTGAAATATTCAAATACTCGTACCATGGAAGAGCCTCTCGATCTACCAGCATCTCCGCAGACAATGAGTGATCTCTAAGTCTTCTGCTCGTGACGACTCCGCAAGATACGAACTCGGGCGGTATGCCATGGATAGTGACGCAGCATTTCCCGCGAAAATGTCTTCTTGTTTCGCCTCCGGACTGGGCATCGAAGATAGCCGAAGCCAATTATGGCAGTCCTGCTAGAGCAAGCCACATGGCGTTTTAGGCGAAATATGTGTGAAGGTTCTCGGTATCCCTGGTGCAAAATTCGTCCTGATCTCGAACTTCTTGTTGCCATCTGAAAATTATGTGCTTCGAAAGCAGGATTACTGGGCGGCATGGGAGGTTCAAGAATAGACTTCACGTGTATGGTGATGATGATGTGTAGGGCGGTGCAATCTTCAAACGCGGGACGGGAGCAGATCAGGCACTCAGAGCTAGACCTTCGAAGGAGAACCACAACCCAATCAACTGGCTCATATTTTTGGGTGCCAAGTGCAAGATCCACATTTTGCAGTCTCTCTTCCACTCGTGACGATAGAGCCCTATATAGAACACACCGATCATATCCGCATTGCAAGCGATCGTCTGGAAGCCTTCCTTGCCGTTGCGCTGTTCGTATGAGTCTTCGATGTTCTTGGCGTTCAGGCACTTACTCGTTTATGCCGTCACTGTCGTACTGCTCGAACGCTGCCTTGAAGGAGTTCTTACAAGTGGGCTCGCCCTCCGTTCCTTGGGACGCGGAGTCTGGTATGCGGTATCTGGTATACTGGTAGTCTTCGATGCGAGCGCGCCCGGTGCATGTAGCGCAACGCTATTTGCGATGATAGTTCTTGATGATCAGTTCTTGTGCGCAACAGCAGACGGGATGTTGGACAGAGGTGATGCGGTGAGGCTGCCAGCTGCGTGTGATGATAGTGTCCTCGAGATGAAATCCGTAACAACAACACTGCTGCGAGCTCTGGTGTGTGAAGCGCTTGGCTTCACCTCTGATGTGCAGAAATTCATCTTCAGAAACATCGATCAAGATCAGTCGGTCCCTAGTACAAAGCTTGTATTCTGTAGCTCTCTTTCCATTCTTGATGTGTGAAACTAGCATAGAACAGACCGATATTGTTTGCACTGCAAGGGATAGTTTGCGGGTCTTTTCCAACCATGGCCTTGCATATCAGCACACAATCATACTTTTCATACAGATCCTTCTGCAAAATAGCGCAATACTTGGTATCCAAGCCTTTTGGGCGGCGAGGTGCATCGCGCATGAACTCGACGCAGTCTTTCGAACTACTGCCTTTGGAAATTTAGCCCTGCTATCGACCTCTGCCAAAGCCGTCCAAGAACATATCAATGTAAGGTGAGGGTAACGTAAGTGTCTGCCAGCCAAATAATCGGATGCTGGATGTCTTCAAGATTGTCGTCAGTGACCTCTTTGACCGACTATAGAACCAGAGTTAGTGTGAAAGGCTTTACTAGAAATGATAGGCGAAGATATCTGGGGTGGCATCTCATCTACTACAGATAGTGTTCTCGCTGCACGATTGTCGTCATCTCTCGGAAGTTTGGTGACCTTTTCGGGCGTCCTGGCTGGATGTTTGCACCAGTGCTCTCGTGCCACATCATGCCGAAGTACAGGAATTGCGCCATGTGAGAAATTTTCCCTCGGCAACAACTTCCCCTGTGTGGATTTTGCCCGGAGCCTTCGCGATCCCATCCAGTAGGATAAGGGTTTTCGGGGCAAGTGTGGATGGCCGTTCTATGAGAGCTACTATGATGAGTCGCCGAAAGTTGCCAAGAGCCAGGGTGTCATCAGAATACCCTCCTAGTACTGATACAGACGAGACGGAGGCTGGGTGTGTCATGAACAATACCGCCCCATCTACATCGATACGGGCATCTTAGAATGCTTTCAATGCGTCGACCTCTGTAGCAAGCCAGTCGCGAAGGCTCTGGTCATGGCTCGTGACAGACCGCCGCTTCTGGCGCTCAAACCATACGGGGTCGACATCATGCTGACCTTTTCTGGGTAATCTGAAACGATCGTGGAACACCATGCCGATGTTTGGAAGAAGTGAGAAAGGTACGGGCGAGAGTTTGTGCCGAGCACCAAGACGAGCGCTCGACTTTAGATGGACACTGTGTACGCCATCATCCACTCTTCATGTCCTCTAGCTTCTTTCGTATATACGCCACCGGCACGTTGTCGCTTCGTATACCATGCTGGAGTAAGATTCATCTGCGTCGGCTCGTTAAGCATCCTTTACCGATATCCACTCGGGACCAGCGAAGTCGTGAATACCAAAATGAGGTCCACCGACTAGCGAATCATCCAAGAGCTTCTTCGAAATTGTTTGCTCTTCGCTGAATCATCAGACTCAGAAATCGACGAGACTTGGAGCGCCACTGCTCCAGCTTCTTCCCGTGATCTTGGTTCTGCCTCATCCGCTTTACACTTGCCCGTGTTGGGAGGAAAACTGCAAGGTGTTCATCTTGGTCCACTATGCTAGCTCACTTGTACAAAGCGTGCGGATGGAGAATGATATGATCAATCAGGGCTGACGCAATGATAATACTCTTTCCCGTGGTTTTGCAACCGTCTCGCCGCTGCACCGGTGCCTATTTGGTTGGAGATTCTGGTGGAAAGTGCCATCAAAAAAGTTTGCAGGGTCACTGTGATCGTGACGCCTTTCAGGTATGTGTTCTGCCAGGCTCTGGCATCCCTCTGAAAGCGTTGCAGGCATTAGTTTCAGGAGTCCTGGAGAGATCCGCTCTTCGCCATTTGTATGGTAGTGAAGTCTACTTCCCACAAGATTGTCTTTCACGTGGCCCACGAAATCCGCAAAGCCACGCGTGATCAAGCGAAATAGTCTGCGGCCTAGTTTCTCGGGCAGTGCAGCGACGTCCATATTGCCGCGCTCGGGTCCCGACCATGAGAGCGTCGTGAAGAATCTTCGCTGAAGCTCTCTCGATTCTCGAAAGGCACGGGCTGTTCAGTCTCGTGTGATATGATTGCTAATATCTGAGAGATCAGGATCTCTGTTAGGCGGACGTAGAACTTAGTAACCCCCTGAGTCAACGAAGAATAATCAAGTCAATGAAGAATGATTTTGTGGACATGAGGTATCAAAATATCCACCTCATACATACGACCATAGGTCAGTGAAAACTGGGCATCCCGTCCGCTCTGCCATACATAAGCACTGAACCGGGCGACTAGTACTAGAGTGGGTGACTATCTGGGAATCCCGCCTGTTGTATGTTTTTGGACTTAATTTTGGGCCCCATTTCATACATTTGTGCTCTTCTTGTTTTCCCAGACAAAACAGCGCAAATGGGCCTCGTATTGCCAGCTCACGTAGCGATAACATCGTGCACGTCTACATTTATCCATGTAAATTTTGCATGCATGGAACAAACAGGAACACTCTCAAAGCAAATATGGCTGATAGTATCAAACAGTGGATCGCCGAGGTCGACGGCTTGATCTTATCAAAGAAAATCCACCATCAGCATATCGCAAGCTGCTCAAAGGAGTCAGATCTCCGAACTATGCGTGAAATAACCTCGCGGCTGATTCGAAGCTGAAGCGACATGACTTAAGCGAGACTTCACGTGCATGAAATGCGCGTCACCAAGGATGGTCGACACCTTCAGCTGGGCTTCCCGACTTTCCGCCATTCCGACATCACGATTCTGAGCTCGAATATGTACATGTTCCCTTGTCGTCGCTGCGGCATGCTCCCAATCCAACGGAAGGACCGCCATCCGGCCAGAAAACAACACATTGCCGCCTAACCGCTCACGCGCTGATCTCAGATCGCTGAGAGGCGGCACGGTATACCACTCGCCTACCTTCTGGCACATACGCTCTGCCACAGATCGACCAGCGCTGGCTGGCTTTGTAAACTACCGCCTTGACATACCTGGTGCACCGTCAGGTCCCAAGAATCAAACACTCGTTTGCAAGCGCGAGGTATTTTTGAGCTTGTTCTGGGCCAATGCGACTGGGAACTACCCAGACACAAGCAAATATACAGCTATGGCGACAACGCAGATCGAGTTTATCAGCGTGGACCCTAGCAGCCATTGGAATGCACACGATGGAAACAGAAAGAAAATACGAATACAGGTCATGAGAGACTTTAGACGCAAGGAAAGAGAGCGTCAAGGTGAGATGACAGTTTTTTGAGCACTCACTGTACAAGTGTCATGTTTAATTGATGACTGCGCATAGCAGCGGCTCAACGCCACTCGATATCGCCAGTACCTGAGCCCACCAGTTCTGTCCCACGTATACCGCCACATATTCGCAGTCCACAGCTCAATCAGACTGCTCTGACGCAGAAGCTACGAGATGGCTGGTATCCAGTAGGATTCGGATTCTCGACTTTAGTACCTCCCACTGTGAGGAGTTGGGCCCCGGTGCTCGCTATTCTCGATTCCATGAAACTCGTACATCTCGGATCTTGCGTGCAGGACGAGCAACTCCTGCTCGAAGGACGAAAAAGGTTCCTGCTTGCTATGAACTGCTTGCGGGGCAATCTGGGTCACGAGCCTAGCACTGCTCTTCCTGGATTAATGCTAGTGTCCATTGGGATTTCTATGACCGAGGTGAGCTTCACTACATTCATGTCATCGAAGGGAAAGGCGAGGCCATGCTCTCACGTCAGAGCAGCTTCTACTTTGCCATTCAGTTCGAATGCGACGAAGCTGACCGATGGACAGATCTATAACGCAATATACGACGCTTCGATACCAACATCCTGGCAAAAGCACGTTGTCGGCATGTCGGCTCTCTTGCTAAAGCAGCGACCAATTGACCTCTCCTCTCCCCTCGAGGTATTCATGGTTGCCCGGATTCGCGGTGCCCAGGTGAGCCATAGAAGCGAAAAGTTGGTGGTTCACTTGCTGACAATGACCAAAAGCTCTTGCAATCATTGTGCAATCGCCAGCCTTTCCCTGTAGAGTACGCAGCTCCGTCTCTGTGTTCACAATCATCTGCTATCGACTTCGTGCTTGATTTGGCTTTCAGATTGCCTCCCTTGCTCTCCTTTGCCGATACAGTGACAACGCGGGCGACGAATGAGGCTTCAAATTACGAAAGCGCCGTTCACGATCTTGCTAAAGTCGTGAGGGATCTTTTGGCTCTGAGAAAGATGCTGGACAGCTGGCTGAAGACGTTCTGCGAGCCTGTGAAAAGCGAGAGTACTTTCTCCTCACGACAAAGACAGAACAAGCGGGCATTACCGGACGTGACCTCCGAATCACTCTGCCGAATATGCCTCTTACTGATCTATCAAGCTCTCAGCGACCTTCACAACTCACACCATTCAGATGCCTCATCGCGGACTCGTGCCTATGAGCAAGCAGCATCTTGCGCTGGAGACCTGTACCAGACCACCATACTGCTTTCCAAGATCGCGGAGAGGCCGGTGAGCAAAGCCATCTCCGCCTGTGGACCTCTACACTTCCTGTGTCGCTACTACGGATCAGTTGCCGACCAACCGAGACTGGAGCGGTGCTACGAGATGATCAAGAGCATTTGTGCCGAAGCGCCGTATCTGAACTGGGAAATGCTTCTTCCTTGGAGCTTGCTGCCATTGACCAGCGTAAGAGGAGCAGGAGGGCCTCTTACTGCTCACCTACCGATCCCGTCATCCAGTGAGACTGCAGTCGACATTGCATCGCGTCCTTGAGAACCGCCTATTGTACTCGAGTAGACGATTCAAGAATGAGATCGTTGTTGCTGCACGCGGCACGAGGAATGCACAAGGATCAGAACCTTGCTGGCTTCGAGCTGTTCTTCGACTGCACTTCGGTTCCTCGCCGGATAAATTACACGAGCATGTGGAAGCAACACAATCAGCGCGTTGCAAGCCCCAAAGCCTACGCTTACATGCTCCCCGAATCAGCAGGTGACGCAAAGCGATTTACACTCTAGATCCAAAATCTCCATTGGTATCCAATGGGTACGGCAAGCAGTACGGACTTGAAGCTAGACTGTGAGAGCGGATAAAACTACTTCACAAGCAGGAAAGAGGTTGCAAGCAGCGCCACAGACTGCATGCCCAGAAAAACGAATCGCAAATCACCTTGGTCGATCGATGACCTCGGCGGTGCAAGAAAGGCGGGAAAGTGGGGTCAGCAGCTCCAAACTCTATCTGCCTGACGTTTATGTATCGCAACAGTCTGTCACATGGTCTGTTTCCGAAAGACAAACAACTCTGGCCGTGAACATCTGCGTGGACATACGAGTGCTCACAGAGACATGCCAGATTTACAAGCAGAGACCTATGACCACGCCGGCAAGCCAGTCAAGCATGGACGGGCTCGGGTAAATGGTATCCGCCTCCACTACATCACAGCCGGCACCGGTCCAGCACTTTTATTACTCCATGGCACACCCAAGGATAGCTTCTACTGGTACAAAATCTTCCCACTCTTGACCAAACACTTCACCATCGTTGCACCTGATCTTCGAGGCTTTGGCTATACCGACAAACCGCCTACGACCGATGGCTACGACTCCGTTACCAATGCCGACGATGTAGTAGAGCTGATGAACCAGCTGGGCCATGACAAATTCTATCTTCACGGTGAGGACCGTGGCGCCGACTATGCATATGCCACAGCAGCCAAATATCGTGACCGGGTACTCAAGCTTTCGTTCTGCGAAATGCTCGTCTCTGGTTTTGGACTGGAAGAGAGCTCATTCTGGACAAAAGAGAACGTCACTGCGCAATACGAGAAGCGTGGAGTCTGGTGCTGGCACCTGGGTTTCTTCTTCCTGCCACATGTGCCAGAGATGCTGATCACTGGTCGTGAGCGCGAGTTCTGGGAGATGTTCATGAAGCAGGAATGTTACAACCCAACCTCAATCGAGCCTGTAGCGCTAAACCACTGGGTAGAAGTCGTCAAATCGCCAGGCTGTCTGCGCGGCATTTTGGAGACATATCGCGCAGGACTGAAAAATGGCGAGCTTCACAGAGAGTTATTGGAGAGGGGAGGCAAGCTCACGCTTCCTATTATGACTATTGGAGCGCCTGAGTTCTTCGGACGGACTGTGGAAGATGGTATCCTCAGGCTTGCGGAATCCGTGGAGAGGTCAGAGATATATGAGGAGTGCGGACATTCATTAGCTTTGGAGCAGCCGGCGAGACTGGCGGCGGCATTGAAGGAGTTCTTCCTAAAGTAGTATCCCGCCACATCTGGGTGGTGGGAAGTATAGCATCCTTATACCAGGAACTGACGCATGGGATGTATTAGCTATCTCAAGAACAAGCTCCTCGTCTCCTTTACCGGTACCTTGAGGTAGTAGTGTGAATAGTGATATCGTACCCATAAGAGCATGTTAGTATCTCGATGGTATATTAATTTCTTGTAGGGCAGGGCCTACACGCGATGGTACCCGCGTCAAATCGTGTACTTCTCACTACCCGAAGGCAGCAACGAGGTTTTGAGTTTGGAAAATGCCGAACGTGCCAACACGCGTGTCCATTTGACGTTCACGTAGTCTGTGGCTTGCAAGAAGCGAGCAGCACAGGGCTCCTGCATAGCATACTATACGCCAAAACAACGGTTAAGCTAACACAAGCCTGGCTTGAAGCTCGCCTTGCCGACGACATCGCGGAAAGTGGCGGAAGATCCGCGTGGAGATTCGTTCGATGCAAGAGGAGGCGGTCAGATCTATCGTTGCTATGATGCGGGGAGTCTAACTTCTTCCACGCATATTAACGTCGTGCAATCGGCCCTCTCGCATCGCCAAACACGCGTGGCTTGATTGTTGCCCCATAGTGTTGCCATGTGCATCGTGGGAATGGTGAGGGGTAAGGCATTAGACTTTTTTGTAAGACATGCATAGATACGTAAGTGGTCGATCGTGGTTTAGATGGGATCTGGTCACTCACGATACCTTTGTTATTTATTCCTAGCCACGATGCGTTCTTTTGCAGGTATCTTGGCCACTTTGTGTCTCGCTGGAGATGTGCTTGCGCAGACCAGCACGTACTTCTCTCCTGGTGTGCCGACAGATGCACCAATCGCAGGTATGTTATGATCGATGCTATGGTCAATTTCATGGCAAGAGACTGACAGTTCCAGGTAACTACACGGGCCCGTATCGTCCAAGAGTGCACTACAGTCCGCCACAGGTACGTTTACATCCTGCAAGTCTGGTCTATTCATCGTTGCCGTTCCTAACAATACTTTTCTCAGAACTTTATGAACGATCCCAATGGCATGTTCGTCGATGCAAACGGTACCTGGCATCTGTACTACCAATACGACGCCACTGGCATTGTTGCTGGAAACCAGCATTGGGGTCATGCTGTAAGCACATCCCAAGCATATGCATCAAACTTGCAGCACTTACTGAGCCCTCTGTAGACTTCGACCGACCTTTACCACTGGGAGAACCAAAAGATTGCCTTATGGACTCCGAACAACTACACCTACGTCTTCTCTGGATCAGCTGTCGTTGATTCGAACAACACCTCAGGATTCTTCCCAGACCAGGACAACGGTGTCGTAGCAATCTACACTCTCGCCGAATACCCAGGAGGCGTGTAAGGTCTGCAGCAGCAAGCCATTGCTTACAGTAGAGATGGCGGATACACATTTGAAGCCTATGCAGAGAATCCAGTCATCCCGTCCAACTCCACCCAGTTTAGAGACCCTAAAGTCATCTGGCACGAACCCACCCAGAAGTGGGTCATGGTGCTCGCATACGCGGTCGATTTGACTTTTGGATTCTACACTTCTGAGAACTTGCGCGAATGGACTCATGCTTCGAACTTGAGCCACGTTGGTCTGCTCGGCTTCCAGTATGAATGCCCCAACCTTGTCCAGATGCCTATGGAGGGCTCAGATGAGCCTGTATGGTTGCTCCAGCTCTCAATTAACCCGGGAGCGCCTCTAGGCGGATCCATAGCCGAGTACTTTCCAGGCGAGTTCAACGGCACACACTTCGAGCTTTTCGATGGAGCAGCTAGGATCGCCGATTTTAGCAAGGACAACTATGCTGGTCAATTCTTCTACGGTATCCCCGGGGACCAGAAGCAAGTATCGATTGCTTGGGCATCGAACTGGCAATAGTTTAGTCATACCCTTTCTCTTGATGGAACATACACAGTGGTTCTAACCATTACAGCACCCAACAAGTCCCCACCGGCGAGTCCGAAGGGTGGCGCAGTCAGATGAGTCTCCCGAGACACAACTACCTCAAGAACGCCACCCGCATCGGCTACGTGCTCGTCAGCGAGCCATACAACATCCAAGCCGTGTGCAGCCAAGAGCTAGCCTACAACAGCAGTCTGGGTAATTCTTCCATCCTCCTAGACTACTCGAGCGTCCCGTCCGGCGCGCTCTACTTCGAAGCCAACATCACCGGTCTCAGCCCCTACACCATCTCCTCCGGTCAAGTCAACTTCACGTTCTCCTCGTCGGTCTCCGGGGAATTCATCGCAGGCGGCACGACAGTGAACGGCGACACATGGCTCGACCGCGGCCACACGTACGCGTTTGAGAACCCGTACTTCACCGACAAGTTCTCGACGTCGGGCTTGTATAGCGGCGCGGACAACGGCACGTGGACTATCAGCGGCGTCGTCGATCGCACGATCTTTGAAGTCTTCGTAAATGGCGCTGAACAGAGCGGAACGATGACTTTCTACCCGAACAGGCCGTTGGATACCATGAGGATTGGCGTTGCTGGTATTGCCTCCAATGCTACGGTTAGTGTTGGCGTCTGGGCTTTGGAGGATGCTTGGGCGGCGCAGGCGGATGCTAATGGGACTGTATTGGGTAATGTGACTACCTCGGGAGGGAGCAGTACTTCTTCGGTTGAGCTGTTTTGAAGAGTGTCACTTTGAGAGTATTGCGAATATGCTTGACCTCCATGTCTATCCCCGTATACGGAGAAGAGCAATGCTAAGATAAGAGAACTCAATGCACATGCAATCATCATACAGCCAATCAATTCTTATTCATTGCTCCACAAATTCCTCGATATCAAACCTGCACTCAAGCAGCAGCAGAAACCTCAGACACGTCTACACCAGCCGCTTTCGTCTCCAAATCCTTCAACCTCTGCAACTCCTCTTTCTCCATCCTCGCCATCCTCCTCACTCTCTCAGGAATAACCTCGTCCCTAGACCCAGTCACCTTCCAACCCTGCAACCTATCAACACCCAAAGCCCGCAACGTCTTCCTCTCAACAAAGCTATAAAGTCTCTCATCCTCGCGATCAAAATTCATTGGGTCCTTCAGACTCACAGGCGGGTTCGTGATGATCCGCACATTGCGCAAGCTATTACTGCTAGCCGCGTGCAACATGAGCGGATGCAGCAAGAACACATCGCCGACCTTACCCGTGACTTCGACGAACGAATCGCGCGGCATGGACTTCGCGACATTGTTGAAGAAGTCCAGATTGTCCTCCGGTTCCCACTTCGGATTCTCCGCCCGCGGCGTCATGCGCGGGCTCACGCCATCAGGATGGTCGCGCAAGTGTCTCGCAATGACAGGAATCGCATCCGGACAGATCATAGTCCCGCCGCCGCCAGACTTGATATCCGTGAACAGCGGGATGACAAGCAAACCCTGCTCCGGCGAGTCAAGGAAATGCACAAAGAAGTCGCCATCGACGTGCCATTCGTTCAGCTCCCGCGGATCCGTCTCCTTGCCCTCGCCTTCCTTCGAGCCCAGATTGACGATGAGCCCATCCCCCCATTGGCGATTCTTGTCGGAGATCTTGTCCTCGCCACCGAGGAGTTCGCCAATCGCTGCCCAGGCTTTGGGTGCAAATCCCGAGGCTTCAAAGTGGTTGTGGGCAGGCATGTTAGTGCGCAGGGTGTGCCAGGTGGACTTGTCGTTCGGATTCATGCCGAGACGGGTCCATACTGTCGCCGTGACTCTATCGGATTGCTCTTGCGTGAAGCAGTTTAAGAGTTTGATCCAGCCGTGCTCGAGGAAGTGATCAATATCAGCTTGCGTTAGCACTGGGTCCTGGTGGGTGGTCATTGTGGCGGATTTCTTGTTAGATCCTTGGTTGCGTAGGATCCGGTGGTTCTATTAGAGTGAAGGAAGATGGGCTTATTTGCATCTTGATACACGGGTCATCGGCAGTGCGATGTTCTTGATGTACTTCCCAAAGAAGCAATGCGAAGGCAGGCCGGCTAAAGGCTGGCGGCTAAATCAATGACTATGTATCAAAGTCCACGGCGGAAAGCAGAGATGATTCGATTTCAATACTGCATGCGATGGTATTGAGACAGTCGTATCCTCGATGGAGTGTCATACACGATCACAATTGCGAGATGTGCAGTTACAGGGTTGGTGAACAGAAAGAGAGGCGCCCGACTGAATGTTCACAGTAACGAGTCACGCCTCGCGCCTTGGCTGTCAGCACTGGCGCATGACCATTCGCACAAATGTTTCTCCGGTAGTTCAAGAAATCGTAGCATAATATCTTCAAAACTCTATTCTTACGCACCCTCACTACCAAACTCGAGTGTCCATTCTGCGCTTCTCTTAAGATCCTCTCCACTCACTGTAGGTCTCGAGCTCTTGATCGCCTTGATAAAGTCCTTGACCTGAAGAGCGGGCTCAAGCAATTGCTCGGTATCAACTTGTGTCCAGTTCATCTCCATTGCGCCCGCATCGCCAGGGCTGCAAGGTGTGAGCTTCTCGTTGCCGTCCACCTCGACCTTCTTGTAGTGCGTTGCCGTTTGAATCTTGCGCACAGGCTGCATGAGGGCGTCTTGTACTGCGATCGCGATGTCGGAACCAGAGTAACCTTCGCTGAGCTTTCCAAGAGTCTTGTAGTCGTCTGCCTTGAGTTCGCAAGGAGTCGTTCCAACTGCGATCTCAAACATCCTCATGCGCGCGGGCTGGTCGGGCAGACTGATGTGCACACGCCTTTGGAAACGTCTTCGAATAGCAGCGTCGAGTTGCCACGGGATGTTGGTGGCTCCCAGTATAAGCACGCCCTTGCTGTCGTTGCCCACGCCGTCCATCTGCACCAACAATTCGGTCTTGATGCGACGTGATGCTTCTGACTCGCCTTCACCTCTGGGACCGCAGAGCGCATCAATCTCGTCGATGAAGATGATGCTGGGTCTGTTCTCTCTTGCGAGATTGAACAGCTGCTTGACCAAACGCTCGGACTCACCCATCCACTTGCTCACCAAATCGGAACTGCTGACCGAGAAGAAAGTGCTGTTCGCTTCTGTCGCAACGGCTTTCGCAAGGTATGACTTTCCGGTACCGGGAGGACCGTATAGCAGGATACCCTTCCATGGCTGGCGCTTACCGGTGAACAAGTGTGGGAACTTAATAGGCAGAATGACAGCCTCTTTAAGCGCCTCTTTCGCTCCCTCCAGACCTGCGACATCCTCCCACTTGATGTTCGGCTTCTCTGTCAAGATAGCGCCTGCAAGTGCTCCTCGCAGTTTCTTGCTCTCGGCATCATCGTCGCCGTCGCTCTTTCCTCCTCCATTGCTCGCCGTTCCGTTGTTACCCATAGCTGCAGGTTTCCGTTTATTACTTTCCTGCTCTTCAATGTGCTTCTTCAGCTTCTCCGCGCGCTCCATGTATTCGCCTGCTTTTCCGCGGATCATGTCCTTTGACTTTGGGTTCTTCTCCCATTTCAGCGCCAGCATGAACAACTCGAGTGCCGCATAGTATTGCTGGTATGCCTTTTCATATTCGCCGGCGGTGTCCTGCTCGATGGCCTTCTTCACAGTCTCGATCGCCCGGCCGAGGAAGTCGGTGTTGGACATGTCGCGGCAAGGGTACTCTTTTGTCGCGAGTAGCGATTGATGCTGGTGGTTCTGAGGACTTGGCCGTGTGTTTCGTGAATATGGAGCAGTATGAAAGGCTTATCGTGACAGATAACAGTGAGAGGACAACAGTCAAATAGTGGGGCCTTGGAGTGATGAGTGCTGCCGAAGTGCTGTTGCGTGTAGAACGGCGCGGTCTGAGGCAACGTGGGGTGCCAGTACACAAGAAGTAGACAGACAAGATATGGTATGGTATGGCAGACGAGAAGGCGTGAGTGACTGTCCTGTGGTGGTGTAGGCGGCCAGGCCTCGAGTTGTCCAGATAGTGTCAGTGTGGAGAAGGCGTTGGCGGGGTTTGTGGTGGCGCTGGCTTCGCTGCACGTGAGTTCGCGACAACGTTTTTGCCTAGAGACAGATTCCAGAAGAGGAGAGCGTTTCGTTGTTTCACCTCAAAACATTAGCCAAGCCATCTTCACCAAGATCAGAAGCATTCGCCTCTCGAAAGGCGTTGCATAGGTCACTTTGCCAGAAAAGACTCTCACCAATTCAGAGTTCAGACAATATGGAGCAACAGAAGCAGCTCCAGTCATTGACCAATGAATACCAGTCCCTCCAAAATGGTATGTTTGTTATCGGAAAATGAAAGGATGTTCGAGTACATTCAAGATGCTGATTATTTACAGACATGAGCACTTTGGTCACAGCACGCCAAAAGCTCGAAAGCCAGCAGCAAGAGAACAAGGGCGTTCAGAAGGTGTGACAACTAAATTACCAGAATATCTAATAGCTCACAATGCTAACAGCACATCAGGAGTTCAATTCGCTGGCCGACGATGCCAACATCTACAAGCTTGTGGGACCAGTGCTGCTCAAGCAAGACACAAGCGAGGCGAAAAGCACAGTTGATGGTCGCTTAGAATACATCGGCGGAGAGATGTACAAAATCACAAGTCCCCTCAGACAGTCCCCCCCATGCTGATACGTTTACAGCAAGCGAATTGAAGTCAGCATCAAAGAGATCACCGAGAAGAGTGAGGGCAAGAAGATGGAGGTGAGTACCAATCCCCACCAAACCTCGTGCACATTTGTCAAAAGAGATGTTGACTGATTTCACAGATCATGCAAATTCAAGGAGCAATGCAGCAACAACAGCAACAACAAGCTCAGGCTGCTTGAAGCTAAAACATCAATGCCTTGCCGGTTGTAAAAGTTGCATCTCAAACTCCCTGTGTTTCGCTGTGCGTGGACACTGTTACCATCCCTCAAACAGTCTCGTGGCCAGCAACAGTGTCGTGTCAGCAAGCAATACGTATTTGGAAACTCTGGTGCTTTCAGTACCATAGACACAGCATCGAGCTTCGCAGAAGCGGAATATGGCATTGTCCTCATGCGAGGACACAGGATGTTCGTAGCCGCGCTGCTAAAGGCAAATGCAATTGCAGCAAAAGCTAATAACAAACATTGCTATCAAAAAAACCCCGTGCATCACTGCATCCTCTACAAAGAGATAGCCCAAGACTTGACCCTGCAGATGTTCAAAGAAGATGAAAGTAATTCAACGTATGATGGCTAAACGACTAGACCAAGCGACTTATGCGCAAGAAAACATGGGCCTACCCGCGACAAAGGCTCTCGGAAAAATACTACGCTTTCGTGAACGCAGTTCCTGATTGCTTCGATTACGGCTGGATAGCATATGACAGCGCGCCTACGCTTTCCCATCCACTGATCGCTCCCAGACTTCCATCGATACTTGCATATTCTGTCGGATCGTTCAGCCTAACCTCCAGCTCCAGACTTCACTTCTGAGCACGTTCATCTCCTACATCCTCCAGAAAGAAACCCGTCAGCATCTCATGCTCAACATGGATTGTCGATTCTTGGGCAGCCCAGCCTGCTTCTACCTCATCTCCCTGATCCTCGAACTCAACTACCTAGCCATCTACCTGAACTTTCTCGCCAACTCGCCTGCCGCAGCCGGCTTGTTTATAATGTGCGACGTCTTCATCGGCGTGTTTCTCATCGCGTACGCCAGATCCTTGTACTGGATCGCCGACTTCCCGGGGCGAGTAGTCTTCTACTGCATGGGCCAAGCACTTGTCTCAGGCTTTGGGTTCGCGGTTCCCATCAGCATTGGGATCTTCCAGGCGTGGGAGCCGTAGGGTTATGTCCTTCTGGCCTGGGCTGTTACACTGCTGGTCAACTTCGTGTTTGACTTCCTTCTCATGGGACTGCATTGGTACAGACTGCCTGTTTCGCGGTTCACGATCAGATCTCAGTAGGCTGTCAACCGATACGCTGGGTAGGCTTGATCGAACTCACGACTCCATGTCAGCTGGTAACCTGCTGAGATGCGATCAAGATCATATCTCGGCAGACTCTTTTTTGTTTGGCTTGGAGATCATGGTGACAAAATACGGATGCATTGATCGATCAACAACAGCATGCTTTGCATTGGCGTAATAGACATGCTCGAGAACCCAACGCCATGAAGTTCCAATACGAGCAATGAGGGAGACTGATCTTTCGGTTCTATCGAACAAGCTCGTTGTGAGCGTCTTACAAGTACAGTATCCAGGGACGATTGAGAGTGTGGCCGCCTGAGCCACACCCCAATCACACGCATTGCTTCTGTCTGCATTACCACAAATCTATGTCGATTAACATTGCAATTTGATCTCGTTTCTAGGATACTTCTGTTTCTTATGCAATCATTGTAAAAGTTCTCACGCCATCTGTACTTGGGATGCGTTCGCATTCATCAAATCCCGAATGTCCGGCTGTCGTCTTTGTCAACTTTCGCCCGCCGCCGCGCTGACAATCTCCGGTGCTGAGGCATCGCAACACGCGCATGCCACGCATGCTTTGTAGCAGCCTACTTGATGCCATTGCACCACTGAAATCTCGACGGCATAGTTGTTCGACCAGAGTTCTCGCCATGAAGGAAGTTACTACTGTGAGACTTCGTTAGACCGTGACGATTTGTGCAAACACACGAGACCCGCAGGTCAATCTACATATAAAGAATCAGTTTCGCTCGCTTACATTCGTTCTTTGAGGTCACTCAGTGGGAGTACTCCTGATTATCCTGATTAGCCAATACACACCAACCCGACTTTGCAACACAGCAACCATGACCAAACAAATCGCCTTCATCATCGGAGCTGGCGAAAGTATTGAAGCAGGCGTCGCAAATGCCTTGCAATCCAAGGGCTACAGAATCGCTCTCGCAGCTCGTTCCCTCATACCCGAAAACAGCACCAGCGATAGACTCCTTCTACCTGTCGACCTTTCGAGCCCCGAGTCGGTTGCACCAGCTTTCGCCTCTCTCCGAAAGCAATGGGGTGAACCAAGCGCCGTGTTCTACAATAGTATGCATCGGCAGCCAGAACTTCCTTCACGTTCCCTCGAACATCTCTGACAGAGCGTAACAGCCGCGGCAGTGCACTTTGCCGACCCATCAGACCCCCTCTACCCGTCCCTGGCAGATTTCACGCAAGACTTGAACATCAACACCATCAGCCTGTACGCCGCGACCAAAGAGCCGCGCGCAAGTTTTGAAGCACTCCCTGCCTCAGCCGCCAAGGTCTTCTTGTATACAGGCAATAGCCTCAACATCAAGCCCCAGCCGGCTTTTACCACCCTTGGCGTTGGCAAGACTGCTTCGGCGCATATCATTGAGCTTGCTTCGGAGACTTATAATGGGAAAGGATATAAGTAAGTTGTGCTCCCTCGATGATTTGTTCTCGTGAAGGCCAACCAGCTGATCTTGCTATGTTAGGATCTTCTACATCGATGAGAGGAAGCCCGACGGATCCTCGAAGGGCACCGCAATCGATGGGCCGGCGCATGGCGAGTTCATCGCTTCGCTGATTGATGGGAATCGTGGCGTGCCGTGGCACGCGACCTTTGTTGCTGGCGAGGGATATGTGGAGTTTCCTAGGTCTCAGTTGTGAGGCTGAACGAATGGAGGAAGACCCATGGCGACCACGCCGGCATTTATAGGCCTTTGCAAAGCAATGTTCCCCATCCTCGCTGAGAGCGCTATTGTGCTGTGACATGAGACTTCAAGCGGACATAGCAGAGCTACAGTCTGAGCGCATGATTCTGCGTACAGCTGTTGGCCTTCCATTACCAGTATTCTATTGGAAGCCTGTGGCATTTTAGCAAGCCCAATCCAATTGCAGTAGCGTGTGAGATACTGAAACACGAACTCAGCTCTAGTAGTATACCAGTGGTAGTGATAGTCTTGCTTGCAACTCTGCTTGTCCACGCGACCTCGACAGCTAGTGGGAATGCTGTATGCAGACTCATGCGCAGCGACTATACTAAAAGCAGAAAATGGACTTTTGCACTTCGATCGCTGATTAGACAGACCACATTCGTGCCTGAAGACGTCCTGGAGTTGGGCGTTTCGCGCCGAAACCCAGGTATGAACGTCAGAAGAGCAACAATAATGGTTCATCTTGGCTTTTACACCTCTCGGAAGAGGTATCACCCTCCTTCTGCTGCAGTCGCTACAAGCGCATATGATCGGTTCAAATTTAATTTCTTTTCAACTTCTCGTCGCTTACTGCCGCGTAAGGCAGGCCAATACGTGAGTTCGACTTGCCTAGCCCCAAATCCTTCGCAGTCGACCGAAAGAAACAACTCGCTGTCGCATGATCGTCTGCAGAATTTCATCTCCGAATGGCCAGGCAGGACCCCGTCCATTATTGACCCTATCTCGCTCCTCTTGCAGCCTCTCCGGCTCGCCAGCTGCAGAGGCGTGAGAGGCTCGATGGTTGCCGAAAGCAGGAACCCTCGATGTTGAGGGTTTCCATCGTCACAGCGCTATCATCAATGTGGTAGTGATCCCTGGGTAGACGCTCTTGGCCATGTGCCTTGCATTATTAGTTTGCTGTAGCATACCTTGGCGCGAAGATCGAAAGACAATCTGGCCGCGGGCTCTGCGACACAATCATACGACCTGCCACAACAGGCGGTGCAGCAATTCGAAACACAAACCTCGATTCTTGCTGGAAGTACGCAAAGATGTGCTGGACGTCTTCACCTCAAAGTCCCAATAACGTCATGGCTGCCGGTCGTGATTGTTACTTGCTTTCCGCCAAGGTCGCAGAAGCCGAAGTCGGATTCCGTCTTCACGTCGCCAAGGTCGCTTCACTCGCTTGCAACGGGTCCGCGCAGATGAAGAGTTTTTATCTGATCCCCCGGCCTGCTCCGCTCTTGTCCGATATGCCTGCTTGATTGGATCTAATCGATCAGTTAGTCTGCATCTGATAAGGGCTCCGCCCATATTGCCAATACTTCTGTGCCTCCTCAACGCGCATCTTAGCCTCTGTTCCAGCAAAGTGCAGACGAATCTCGCTCTGCTACTGCCAAATGGCTCTGGCGGCCAAAGAGCGATTCCGGGAACTAGATGGGAGACCCTTTCTCTCGCTTCCCAGTAGTTAGTCTTGTTCGACTGCATTGGGGGCGAGTCGCCGAGTGGGAACGGTCCTGCACGTGTATATAGAGACCAGGGAGCGCCGCTCCCATGGAGCTCTTCCGTAGGTGCAGCTGCAAATCTTCATTATCTCTCACGTGGGTGCTATCCACTTTGTCTCTTCTTGTTACTTGCGAAGCTTTCGACAGCGGTATACCATGCCGTTCAACATGAAGAGGCCTACGTTCGGCCGTCAGGACACTAACGATGTCGCTTCTTCCGATCACACCCAGTCGCAGGTGGTCATGGAGTCTGTGCCGTTCGACGACAAGGGCACTCCTGTCGTGTCCCCTGCAAATGGCGCATCGAGCGCAGCCTTCAATGAAGGCCTCGATCAGGATGCTCAGCTTGGTGTGAAGAAGGCTCAAGCGACGACTCTGTCATGGACCAGGACGGCTTTGTACACTACGTTGAGCTGGTGAGTAGATCTGAATATAATCTTCATGCATCGGTCATGTTCTGACGAAAATTTGATCGCAGCATCTGGATCTACACTCTTTCTGGCGGCTTCAGAGCTTCTATCAATGCCTCCATGACGGCTTACGCGACGAGCGAATTCGGCTTGCACTCTCTGCTTACTGTCGTTGACATCGTTTCTGGTGCGATGACTGCTGCGTGCTACATTCCGTTGGCGAAGGGTCTTGATCTTTGGGGTCGTGCTGAGGGCTTCATGCTCATGGTTGGCATGCTTACTCTGGGCATGGTCTTGCAAGCCGCTGCGCCGAACTTGCCAGCACTATGCGCTGGAAGAGTGAGCTAATCCAAAGATCGCACGGTGTATCGAACATTGCCGCTAACATGCCAAATCGTACAGGTTTTCTCCTCCGTCGGAGCTGCCGGTGCCGTCTACGCCTACGTGATCGTTGCAGTCGACACTACAAGTCTTAGGAACCGTGGCATTGCCTTCGCCTTCACCTCATCTCCGTACATGATCACTGCTTTTGCAGGCCCCCGTGCCGCTCAGGCTTTCGAGCTCAATGTCGGTAGCTGGCGCTGGGCTTTCGGAACTTTCGCTATCATTACACCGTTCATGGCGATTCCTCTGTTCACCATGTTGAAGGTCAACCTCAACAAGGCTAAGAAGGCAGGTCTCATGCCTGCTGAGCCTGTGAGCAGTGGAAGGACGTTCACACAGACTCTCAAGCACATTGCGGTAGAGTTCGACAGTAAGCCAAGAGCCTCATCCACAACATGAGCCAAAACTAACACTCCTCTCTAGTCTTCGGCGTCATCCTCTTCGCAGGCGGTCTGATGATCTTCCTCCTCCCTTTCAACCTCGCCGCCTCCCAACCTAAAGGCTGGGCCACCGGCTGGATCATCGCCATGATCATCATCGGCCTCGGCATGATGGCGCTCTTCTGCGTCCACGAATACTACTGGGCCCCGCAACCCTGGCTGCCCTGGCACTTCCTGACCGACCGCTCCATGGTCGGCACCTGCGCGCTAAACATGGTCTATCAAATCTCCTACTACACCTGGAACCTATACTTCCAGTCCTTCCTGCAAGTCGTCTTCAACCTGACCATCGCCGAAGCGGGCTACATCAACAACACCTTCTCCGTCGTCTCCGGCGTGTTGCTCTTCATCGTCGGCTACGCGATCCGCCGCACAGGGCTGTACAGGTGGCTGTTCTACATCGCCGTCCCGCTCTACACTTTCACTCTCGGCCTGATGATCCACTTCCGCCAGCCCAACGGCAACATCGGCTACATCATCATGTGCGAGATCTTCATCTCGATCGGCGGCGCCGTGTTCATCCTCGTCTGCCAGCTCTCGGTCCTCTCCGCCGTCGACCACCAGCACACCTCGTCCGCGATGTCTCTGCTCTACGTCTCGGGCGCCTTCGGCGGCGCCATCGGACCTGCCATCTCCGGCGCGATCTGGACAAATGTGTTCCCGACCGCGCTAGCAAGGTACTTGCCGGCGTCTGCGCAGGACCAGGTCGCGATGATTGCGGGCAGTCTGACGACGCAGCTCAGCTACCCTGTCGGCAGCGAGGAGAGGCTCGCCATCCAGCTGGCGTATGGATACGGACACACTCGCATGCTTGCGGCGGGTGTCGCGTTCTCCAGTTTGATGCTGATTTTCATGTTCATGATCAAGAACACGAACATCAAAGACGTCAAGCAGACCAAGGGCGTGGTCTTTTAGAATTTGGGGCAAGAAAAAGCTGTTGTTCACGTTGGCTTGGGGAGGTGGTGGTGGTAATGCGCGTGCTTTTTGATGACAACTCACGAGCGCTTTCAGGGATAAAGAAAAGTTATACATGTAATAAATCTCAAGGTCGGATTGATTGTATTACCTCTCAACCCAACATAAATATGAGGCCGGCACATAGAATAGTTTGCTTGTCGAGATTCGACCTCTTAAGGCGATGCTTTCTGATTCGAGTAAAAGTTCTCAGAACTTGGCGACAGACCAGCGCCAATGGTATTCAAATGCTCCCAAGCGAAAATACAAGAACATCCGTGCATCATCCCGGCATTCTATCTCAACAAAAACCCAACGCCAGTCCCTCATCTTCACATAATCATGCCCCAATCCCGCACGTCCATTCACCCCGTAAAAGCAAACCGTCCAAGATCCAAGCCAGATCTCGTTTCCCCATCGCAGCTGTTACTACGCGGACTTTCCGGCACGAGCATGTCCTCGCTTCCTTGTGCCTCGAGCTGACTCTTGACGTTTTGTGCCATGGGCTGCTGTTCCAAGTCTAGCCAGTCCTTGTCGCTGAGCACTTGTTCGACCTCGCCGTTGTCGTCTTCGTCCTCCAGATTGTTGTGAGCAACGGGCGATGAAGCTGGGACGATGGCGTCGGATTTAGCAGACTTGTCGGTGGTCAATGATGAGTCGTGTTTTTCTTGCTGTTTGGGTGATGGAGATTTCGTTACTGCGTCGTCTTGTACGGCCGGCTTCTTTCGAGGATTCGCGCTGGTGCTTTCGGGGCTGTAAGCCCATTTGCTCTTCAAGCCCTCGAAGCGTGTGTTGAGGCCCTTTCTAAAGATATTCGGTGAGTCGCCCACGCTTCCAAAAGACGTCGCCGGCGTGTCTGCCACTTGTGACTCGCGCGAGATGCTAGAAGTGAAAGAGGAGACAGTGTCCTGAGTAAGCTTCAGCGAAGCGCTGCTATCTCGGCGACGCAGCTCTGCCGGTGATGCATCAGAGAAGACAGACAGTCTCTTCCGCTTCTTGGGCGACGGGGAATGCGCTGGCGTATCGGCCAAAGCAGCGACAGCGTCATGGGCTGATTCGTCAGACCACAACTCGAAATCATCTTTTTTCCATGAAGCTTTCCTTAATGAAGGACTGGCTGCGAAGAAGCGGCTCGTAGAGTCTTCACGTATCCGTGCACCGTTGCTTGAAGTTGCCAGAATGCTTTCCGAGCACAAGCGTTGTCTTTTAGGCGGACTGCGGCCACTATGTATTTGTGCACTCATGGTACGTCGTGCAGGCTGCGGAGCAGAGCTCGGGACAGGCATGCTCGCCACACGGGTCACTCCAGGCGGGCGCATAGCCGGGAGTCGTGATGCCGACCAGGATGCTCCAGGCTGTGATTCGAGCAAAAGGCGCTGACTCGGCGATGGTGTGAACGAGTTAGGGTCGAGTTCAGCCAATGGTGTACGGCGTGGTTTGAAGAACTCTGATATGGGTTTGCCCGGTTTTTCGCTTGGTGTCTGCACGCTGATCGATCGTCTTGCCACGTAGTCTGGTCGTTTAGGCAGTCGAATGGGAAGTTTAGTGTTCGGATCCAGATCGCCTGCCGCGACGCCGGACGCAACTCCCGGGTCAACAAACTTGCCAATGTAAGGCATGTTGGCCACATCCAGGTCATTGGGCAGTTTAGTGAGGTTGACCAAGCATTTTGCCTCATGACAATATACCCATTGATACAGGAAAGTCTGCTCGGCTCTCGTGAACGACTCCAGGTAGTCGGCAGGAACTTTCTTCTTGCCGTCGAATTGGATGGCTCGAATGAGGCGATCGACGGTCTTGTGTTGTCGTACAAGTCGATAGGCCGTCTTCAAACCCATACCTTGGATTCCAGGGAGATAATCACACCCCGAAAGCATAGCCATGATTCGGAAATCGCTGAGCTTCCACCCGACAAGACTCAGCTCACGACAAGCCGTAAAGTCGTCTCGTCTGATCATCACGCATTCACCATACTGGTCCAGCTTCGTCAACAAACATCGTACGCCAAACACCAGCAGATCAGAATCCTCGCTCAAAACGCCCTGTATCGTGCCGTGTTGTTCCAGGTATGCAAGCTGACTGTCAGCCTCATACGGAGCAACGACGTACGGGATCCCAGCAGCCTTGAGCTCCTCGATCATCTCACGGGCCATGAGAGGCGTGACGTCCACAGCCTTCTGCAACTCCTGCTGCGCCTGCGCCATCTTGCCAGCCTGCAACAACTGCAAACCCGCGCGTCTGCTCTCCTTCCGCCGCGCCGCCCTGTCTTTCTCCGTGTGCCCTTTGCTCGGCAGGTAGTCTCCATCGAACACCAGGTATGGCTTTACTCCGAAATGGATGAGCATGCGCACGCGGTTCATGGCAAAGTCGATGTGTTTGCGGGTGGGCTTGTCCTGGGCCAGCTCGATGGCACAGGCGACCGTGCCGCGATGCAGCCAGCCATAAGCGTCGATGCCGATTGTTTTGCCTGCAAAGTTGCGGAGGTGGGTGGGCTTGTGAATGCTCTTGAGCATAGGCAGTAGTCCTGGGACGGGTTAGTACTGGTGTATCGTATCCAATGTGCAGGCGTCGGTACGTACCTTGGATACCCATTTCGGCTGCTGAGAGAACAGCCGGCAATCGATTCCAGTGGTCCACCCGTCGCTTGTAGTATCAGGTTGTCATGTCAAAGTCATTTGGTGAGGAGTTGTTGTTGTTGTTGTTGTTATTGTTGTCCGAGTGGCAACGTCACCGGCTCGTCTGGTCTGTCTACAATGAGACACGACGCCCCTCGTAGTAGTGTCAGGTTGCTTGACTTTGATATCGAAAACGCGTGACGCGTGAATGCCTGGCCGAAAGTTTGGAGCCGGAAGGAACGCGGGTGATGCGCTAGCCAAATCCGACGCTGCACCAACTTCTTCTTCTTCGACTTCGAGATTTCTTCGAGGCGTGGAGAGCGTCTGCACGGCAAACATAACAAAGTGAGAAACAGCAACGACAACTAGATTGCAGGAAATCAAGCACAACTTTTCAACACTGCAACAGTAAACCACATCCACAATGCCTTCCAAATTAAACAAAATCCAAAAGCTCGTCACCAAAAAGAAAGGCTCAAGCTCTAAAGCCCTGCACGAAAACAGCAGAGACGCCCTTCGGATCCGCAAAGCCAGCATCCGCGACGACCGCGTCAACAGGGAGCAGAAAATCCGCAAAGGTGCCAACGAACAATGGATCAACCGCATTTCCTGGTTCAAGGACCACCTGCCGGACACTCTCCACCCATTCGACAAAGCCGAACTGAAAGCCGCCGCTGAGGAGTACCTCACGCACATGGACGAGGAGATCAATCAGCTGCAGTCTGAGCGTAGAGCCGGCAGGCCTGCGACGACTAGACAGCAAGTTCTCGAGCTCGCCAAGGATGCTGAGAAGAAGGAGTATGCCAGTGGGCTGTGGATGCCCAACTTGCAAGACGAGCAGACTCTGGTCAAGCTTGATGCTTGGCAGTACGACTGGATCAGCTTGAGCAACATGGGCTTCATTAGGATCGATTTCGAGGGAACGGTCAAGGAGGCTCAGTTCCCGCCGAACAAGGCTGCTTGAGTGGTTCTCGCCAGCAACATTCGAACACGATATCGCCACTTGTCATGCAGAACGTGGATTTACCGATATCGGGCAAAGAACCTCGCTGTAAATCTTTTTCTTGGGTTCTGATGCCGATATCAAACCTCCAACACGTCGTCGAGCCACTAAGATACCGACGAAGTCAAATCAGCAATGTTGTGATAATTCTAGACGCACGACTATCACCGTTTCGGGCCGACAAGTCGGACTATTCTTGCAAGGGAATTCTTCGACAAGCATCCGCAGGCTACTTACATCGAGCGCTTTCCCTACTTCTTCGATGGTCGCGGGGGTCGCATGGGAGGTGGGCGCCGAGACAGAGAGCGGAAGGAAAAGGATTGGAGCTTCGCAGCAAGCCAGAGATCGCAATGATCGTTGAGATCCTCGCACGGTCTCGATTGCAGGGCGTGTACAACATGGCCATATCCAATCGCGGCAATGCGCTGCGCTGTGCAACGTTGGATGGGGAATCTGGGCTCTTGAAGGGTTTGTAGGGAATAAATAGTGCTTGATCATACCCTCGAACATTCCGTTAATTCACTGTCGATCTTTTCCGAGGATGCTGTTTCAAATGCCAGAAGAAATGTCAAGTGTGAACAGAAAGACTCGACACGTGCTTCCCGATCCAAAGCATAGGTGATGTTAAGGTCCTCTATTGGCTTGTGCTCGGTGCGTTTAGACTCCGTGCTCACGTGGGAGTCTGGGGGCGCGCTGGAGGTGGATGTGTGGAGAAAGTTGGGAGACTTCGAGGCTGAGAGAGCTGATAGGCTGGCTGATGATGAGCGAAGGCTGGCAGGCAGGCAGGTCAAAGGTGCGCCTTCCGCCAGACAGCCCAGCCCATCCATGTAGCCGCACTTATTCCACCACCACTCGATCAACTCCTCCTCCACCACCACCACCACCACCACCACCACCTCCACCTCCTCCTCCTCCTCCTCCACCCTCACCCTCACTCTCGCCATCACCCTCACACACCGCTGCCGCCGTCGGTATATGAGCCGGCGCCTTCACCCCATCCATCGCTACCACTGATCGAGCCTGCGCTCTCTCCATTCATATGCGACACAACACCACTCGACCGCCGGCCACGCAGTGAGCCGCCTTGCGAACTGCCTGCCTGCCACTCACTCCACCACATCCTTGCCACCCACACCATGGACTCCAGTTCCGCCACTACTTCAAGCGCCTACGCGGGTCCCTCCACCGAGGCCAGCTCGCCTGCGGCCTTCGAAGACGATGCGAGACACTACGCGACTACCGCCTCACAAGTCCCGAAGCCGACTTCCTCCATCATGCCATCCCCACTGCCCAGCCCCAACCCGCCACCCGACACGGCCAAGGATGTCAAGAACATCGGTACACGCTTCCACGAGGACTGCCACGAGACCGACTCGCCCAGTCCGCGACTGCGCTCGAGTCGAGTATGGAAGGGCAAGGGAAAGGAGACCTTGACCGTCGAGCGGGAGCCGAAGAAACCCAAGAGCTTGTTGGATCTGCCGCTGGATATCCTGAAAGAGATCGTCCGAGAGGTCACACATACCAACGATTTGACTTCCCTTGCCCTGTGCCACAGCGCTCTACATCAGCTTACTGTTCCACACATCTACTCCCGCTTCGACATCGTCTGGCCAGACAGCAGCACGCACGCTGAGCCGCGCTCAGGTGTCGATGCGCTCACATACGGACTCTCAACACTGGTCATGGCGGAAGAGGTGTTTGGGGAAGCGCCTGGTCAGCGGAGGGACGGTCTAGGCAATCGCTTTCTGGCTAAGGGCCACGGCAAGGCCAACGAGCACGTCATCAGACAGAGGAGAGGCAATCACTACGCACACTTCACGAAGAAGTTCTCGTTGGGGAATGGACCTGCGGACTGGGTGCAGGAATACTTGATATCAAAAGAAGGTGGAAAGATGCTTGGGACGCTTGTCGCGCTGGCTGTTGCACGCATGCGCTCACTCGAAACATTTGTCTGGGACATGCCTACTGGAATCCTGCGCGACGTCTGGCTTGCTCTATCATCTCTGGCAGATCGAGCGGATGGTGAGCCTTGCCGGTTAGATAAAGTCTGGGTACGATGGCATGACAACTCCTCCGCCGACCATCCTCAAGCCATGCCGCCAGGTTATGTTACTGCACCGCCGCCCCTTCACTCCGCCATGGGCAACTTTACGAACCCAGGCTTACCTGCGCATATCCGTCTGGCCGACCTCGACCGTGTTGAACACCCAAGTTTCTCTGTGCTCCCAGCCATGCGTAGTCTGAGCGTGCTAGATATTGACGAGCTTGCGTATCTCGACGAAATGGCGGTACTTATCGGACGTTCTGTGAAGAAATTACGCGAGCTACGAATTGGTCTCGCCAGGCACGCTATGACTCGTGACTGGGTTACTGTATGGGAGGGCGACAATCTGCACCAGGTGGATCGGGAGAACCCTACTGCAGGATTCATTACTATCGGAGAGAAGAGGCTTGGTGGTGTGCTTGGTACGCTCATGGGTTTCGTGCACGATATGAGACCAAGGAGAGTCTTGCCTATACGCACACGGCGCCCATCGCCACCTCGCCCCGAGCTGAGAGTCGAGAGCCCACCGCACACTGCAACCAACCCTTTGATCTCTCCTGTGGTCCATGATGGTGTGGCTACCCCAGACCTTCTCCACTCACCGCCGCCAGTTTCATCGCCTCACTTAAGCCCTCCGAACGTGGGTTCTGCGTTTGACAGTGATCCTCTGATCGCGAGCAGTAGGTGTGCATCTCCTCGCCCATTTTCACAAGATGGCCTGCCAGTGTTGCTTGAAACCACAAGCTCAGAGCCCACTGTTGTGCCAGATGCGCTTTCGGAGCAGGAGGAATCCGCAGACGATTATCCTCAGAGTGCTTTACGACTTGAGATATTGGAACTGGAGCGCGTGCCTTTATCAATACCAGTGCTTCAAAGAGCAATCGAATGGTCGACGCTGACCTCACTCACAATACTACATTGTCAGAACCACGAAGCTCTTTGGAAGACATTGAAGCGAAGCTTCTGTCCGACGCCGAAATCTCCAGTCTACCCAACTCCCCGGCGCAGTACACACAGCTCTCCTCGGAAGGCCGGCAAACAATCTCTTTCTTCATCTGATGTCGAAATGCAATATCATCTAAATCTCAAGCGGGTGCATACTAATACTGTGTCACCATCGCTTATTTCTTTCCTCAAAGACACTCTTGCACCTAACAGCCTCGAAGTGCTGTTCCTTCAGGAAGGACGCACGTATACCTCCACAGTCAGCGTGGAAGCAATATACCGCGGTCCACTGCGACGACACCGACTGAGTCTCAAGAAGATTCTGATAGACAGCTCGGAGAAGGCGCCTGATGGCCACCCAACAAGCTCGAGTCGATGGCGGCGTTGGATGCTCACAAGAGATATCCTTGCGTTCATCTGCAGTGGGAAGATGACCAGCCTCCGTGAGTTGGGCATGGCGCTCGACTACCACGACTGGGTAAGTCGCCCTTGAAACAATCCTTTAGCACAACTTGACTGACATTACGATCATAGCACTTCTTCCTCCAACATCTACCATCAATCCCACATCTCCGCAGTCTTTACATTCCGTTCCTCGCGGACCACGTACACGGCAGTAACACCGATCCTCGTGAGCTTGCCTTGCAGGTAGTCGACATTGTCGCTCTACGCCCCGAAGTCGAGCTCTGCTACATGGGCGTCGGCACTAAATGTTTTGAAATCCTTGAAAGCAGACGAGACTGGGACTCTCGCACCGACGCAGCCCACCTGGGCCTCCCCTCCGTGGGCGCCACGAACACAGGCTCCGAAGACGGCGAAGAGGAAGAAGACGACGAGGAAGAAGAAGAAGAAGAAGAAGAGCTTGACGGCGACAGCGACGCCGACGAAGAAACGGAAAGCGACGCCGAGAACAACGATGACGATGATGACGACGACGACGATGACGATTTTGACAACGACGATATCACAGACTCCGACTCTGACTCCTCGGACGCGCCCCGCAAAGGCGGCAGGAACGGCAGAGCGGCGAAACTGCGCTTAAGAGAAATTCTGTTCTACGACGACAAGGTTGCTGTGTTCAAGGCGCGGCACGGCAAGCTTTAGTATGGTCATTCGCGGACCTGCAGAGTGCGGTGGGGCTGGGAACGCGAAGCTACGATGCTCGTTGCAGAAACACTTGGGCAGTATTAGGTTTTTTGAGGGGAAAAGAAGAACCCGTCCCCCCCCCCACAAAGGAGGAGTTTGTTGCCAGGAGGCCACAAAAAATGATATCCCGTTCTGGTTTTATGGGGGGGTTTTTTGAATTTTGCTTTTCTTTTTCCCGGGTTCATGCTTCGCCTGCGCTGGACGGGCGAGAGATTGTGATGGTGTTCTGGGTTGACGGGATTGGAACTGGCTGGTGGACTGGGGGCGCGTTAGGCATTCACTCGTGTCCGGTGCGGCATTTTATACATAACGTTACTTCTTCTCAAAAAAAGGTTGAGATTGGAATAGGATGGAAGGGGGGAATAAGGAATCTCTATTCAATCAATCGCTTTGGAACAGGGAAGTGGGTATTCGATAATATTTTGGTGGAGAGCTCCGATCAAAGAGTCGGCCGGCCAGCTTGAATGCTTGTAATTAACGATGTTATTATCTTCTCTTGGTGTGGGGGGGTTTTTCCCCTTTTGGGAATCCTATTGCTTTGTGTGAAATTTGAAATCACGCTGGTGAGGAGGTGCTTGCTTGCTTGCTTGGTTTGGGTAGCTTGGCTAGCTCCGTCGTGTTGTGCAGGGGAAGTGAGTGTTTTCGGACTTGGAAGACGTGGGGTGTTGTCTTGACGTGCGTGTTTATGTGTGTGTATATATATATATATATATATACGTGTCGGTGTTACGATTGCTTGCGAAACGATAGGCCCTGTTGTCAACTATCCTCTCATACTCCTCATGTAAATATACTGCTCAATCGATTTACGACGGTGCCAAAAATGGCATCGTGGATCCGAGTCGGCTTCGACGTAGATCGACAGCGTATCTTTCCAAACCATCGCCCTGGTTAGAGAAAAAATCAACATTGGCTATTCCTTGCAGTCATTAGTAGCGATTGAATTCCATCCACTATACATGCATGTACCCGAACGAACCAAGTTCGGGACTTTCTCGATGTCCATACAGTGTTCCCTGCCCAGCAAAAGCATAATAACCCTCCGTAGCCCCCCAAGTTCAAGTCTACCTCTGTCACGTGCACGTTTTGCCCTGCATCTTCGAGATCAAGTCCGCACCCTACATATCTTGGGATGGAAGAGATACGGAGAGAAAACACATTGCCGGTTTGTTAATGCCGATGTCCTTTTACTTGACCGCACGTGTATGTGGTGGACTGCCTTGGCGCAGCTCAATCGAGCCAACAAATCTACCCTTTCGGTTCCAGGGTCAGATCTTATGTAGGATTTACCAGCAGCCGCATGCGGAAGAGCCGCACCAGGGACAGACGTGCAACACTAGGGAATCACGAACAAGGATCAGGATGCAGAATTTCGCAGAAGAAGATCATTTGTTTTATTATCATCGAGCTAGTCGCTCACGTAGCCGTCGGCCGTCTGTGAAACAGACACGCACAGCGTTTTCAAAGCAACTAGCTCGCGTTACATAATCCTCCTTCTGGGTGTTTTTTCTTTGCAGTTTTATCTTTCCACCAATCGTGAATCTCTTGTTCGGCACTCGCCATCATTCCGACATCGTAAAAGGATATCCCTCAAAAGTTGAGGAACAAAGCTGGACAGTTGATGGCGAGGTTGTCGAGGTAAGAGCGGCTGTGATTAGATCTGATCCGGTAGTCTTGTTCAGCGCGAAGCGACGAACAGCTATGATCAACGTGGTCGTATGATTGGTTTGCGCTAGGCCAATGGCGCGCTGCATTGCAATGAGGCATGACTTCTTTTCGCAGCATGAAGTCAATTTGCGGTTCAAGGATGGACATGTGGTGTCGGACATGGCCGAGAGAAAGTCGAAAATGTTGCGTCGTATTGTTGTGATGGTTATGCTACCAAGGCTGGTCCAGGGGCCAGCCAGGTAGCATGAGGATATTCGGTCCGTGTGAATAATGTGCCGCAGAATGTTGTTTGTATAGGCGACACAAGCCGAGAGGTGAGTTCTGAGCATACAGCCGTAAGGCTACACACCAGCCACAAACCAGCCTTATCAAAACGCAGGTCGAAAGTGACCCGCAATCCAGAAGTCCGGAGCATGAGAACCGGATATCGTCAGATCGTACAGAAGAAACGGTCGTGAAAACTCAAAAGAAAATAAAAACGCCTGCCGCTCCGCCCAAATGGCACGCCGGCCAGCCAGCGTTACAGTGCAACGCCGAGGAACGCCTCAAAACATGGCCAGACATGAAAAGGTGAAATCACTTTACTATGCCTGAGGAGCACCGTTTGAAGGCGCATGCTGCTGAGGTTGTGGTCGCTGTTGGAACCCGTTCTGACCAGGAGGTCCCGAGAAAGCAGCCTGGTTGCCGCCGCGAGGGGCGCCGCGGAATCCACCTCTGCCGCCACGGCCACCGCGGTAGCCTCCAGTCCTGTTCGCCGGGTTCTGCAAGTCGGACCCAGTGCCTTGTTGCCTGCCAGCCGGCTGGCCAGACTGCAACGCGTATTGCTGTTGCGGCGTAGCGGCAATGGGCCTAGGGATGTTCTCGGGAGCGTCGTATACATAAAGTTTCTTGTCGATGTTGCCAGGAATCGGCTGGATCTCGGTGCCAAGTTCCTGTTCAATGCGGTAGAGGTTGAAGCGGTCGTCCCAGTTGATCAAGTTGATAGCCAGACCAAGGTGACCAAAACGTCCGGAACGACCAATGCGGTGGAGGTAGGTCTCGGCGTTCTTGGGGAAATCGAAGTTGATGACAACGTTGACAGCTTGGATGTCAATACCGCGAGTCAAAAGATCGGAGCAAACAAGGTTGCGCATAGCGCCATTGCGGAAATCGTGGAAGACTCTGTTACGAGCCTGTTGAAGCATTTTCGCGTGTGAATAGAAGCACGAGTAACCCAGCTCGGTGATCTTCTTCGCAAGCAACTCCACACGAGTCGTGCTGTTACAGAAAATAATAGACTGGTTGATCTGCAGTTTGCTGAAGAGTGTGTTCAAGCAGTGAACCTTTTGTTTCTCCTCAACAAATGCGTAGTACTGGGTGATACCGCGGAGGGTGAGTTCGTCCATCAAGTTGATCTCGTGAGGATCGCGCATGTGCTTATCCTTGAAGGACTTGACAACAATGGGGAAGGTGGCAGAGAAGAGCATGATTTGCCTGTCCTTGGGGTGGAACTGCAAGACTTGCTCAATGGTAATGGTGAATTCGGGAGAGAGAAGCTTGTCAGCCTCATCCATAACAAAGGTGTGGGCGGCAGATAGATCAGCAACACCCTTGGAGGCGAGATCGAGGATACGACCGGGAGTACCAACAATCACGTGCACAGTCTCGTTCAATCGAATGATGTCGTCCTTGAGGCCGGTACCACCAGTGGTGACCATGACGTTGATTCCGAGATGCTTGCCGAGCGTCTTGCAAACCTGCGACGTCTGGAGAGCCAATTCTCTGGTGGGCACAAGTAGCAGAGCCTGGGTCTTCTGCAGCTTGGGGTTGATGCGCTCGAGGGTGGGAATGACGAAAGCAGCAGTCTTGCCTGTGCCGTTCTTCGCACGTGCTAGGATATCTCTGCCCGTGATTGCGACGGGGATCGTCTCTTCTTGGATAGGTGAAGGTCTCTCAAAGCCGGCCTCAAAAATGCCCATCATGAGTTCACGCTTGATGTAGAAGTCCTCAAACTCCAAGCCCTTGGTCTTTGTGACATCCTCAGTCTGTACTCTTCCATCTTTCGCTGGTCTCTTCAAGCCGGCTTTCCAGTCATCGTTTGCCGGGGCATCATTGAGTGACGTCGCACCGAGCTGGTTTGCGAGCTCTGAGGACATTGTGTTTTGTGAATATGCGGATCAAGCTAGTGGGGTGGGCTCTATATGATTAGATGCGCCCGCAATGTATGGATCGGGTGGGGTTGCAGATGGTGGTGATCGGAGATGGGCACTCGGCGTGGAGCAGATGAAGGTAATCAGGTGAGGAGGCAGGCGAGGGTGTTTGATGGAGAGCTCCAGCCGGTGTGGCAGTTGCGCGCGCACTTTGGGAGGGTATTGGGATTTCGAGTGGTGGTCGTGCGTGTCAGTTTCTGCACAATGGTCAGCGAGGTTTTGATGTTGATGAGAGACGGTTCGGAGAGACGGACAGCGCGCGGGCAGCAAGGGTTGAGGTTGGGTAGTGGTGGTGGTGGTGGTTGTGTTTGGTCGAGTTGCAATTGGCGTGCTGCTGGTAGCGCAGGTTAGTGGTCGTGCGAGAGACGCTTGAGCGTTGCCTCTTGACTCGCGCCTTGCCTTGCCTGAGGCTGAACTCTCTCTCGCCCTTTGCCCCTCATTCTCCGGGTGAGGGGGTGAAAAACGAATAACTTACCAAGAGAACGCCTGAAATATGACAACACTCCTATCACTGCCCTCCGAAATCCTAATCAACATCTTGATCGTAGCCCCTGCAACCCGGACGCTGCTACATTTGTCATGTGTCAATCGCCGCATGCGCTCCATCTGGCTGGAGCACTCTCGACACATCATCGCATCAGCCTACAAAACTGAGATCCCTCACATTGAGCAAGCGGTTTCTTTGACTCTGGTCGAGGCTCAATATGGAGAGGTGTCTCTTTTGGGAGAATATTCGGAGCTCCATCTCTACTTGCCCCGAGTGCTTCGCAATGCCGGCCTCGCTACATCCGTCTGTAATGCTGCCAGTCGCGACAGCACACTTTATAGAATTGACTGGGAGAACGAGGACCAATATACTGATATGGTCCGGGCATATTACCTGATTCGCCACATCCCTCTCGCCTACGACAACCCGGAGCTTCGACCTTCCGTATGCTCTGCTCTTTCAGATTGCACGAAGAAGATGCATTATGGGAACAAATGGCTTCACTTTTTCATGGTAGCAGTAGCCTCTGAGAAGCTCAGATTGTCGCACGGCGTACTAGAGCATAACACTGATGGATGGCGTGGTCCGGACGAGGATTTCGAAAACCCTCCGTACCCCTTTCTGTAAGTGGGCAAGTGGAACGCGCACTCGGTGAATCTACAGACCCGCGAAGTAGCCGCCTGTGCGATTCTCCAGAGTCGTTGTGCTTCACTCCATCACAGTATGACCTTGACGATTGACGATAGCAATAGGGAACCGGCTAGGTGGCGCGCCACGGAAAGGGTGCTTTTACAGGCCGAATGGAACCACGAATATGGATCTGCAGAGCCTTTGAATTTCGATTGTGCGGACCATGATCCCTTCTACAACTCTGACGAGGACTTCGACGGTACTGATGACTCTGGTAGTAGCATTAGTAGTCCGGAAGCCCAACGTGATTGGTGGCTTCCGCTTCTGCACATATTGTGATCATGGTCTTTTCGTTTGTGAGTCCTTTGCAACCACTACTAGTAAATTTGCGAGATGATGAGATACTGCGTGTTATTAAGCTGCTATTAAGGAGCCAAGTAAATTTGGCTCACGGGCTTCGTCTTTCGTTTACGTATCGCCTCAATGGCTCATGCTAAAGATGCTCGACCTGAGGCTTGTTCGTGGTGATGGTGGGAGGTCCTTCTGCCTCCGCCCAAAATATAGACTGTGGAGAAGTGTGTGGGGAACCGCGGGTATTGTCAAATACTTACAGTAGAATGTTTCGTGAACGAGATTCAAATTCTGCATTGGGGCTATCGATGATGGGGGTAGCGACACAGACTTTGAAGCTAGATTGGAGCAGCATCGATACCGACATCAACGTGCAAGGTGATCCCCCTGGTGGACTCGCAGTCATGCCGAGCCGATGTCACCTCAGCCCACCAAAAGCTTGAAGCGCCGTTAAAAGTGTTAGGGCAGAGGTTGTGTTAATACATAACCAAGCAGTATCGAGGAGAGATCACTGGACAACTCTGTCCACTCGCCACGATCTCGTGGTAGCGACCTCTCTGCGCCCGTTATCCGTCACTTGGTCAACAAGACGACATCATGGTTCGCCATCTCGAACTGGTCACAATGGTGTTTACAGTCGCGTCGGCAGCGACTATACCGCACACAGAACACAACAGGACCAAAGCCGCGAATACCATCACCAAGCCAAACTTCATATTCATCATGAGAGACGACCAGGACCTGCACATGGACTCATTGAAATACATGCCGGCTGTACAGAAGCACTTCGGCAACGGAGGAACATTTTATGAAAAGCATTACTGCACTGTTTCTCAATGCTGTCCTTCTAGGGTCTCTTTGCTGACAGGAAAAGCCGCCCATAACACCAATGTGACCGCAGTGACAGAGCCCTACGGTACGATTCACTCCATTCGCCGAGACTGATGTGCTTTCGCTGACAATAACTCATCTCAGAGGTGGGTATCCAAAATTCATATCCGAAGGATGGAACGATAAATATCTGCCGGTCTGGTTGCAAGATGCAGGCTACAACACATATTACACTGGGAAGTTCATGAATGCTCACACTACCACCAATTACAACAAGCCTTTCCCCCGAGGCTGGAACGGCACAGACTGTGAGTTTGGCCTCGTTCATTGGATCAGGAAGCTGTATTGACAATACCAAATTTGCTTGATCCAAATACATACATCTACTTCAACTCTTCTTCGCAGAGGAACAAAGACCCTCCCAAATATAATCCTGGCGTATACTCCACCGACATGATTGGAGACGATGCGATTGGATTCCTTGACGAAACAGTAACCTCTGATCGGCCCTTCTTCATTGGCGTGGCCCCAATTGGACCGCATTCCGAACTCTACAGAAGCACATCATCTAAAGGACTGCCCACCAAAGGCTTCTTTCCGCCTGTTCCAGCAAAACGCCATGAGAATCTCTATCCCGAGCTCAAAGTGCCAAGGGCTCCGAATTACAATCCCATAAAGGTAGGTTGTTGACCTTCAAGACGCCAGTGCAGCAAGTCTACTTCTCACACTAGGGTTCAAACAGGCTTCTGGTGGTGGCTTCATCAAGACGCTAGAGAAAATGAACGACACAGCAATTGAAAGCGGAGACAACTACTACAGACAGCGAATCTTGGCACTACAATCCGTCGACGACCTCGTCGAGAACGTTTTCTCATGGCTAGAAAAGCATCCCGAGCTGGCCGACAACACCTACATCATGTACACGTCCGATAACGGCTTCCACATCGGTCAACATAGGCTACCGCCGGGCAAGACCTGCAACATCGAAGAAGATATCAATGTCCCGTTCTTCATCCGTGGACCTGGTATCGGCAAAGGGAAAGTCTACAAAAAACCGACGTCTCATACTGATATCGTACCTACGTTGTTCAGCTTGGCTAACATAGAGCCTCCTGTTGACTTTGATGGAGAAGTCATGCCCTTGTTCGATCTCAATGGCCGCAGCCAGAGCGAGCACGTCAACGTAGAATATTGGGGCTACGGCGGGCTCGAAGGTGTCTTCGGAAGCGCTGGAGACGGAGTCATTCCTGATCCTACGACTTATACGGGTGGTTCTGGTGTGTTTCAAATCCCTTTGGTGCAAGCAAGATCTATTCGCTAAACTATCATTACAGTGCAAGGAGCCAACAACACCTACAAAACCGTCCGCGTCATCGGTGAAGGCTACAATTTGATGTACACTGTATGGTGCACCAACGATCACGAACTGTATGAAATGAACGTAAGTCTGCCCACGCATCCATACAATGTGCCTACAGTATTAACAAACGAGAACAGACCGACCCATACCAGCTCTACAACCTCTACGACACACAAGATGCTCGCATATACAATTGGGAGTCTCAGCGCCTCCAACAGAGACTGGATACTTTGCTCCTGACTCTGAAACGCTGCAGCGGCAAGGTCTGCACGAGACCATGGGAGTATCTTCACCCCCAAGGCAATGTAGAGAATTTGATGGATGCTATGGAACCTTGTTTTGATGCTTTTTATGAGGCGCAGCCGAAAGTCAGCTTTTCTGGATGTGCTTTGGGGCAGTTGTTGGGGTTTGAAGGGCCGTTGGGGCCGATTGTTTACTCAGAGGAGGAGAACTAAAGACCAAGGTAGTGCTGAGGTCTCTACCTTTAGCTTAGAAGGTAATGACTAGGCTCTATATGCATGCTGCAAAGCTACTGAAAGTCTTGGACCGGCTCTAGTCGGTTGAGATATCCATCAGCCACGTTGGTGTAGCATTTGCGAGTCCGAAAGATGCATCAATCATAGCTTTTTCAATCATCGATTGTAGTGCTTTGATGAATCAATTGGTACACGCCCAACTCATGATCGTGGTGGTGATCTTGTACTGTGAGCTCGGTGCCTGGGGCGCCAAGCATTACTAGCAAAAGGCCAGTTTCTTGCATCGACATTTGGAGAAGAGATAGAAATACCTCAAATTTGTTTTCGCATGGTTTACGAGAATATCCGCTCGACACTTGAGTGAAGTGTGGTATCAAAGCACATCCTCTTCTTGGGAAGAATCCTGCTCGCGATCCCCGAAAGTCGCCCTCCTCTCGCCTCAGCGTCCGCGTCCTTTCAGGCGACACTACATATAGCACCGCCACCTGCAGAACGGCAACACGCTGCAAACCCCCTGTAGCCCACCAGCAGCGGGATTGACCACAACAAGACACGCTGCCACGGCTTCTTCTTATCACGTTGCATTGGCGAGAGGACTCTCCCACACACGATCACCAAAATGCTGTCCCTACATCGCGGCCGCGCCCTTGCAGGACTATTCATAAGACGCACACTGCCTCGTCAGCCCGCCCTTCCACAGCAGTCGCGCTTTTTCACATCATCACCACAGCCTCGCCTGTCCAAAATCTCGGCCAAAAGGCCCAGACAGCCTACAATGAATCCTTACCAAGTGGCGATGAACTCCATCCGCCACTACGGAGGGCAACCGAATCGCGTTCGCTCTACAAAGCTAATGGTAAACGCCATCATCGGATTGAACATCGCAGTTTTCGGAGGCTGGGTCTACGCCGACACAATCCGCGACTCCAAACTGCAACAGCTCCTGATGAACAACGCCACCCTCTCCTGGTACAACGCCAGAGCAAAGCGCTACTGGACTATGATCACCTCTGCATTCTCGCACAAGGATCTCGGGCACATCTTCTTCAACATGTGGACATTCAACGTGTTCGCAGGTGTACTTTGCTTCGCCGGCGGCGGCGTCGGCCCTGTACACGTGATGGCTTTGACTCTGGGCAGCGCTCTAGTGGGCAGCGCATCATGGCTGTACCAGAAGCAACCCCGGGGACGCAACAAACGCTGGGGCCCATGGGGAGAACAAGCTCTTTCTGCCACCAGGCAGGTCGGTTTGGGTTTCTCCGGCGTGGTGATGGGCGTTTCTTCAGCGGCGACAATGCTCGCCCCAATGATGCCAATTGGCTTCATATTTCTGCCGGTCTCCGTGCCGATGTTCGTGATGACTGGCGCTTACTTTGCGTGGGACTTGTTCTGGCTCAACAGCGACGATAATGTCGGTCGCAGCGCTCACTTGGGTGGAGCGCTCTTTGGTGTTGTGTACTATCTGGCTGCGTTGAGGGGTTATGGTGGTGTGTCGCAGCTGTTGGCGAGACGCCGATACACGAAGTGAATGGTGAGAGTATGATAGTGTGACTACTTGGCTACATGCAATGGCTCTGACTGACATATTACAAGTTTGTATCCGAGATTCATTTTAGAAGAGGCATTAGCATTAGCGTTGAGATGTCTATGTAATCTGTAGCGTTTGCTTTTCATCGGGAAATTTGCTTATAAAAACAAAACTGTCGACAAGGGTACCTCTAAGCAGATGATGTTTATATCAATGTATTATATGCCCCTCCATAGCACGGTTGATGGTTTTATGCACGTTTTGTTCACTTGCGGGTGGTCGAAGTTGGTGTTGTGCTGGCGTCATCCTCACTCCGCATAGCTGCCGGCGTGACCTTGGACCAGCTGTCCACATACATGTAAGTTATCCACAAACGCAACACAATCCCACCCAACCACGACCACTCCGACTTCTTTACTGATCATCGGGCCATGGACGTTCCCGCCAACCTACCCAATCCTTTTTGACACTTCGTCGTCCAACCACATAATACCAGCACAATGCGACTTGCTTACTACGCCGGTGCCTCCACTGCGGCGGCAGCGGCATGCCTGCTCAAGGCCTTCCACGAGCGGCCCAATTTCTACAGCGCGACAGTCTACCTCTCACAATCGAATGCCTGTCTCCTCATCCTCACCAATCTCTTACTAGTCGGAGCATGCGCTTTCATGTTTGCCCTCCAGCGAGCGCTCTACGGACCCCTCCGGCCTATCGAGGTCGAACACCTTAGCGAAAAAGCCTGGTATTCCGTGCTCGATACACTGTTGGCCATGCCGAGCTTTAGGGAGGATGTCGGTGGCTGGCTGTTGACAATGTTCGTGCTATTGCTCGCCGGCAAGGTCTGGGGCTGGATAGGCGAGGGGAGAGTGGACATCTTGGAACAACAACCACCAGCGAACCCGAGGCTTTTCCACATGCGACTGTCGACCAGTCTCGCGGTCAGCGTTTTGTTCAATATCTGGATGGCCTGGTACTGCATCGACACAGTCCTGGCCAACCCGCGACCAGGGATGATGGTCATATTTACGTTTGAGTTTTCGATCCAGATCGTTCTCTCGTCGTTCACCCTGTTGCGGTACTGCCTGGCGGTGGCAGAAATTCAGGTGGTCAAGCAGCAAACACACGAAGCAATTGAGGCGCGGAAGCTAGAAATCAGGGCAGAAAGAGCTGAGGCTAGGCAGAACGAGACGGAGGATGGAAGACCGGCGCCGGCATCGCCTGTTGACGACGAGCCGATTGAGGTCGATGAAAATGAGGTCGATATTCCTGGCTGGGAGGACAAGCGACGCTGGCTCTTTGGTCTGGAAGTCACAACCGACTTTATCAAACTGCTGATCTATGTGGTCTTCCTGGTCGTCAGCATCACGTTCAATGGCCTGCCTATGCATATTATGCGCGATGTCTATTTGACGTTTGTTTCGTTCACTAAACGTGTGTCCGACTTCTTGCAATACCGCAGAGCCACCAGCGACATGAACACCCGCTACCCAGATGCAACAACGGAGGAGATCCAGGGCGATGCATGCATCGTTTGCAGAGAGAACATGTTTGCTTGGGAGCAGCCGCAACCTAATGCGCAAGCTCAGCCTGCTGAAGGCCAGCCTGCACCTGCACCGACACCAGCACACGTCCGACGAGACGAGGGCTTGCGCGCAAAGAAGCTCCCATGTGGTCACATTCTTCACTTAAGATGCTTGAAATCATGGCTGGAGCGACAACAGATGTGTCCGACATGTCGTAGACCCGTCATCGCTACACCACCAGCAAACGCACAAGCACCAGCCGGAGCAGCTCCAGGCATGATTAACCCTGCTGCTCCAGGCGCTCAGCCGGCACACCAACCAAACGGCCAACCACCTGTTAGAGCTAGGTTCTTCAATCTTGGACCCGTTAGGATCGGGTTCGCAAACGGCGCTGCAGGACAGATGGACAATATTGTCAATCAAATACGCAACCCGCAAGCACAGAACAACCAGGCAGCTGCCCAGCCGGCGGCACAGCAAGGTCCAAATCACCTTGGTCTACAGGATCCTTACCTTCCGCGAGCTCATGGTGGCCCTTCTAACGTATCAACCGCTGGTTTACCTATGATGCAGGCTGCCAGGGCCCCAGTGCCAACCCAGGTGCAACTTATGCAGATCGAACAACGAATCTTGCAAGACGCTCAGAACCTACAGCTGGAGCAGCAACAGGTCGCCCTACTCAGAGTCATGGAGGCCGAAATGGCCAGGCTGAGAGCACAATATGTCACAGCCCAGCAACCTACCGCAGGCATTGAAATGCAGCATCAAGCGCCGTTCGCATCAAGTCAGGAACTTTTACGCGGTGCTGCCGACCGAGTTATGACTAACGGGCATGCAACCCTGCCACAAGGAATGGTTCTGCCAGAGGGTTGGACATTGATGCCTCTACAGAGACAAGAGGGTGCCGCAGCAACACCTGTACCCACAGCCACCAGTTCGCAGCCCAGCGCTCCGGAACCTAGCAGCGTAGCAGCGCCAGCACCACAGACCACGCAACAGAGACCTGAAGAAACGTCTGATCCACAGCACACTACGCAAGCTCCTCCAACCGCGCCTGCTGAGTCTAGCGCTGGACCAACAGACGAGCGGGGGTCACCTCTCTTCGTGCCGAGCGCACCAGCGCAAACCTCGCCCGCCGTACCAGCTCAACCAGAAATCCAATCCCCAACGCCAACGCGGACCCAACATCCAGACCCAACCGCAACAAGCCCATCAGCAGCGCCCGCAAATGCCCCATGGAACTCAGGCAGCTGGAGCTTCGGCGATCAACCCGTCAGCGAACCAGCACAGCCAACCGCGGAAGCAGACGACGAGGAACCATCCCAAGCAGAGCCTGCTGAAGGGTACGCCGGCAAGGGTAAAGGCAAAGCGGTGGAAGTGGAAGATGCATCTGATCAGGACGCTTGATGATTTGAACGGAATGGGGGGCGATCGTTAGCAAAACAAACAGATACCAGACTTTTCGATTGTAGAATATTTGAGGTTATGAAATTTGAGGGTGCTTTTTCCATTTCACCTGCTACTCACTTGCATAATTACTGGACATTTCAGGTATTGCGGTCTGTGAGTTTTACGTGACGGTAGGAGCTCAACGGAAGGAATTACAGAGAAGTGGCAATATTGAAACTAGCGGATCGAGATCGTGAAGTCAAAAACAATGTTACATGTATGATATGCTGACTCCTTATTCAAAAGCCAATTTTTTCTTTGTTAGTCGGTTCTCGACACCTCTAGCTACGACGCATGGCAATTCCCGCGAGTCCAGACCACCGCTTCGCACGCACATTGTCAATCAACCCAGCGCCTCCGCCATAACCTCCCACCCAACCGCCTCCCATGGCGCCAAGACCATCGCGCGCTGCGCATCAGCAATAGTTCCCACACCTGCAAACGCATGTGCGAGTTCAGTCGCATCTGCATCAGCATTCGGCGGCACGGCTTTCTCCGCAGTTTGCAACGCCATCTCAGCAGCGTAAGCATCGCCTGAAAGCTGTGCCAGTTGGGCCCAAGCGTGCGACCGCTCGGGGTTGAGAAGTGCTGCGGTCTGAGCTGCCGCCAGTGCGGTATCCTCCTCTTCTGAAGCTGGATTCAGAGACGCGAGAGCGACGAGGAGAGACTCGATCTGCGTCTGCTCTGCAGGCTGCAGGTCTGCCTTTGTGCGGAGGGCGAGCAGATCATCGTGCACGGCACTCGCAGTCTCGGCATCGTCGTCAAGGGCGGCGATGGCGCCGAGCAGGGTCATTACACCGACGTGCTCGGAGTTTGCTTCGACGCACTCGAAGAGCTGCTCGCGGGCGGCGGCTTTCTCGTCGCTTCCGCCGTGGGCCCAGAGGACTTGAACGAGAAGGCATACGACATCGGGGTTGTTCGAGCTCTCCTCGAGCGCGCTGCGGAACATTGTGATGGCATCGCTGTCTTGCTTGAGATAGTGTGCCGCGAGACCAGCTGTCAAGTGGGCGGACAGACGGAGCTTGCGCCTGGCTTCTGCATCGAGACCACTGCCCTCGGCGTCAACAGAGAGATCGAGTGCGGTGTTGGCGTTTTCGAGTGCTTCGGTGTGGCTGTGCACAGCAAGCTGGCAGCGTGCGATGTCTGCTTTAGCATGTGCGAAGCGGGCCAGCGCGGCGTCTGATTCGGAAGACTCGTACTCTGCTTCTGCGCTTGAGCAGAGTTCTTTCAATGTCTGGATTGCGTCCTGGATATTGCCTACGCGTTCCAGGAAGAGAGCGGACAGGTGTTTGTAAGGGAGATCCTTCGGAGCTTGAGCACGTAACTGCTCCAAAGCAAAGAGCGGCTCAATAAGCGCAGTCAAATTGTTGGAGGTAGTCGGCGACGTCAGCAGGTGATCGAAAGTTGACAAAGCGTATTGCCGTTTTGTTATCGTGGAGACAGAGTCAGAAATTTCGAAGGCATGTGTGAAGTGGTTGAGAGCCTCCTTGGTGTCTCCTGTCATCAATGCGATGAGACCCTCGCCGACCCAAGCGTGGGCGTAATCAGGGTCCGTAGATTGTCCACGGCCGAATGCCTGGTGTGCAAGCTCGTAATCATTTTGTAGAGTGTACAATACTCCCAGGTTGGTCCAGACCTTAGCGTTCAGCTCGTTGAGATGTAATGAACGGACGAAAGAGTGTTGTGCGACTTGAGGGTTCAAGGTGGTAGTGACCACACCAAGAGCGTTCCAGAACTCCGCATTTCCTGCTTCCAGCTCGATAGCCCGTTTGAAGCAGCGAACGGCCGCTTTCAGGTACTTCTTTCCTGACTTGCCATCGCTGAGCGAGAATGCTCGGTGTTCGGCCCATCCGAGATTGTACCAAGCGACAGCTTGAGCATGGATATCATGGGCAGACGAGTAGATTGCACGCTTGTATGATAGCACACCAGCAATTAGTGGCAGGGGCAGGGCAGAATCTGACGATTCACTATTCCCTTGGCTCGTAGCAAGACTGCTGGAGCGGACACCGTCAATGTCAGACAGCTGTGAGAGCACTTCGTCATGATTGTCAGTGTCGAGCAAGGAGCTCAACTCAGTGAAAGGGAATTTATCGCTACCGGACAGTACCCACGAGAATGTTACACAGGCATCTCCGACAGACTTCCAGAGGTTGAAGGCTTGAGGGTTGTCTTTAGCCACGGTCACAGCAGTCGCGATGGCTTGGTTACAGTTCTCGATTGCTTGGCCGAAGAGTCCGGTCTCCACGCAGTGCCATGCACGCTCTACGAAGGTTTGAAGGAGCGAGACAAGGACTCCGAATTCGGTCGGGCGCTCCTTGAGCACGGCTTGAAGGCCGTCTGTAGCTTCTTGGTACTCGCCAAGCTCTCTGTGAACATTGGCGAGCATGTACTTAGCGAACCAAGTCTCACCAGTCACCTTCATCTTGCCTTCCTGGTGCGGCTCAAGGGCATAGTTGAAGGTTCGACTGGCGGAGTTGTAGCGACCTGAATTGTGGTAGCTCTCACCTAACCCAACGTACGACTGGTAGTCATCCGGGCTAATGCGAAGGGCAGCAAGGAACGACACGATCGCTTGCTGATACTCCTGCTTGTTCATCTGCACTACCCCGAGGGCAGAGTAAGGCCAGCTCAAACCCTCTCTCTTAGAACCGGGCGGTGGCCTCGCTCTACCAGAATCGATGACGCGCTGTGAGATGACCTCAACAATTTCCCACTCACCACGATTGGCGAACGAGTGGGCGAGGCGCTCAGCCGCATCTGTCTCGGCTGGTGAGAGCTCAAATGCCTTTTGGAAGCACTGTCTAGCACGCTTCTTATCTTTCGCGTATAGCTCGTAGTAATGACCAAGGCTCGTGTATGCGGGTGCAAAATTGACGTTTGTTTTTATGGCGGAAAGGAAACGAGCATAAGCGCCGTTGCGGTCTTTCCGAGCAGTCTTGGAGTCGTCGAGGTTCCACATACAAATACCAATACGGTACAGGCATTGTGCTCGAAGATCTCTCGCACGAGGATCGTCCGTCTTCAGATTTGGAAGGTAATTTTCGAGTTCATCTTTTGCTGTGGAGTTGTCTCCGTTCAAAGCCTTGCACCATGCAAGCTCGGTACCCACCCGTACGTTACTTGGGTCCTCGCCCAAAGCCTGCTGCAGGAAGTCAATTGCAGCTCCATAGTTCTCGATCTCTTCGAAGATCAGACCGAGACCAATCAGAGCTGGTGTGAGTTTGGGCTTGCGCTGGAGAATGTCCTCGAAAAGTCGTTTCGCTTCGGCGTGATTTCTAGGGGCTTGATAGTGCACAAGAGCAGTACCAAGAACGCTGTTTAGAGCATCTTTCGTATTCTGCAAACTCAAGCTGAGCTTTGTGGATTGCGCAGAAAGCACCTGCAGACCTGCACGCGATGTTTCCACAACTGTTTCGTTCTCTTCGAGGTACAAGAAGTAGTCACAAGCCAATCTGTAAGCAAATGGTGAGTTCTCCGCCTTGTTGACTCCGTCGGTCATCATGGCTAGGCGGTCTTCGGCTGTCAAGATCTCGGGTACTTCGTCTTCCTCAGACTTCTCATCTTCCGACCTCTTTGGTGGCGGGAATGGGCAAAGTTCGCTGCTCAACCATGCCTTCAGGATGCGGCCAAGCCCACTGTCCGCGAACAGGCTTACGTATTCTCGCAATATGTTTGCGTCGAGATCTTGCAGGTTGTCGAAGTCTCGTGTTTCCAGCACCAAATCCCATGCAGTTTGGAAAGGGTGGTGGATGATGACCATGCCTTCCGCAATGCTCAAAACTTGATCCAATTTGGCTGTTTTCTGATCTGCTGGAAGTACCAGCAGAACCTCGTAAGCTCTGAGCAATAGCTTCTCCTCATACTCGCGACGGGTCTCATCCTCGACTGTCCAGTTGATGATTTGTTGATACAAGTCTTCCAGCTCGCTTTTGGTGTAGACTTCTCGCTTAACCTCGGCAGTGACCTGACCAACACGGGCTCCAATGCGAGTCCGGCGGTTGCTGATCTCTGTCTTAATGCGCTGAGCCTCTTCCTCTTCGGTGATCTCGGCAATCCGGGTGTAGCCGAGCGTAGGATGTGGCAATCTTCCTTCCAAGAAGTCGTAAACCGGAGATCCAGGTAGTGTCACTCTTAGAGCTCGCTTCCGCTGCGCGGAAGTTCCATGCCGCTTGACAAACCCGCCCAGCTTGTCAATGACGGTTTGACAGCGGTGAGCATCATCCGCTTTGGCATGTATTGAGCCTACACGGACCGCGGCCTCGATGTACTCATCGACTTTCTTAGAACCCTGAGCCTCGTACACGCTGCAAAGACCAAGCCATGCTTGCGCCTCGTCCGGCTTGGAATCAGCTGCTTTTTGATAAGTCTCAGCAGCACTGTCAAATTGACCTTGCTTCTCGAATGCCCGTCCCAAGAATAGCCTCGCCGGGTAATTCGAAGAATCTGAAGCGAGTACGATCTGTGACTGGGTGACGACTGTTTCGTAGTCCTCGGCGTCGAGGGCGGCTTTGGCTGCTTTCAGGGCAGCTTTGTTTGTGGACATGTTATCTCATCATTCGTGTCTGTTCAGATGTTGTGGCCTTTAATTTTCCCAAGGCTCGTCAATCTATTTTGATATGGTGGTTTGTGAAATGTTTCCTCGCATCATGACGTTTGCACGACAGCTAGCTGGAGTTGGGGCGAGAAGTCGCAATTCAATTGGCTGCCAGTGCGCGACACGCTAGTTGTTGGACCATTCGGTTGCAAACGACCCCGGTAAGGCTCTTGCAGGTACAAATGAGTACGACGCGCATCTTTCGTACCAGCTGACTTGAGCTTGAACTCCGGCCTCTATTGATGAACCTCCCAAAGTAAGGCACGTCGCCATTATTCAAAGTCTACATATTGTCGTTCGTACTTGCTACGATCCATTCACACCATTGCAATCATGGCCGAAGCATCTGCAGACGCGGAGACTGAACTCGCACCTGGAAAGCCATTGGACACTCCTCGCAAGAACAAGGTGCTAGGATACATCCAGTGCTGCGAGGACCACAACCTCAAATGGACAAGAGTAGCCGTCGCAAAAGCGCTCAAAGTGACCCGCCAGCAAGTTGAATATGCCATCAAGAATCCATATCCGAGAACCAAGAAAAACTCCGAGCTCAAGCGTAACAACCATCGCAAAATCACTCCGGAGCATCTTGACGCTATCGAGCAATATCTCAACACCGGTGACTTTGGTGAGGATCGGATCTTGAATTGGAACGAAGTCGTTATGAGATTCAACCTCAATGTCTCTGGTGCCTACCTGCACGAAGTGATGAAGCCTCGTCTGCGTAGTTCGCGTATCAAGCCTTTCAAGAATACATTCAAGAAGATTCCAGCTCAACAACAGCCGCAGCAACAGCATCAGCAACAGCAACAGGAGCAACAACCACTGCCGCCTCTGCCACCACAACAACCGGAGCAACCAGAACAACCACACCAGCTATATACAATGCTTCAAGATCCCCATTACGGCTATCCTCAAGACGACCATCAGCTCCCTTGACACCGGCCTGTATCTCCCCTACTGCAACTGCCAGGGCACGGGTAATCCGCCTGGAATTGCCACAAGAAGTACGGATCCGTCTCGTTGGTCAACACCTCCGAAACAAATTTCGTAATGGTCCCCAAGTTCCAACTCTGCTTGAACACCTCCGAGCTCTCGATATCGATCTGGCCCCAGCCCGTCTCAATCAACCGGCCAATGCTCGTGCCGTACACATACTCCTTGAACCCAGCCCACCTGATCGCGCTAGCACACATCGGACAGCTCTCCGCGTTCGTGTACAGCGTGAGATCTTTCCAAGCAGCGGAAGCTTCAGACGCCGAGAGCTTGTACGCACCATTGGGGTCGGTGAGAATTTCGGTGCAGTTGCCGATGGCAACTATCTCACCGTGCAGAGTCGGGTTGCCGGTCACGGAGTTCTGGTTTACGCCGGTGCAGATCAGCTCGCCGAGGCCGCTGTTGGCGGTGTGGTTGACGATGGCGGTGCCGAAGGCTGCAAAGGGACAGGAGGAACCGGAGGCTTTGAGGGCGTCGTTGGCGGCGCGCATCCAGTATGTGCGTATTGAGTGGGGGATGCCGTTCACTATTAGTTCCGGGGTGGAGAGTTGGTGTTGCGATGCTTTGTGGTCGGAAGCATGAGATCCGTGGGCTGTAGCGGCCTCGGCGAAGCCAATGGCAGCGGTCAACAGAACGCGCTTGAGTGCCATCTTTCTTTGTACCCTAATCTTTCCTGTTACTTGATGCTGTATCGTCTGATGAAGCAGCGTATATTTTATTGTCGTTGCTAGAAGGTGTATTTCAAAGGCGAGCAAAGGTGTCAGTCCTCGGGATTAAAACAACGAGACAGCGAAGGAAGTTGAAGCGACGTGCCACGAATTGCAGCTCTCAACCCTTTTATATATATCCACGGTATCTGCAAGATCGGCTCATCCTTATCCATTGGGTAAAAGATAAAGGTACCCCGCAAAACTTGATTCGCCTTCGGAGCATGCCTGGTTCAAGACAGAAGGTGGAATTGAGACTGCTTGGCAAGAGTGGCGCTCAAGAGCCATGGATGATGGAAACGGCAAAAACGCACGTGCTTCACCTCGCATGCCAGAAAACCAAGGTGTCAATCATTTGATGAGTGGGGTATTATTCGTTCGCTAGCTAAAATCAGAAACAGAAATATATGGAAGCATCAATCCTCCCCAACAACAACAACAACAACAAACTTTCACAATGTAGCATGTATTACTCCGACACGCTGCTGCATCTGCTCTCCTTCGCCAACTGCATCTCCAAGAAGCGATTCAGCAACTTCCTCGTCGTCTCCGCCTCAACAGCTTCATTCTTCTCCCTCCAAAGCTCCGAAATCTCAAAAATTCCGAACAGAACCTCGATCGTGATCAGCCCGATAATAAGCCACTCCAACCCAGTCGAATGCTTCTCGCTCAGCCTCTCCCTCAGCACAGCCGCAATTTCACTCGCGTAGTCCATCTTCTCGTTCAGCACTTTGATCCGTACGCCCACGTCCAGCGCCTTGCCCAGACTTTCGTAGTAGCTTTCCAGGCCTAGGTTGTGGGGTGGGTCCCAGAAGAGGTCGGGCAGGGAGTCGGTGAGCTCGGAGTAGAGGTTTAGTTGTGCGCGGATGCTGAGCAGTTCGCCTGTTTTGCGCAGGATGAATTGACGCGTGAAGCGCAGGGGTGAGCCGGCGGAGAGGGTTGTGGGGATTTGGCGGGTGCTTTGGAAGTAGTGGTCGAGAGCTTCTTCGAGAACGGCGAGTTTGGTGGAGCGCGCTAGGGCGGAGGAGTAGGCGATTTTGGCGAGGATGGTGTCGGTTTCGTGGCCAGGTGGGGAGTCGGTAGCATTTGTAGTGTCCTGTTGTTGCTGGTGGTCATTGGGGGGTTTCGTGCCGAGGACGATGGTGTCGCCTACTATCACGGACGAATCGCGAGTGGCGTCTTCCAGGTACTCAAAGTCCTCCACCTCGACTTGATGCGCGTTCTCCGCTGCCGGGCGAATGATCCTTGTCACGATGTTTTTACCAATGTGCTCTGGGACATTCCAGGTGACTACGCTACCAGACGGAAAGACGAAGACATCACCGATGCCCTGTTCGCGCTTCTCCCCCGTCGCCGGGTCCTGCGAGACGAAATTGGGCGTCTGCACATGCAGCACTTGCGGGTACAGATCGGTCTTGAGAGGATCGGGACGGAAGCCCTCCTGCATAAGCAGGCGGCGGGCGGCGGAGACTTGATATGTTTCTGCGGCGCAATAGGCCGTGACTTCTTTCGTCTCTGCTACGGGGTCTACATGTCGCTTGCGGCCCTTGCCTCTGACCAGTCCATCTCTCGACCGCTGTGCCTCGACTGCCACGCGCCGCAGCGATGTGGATGCCGCTTTGGAGCGGGTGTTCTTGCGCTTGGATTCTTTCTTTGATGGCTCAGGCGGCGCATCTTGTCGTAAGGATCTGTTGGCTGTGAAGTGGTGCTTGGGAATCTTACGGCCCCGGGCGGCTTGCGAGGCGAGATATGATTGTCCTGGTAGCCTGTGGCCGGATAGCTGGTGTCGAGGCGAGTCACGGGCTGCGGTCAGCGTGGTGAGGCTTCTCCTACAGATTGCGCCGAATGCGATCCATGTCGCCGCCCTGTGTGACATAGTGAATAGTTCGCGTATATATATACACCGATTTAATGCGACTGTAATAGCAAGAATATCGAGTATTGCAGTGTATATATAATAGGCAATCAAAATATAGGCAGTCAAACACTCTTCCCGCTGTCAATCCCCAAGAATCCAATCATCACTCGCCAACCAGCCAGCTGCAGCTTGACATCACCTCCCGCCGCCGAGGCATTACCATTCCCGCCATAGCTCTACCACTCGCGCACCGCCGCACTATAATTGCTCTGGCACCACCACGGAGCAGCCCTCGATGCCTACAGCATGTCTGTGGACCCTCAGGCAGCAGCCTCAGGACCCGAAACGGACGATGCGCTCCACCAACAACACCAGCTCGAGCCTGAACATGCCGCTCAGCAGGGAGAGGAGGAGGATAGGGAGGACGACGAGGAAGACGATGAGCCAAAGCTGAAATACGCCAAACTCACCGGCAGTCTTGCTGGTGTATACCGGAATGGCGACTTCACGACGGCCTTCTGTGTGGCGGGCGACAAGATGATCATGGGCACTCAGGACGGGAACATCCATGCGCTGTCCATACCGACAATGGAGAACATAAGGACATACCATGCGCATTCGGCGAGCATCACAAGCTGCTCAGTCTCGCCAGTGCCGCCTCCACCAACCCTCACTCGCACCCAGGACGGCAACGCGTTCTTGGCTCCTAATGTACCGTCTGGAAAGGCCGAATCAATCAGGACATCCACAACCGGCAGTCAAAAGCAGGCTCGAGCGCCACAGCCAATCGTACCTAATATACCCACCAATCAAATCTATATCGCAACGTCTTCAATAGATGGACACGTGTGCGTGTCTTCCCTCGTCGACCCCAAGGATGTACAACTAAGGAACTTTGCGCGACCTGTTCAGGCTGTTGCGCTCTCGCCGGACTACAAGACTGATCGCACATATCTATCGGGAGGTCGCGCCGGTAGTCTGATCCTTACTGTTGGAGGAAAGTCGGGTGTCAGCTCGGATGCGAACACGAACAGCACGGCGGCGGCGGCTTCTGGTTGGCTTGGGAGCATGGGATTGGGCAGCAACAATGGAAAAGATACCATATTACATCAAGGAGAGGGAACCATCAGCACGATCAAGTGGAGTATGAGTGGGAAGTGGGTGGTCTGGGTCAATGAGGAAGGTATCAAGATTATGCGATCGCATCTGCGACTTGACAGCGAATCGAGTGAGGATGCTTGGAAACGTATTGCACATGCTTCAAAGCCCAACCGGAAAAGCTGGGAAGATATGGCAGGGGTGTGGAAAGCAAGAGCAGAGTGGATTGATGATCGATTATTGGAAAGCGACGATCTAGCGTCAGCGACAGAAGCCGACAGGTCATTGAACGGTGGTGTGAATGGGGCACCCAAAAAGCGGGAAAAGAAGTTCGAAAAGCTCGTCGTTGGATGGGGAGACACAACATGGATCATGCACGTTCACGAGGGTGGAAAGGTGCCGTCTGGCAAGAATGCTGGACAGAGGCAGATTGGCAGCGCGGATATCATCCACAAGCTGCAATTCCGCGACTGCATTGTGTCAGGATTGTCATTGTATACCCCAAGCATGCTAGCGATTCTTGCCTACAGGACGCGAGACGACGATGATAATCCTCTACCAACCGCTGCCTCCAACAATGATACCCCAAGAAAGAGTGGCCGACAACACAGACACACTAGTCTCGCACCACAACTAAGACTCGTCAATGTCAAGGATGGCGAAGAAGTCGATCTTGATGAGCTCAGCGTGAGTCGCTTTGAGACGCTTAGCGCGCAAGACTACCACCTTGGTACTCTATTCATACCTCCGCCTCTGCCAGAGAAAGCAACCAAGGAGCAGAAAAGTGCTCTCGAGGGGCTTTGGGAGATTTCTGGAGGTGGGTATGCCACGCGTATGTTCACCTCTGGTGCTCATGCACTTACCCGAACCGATAGCTCTAAGGAAGGTAGCAGCCGAGGTGGCACTTCCACGCCCAGAAGTGGTAGCATACAAGGTGTGACGCCCACACCATCACGTGTAAAGACTCTCGACGCACACCCATACACTGCCGAAGCCGGCCTCAAACTCTTCATCCAAAGTCCGTTCGATTGCGTATTGGCAGTCAAGCGTGAATTGAGTGATCACCTGGCCTGGCTTCTCGAACACCATCAATACGAACAGGCCTGGAAACTCCTGGACGAGCATCCCGAGATTGTCGATCCTTCAACGGCAGACCGCAAGTCTCTTGGCTCTGTAGTGGAGAGCCCATCGAAACCTCAGAAGAACACCCTTGCCGACTTCTTCGCGGACTCTGACTCCACAACTACCGTGTCTGCTGCAAGAGCGCAAGACAGCATATCCGCAAAAGAGAAGCGGAGGATCGGCGATCTCTGGCTTGGCCAGCTTGTTGCTGCAGACAAATGGAGCGAGGCTGGTAAAGCAGCGAGCAAAGTGCTTGAAGGAAGTGCAAGGTGGGAACACTGGGTCTTCACGTTTGCCCAAGCGGACAAGTTCGACGAGATCACGCCGTATGTCCCTGCCACCGTGCTACAGCCGCCCTTGCCAAGCGAGGTGTACGAGATCATCCTGGGCCATTATATTGTGAGCGATCCGCCACGGCTTGGCAAGCTTCTCGAGCAATGGGATGCAGACCTCTTCGATGTACACAGTATCGTCACTGCCATCGAGAGCCGGCTGCGCAGCCGCGATGTCAGTGAGCAGAGCGTGCAAGACGGTGTCCAGGGCCGGGACTGGCGAATACTACTGGATGCACTCGCGAAGCTATATCTTGCAAACTCTCAGCCTAGGGAAGCTCTGCGCTGCTTCATTCTTACTCAGAACTCGGATGCGGCTATGAGCCTCATTCGCGACGAGAAGATCGCCGAGACTCTAGCGGATGACATTCCAGGTTTCTTGACGCTGAAGGTCAGCAAAGAGCAACAGCGTTCGGCTCCTCCAAGCGAGCTTGAAGAATCGAGCGCAGAGCCGGTTGCGCTTCTCGTTGACGAGGCGTTACGCGGCAGCATTTCGCCAGTGACAGTCATCGAGCAATTGCAGGAGAAGGGAGACAGTATGAAGATTTTCCTTTTCTTCTACTTGCGTGCGCTCTGGAATGGCGGCTCGAAGGTCAAACCCGCGAAGACGCGCCGATCAAAGTTCGACTTCAACCACATCGACCAAGGGCATGCAATGGTCGAAGACCACGCCGACTTGGCAGTCGAACTATTCGCCGAGTATGATCGCGACTTGCTGCTGCAATTCTTGCAAGCTAGTGAGGTGTACAGTTACGATAAAGCTGCGAACATCTGCGAGCACAGACACTATATCCCGGAGCTCGTGCACGTGCTCAGCAAGACGGGACAGCTCAAACGCGCGCTGTGGCTCATCATCGGCGAACTTGGCGACGTCAAGAAAGCAATCGAATTCGTCAAAGTCAACCCGGACCTATGGGACGATCTCCTTGAATACGGCATGGACAAGCCCGCTTTCATTCGCGGTTTACTAGAAGAAGTAGGCACTGCCGTCGACCCAGCGGAGCTCGTCCGCCGCATCCCAGTCGGTCTCGAGATTGAAGGCCTGAAACAAGGCATCATGCGCCTTGTCAAGGAGTACGAGATTCAATACTCCATCTCTGAAGGTGTAGCCAAGGTCCTCGAAGGCGAGGTGGCGATGGGCATGGACACGCTGCGCGCGGGCCAGAAGAAGGCCGTTCGCTTCGAAGTCGTGCACGAGTCGCCCTCAGATATCGACCTCGTGGCACACGATGTCCCTACCCAAGTGGACGGCGAGGCTCTACCTGTGCCGAAGCGGAAAGTGCCCAAGAACAACTCTGAGGCCAAGCCTGGGCACTGCGTGGGCTGTGGCGAGCCTTTCAGCTTAGAAGGTGTGATCTTTCCCAAACTCACTATGCATCGGATTTATCTTACATTCAGCGTGCTAACACCATCAACAGAAACTCTCCCCCTCCTCGGCTTTGCTTGCGGCCACGTCTACCACCTTCCTTGCCTGTTGCGCGCCAATCCAGACACTGCCGATGACACGACCGTCGATCGCCTCATGTCACAGCTGGGCTATGGCAGTAGCTCTGCTGATGATTCGGATGAGCCTGCGTATACCGGACGCAGCGTGGGTGGCAAGGTTGCGCACGCGCACGTTGTGCGGAATGTGGTGCAGGGTGGGTGTCGGTGCTGTGTTATGCCTGATGGTGCTTGAGTGAGTGGCGACGTGTTAACATTGTATCAAACAATCAGAGGATGAGTGAGCATCAGAGCCGGTGATATAGTGTAACAATGCGCAGTTACATGAACCTCTTCATCATGGTGGCTATGCTATCTAGGAGGAGGAGGAGGAGGCATCATGTATGGCCACCTCTTGATGCACGGCCCTTCGTCGACCACAGAGCTCAAATTCCATACTTCATAGAAGTCTCCAGCGTCCAGTTGCTCCAAGTTTATCTCAACCTCAGCGTTCGTGGCTATTGAAGATGCTTCAGTGGATCCACGTATGGCCACTTCTCGATGCACGGCCATTCTTCGACCACAGAGCTCAAATCCCATGCTTCAAAGAACTCTCTGGGCGATGACCCAAAGTGACCAAGCGCTTTCGACTGCGGCGTCTCGGATTTCCTGTACATGGTTTGCGTCTCGAAGGAAGTCCGACATCATTTGCAGGGTTTGAACTCGGGCTCGGGGTCGTTATACCCATCACCGCGAAATCGACGGAAGCATGAGCGCTTCGAAGCGAATCAGGTCGGAGCCACCGATTTTCTCCGCATGATGGCAGAGGTCCCGAACGACCTTGTGGGTAAGACCATCTAGCTGAAGATCATCGAGCCAATCGGCGCCGAGATTGCGCTCTGGCTCAATCAAACACGGGAATTCTCGACCTCTGGTTCCCGTCCGCCGTGTGCGCTGTTAGCTCGTACGCTACGTCTCCCACCGCCCTACGATAGTCAGGCAACTGGGGGGGAAAAAAAAAAAAAGTCGAGTATACCTGCATTCACAAGTAACTTTCACGCCTCCCTCCGGTTGACCGCAGTCGTAAGCGAAGCCGAGCGCCGAACATCCCGAGAAGTGCCTATCACCAAGATACGCCTGCTTAGTTGTCGAGAGGATCTTCGTCCTCTCTGGGTCGCCATATCTGCAAGCTTGAAAGAATGGCGAATCGCGCTCGACTGTCCTCCTATACACACTCGGATGAAACGGCCATCCGTTCTTCGGCCGTGCGATGGCCAAGTTGTATTGGTCTTGCACAAACCAGTTTGGCAGTCGTATAGTGCAGAGATTTTCCTTGACAGTAGTCACGATCGTTTTGCTTTCGGCTTGCCTGCTGTCTTTCTCGGACGAAAAGCCGACGGAAAGGCTGAATGGTGTGGATTGGAAGCCGACGTTCACACGTTTCGTGGTGCGATCAGAGCTGAGATGTCTCTCATTTGAGTGATGGAAGACCAACTGTTCGAGATGTCTGTTGGAGGCGTGTATGTCTCGCTGGAGAATTGAATGTACCTCACAACGTGGTCGAGCGTGACCTCGTACTGGGGAAATACTAAAAAGCGCTAAAGTGAACATTCCAGAGTATATCTTCATAAAAAGAATCGAATCTATAAATATATGTCAAAGGGTATACAGAAAGAAAGAAAGATATAAAAAAAATAAAGAATAAAAAAAACCTCGCGCGCCTTTCGACGGAACCAGCCCATCTCTTTCCCGTTTCCCACCCAAAACATAGAATCCCCTTATAACATCATTCCAGATCCATCACAACCTTTTGCATGTGATAGATGTTGCCATAACACCTCCCTTCCGTCATTCCTCCCAAACAAAAATAAAATAAAAATAGGGATATTCCGAGTATCCCTCTACCGAGCTATACATATATATATCTAAACTCGACCCCCCCCAAAAAAAAAAAGAGGAGATTGTTCAACAATCAATATTGAAGAGAATGGAACAGATCGAGCCATCAAGCCAAATCCCCATACGTCATCGCCGCCCTCGACAGCCTCTCCCTCGGCGTCTTGCTACTGCCAAAGAATCGCCTGAAGCTCATTCCCCTACCTCTCTTCTTGTCACCAGCAGCCGACGGCGCGGGAGTACCACTCTTCGACAGCGAACTCCTCAGGCTTCTCACGCTGCCGTGAGCATTCAGATTGGCGGAGCTGGTAATGTTGGTGCTGATGAGCTTGGGTCTCGCGGATGGACCTCTGTCCGCGCTGTCGGATTTCATTGCTGGAGAGAGATTTTCGGTGCCGGGGGTGGTGACGGTGAGGGTTGAGCTGTCGGTCGTGCTGCGGCCGCTTGTGGCGGAAGGGGTAGAGGGGAATTCTAGAGATCGATTTTGCGCGGGTGCTAGGTTGGGGGAGACGGTGCGGTGGGCGAGACTGGGAGAGGCGGTGCGTTGCGTGAGATTTTCGGGTGTGAGTTCAGTGTGGTTGGTGGGAGAGGCGGTGCGTTGCGTGAGATTTTCGGGTGTGAGTTCAGTGTGGTTGGTGGGAGAGGCGGTGCGTTGCGTGAGATTTTCGGGTGTGAGTTCGGTGTGGTTGGTGGGAGAGGCGGTTTCCCGACGCATTGAGGCGGTCGAGAATTTTCTCGAGGTGACGGGTCCGCTTTCTGGTGGCGATTCCTCAGCGCAAGTTGGGCTTTGTGAAGGCCTGCTGTTGCTGTTGCTGTTGCTGCTGCTGCTGCTGCTGCGGAAGGAAAGGCGGCGCATGAAGGGACTGGAAAATTGTTAGTCAGTAATTGTGATATTGAAACGGCAGAAAAGAAGACAGACATACCCAATGGAAGATGATCTGCGCGACGAATCTCTGCCTCCTGCAGGTGGTGGACCATGCTTGTTCCTTTCGATGCCCTTCCTGTATGGCTCCGTGCGACTCGGTCCATGGCCTCGAAGTGCAGTGTTGCCATCCGCTGTTTGTGGTCGCTCATCTCTGCTCCTTCTTCCCATACTGCTACTGCTGATAGTCCTCGCATGTTCCAAAACGTCAATCGCAGTCTGCCTTTTGGTATTGAGTGCAGTCCAGGCTTCACGCTCATCCGAGGGATGGCTTTGCAGAGGCGAGGGCTGCCTCCCTTCTTGTAGGAATTCGACGATATCTCTAGTATCGTTGTGGTTCATGTTGCGAGATTCGCGAGGTTCCATGCCGCCGGCTGTTAATGGGCGTGGAGGTCCGGTGCTTGACTGGCGCGACCTCTCACGTTGGATGCGCGCTGGCGAGACTGGAGTCGGACGTGGTTCTTCGTATCTTCGTTCTGTTGGAACAGGATGTGCCTCCAGCTCCACAGGACCATTGGTGTTGATGGGTGCCTTGGGCAGAGGTTTGTCCACTGACATTGCCCTGCTTCTTTGACTTGTGGCATCACTGCTGAATTTGGACCGTGGGATGGACGACATTGGTGTTTGTACGGAAGATGACGCCCTGCCGTGAGCTCTTGTGCGTCTGCTAGCCTCTGCAGCCATCCGCGCCATTTCTCGTATCACGGTTGAAAGCTGGTCCATGTTGTCTCTCAATTCATGAGCTTTGTGCTGCAATTCTTCAAGACAATGTTTCCAGCCCTGCTCGTTGCCGCGCATGGCATTGAGCACAGCCTCGAGGTCCTCTCTCTCGCCAGGCCAGTCGTCGGACACTGCATTCAGATAATGACCCAGCTCTTTCGTAGCAGTCTTGCCGCGTTGAATGTCGTGGAGAGCAGCATTCATGGCTCTTGAGGTCCGCTCGACTATCGTCTCGATCTTCTCGTTGCCCTCCATAAGCTGCGTGCGAAATGGCTTGTCCTCCAACATGGTGCCGAAAACGTCGGGATGATCCATGGGCAGTTTCAAGAAGTTAATGCGCTCTGAGATGTCCTTGATCGCAAGATCAAAATCCTCCGCCGTTTTCTCCAAGAAGTTGTCCACTTCGTCTACGTGGGTCTGCAAGATCTTGACCACCTCTTCGTCTGATTTGGCGGCCTGCTGCTGCAGCAAGTGCATTCCGAACACAATCTGCGCCATGAGTTTGGCCAATGGGTGGTGCCGTGCGGTGGGCCTCTGCCTCCATCTTGCCGTCCACGAGTCGTCGTACTGTCTGACTTCCAGTATCGTCTGCCGTCGTGTCTCTGCGGTCTCGTCTTTGGACGAGCGCGGCTGCGGATCCGGCTGGGAAGATTCGTGGATGGACTCTTCAAAGGCGCCCTGCATGGCGGGCACGGGATGTCTCGGAGGCGCGATTGAAGCCGTCTCAACCGAGTCGGTGTCGCTGTCTGAGGTGTCTGGTCCGCCGTAGGCTTGGGCGCCGACAGAGAAGTACTCATCCTCACTACTCTCGCTGGCGACCTGGCGAGCGGACATGGTCACGCGCACGATGCTACGATTGGTGTCGCAGTCCGGACAGCGGTGGTACCTTTCATGCAGCTCGCATGCACTGCAAACGGACTCGGTCCACTGGCCAGTGTATGCTCAAGGCTGGCTGGCGGGGAAGGCTGGAGGCTGCAGACTGGGGAAATCCCAAAAGTCGAGAAGGCGGTGACGTGATGCGGGCTGTGAGGAGAGAGATCAATGATAGAGAGATAAGGTGGCTGACAGCGAACAGATGGCGGCGTATGGGGGGATAAAGTGAGTAGTAGAGTACACAAGCAGGAGGAGAGCAGAGGAGAGCAGAGGAGAAGAGAGGAGAGGAGATGTGAGAAGAGGAGAGGAGGAAGATTATTATTAGAGGTTAACTTAGGGTTGATTGATTTTGCCTTGGAGCAGTGTGGTACTACTGTACGTACAGTACTTACTGATGCTTGCGTCCGGCGGCGGCATGAGTGGTGGGGGATCATGATTGATTGAGCTCGTCTACGCATGGACCACAAGCTTGTGAGGAACCGGGCGGCCTGAAGGTTGGCTGGTTGGTTGGTTGGTTGGTTGGTTGGTTGGTTGGCTATTACCTACATTAGTCTGTCTGTCTGTCTGTCTGTCTGTCTGTCTGTCTGTCTGTCTGCAGGATCGGGTCTACAGTACGCCATGATCTGCACTCTGCACGTACGCTGCAATATTTAATAATGCGAAGCCTACTACTATAAAGTATACATACATGTACCTCTCTGCATCTCAGCGGATTTCGTCAGACACGTGCTAATACAGGGGCTGCTACTCGTGTCATCATTCATTGCTCTTGCACAACCATATACTGTATATATGCACTTACCTGTATCTGAACATACTGGACTATATGCGCTTACCTGTATCTGAACATACTGGACTATATGCGCTTGCCTGTATCTGAACATACTGGACTATATGCGCTTACCCGTATCTGAACATACTGGATTATATGCGCTTACCCGTATCTGAACATACTGGACTATTGCCTCTCTGATCATCACATCACATCACACCACACGTCGGCCTCGTTAAACCGAAAGCCTACCGATGGACGATGGGCATAGACTCGCCGCGAAGACGATCGCCAGGCGCGCACTATCAAAAAGCTCGGGCTGCGGTGGCGTGCTCCTGCTCGCAACTCAAGAACCCTGATTTCCAAGCCGATGGGTCGCTCACCTTGCTCTGCTGTGCTGTACATGCCGCTTGCGCGATAGCAAGGGCACTAGTGCATCTCGTCACATCCTTCCCCAGGCACCCGTTTCGTCTCCTCGCCACTGGCCACTCGCCTGCGAGGCACCTATCGGCCCAAGGGTCTGAGACAAGCCTTTCTCTCTTCACACCTCGTACCCAGGCGATAGTCAGGAACTAGTTGAACCCCTGTACCGTGGATTGATCGGAAGACCCTCTCGTCCTCCCCCCCCTTCCCCCCCCCCCCCCCGAGCGACCTGCATGTCTCACACGTGAAGGCGATGATCTCAGCAAACCGTGCCGGTCTTGTCTCCGGGCGATTGCCATCGTCGTTTCACCGGGAGTCCATAGAAATAATCCTTTGTCTGCTTATCATCACTACAGCAAACCACTTGAACTACTCATGAGCCACTGTTCATGTCGCTATTGGGTCATGTACTTCGAATTATTCTTCGCCCTACAATACCATTCTTGCTCATCCTCCAAATACTTTACAGCTTCAAGTCTTTACCAGCGTGGACTGCCTTCCACTCTTCCACCAACCCAGCATAGTCCCGCGGCATATACGGCTCGGTGAGTTCCTTGAACCAGCCTCCCTTGCGGTTGTTCTGCAGGCCCATGTCTCGCAGAAGCATGTCAATGTAAGGAATTCCCTCGAATACAAAGTCTGGCAGAGTCGCGCCATATCCGCAAGGGTAGCGCCACTTGCCCCATTGTGTGTGCAGCATGATCTCCTCTACCACCTCGCCATTGGAGCTTGGCAGACGGTCCAATTTGTTGGCAAGGTATGCGGCGGCCCAGTGGCCCTGGATCGTAGCGCAGGTAGAAGTAGATACAGTCGACACTGCTCCCACCCAAGCAATGCTGCGGGCGAACGTGTAGCCAGAGGGGACGATGAAGCGGTACAGGCGAAGCGGGTCGGTTTCCTTGGGCGTGAAGCGAAGCTTGGGCTGGTCCTTGAGGCGAGGGAACATGTCGAGGACGTCCTTGTCGGCTTTCTGGTTGAGTCTGGTCCTCTCGGCTGGCGAGATATCTAGACCGAACCCTTGTGGACCAAGACCCTGGAACTTGATTGGCGATTCCTTCTTCCAGCCTGTTGAGCAGACGACAACATCGGCGTGCAATCTGGTTCCGTCGGCCAGGACTACTGTCTTGTTCTCCATGTGATCAATTTGGCCGATGTGGACTCGAATCTTCCCTTCTCTGACGAGATCGAACAGTGGCGTTTCGTAGTTCAGAATACTGAGGCCACTTCCAATCCAGAAAGCAGAATTCCATGGCTTGAGCTTCTTCAGCTCCGGGTGAGAATCGTATCCGTTCGCGCTGATGACATCGGCAGAGAGGATCTTCCAGAACGTGTCGACGAGCCAGCGGCCGATGAAAGTACCATGGAGGAAGCCACGGATGCCACCGTACCCGTCTTCCTTTCCCCACGGGCAAGGGGCCATCCAGGTCATCCAGCGGATAAGAAGCAGTTGGTCAAGACGCTTCTTGAAGGGAGTCACAAACGCTGGCGCAATCCACACCGGGCCGTGTCCGTCGTCTCTGATCACGAGATCGACAGTCGAGCCGGCCTTGACTTGAGCATAAGCCACATCGAAAGCAGACTTGGCACCTCCCACGACAACAGAGTTCTTGACATCCTTCAACTCAGGCGCGCGTGCACAAAAGTCCTTCGCGTGGAAGAGAGGAGCGCCCAGGTTCTCCTGGCCATTGTAGGTAGGCATGTTGGGTGTCGAGGTCAGACCGGTGGCGAGGATCAGCTTCTTAGCAATGATTGTCCGCCCACCAGAGGCGCCGGTCGCGAACAACTTCCACGCGTCGCCCGCAGGCTCGATCGCATCAACCTTGGTGCGAAACTTGATCTTGTCGAAGAAGCCAAAGTGGTGGGCGAAGTCGGTGAGGTAGCGGTTGAGTACTGTTCCCGGAATGTGGGCATTGGGTTTGACGCCGTATCTCGATTCCAGCATGGGGAAATCAGGGAACTCGTAAGTGCCAACCATGTTGTTGGATTTGAGTCCCGGGTAAAGTCTGTCTTTCGACCAAGTGCCACCTGGGGTTTCGGAGCTCTCGAGAACGGCCATTGTGTGGTTTGGCATCAATTGTGACGCAGCTTTGGCGGCGGCTAGGCCATACCAACCTGGTGAAGTACAGATCTCAGCGACATCATCTTAGGCATTGCGAGGAGCGAAGAATCGGGAGCTTACCAGCGCCGACAACGACAATGTCATATGTTTCGCTCATGGTGTAGGTATGTTGACAGTCAACTCTGAACGACTGCCTCACTGACTAAGAATGAATAGTAGGAATGGTTCTTCTGTATATAGATGGCACAGAATTGACAGCCACTCGTCCGCACCGGCGGTCACGCCCTACTTATAACACACACACACACACACACCCTCTCCGTATCACTCGGTCGGCCCTTGGGCGCGCGCGAGCAAGGAAGAGCGAATCCAAAGGGCCAAAGCTTGCGAGCTTGCGTATAACCGCAATCGTCGGTCGCCCCAAGACACAAAGCTACGCCTCCTCCAGAAACCACACCGCATCGGCATCCACATCCACATCCACACCCAGCGCAGGAGTGAGCGGGCCGCCCGATAATCTCCCCTCGACGATTGCATGCGCCACGTCTGCATACCAGGGGAGCGGTGGAGCGTACCCTCCCAGGTGCTTTCTTCCTTGTTCCTTTGCGGATCTACCCTGACTACTGTACAGGAACACTGGGCAATGGGATTGCAGTATTCGTTATGCGGGGGTCGGTAAGACCCTCCCAAAACCTTAAAGTGCCACACGGACCACTGTCGGCTACATACCATGCCAGAAGAGTGTGGGAGCGAGCAGCTAGCGATTATCCGACCACTGGTCCTGTATATGAGATAAGGAAGTGGTAGTATCCGACGCATAGGGTCTGGCTGTAGAGGCCTGCCGCGTGTTTGGATTCGGGTCGCTTGTATGAGCACAGAATCGGCAATGGGCTGCGATAGGGAGCTGGCGATTGTGCTGGTGGCGGTGGCTGTTGGATGAACCCGCAACCTTTTCAGCAACAGGGTGGGAGAATTAACAATCGGTACCAATTTTCTGGTTCTCGTACGCGCGGTCGTGCGGTGTACAGTCCGACGTGTCTGTCTCAAGCGGAAGTAAGTTCAAAAACCTGGAACTACTGTCATTGCAATAGTCTGAGTACGACCCGTGTATATTCATTGTTATGATGCATACGACGCGAAACTCCATCTACTTCTCATAGCTAATCAACCCATCAATAGTACCAGCATGCAACCCGCCCGTAATCGCAATGTCAGCAGCCGTCGTGTGCACCGACGCATCGCTCAAGAAATACACCGCGGCGCCCGTGAGATCGCTCTGCTTGCTCAGGCGCTGGTTCGGCGGCGCCAGCCACATTTGCTCGCCCTCACGCTTGCTGGGCTTCGCTTCGCGGATGTTGCGCGTCTGGTCCGAGTCGACGAAGCCCGGCGAGATGGTGTTGACGCGGATGCCGTGAGGCGCCAGCTCGACGCCGAGGACTTTGGCGAGCTGCATCACGCCGCCTTTGGACGCGTTGTAGGCCGCCATGCGGTAGCCGGGCAGGGCGATGTGCGCGGATTGCGAGGCGATGAGGAGGATGCTGCCGGGCGCCTTGCGCTCGATGAGGTGTTTGGCGACCATTTGGGCTGTGAAGAACGTGCCGCGGACCTACATGATGGATAAGTAAATGAGGTTTGATGTGACTTGTCGGGTGGCGATACTTACATTGATCTCCTGAATCCTTGTAAACTCCTCCCATGTCTGCTCAACAAACGGCTTATCGATCGCAATACCCGCAGACGGCACGCATCCATCAATAGTCTGGAAAGTGTCAAGCGTCTTCTGGAACGCTGCTTGCAAGCTCTCCTGCTTCGTGACGTCGGTTTGGACGTAAAGCGTTTTGCTGCCGAATGTCGATGTCCAGCATTCGAATTCCTTCTGGTCGACGGGGCCGTTCTGGATGTCCCATACGGCGACGTTGCCGCCCATCTCGCAGATAGCGCGAGAGATGGTGAAGCCAATGCCTTGAGCGCCGCCGGTGACAATGTAGGTGCGGCCGGTGAGCTCGAAGGCTGAGCGGACTGACGACATTTTTTTTATGTATTTTATCTTTGTGTGATGTGTGCTGTTCTTTTGTTGGTCGGTTTCTGTTGAATTGAAACCAGGATTTCAAAACAAAACAAAAAATGATGTAAAGACGGTATGGTGATATTTTGGATCAGTCAACGCTGTTCTACCAACAGACTTGTAATGCAATGACTGGGGTCTCCATGGTCAAATCTTTGGCTCCAGCAGTGGCCTCTCTCGGGCCTGCAACCCAGAACTCGCCGGCGTTGATCCGTCTCACATCGGGCCGCTGCAGGCTGCGAGAGCTATTCCACAAAGAGCCTGGTCGGCTGTCGTGATTTGCCCTGCCGAGGTGCAATTGCCGAAAGGGACTTGGGGGCGTTTTCCGACTTATCGCAACTTCGATCGACACGTTTGCATCAATGACCGGTACACTCCAAGTTGAGAGTTTCCAAAGAAAGTGTAGATAAGCTGGCGAACGACTTTTAACGCTGGTGTAAATCCGAACGGAGATATGAGACCGTCTTAGAGAATTACCTACTACACACAATCTTTCAGACCATGCCGTACGCCGACATCACCAAGCCTCCGGCACCGTTGCCTGCCGCCAAACTGCAGGTCTTGAAATCTGGTGTATCTCTACAGCCACCTTTGACAAGACTTGGCTCTGGACCGGGCTTGATCCTTTTCACGACTGATGATATATACGACGAGGAAGTGACCCAGCGTGATGATGCACCCACGGCGGTGCTCAAGTGGGCTGAGGAGGGCTATAGTGTTGTCCAGATTTCCGCTGCAGCAGTTGGAGGCTCGAAGATAGAAGACCTACTCACCGAAGCTGTTAAGGCGATCGAGCGATGCGATGCTTGTCAGCCAAAAGACAAAGTCGGTGTAGTCTGTGAGTCCAAGTCATCACGCAGTTCAAGTATGGATGGCTGCTAATCACCCATTTAGCCTACTCAAAAGATCTCTGGGACGTAGTAAGACCAGCTCTCGCAAAATTCCCAAAGATCGTCGCCGGCGTTGTCTATGTTGATGGCTCAGAATCCGAAGCATGCGGAGCCGACAGCTTGCCTCTGCTTAAACATGTCGCCGGGCCTCCGAAGCAGGTCGGTGCCAGGTCAGCCGGAAGCCTCAACAAAGATTACCACTACCCCAAGTCACAAGGCCAGTGGTTCTCAGCTGGTGGCGCTGACTTCGACTATGCTGCGGACTCGGTGGCGCACACACGAAACCTGCAATTCTTGAAGCCGAAGATGGGCGGTCCCTACTTCGACCTGGAAGATATTTGGGAAGAGCACACGTTCTACGAATTTGCCGACAGGTCGGTCGAGCATACTATGAGTACTATGGTACAGGAGCCATACGTGAACCATGTCCCAACTGTGAGTCCAATCTCCTGAGCTTTACGAGACATTTACTGACAATGTTGAACAGTTGACTGGCGGCGTAGGGAGGAGCAGTCTGACAGTCTTCTATCGGAACAACTTCATCTTCAACAATTCGGCAGATACTGATCTCGAGCTTGTCAGTCGCACGATTGGCATCGATCGTGTGATTGACGAGTTTATCTTCAAATTCACACACGACAGAGAGCTCGATTGGCTGTGCGTTCCCACCTTCATGCCGATTTTCTTTCAGACACTCAGCTGACATTGTCCAGGTTGCCCGGTGTGCCACCTACCTTCCGCAAAGCAGAAATTCCTTTCACGGCGGTCGTGAACATCAGAGGCGACAGGCTCTACCATGAGCATATCTCGTGGGACCAGGGCACAGCTTTGAGACAGCTTGGCCTCCTGCCAGAGTATCTGCCGTTCCCTTATCCTTTGCCTGAGGGCAATGCATTGCCAGCAGGTGCAAAGGCGGAGTACCGTCTGCCGGTACTTGGTATCGAGACGGCGGACAAGCTACGCAATAGGAAGTCGGTGCCGTCCAACCAAATGTTCAAATATGAAGTGCGGGAGAGGAAGGCCTAGATGGGCTTTTGATTAATTTGGCGTATACAAGTGCGGTTTGCATGAATGAATTAATGTCCCAAATCCGACTGCAGGTCATATCATACAATCTGTAGCGCTACGATTCCTCTCAGCTGTTGCTCGTCCACATTGCCCTGTGACTCCGTTGTCCTGAATGCCTGAGAATCACCCAAACTCTCGACCGTCATAGTATGAGCCATGTCCAACACCGTACCATTGTAGGTGCGGATGCCGACATCTGCAGCATCTGATGTGGGATAGCGGACGACGGCGGGGCTGCGTGTGCAAAGTCAACTTGGCTCACCATGGTATAATATAGTGGTACAGTTGTACCCTAAGCTATGTCCTGCTCCATCGACTGGAACATATATCTTGGTATGGTCATCAACATTGGTCTCCGAGAGCTTTCGGAGGAGGAATCTGTTCAAGGCTCGCTGCGATTGCTGAGGCACTGTTGGTATCCCGCTGAGTACTACGAGGTTCTCGTCACGTGGAGCTTCCATTATCCTCAAGTTAGTAAGATGTTATGTCCGGCCGGAACACGGAATTGTCACAAACGAGGTCGCCACCAGCCACTGGAGATCTGGTGCCGATGTGGCCTGCTGTACCACTGAAGGTCTTGGTCCAAGCACGCGGGGTCGAAAAGCCAAATCATGGTCCGACCACATCCGTTATCGAGCACACTCCAGCTGGGTCGGCTAAGGGCTGGACTAAGTCAGATAACGGTCGCGATGTTATGGTACGCGTGCCATGGTTCTGCTTGGGTCTGTACAGAAGTGAACGGGAGTCCAGCTCTGGGAGCATTCATTTCATACGGTGTGTGGCGTGATACACCTCTTCCTCCGTCTTCATTACAAGCGCGGGTAAGGCCACAGTAACATGCCGCGACCGAAAGTCCACGAGAGCCAACGCCAAAGAGCGGCAGAGGGTGGGTATAGAGCGAATCCTTCATGTTCGGTGTCAGACGTGATTTACTGACTTGTATTTTCTGCTCTGAACAGCATGTTCATTCTGCAGAGAGAGCAAGAAGAAATGCAGTGGGGCGGCCCCCTGCACGCAATGTCTGCGGAGAGGACTGCCCCATGAGTGTCACATCACATACCTGCCGCGAGGCTTCAGATCGAGGAATAAGCACAATGCTTCTACCGGAGCCACTCGACAGTCCTGGAATAATGGCTCACGACCTTCAGCCACTTCTGCCCAAGAGACAGGCGGTGCAACGCTACCGAGTCCCTCAAATGTTTCTGGCAGCCTGCCTGACACTCATATGACAGCAACGGCCGGAATTATCGGACCATTGTCGCCTTCTGAATCCCGAGATGGCAATGACGATAACAGGAGTTATCATGCCGGAGGCTCTACTGCAACAGCTCCTTTGGGCAATTATGCAGCGTCGGAACACACATCTTTGACCAAACCTGGCCCGCGAATGCTGCTTAGCTCCCATGGCGAAAGAGGTATGTCAATGTGACTCCTATCCCTCTTGGCTGACGAGTGGCATTTTCTCATTGTTACAGTCTACGTCGGAGCTGCTGCTTCGATAGCTTTCCTCCAAACTGTGAGGCGGGTGGTCGCTGGACAAATCGGGCCCACGAACTTTTCGCAAAACATGGACAGCGAGAAGATGCTGGAAATTGAGACTCCTCAGTCCACAGACGACACCATGGACCTTACAGTAGAGCAGAAGCTACATTTTCTGCAATGTTACTTCTCAGTGGTCAGTATTCCTTTTGCATGTGAAATGGCAGCTATAGCGGCTGACCCTGTTACCTCTAGACGGAAGCATTCATCGATATCTTTGACCCAGCAGAACTTGAAGCTTGCATAACAAGTAGTGGCAGAGGTTCTTTCTTGGGTGCGACAGATGAAGACAGCGGATCTGACAGAAGAAATTCTTCCACTGAACAGTCTAGTCCGCTGAGACGAGCAACTCTTGATCTAGCCCTTGCTATTGGTGCACAATGCACGTCGAAGCAGGACTCCCAGAATATCGCCAGGGCTCTGTTCCGCAAGGCTCAACGTCAAGCTTTATCGGAGATGATCCAGGATCCCGATCTTGACATGGTCAGAACATACCTTCTGATGGCGTTTTACATGCTGGGCGAGTGTCGTAGAAATACGGCGTACATGTACCTGTCCGTTGCCGCACGAGCAGCCATCGCTTTAGGTCTACATAGCCCAAGCTCGTACTCCCGGCAGCAACCTCTTGACACGAATGACAAACTAAGGTTGGTAGCCTACTGTGCTAGTGCTTTCGTCGTTCGTCGCTAACTAGATCATCTAGGCTCCGCGTCTGGATGACATGTCGTGTGGGCGACAAGCTCGTCAACTCACTGCTTGGTCGCCCAGCTACCACCATTGGCATCCTAGAACAGCTTGATCCTGTCTATACAGACCTCAATTCCGGTAAAGATCATGGCCTGAAATGTATGGTTGCCGCCTACAGGATTGTCTCCATTATCGACGAGATCAATACCAAGCTCTACAGCGAGCAAGATGTTCGGCCTGCGGTGGTAGAGCAACTCCTACAATCCATTGACACCTGGAAGCGTGACTGCCTGCCATCGTTACAACCAGGCGTTCAAGAGACATCACTGCCACCGGGAGATACATCAACGGACCCAAAACAAGGGTCTGTGGGGATTTTGCACGTCTCCTGCCTGTACTACTTCGCGGTGATATTGGCCACCCGACCAGTCTTCATCTCAGCTCTCACACTACAACAAGGGCAAAAAGACCAGGAATCACCGATGAGCGATGCGTGCCTAGATGCAGCAGTGTTCCTTGCACAGACATGTGTCGAGGCACTCGATACCGGCTTACTCGCGAGCAATATGTGTATCATGAAGTGAGTAATGACGCCCAGATTATCTACAAATTTACTAACGACATCACAGAGCGCTTGTCTTCGCCGCAGGCCTTGTCCTTGGTGTTCGCAACTTTGCTAAGCCCGGCAGCAATTTTGAGACCGAGCGTGCATTCGAAGGTGCAAAACGAGTCCTCAGTTTCCTCGCCACGCGCAGTCCACAGGCCAGCCACTACCTCGACATCCTCACCTCCCTATCCAATGCCATTGCGGAACAGCGCTCCCGCACGGAACACGGCCGTGCGAATCGTTATGTGTCTAGATTGTTCTCTTTCGGGTCGGCGACCTCGAATGTTGAGACCTTCGCCGATGGCATGCACAACGACGCTTCTGGCATGGCAGGTCTGTTGGGAGATTCGGGGTCGGTTGCCATCGACGACCTACCTTCTCTTAGCGGTAGCCCTTCGAGGTGGCCTGGTAATGAACCGCTTGACCCAGAGCTGTTCATCGACTGGGAGACCGTCAACATCTCCCATTGGGATAACTTTCCTTTTTCAATTTAGCTATATACCCTTCACTTGCCTTGAATCATATCAACAGAAAGAAAAGTTATATCGTGTGTTTCTGTTTCATCATTGCATTGGCTTGCTGTAATATGCCCTTTCCCGGTAGCGAAATTCAACAACACTTCTTGGCGATACAAGGGATCAGCACTCAGAGTGGCTCACACACACCCAATTAGTAGTGTCCTAACATCAGGAATGATTGGGTGCACGACATCAGCGTACCGAGCGAACTCCTCGAAGTACGCGCCGAAGAACTCTGCTGGAGAAGATATAATAGCGCATCTGTTTCGATTTTCACGACGGCTCGTGCAAACTTTGGCTCATACTGTTAAATTCAAAAGGGTCGTTTCACTTGTGGAAACCCTTTTCCCGTGCCTGGTACAGTTCTCGTAGATACAGGCTAAATCCATTTTTGCTATCAAAGCGTAAAGCAATCATGAAAAGGAAAATAGACGGGTATATGAGAAGATTATGCGCTCGCGCCAATAACAATGCCGTTCGGAAGCTTGAGTCCAACCGGCAGGCCGCAAATGAACTTGTCGGCGTACTTGACTTGCTTCCTGGCAGCCAACTTCTCCTCGATGTCGCGGTACATGTCATATCTAAGAGGCGGTCAGTGACGCTGGTCTCACATTCAGGGGGGTTTTCTGGTGACTTACGCATTCATCTCCTCAATCGTCAGCACCTTGCTCTCATCTTCAACTTTGTAGAAGGGCAAGTCTCTGTTGTTGGAGAAGCCAATGCGCTCGTTGATGTTATAGGCGGCCTTTGCTGCTGATGATTGGACTCTTGTGGCGCGAGGTAGTCTCACAGTGGTGTAGACAGAAAGAGCTTGTTCCACGTTTCCGTCGAAGTACTCTGGGCTAAAGAGAATGCCGAGAGCAGCAGCGTCTTCGATGGCCATACAAGCGCCCTGGCTCTGGTGAGGCATCATAGGGTGTCCAGCATCACCGATGAGGCAGACTCGCTCCTTGTTCAGGTACGGGTACGGGTCGTGGATCCACAGTCTCCAAGGCTGAATCTCCTTGCCGATACCAAGGTGGCCAAATACTTGTCGGTCGAGCTCAGGGTAGTGGTCCAGGAGCTCACTCACGGGGCGATCCTCAGCGCCCCAGGCTTGGCTGACAGCGTCGCCCCGCTCGCGCTCGAAGAAACAGTAGTAGGACAGCAGCTTTCCGCCGTTGCAGGGAGACAGGACAATCTTGTCCCACTTGCCCTCTTGGCCTCCCCAGTACTCCAGAGCTTCGTTCTTGGAGTAGTCGACGAGGCCAGCTTTGACGGCATCTTCGGTCATGACGTTGCAGTGGAGACACTGTTGGTCTGCGATTCTACGCTTAGGGTGGATGCCGATAACGCCACGGATAACAGAGCCGATGCCATCAGCTCCGACGATGAGATCGTGGGTCGCGGTGACTCCGTTCTCAAAGGTGATAGTGTTCGTCTCCAGATCGATGGTTTTGCACTAAGCCAATAAGTCAGTCTCACGGCGTAGAGTGTCAGGTTCAATAGCAGAGATAATCTTACTTTGTGATTGACGACCAGCTTGGCAGCTTTGCCCTTGCCCTCTTCGTCTAGTGCGGAGTCCTTGAGCATGGCATGCATGTACTGCCTGTGGAACATGTTGTAGACATGTCCCCATCGCTCTTCGTAGTCTTCTAGGCTGTACTCGCTGACAGGCTCGCCGGTCTTCCAGTCCCTGTTGATCAATTGCTTGAGGATCACAGGGTCGCCTTTCGCGACGTCGATTTCCCATTCGTGCAGCCATCGTGTACCGTTGGCAGCACACGAGACTGAGGCTCCAACCTCTCCAGCAAAGTCTGATCGCTCGTAGATAACAACATCGTGGCCGGAGCGTCTCAAGGCGATCGCGACACACATGCCGCCGATGCCGCCACCAACCACACCGACGTTGAGCTTTCTCCAGCCAGCAGTCATTCTGGTTGAGATGTGGTTGACAGTAGATGAGTGGGTTGTAAATTGATGATCCGAGATGAATGTAGATGCCGATGTCAAGGCACAGTGGAAGTTGGTACACTTGTAGATAGTCTTATACAGAACGAGATGGTGGAGAGGTCGCTAGAAGTGCTGTAAAACAGCTATCTCTTATCTTCTTGCATGGTTGCATAATTGCCGCCCGCAGCTCACCTAGCGAGCTGGTTAATTGACGGATCATGTGCTGTGCGGCCAACTGCTACTCGCGGTCCGACAATCTTTGCTATCAAGCCACGTGCGCAAGGTTCGTGATGATGAAGGTGGCGGCTATGTACTCCCGATCCGCTGCCAATTGCGCCTGGGAACACAGCCGACACAATCGGGTAACGCACTTCCATCTGTTCGGCGTCGTAGATTGCCATCATCCTGCAAGATGCACGCACCGTTGGCAGATAAGGTATCTTGCAGATTGCTTGAATTCGACGTTGTCGTCAATAGTACTAAGTTCGTCGGGGCTGTGAGGTCGGCGATCGTATCCGAGCTCATTGCGAATCTGAACCTCGCGCAATTCGTTCCTATTTGCTCGAGGAATCTCAACCTTTGAACGACATAGGCAGGTACAGCACTCTGATGATTTCGTGCGGGCATGCCTATCGATAATGCTTTACTACACAACAAGTTTCCATATGGTACAGTCGGCCATGTTGACATGAAAGCCAATGGTCGAAAAGCGGTATGGCATTCTCACATCTTTCACAATTTACACACTCATTGTCCTTTGATAAGACCACATGAACCCATATATAAACAATGCAAAAAACGTGTGACACTTCGGATTCATAGCGAAGAGCCTCGTATTGAGCTTGTGTCCCCAGCAAGGGAGAGGGGAGTGCGGCTATGATCGGGATGAGCGCGGCTGCCCGAGGGCAGATAGAGAGTAAGCATACTTTCAATAGCCAATCGGACTAAAACTCATTGTTAGACCAGCTGACGACCATGATATTTATCAGAGAGGTCGCATGAGCCAATTGTCACTGGTGTTCTTGCAAGCATTGTATAGCTTAGTATCAACTTGCAGAGTTTGGGCGAGAGCGCAGATATGTCCAAAGAAAATGTGTTCATGAAATCTATACGAAAGCTCTAACTTAAGCCTTGCTATCCTTGAAGTCGCCAAGCTTCAGCAGCTTTGCAGCATTGTCGCGTCCAATCTTCTTTTTGTCTGACTTGTTCATTGGGATGTCGTCATACCAGTTGCAGGCGTCGCCGAATGACTCGAATGGGTAGTCGATCGAGAACAGGATGCGATCAGCTCCAACCTCACCGAGGCAGAATTGTAGTGTGGACGTCGAGAAGTGGCCGCTGGTGGTGATCCAAAGGTTCTGCTCGAAGTACTCACGAATAGTCTTCTTGCAGGACAGACCGAGAGGCTTCTTGATGTCTTCAAACCAGTGGTTAATTCGCCACATGTCGAAAGGAATGTGCTCGCCCAGGTGACCAAGAATGACTTGAAGTTTAGGGTGACGGTCGAAGACGCCATTTGTGACCATTCCGAGAACGTGCAAGCTGACACCTTGGGCAAAACTCAATGGAGGACCGATTAGCCATGAGCGCTTTGCCCACAGCTTCTCGTGAATAGTGCCGGTAGGGTTTCGGGGGTGAAGATAGAACGGAACGTCGAGCTCCTCAACAGTAGACCAGAACACGTCCCATTCCGGACCATCGTAGAAGACCATGTCGTCGCCATCCTTGCCAGCTCGTTGAGTGTCGTTGACAAGGGCACCCTTGAAGCCGTACTCCTTGACGACTCTCTTCAGCTCTGCAGATGCCTCGTTGGGATCGTGCATGGACAGAGTGCTAGAAGATCATATCAGCCAATGTTCTGGACACTTGATGTCCGATGAATACATACGCGAAGGCACTGAAGCGGTCCGGGTGGGGTTTGATTGCTTCCGCAATGTAGTCGTTGACTTCGACTGCAAGAGCTTGTGCTTCTTTGGGATCCCAGACGTCCTGAACACCGGGAGCTGTGTACGACAAGACGGTGTGGCCAACGCCATGTTCATCCATGTACTTGATGCGTCTGTCGGTGATGTCTGAGATTTCAGCTGCATGCTTTGCGGCGTCGATGGCAAACAACGATGCCCACCACTGTGTCTTCTCGTGGAAGCGCGGCAGCGCGAAGGCTTCCTCTAAAGCGACTTTGCCCAACATTGTGATATTTGGTATATGGTGGAAGGAAGAAATGGGCTGCTTTGTTTGAAATTAAAGGGTATGTTGGACTTGTTGCAAAGTAGAGTCGAGTCCCAGCTGCGAGAAAGACTTGTTTTAAACCTCATAACGAACCGGTTACCTTCGCCTATTGCAATAGCTCAGCATCATGTGATAGACGGCGGAAATGCGGAGTCGTAGACTGCAGAGCATGGCAAGGTACTGATCCGAGGAAAAGGGAACACACCCGCTCTCAGTGTCCGCGTTCGCTAGATGTACAGAAAGTGCCTGCGCAACCGCCACATGCCAAAGTATATAGATTGGATCCGATGCGACAAGGCCGTCGCCAATGAGCGTACGCTGATTCTGTATCTCCAAAGGCAAATACGCGTCACGAAAACCCCTTTGAGGGTTGAATCCCTTGGCAGAGGACCCTGTCCGCTGTCTGGGGCGCATATCCGCACCACCACAACACCACTCCTTTGCAGTCCGCTAAACGGATATGGCACCTTACACGACAAGTTTCAGGCCCGCTGCCTGGCTGCAAAGCAATCACGTGGACTCGTAAGCAAGATCCCTGGTCCATGTACCTGGCGGGGAAAGTCGAAGGTGGTCCGTGTTGCTGCCCTTGATAAGTATCGTGCTGTAGAAGGCTTCGCGATGTAAGTCTTCCATGACAGTTGAGTCTTGGAGATTCTCCCACCTTTAATACACAAGTCTTCCTTGCCCTGATATCGACACCCTTCAACCCACCACTGCTCCAACACCGTCATGGGTTCCAAAGTCGAGTCCGCCCCTTTGGGCAGCGAGTTCACCCAGAAGGTCATAGAATCGATGGGTCCCAACACACCTCCACGGCTCAGAGAGATCATGTCCTCGCTGATCAAGCACCTACATGAATTTACTATTGAGACGCAACTTACAACAGACGAATGGATGATCGGCGTCAACGCCATAAATTGGGCTGGACAGATGAGTGACGACAAGCGTAACGAAGGACAGCTGATGTGCGATGTCCTCGGAATTGAATCATAAGTCACCCACGAGCTTTCTCACTGCGTGGCTTGAAATGCTGACCGAATCTACATTAGTGGACGACATCACATTTTCTGCTGCTACGAAAAGCTCAAATGGTCTGACAGCCTCTGCCATCTTGGGTCCGTTCTGGAGAGAGGACCACCCAGTACGCCCAAACGGCACCACAATTAGCTTCGACACGCCCAAGGATGCTCAGGTGGCGTTCATGTACGGCCGAGTCACAGATGTGAAGACTGGCAAGCCTATCGCAGGTGCCACTGTCGATATCTGGCAAGCATCTACAAATGGTAAAACTAAACGCTCTGCTGCCAGCGGGCCTTTCGCTGAGTATTTTACAGGCTTGTACGAACAGCAAGATCCCAACCAACAAGACTTGAATCTCCGCGGCCAATTCGTGACAGACGAGGACGGAAACTACTCACTCTACTGTCTGCGACCAACGCCATACCCTGTCAGTGCCACATTACCAGCCTACCTTTCGAACAAGCTGCTAACATACCCAAGGTCCCTGACGATGGTCCTGCCGGACAACTCTTGAAGATGATGGACAGACACCCATTCCGCCCCGCACACATCCATCTCGTGGTTCGCCACGAGGGCCACAGCTCATTGACAACGCAAATCTTCGACAAGGGTTGCAAGTATCTGGCTGACGACAGCGTGTTTGCTGTCAAAGACGAATTGGCAGTGACTTTTGCGCCTAGAGACGGCGATCCGCAGGCGAAGTTGGGATTGGAGTACAACATCACTTTGGCGCCGAGCTCCTGAAGACACAGTCGTCTTTAAAAAGATATCCCCTGATTAGCGTACGCAGTTTTCATCCAGAAAGAAGATATTCCGCTTGGCTATCGCAATGCTCACGAGAAGAACGCGCAAAGATATTGATACCGGCTCGAACAAATATCTCCCCATCGAGCCCGACCAAATCTTGTTTCAAAAGATTGTATTGTGCTTGGCTGTCGCACTGTCCACGAGAAGAACTCGTAAAGACACCCTACCACCCCCTCCACCTTGTCCAAACATCGACAATCGTATCCGCATCTCCCTCCTCCGAATCAACAATCAAATACCACCCAAAGCTAGGCCCACACATACACGCATGATTCGGCCACAGCAACAACTTCTGCCCAACCTCCAGTTTCCGCACCTCCTCAGCCGGACCCTCCCACGTCAACACGCCGTGTTCCTGGCTGATTCGACCAACAATCCATCCCTTCTTCTCGCCCTCAGGGTCGTAAAATTTGCCATTAGTCTCCGGCCACGGGCTCACGACTGCCCAGCCAGGATAGCTCTTGCATGGCTCGCGGCCCAGCACAATGGAGCCCGCGGCGATCATGGCTTCGGGCTTTTCGCGCTCATTGTACACGCTGACCACTTCCACGAGAGCTCGGAGGCCGAGGTCGGCGAACGATAGCATGCTCTTGCTAGGGTCCGAAGAAGAGTGCTGTGGCCTAGCACGTGTCGCAAGCTGCTGCATGTCCATCACTGGATAGACGCCGGCGTGAATTTCCACAGCGAAGCTCTGTCCAATCCGCTCGAGCAGCGCTCTATACTCCTTGCCACCCTCGCAGTTTTCAACGATATTCTGCGTCGCAGTCGCAGTAGGCGTCGCGCCAATCGACAACACAGCCTTAGGCGCATTCGGATCCTTCGAGGCCGTCGCGCCAACACACTTCAAGAACTCGAGCGCAGCCTGCTCGACGCCCTCGAGCTCTTCGGCGAAGAACTTGAGAGCTTCCTGTGGGTCTCCCACGCCGTACGAGTGGCCCATGTGCGCATAGAAGCCCGCCGTATGGGTGCGCTGCGAGGATTTGAGAGCGTACGCGAGGTCGCTGAGCTGGGCTTGGCCTACGGCGACGCCAGCGCGGTGGTAGCCGATGTCGATTTTGACGAAGACGGGGATTTGCCCGGGCCAGGTTTCTCCGGAGACGCTTTCGAGTAGGCGGACGTGGTCTGGGTGGTCTACGAAGAGGGAGATGGTGTTTTCTCCTAGTATGCGGGCTATGGCTCCTAGTCTTGGGATGGATGACGGTGCGACTGGCAAGCCGTAAATTACCTGATTCTAGAATCAGTCTTATGTTCAGTATCAGTGATACTCGTGTGGTGACTTACATTGACATCCTTTCCTTCCCTCTTGCACTCCGCCAACCAAGGCATCAAATTCTCAACCTCCGCCACCGTGCTTGCAATCAATTTCACACCTTGGCGATCTGCGCCAACCTGTAGTTTCGACAGCTGCGTGGTCTACGACCGACGAAAAGCACAAGTCAACATCTTGCTCAAGTCATAAAGCATAGAAATTGTATGGCCACCGAGTTGACCGTACCTTATGTGTCTTGACATGTGCTCTGAAGCCAACGCCGAGTTCCTTCGCTGTATCAAGCATGAGCTTACAGTTACGCCTTATAACTGCAGCATCGATCACAACAGCCGGTGCTTGGACATCTTTAATCTGGCGGCCGAGGAAGTGATGTTTGAGAGCTGTGTCCGAGGCTTGTGGGATGAGAGATGGGGCATGGAACGGCAGTGTCGCATTTAGAGCAGCCATCTTGATAGTACGATCTCAATGTCTTGAAGATCGACTTGTACGGTATCGAGTATTCGAATTTCCAGATTGAGGAGCTGTATCGAGCTGGTATAGACGAGCAGGCTTGGCGACAGCGTCACTCCTGCCAGAGAGAAGTAATAAGAATTCGGACAACTTTTAATTCTTTTGTCTTTTTTCCTGCAACAAACCCGACACCTCGAGTATCAGGTTCATATCAAAATCTATATATCTAACAACGACGACGACACGTGGAAAGAGAGAGTCACGCCCTACAGATAGTGGAGCCTCAAGCTGCGTATCAGTAGGCCTATCTATCCTCCGACAAAATCCCAGCAGCAGCAGCAGCAGCAGCGGGCAGCCAACGGCCAACTGCGGAAGGGGACAATATTCATCCGCCACAGCGCGCGCGAAGAGACGCGATACCACAGCCAGAATTACCCCAATTTAATTGCGACGCAGCGTAGCGATAATGGATCAAGGCACGAAGCGCAAAGCCGACGACGGCGGCTCGGGTTCGTCTGATAAGAGGAGCAAGGTGAGTTTTTGTCTGTTGTCGTTATTCGGAGGCGAAATTTCATTTCATGAGCGAACGCTTCGAAGTCGCATACCTTTTTTTGGAAACGGCTAACTGGCCGACATCGTCTGCCAACATCTACAGAAAAATACAACAACTAACAGTATTATGTGCTGCTCCAGACGAAGAAACAATGGCGCGTCCCGCGCGGAAACCAAAACTCCGCGCAAGCGCCTCGAGCAATCATGCCGGGCGACAGCGGCATTTTCGCCACGTGCAACAAAGGGCGTGAGGCGAAATGCGTAGGCGAGCTTCGCGACCTGTTCGCCGAGTACGCTGATCAACTGTACGGCGACGGTGACGGCGACAGCGATGATGAAGGCGACAAGGGCACGGCGAGCATCGAGAACGACATCCAAGCCGAGCTCGCGGGCATTCAGAAGCCGCCGAAGGGGCAGCTGTTTGTGCCTGTGAAGCTGGATGTGCAGTGTGGTGAGCACCTACCTACCTGTCAATTTTCATTTGGATTCGCTTATGTGGACGAGAAAGGCAAGAAAGCGAGAGCTGACTCGATTTGATTTGCAGTCGTGTTCTTCAAAACCGTCGCTCCGGTCGAGCCGGTCAGTTTCATACACAAGATCTGCGAGGATGCCATGGCAAACCCGATGCACAAGAGGACGCGGACGGCGAAGCGGCTGGCGCCTATGACTCTGATGGGAAAGGCGACGATGGAGGGGTTGGAGGAGGTAGCGAAGAAGGTGCTGGCGCCGCACTTCCATCAGGCGCCTGTGACGCCGAAGAAGGTTAGTGGTGATGATGCATTGCATTGTTTGTTGAACGACCACACATATATCCGGGCACATGACTAACGGAAGCGACTCGACTGCAGTTCTGCGTCCGCCCTAACATGCGAAACCACAACACGATGAAGAGAGACGCCATCATCAAGACGCTCGCCGGGCTGGTCGGGCAGCCTCACAGAGTGGATTTGAAGAACTACGACCTCCTGATTACTGTGGAGATCTATAAGGTGGGTTTTCTGCATCTGCAACTGCAAGCCATAGGCGAAGAATGCTACCTCACGTTGTCGAATGCTACATTGCAACAGTGCTGACTATTAGACGCAGAACATATGCGGCGTTAGTGTTGTGGATCATCGCTTCGAGGAACTTAAGCGATACAACATCTCTGAGATTTTCGACCCGACGCCGAAGGAGGAGGCGGTGAAGGAAGGAGACAAAGCTGAAGTGCAAGTTTCAGCTGCTGCTGTTGAGACGAAGGCAGAAGAGGAGGCGGTCCCCACAACAGTCGCTGCTGTGGCTACTGCTGAAGACAAGAGCGGCGCGGCCGCGACAGATGAAGTCTCAGTAGACGACGATGACAAGGTGGTGGAAGGCGATGGCGGTATTGCCGCTCGCCAATGACGACGCGACGTGCAGAGACAAGGGCGTCTCCGGTTGTCAAGGATGAGCTGCAGGCGGCGGCGAGCTCGGCCCAGGGCTCCGCAGCAGACAGGGCCACTGACGAGTAGTGATGATGACTAGTTACGCGAAGAAGACAGATACCGTCTCTCTTAGCGCCAATACCACAGAAGAGCCAGCTGGACGAGTGTCGACGCGGTGTACGTATATTACATTACAATCTCGATGCTACGCGAGTGCTCGCCGGGGATTTTTGCGCATGCGTTTTGCTTTGCTTTAGTGTGTGGGGCTGGTATTCCACTTTGTGTACTGTAAGCGAGCGAGCGAGCTCTCGAAGAGCGAGTCGCGGCGTGTGATAGCCGTTGAGAGGATGATATGAGGACCTATCCCCGTCTGCATATGTCTACGTGAGGGAAGGGCATTGCGCGTACGAAAGCAGGAAGGAAGGGAGCAAAAGAGGGTCTGTAGGTTTGTGAGGGAACAGATGCGAATGCGCGTGTTTCAGGACGCGGTGGGGACGGTTGACGACAGGCGTGCAGGAGTAGCGTTGGCCTGATCGGTAATTAAGCGAGAAAGGCAATCAATCCCTGGGAAAGTTCGAAAGGCGAGGAGGGTTGGAAGCCTGAGGTGACGGCAGCAGGATTCTGGAAAATATGCTTTCGGAGGAGATGACCGAACGGTCGGGTGCACCATGGGAATACAGTACTGTAGTGGTGAGAGAGGCGAATGGATGGATGGTCAGGGAGGGTACGATCCGTATCCCTGGTATATCAGCGTGCCGTGCATGCATGTGAGTGGCTGAGAGGCTGATGAGATGACAGGTTCTCGATCTCCCACCTGGAGAACGGGACATTTGGATCTACGATGCCGGATGTATAGCAGGCGTCGATATGTATGGCGATGACAAGAGCCAGTGTGGTGCCTCGACTCGGAGATGGCTCGCCCTCGATCGATCTCACTGGCACACTGGGCTGAGGAAGGCGGGCGAAGAAGAAGAAGAAGAAGAAGAAGAAGGACGACTGGGCCCACCAGGGAATTGATCAGCCGCGATGGAGTACTCGCTTGCTGCGACGCCGTTTGAAGTCTAACTCCACCGCTGCATCTCGACTGCCGGCCGGATAACAATCAGTCAACAAGCATTATCATTGTTACTGTGGAATCGTTATCCTGCTGTCGTGTCATCTCCGTCGCAGCGCTGCCTCAGCTACAGTGTGAGCCCTCGCTATCTGTCTGCACCCTTACCCTCGCATCATCATCATCATCGTTGTCATTGCTACGGCATCCAGCGCTGCACGTAAGCGAAAGTGCTGCAGCCCAGCCGTCATAGGCATGGCCGCCGCCTGACCTGACAGGTGAAGCGGCCAGGCGTGTTGTGTCACAGTATGTACACATGTTGTACCGTGTGTGTGCGTGTGTGTATGGGTGTTTGTATGGTTGTACGCATGCATGTATGTACATGCCATGTGTCTGCCATGATTGCATGTGGTACAACTGCAATCCTCCAGCAGACACGCGAACAACAAGGACAAGCCTTCGCAAACAGGCGAGCCGGCATGCGCAGGCCATCCAATAATCGCTGACCGCATGCCACGAACCGAGGGCTCGTCGAGGCTCTCTCGCTCTCTGGTGCACGTTCAGCCTTCTCGCTTACTTCCAACGGCGGCCCGCCGCTACGGGCTCGGGCCCCTGTTCGATTTGCATTGCTACGCGAAAACCATCCCAAAAGCCTCAATGCACCACCATCGCCTCTCTATACACTCCAGCATTGCGTGGCTCGCTGGTTCCGCTCGCCAATTTAGCGATCATTCGTCTACCTCACCGAGCTCGTCCCCAAGCCCTGCCCCGTGCCTACCCAGCCCAATACGACCGCCGCGATGGCGTCTCCAGTAAGCGAAACCTGATCCATACTGCCAAATGCTCTGTTTCCTTTCGTGCCGTGGGTGCCTAACGGCCCTGTTGTTGCTGCTACTGTTACTTTGTTACCGCCTGGACGGACATCTTCGCTCTAGCCTGCACTTGCACTATATCTCCTTCTCCATCACCACCCTCGTTTCCATTAATCACCAAGCCCTGTTTCGCATCTCTCTCCCGCAAACATGTCCCTTGCTGCTACGTGTGTGAGCATATCTACGCCTTCCTTCCCGGCTCCCCGTCGCATGGATACTTGCCATCCACCCATACCCGGAGCTACGATCGGTCGAACGCCAGCATCTTCATCACATATGGCCGCAAAGCCCACAGCCCGCCCTCTAGACCGTACGGCCATTCTCAGAACTGCCAGTATTGCATTGAGAAGCGACTCCGTCGAGATTCACAGATTGGACGACCAACTATATCGATCATACCGTCTTTCGGACCCAAGTGATGACGACACCTTTTGCGTGCTCAAGTGCCCGCCAGTACCAAACACACGCCTCCTTCGCCACGAACATGACCGCCTATCGACCGAAGCACATTGTCTTCAGATCTTTAGCCGACGAAAGGGCTCCCCTATAGTCCAACAACCCGCTCTCTTGGACCACCAAGCAGCCTCATTCACTCTCGTTGGACCGCAATCCGGTATCATGCTTTCGGACCTAGAATCACCACTCTCCCCATCACGACGCAGGATCTTCGATCGAAGCCTGGGTCAATACCTAAGACGACTTAACGCCATCACATGTCCCACCTTCGGCCCACTTCAACGACCACAACATCAGTCGTGGGCACGATGCTTTGCTTCAATGCTGCTGGAAGCCCTCCGGGATGCGGAAGATGGACTCGTCAGCTTGCCTTATAGTGAGGTCAGAGCGCAGCTCAAGCGTCATTGGGATCGTTTGGATTCGGTATCAGAGGCGAGGTTGACGATCACCGAACTGCCTGCCGATGGTGTCGTCTTCGACGAGAGGTCAGGAGAGGTCAGGGGGTTGGTTGATTACGGAAGTGCGATGTGGGCGGATCCGATGTTCAGCGACTGTTTTGTCCGGGCATCGGAAGGCTTCTTGGAAGGGTACGGTGCTGCTGATGGTGACGATCAGAAAGTCAGACGGCTCTTGTAAGTGATCGTTGTCCTTGAGTTTTACCATTGGCGATCAAATACTGACTTGCAACAACAGGTACATCGTCTACCATTCCCTCGTCGCCATTGTGCGACTGTGCTTCCGACCTGGATCAAGCGGGTCGGAGAACGAAGCCCGCCGATCGCTTACGACAGCGCTCCAGTACCTGAACGCCATTGACGCTTCTTGAACTGAAGGGAGTCTTGCGACATTTCCTTCCACCAAAGACCTTCACACCCTGCTATCATCAACATGGGCTCCGAGATGGTGTTGCTGGGCTGTGCCTGCATCACGCATCACAACTACGGACAGCCTGTGTCGCCGACATATCAGCGACGACATCATCGAGACGGCTATGCCATGCCATCAACCGGCAACGCTCCTCTCTCGCGGTCATTGTACAAGCCATGCCTCGCGCTTGTCACGACCCGCGCGTTGCCCGCAGTGACACGCATAACCCTCATAACCAGCGAATTCCGACAGTTCCTCTTCCGCCTTCTCGTCATCTTGCTCCGGCCCAGCATGCAGAAGCGCTGCCTCGGACCAACCTTACAATACACGCACGCATGAAGTGTGTATTCATAACGGCCTATCTGACATGTCACGAATGCATACAAACGTGGATAATATACATAATTCTAGCGCGAGCATACATATATACATGTACATACATTGCTCAGTAACACCAATTCAAGTTATATTTCGGTGTTCGTACCGTGGATAGGGGGACTCCGGGTCTAGCTTCAAGGTCCGTGCTGCTCGCCTTGTCGCTGCGAGCCCAGTGCGAGGTTTGAAACTAGACCCCGAGGGAGACCATGTGTTCATATGTCTATGTTCAGCTTGCCGTACTCTCGACAGCAGAACGGCGCGGGCTGTAAATTTGAATACCCACACGTAATAGGGTTCGAGTTAGGGCATGAGGCTTGGCACCTTCAATCACCAAATCAACGACGACGAGGTCTGATACCTTATCATAGAGACGATTTGATTGGTATGTCAATATATACAGCTGTAATATCTCGTTGATGCGTAGTCAGTACTTCTAGTTCTTCCTGAACCCGATTTACCAGGACACTATCCCATCCATTCAGAAAAGTGACCATGTATCATTAATAAGCTCAACACAAGTCCAGAGAAAAACATCCCCAAAGGTATCACTACCACCACAGAAGCTCCAGACCAACCAACCGCTCGTCAAAACATATCACAAACACCACCAGCACCACCCATACAATTTCCTACAACATAATCTCGAACATAGCGTGAGATATCGTCGTCGCTGTCCTCATAACCTAACCCTATTTACCCCAGGCCAAAAAATAAATGTCTGAGAAGTCTGGAGAGAGCTGAGAACTTGAGACTTGCAAAGTGGAAACTCATCACCCGCGGAAGAACGCCGACACACGAAAACAACCCGGGTACAAGACGAACCTCACCAGAGACGTGCCGGCACGCGTGCAACCGATGTCCGATATCCACCCACCAAAGATCTCGGATACGCGTAAGGATTATGATAAGCGCGTATCAAGGAAAATCGAAAGAGATACAATAACGTGAGTGGACAAAAGAAACAAAAATAGATTTCACATGCGTTTTTGTTTGTACAAGTGTTGTCGCTGTGTGTGTATGTGTGAATGAAATCACCCACTCCTTCCACCTCCCATGCCTTTCCTACCCCCCACACCTCCACTAATAAATTACACACATCTAAGCGAGGAGCATCTTCCTGGGGTCCTCGATCATCTCCTTGATGCGGACGAGGAAGGTGACGGCTTCACGGCCGTCGAGGATACGGTGGTCGTAGGTCAGGGCGAGGTACATCATGGGGCGGATCTCGACCTTGCCGTTGATGGCAACGGGCTTGTCCTTGATGGCGTGCAGGCCGAGGACGGCGGTCTGGGGCAAGTTGATGATGGGGGTGCCCATGAGGGAGCCGAAGACGCCGCCGTTGGAGATGGTGAAGGTGCCGCCGGCCATGTCTTCGATGGTGAGCTTGTTGTCGCGGGCCTGGAGGGGTATTGTTAGTTTGACTGTATTAAATTACGGATATCATGTTGACCAACCTTCTTGCCAAGGTTGGCAATCTCCTGCTCAATGCCGATCATGTCAAGAGACTCGGCGTTCCTGACAACGGGAGTGACCAGACCCTTGGGAGTGGCAACAGCAACGCTGATGTCAACAAAGTCCCTGTAGACGATGGTGTCGCCGCCGTTGGGGCCCTCAATGGAGGCGTTGACAGCGGGGATCTCCTTCATGGCGAGGGAAGCAGCCTTGGAGAATGCACCCATGAAGCCGAGCTTGGTGCCGGTCTTCTTGAGGATCTCATCCTTGTAGAGCTTGCGCATCTCCATAAGGCCAGACATGTCGACCTCGTTGAAGGTGGTGAGAGAGGCGGCAGTGTTCTGCGACTGCTTCAGGCGCTCGGCGATCCTCAGGCGCATGCGGTTCATCTTGACGCGACGCTCCTCACGGGCACCAGGGGTGGCAGGTTTTGACTCCTCAGCAGCCTCGGGCTTCTTCTCAGTCTTCTTCTCCTGCTTGGGCTCAGGCGCGGGCTTGGACTCCTGCTTGGGCTGTTCGGGCTTCTTCTCCTCCTGCTTGGGCTTGGCCTCCTCCTTCTGGCCCTCAGGCTGCGAGCTGGTCTCCTGAGACTCAGAAGCAGGTGCCTTGGGCTCCTCCTTGGCCTTTGACTCGCCACCCTCAGATGCCTGTGCGCCAGCATCGATCTTGACAAGGTCCTGACCAACAACAACGTTGTCCTCCTCGTTGGCCAAGAACTCCAGGATCACACCGGCCTTGGGAGCGTTGACGGCGACGTCGATCTTGTCGGTCTCGATGGTGGCGATCTCCTCATCCTGCTCGACGTAATCGCCGACCTGCTTGCTGAACTGCTTGAGGGTGCCCTCAGAGATGGACTCGGCCATTTCGGGGACCTTGATGATCTCCTCTCCTGTGGGGTTGTGTTAGCCGTTGCGCCTGCTTGGGCAGATGAGAAGTCGTCGTCGCATACCCTTGAGACTACGGGTCATGCTGAACTGGCGCGACTGGTAGGCGGGCGAGGATTGTCTGCGGCATATTTAGAGTTTTGTTCTTGTAGGAATTCTTGACGTGCTCCAAACAACAAACATACTGTGACTGCAGGGCCTGGTAGGAGCTCCATGAAGGCTGAGCGGCGTATGAAAGGGAGCGAGCGGCAGCAGGTGCGCGCATCAGACTCCTCGCGCTTTTTGAGCTCTGAGTAAGGAGGGAGGCAGGGCGAGAGACGGCGGCCATGCGGCGCAGACATTGTGAGCTCGACATGCTTGCAGATGTGGCTTGGAGAGGGAGAGGGAGAGAGAGAAAGAGAGAGAGAGGGAGAGAGAGAGCTCTCTGATTACAGCGCAATGCTTGGGTGAGTGAAGAGTGTGAATGAAGAGCCCCTTAGGACGGCGCGTGAACAAAAAAGGATGAAGATGTCTTGGTGTGACGGGGGTATGGTCGTGAGAGATGATGTAGCTTGAAGCAGCAGAGGCAGATCTTCAGCAAGCAGAAGCAGCAGCAGCAGCAGCGCCGCCTCCAGCCTGGCACGCGCGCGCTCTCGGAGGTCGACCGAAGGCAAACCCAAGGCAAAACGACGCAATCCCGTCCGAGCTCCTCCGTAACTAGCCGCCCTCTTACAGGCTGGCCTTGCTGCGACTCCTCCACCAGCGGAAGCAACCGTACCGCATCCCGCGGCAACAGCACCTCAGTTCAAGCATCGCTGCCGTATTGCGCCGTAGGCCTGTGGATAAGGCATTATCACCGCACACCCATCGTGAGTACCCAGCACGTGCATTCAGCCATACCGCTGATACTAACGCATGGCCCAGTCTCCCCTCTAAACCCATTGGCAGGCCGCGACGGCCAGCATCTCCCCGACCATGGCTACCAAACCCCAGATCCTGTGAGCAGCAGCACCAGTCCACCCCAATGCGCGCATCCGACATGCCTCTGACATGCTGTCCAGCTCGCTCTACCGCCGCTCCCTGAAGCTCGCCCTGGACTGGGCCGTCCACCGCTACGTCTGGCGCGGCCAGGCCTTGTACATCCGCGGTCTCTTCGAGGCCAACAAGCACGTCACAGAGCCCAGACAGCAGAGGGTATGCGCCTTTCCCGGACGAAGGAGATGGCAGGAAGGATGAGAGGGAATCTGAAATATGCAGACGGAAGCACGGGAAACACATGGACAAATGCTGATCGGCCATCTCACGCAGTTAATCATCGAGGAGACTGAGAGCCTGCTCGAGAAGTGGAAGCACCCCGATCCCTACAGAGCTCCTACCGCGCCCGGCGGAAGCAAGTACGAGCGCAACTTGCCTGTTCCCTCAACTGAGCGTGAGTTATCCTCAATCTGTCTTGCGAAGACGTCAAACATTACTTGGACAACATCCAGCTGACACGCCTCGTAGCCCCGCCACACATGCATCTGTAAGCTAGCGCAGCGCTTGATGGGAAAAAATGTGGCGTCTTTCTTTATACTGTTGAACCCGGGATGTACAAATGGCTAGTGTTAGCAGGTCAGGTAGTGAGGAGAAGAAGCTGAATATACCAAAACAACAACAACGCAAAAAAGTGGCTTCTTTTGTCATTTCTTTCGCTGCAAATCTCAATGGTCGTGTCGTGTCATTGTGCAAAAGTCATATTCATATCCGAACATCAAAAGACAGGCTCCCTGCGCCGAAGCCGTACTGCCAGCCCATTTACTCGTATAGTCCAATCACAGGCCAGATAAAGTAAGTGAAGCCAAGGCAAAGCAAGGCAAGGCAAGGCAAGGCAGCCTCTCTGCAATTACACGTATCTTTCACGCGTCAACACGCGGCCGGCCACAGCCATGCACTCTACTACTGAACCTACTTGCAAACCCTACAAGTCCCGCAATACTCCATACTCTCAACATTCTATCTACACCAAGCTGCTATGTCCTACTCCCCACCCGTGTCCGCCTCCATCCACTCTAATGCCAGATCTTGGCATCCAATCGCTTTCTGCGTAGTAAGCCGATTTGGGCCATTTTATGTCATACATGTTTGCAAGCAAATTCACATATATTCCAAAGTACTGATTCCACCGCTTTTTTTTTTCTTTTCCCCTCGTCGTTTGTTGGAAATGCGATTGAATCTCATCTTTGGTAGAGCCAGAGATGCGTTTCTCGCCGTTCGCGGCATTTGCTGGTATCTCGTGTGGAAAGCTTGCGAGTTGCGTTTGGAGTCTCAAACTGCATATCAAAAGCCCAGTGTTTCACTCAGCTCAAGTCGCATTTCCAAACAAGACGATGCGAAAGTGAGAAAACGCCGAATGATGATGCAAAGAGTTTTTGGAATTGTTAAGGAGGTATCATTCGTTATGCTTCGCTATCGCCTCTCTGCCTGTCCCTCTGCGGGCGTAATGTACAGCCATCGCATGGTTCTCCCCTCGTACTGACCATCGCATGAAAAGGCCCGAGGAGGCATTCTTCAAAAGTTAAAAAGGAAAAACTTGGTAATCTCAATCAATAAGCACCCGAAACCCTGTGCTTCTTGCCCATGATGAACCCGGTGTCATCATGCAACCCCGATTTGCGCCGGAACCCAGTGTGTTGTGAAGATGGTGGAACTTGGAGCGCACGCGCTTAAAGCTCCTGGCTGGGGCCCTTGCCGCCCTTGGTGGTTCCAGCGGTCTTCTTGGGAAGGAGGTCTGAAGATGATGTTAGTGATTGATCGGAGAAGATCTGAGATGCGGTGGAGCTTACTCTGGTGAATGTTGGGGAGGACACCACCCTGGGCGATGGTGACGTGGCCGAGAAGCTTGTTCAACTCCTCATCGTTGCGGATGGCGAGCTGGAGGTGACGGGGAATGATACGGGTCTTCTTGTTGTCGCGAGCGGCGTTGCCAGCAAGCTCGAGGATTTCGGCAGCCAGGTACTCAAGGACGGCAGCGAGGTAGACGGGAGCGCCGGCACCGACACGCTGAGCGTAGTTGCCCTTGCGGAGGAGACGGTGGACACGACCAACGGGGAATGCGAGACCAGCCTTGGAAGAGCGGCTAAGAAGCGATGATGTCAGTTTGCGCCGATGGAGATTGAGGATGGAAAACGCGTCATTTCGAAGCCGGAAATGGCTCAAGGGTGATGGAAGAGACTGGATCTCCATGATGGATGGGGTGAACTCACGATTGCGCGTTGGACTTGGTGCCAGAGGCCTTTCCTCCAGACTTGCCGCCAGTCATTTTGATGGATTTGGGTTGGGGGGGTTGGTTTTGGTTGGGTGAGGTGGTTTGGTTGCAAGGAATGAAGTCGATTGATCGATGTGTCGTGATGGATGGGTGGCGTGAAGATGGAGATAGAAAGGAGCAAGGTCGCCGTGTTGTGGGCGGGCAGCTGGCTTAAGAAGTCGCGGGGCGCGACGCAGCAGCAACGGGTGTGATTGTGAGCCTTGGCGACGCGCGATGTTGATCCGGCCCAATTGAGTTTAGCGTGGGCCAGCTTCGCGCCTGTCGCCCGCAATCACAGCTGCTCGCGCCTTCGCTGCCCGCTCGTACAAGAACGTCGCCGTGCCCCGAATCTCGTCGCCCTTGATCTTCTTCTCCTCCCACAACCACATCACCAGCATCCATCGACGTCCATCACCAGCTCATACCAACTTCACCGCCCACCTCTAAGTCACATCCAAAAACCGCGTCAAACGACCCAAATCTCTCGAAATGGCTCCCAAGCAGGCACAGGTGCGCAAAACACGGCTTCATTCACGCGTTTCGACGCGATTTCCTTTGCGCATTCCACTGACTCCTATTTCAGAAGACCCCCACCACCGCCGGCAAGGCTCCTGCTGGCAAGGCTCCCGCCGAGAAGAAGGAGGCTGGCAAGAAGACCGCCGCCGTCTCTGGTGACAAGAAGAAGCGCACCAAGACCCGCAAGGAGACCTACTCTTCCTACATCTACAAGGTCCTCAAGCAGGTCCACCCTGACACCGGTATCTCCAACCGTGCCATGTCCATCCTGAACTCCTTCGTCAACGGTAAGTGCATTTCAATTCAATCCAATCACTGCAATCCCAATCTGACATCCAATTCTTCAGACATCTTCGAGCGCGTCGCAACCGAGGCCTCCAAGCTCGCCGCCTACAACAAGAAGTCCACCATCTCCTCCCGCGAGATTCAGACCTCCGTCCGCCTCATCCTTCCCGGTGAGCTTGCCAAGCACGCCGTGTCTGAGGGCACCAAGGCCGTCACCAAGTACTCCTCTTCCACCAAGTAAGCGCATCTTCATGATGTCTTTGCTTTTGGGTAGTACTTCAATCACAATCACATGATGAAGGGCGGGGTTTCAAATGGGCGTTGCGCGCAATGAATGCGATCAATCGGGGTGTTATGTTTTTGGGTTTCCACACACCATGGGGCTTTGTTTTCGAGCCCACATTTTCTTTACTTTATACCATGGCTAGTGCTGCAGAGATGGAAAGAGGGCAAAGCGCGCCCACTTCATTCAGATAACACGAATGGTGCTGTACAGTAGCAGCGGGTGGGAGCAGCAGCAGTTAAGAAGGCAGATGAAATGCACGATCAATAACTCCAATACTTTCTTCACGATTCGAGTCTTCAGAGTCAGGCGCTTTCTTCAGCGACATCAATACCAAGAGCCCCCCACCTTGCACTGATCAAACCTCGCAGACAATTCTTCCAAATCGCATCCTTCACCGCCAACGAAACAGCAACTTCAATATACCAAATCCGTCGAAGAAGAAGAAATATATAGCTATACCTCCAAACCACACAAAAATCGCGCCCACTCCATTCAGCAACTACTAAAAATTGGTATTTTTAAAATTAATTAATAATAATAAAAAATATCCCTCAGGAAAACGAGTTCAAGTTCCCCAGCAACGAAAACCGGTTCAGAAACAAGTAAAAGCGCGCCAATCTCGCGTTTCTGCGAACCGAGCGCTGGCAGGTTGGCTGATTGGCAGATCCGTGCCTTTTTTTATTTTTTAATGAAGGACAATTGGACTTGCAGCAGCAGCAGCAGCAGCAACTCTCGAAACTCGTATTGCTTGGACGGTAAAGGTATGGCGCTGGTTGATATTGGGGGCGAGTTTTATTGGTACTGCGACATTGAACGGAAACGGAAACGAAAGAAAAACAAAAACGTCGGTTGTTAGGTGCGTTGCAACAACGGACGGAGCACGGCTTCTTTTGCGCAGGAGTGAGGGCGGGAAGACGTTTTTGGAGCGTGGGTTGGGATGGAAAAAAAAAAAGGCGGTCTGCGGTGTGGTCTGGTCGGTGTGGAGATTGGGATTGGAACTGAAGCTGGGGATTTGCAGATCATATGGCTGTGTCAGATGTCAGATACTAGTAACTACTTAATGCTACTTATCTGCGGGTATTGTTGCTCGCGAGACTCTTGCGCTTGTCATGAGGTATATACAATTTTAAAGACTCCGGTACGCCTGACTAGTGCTCCTTTCTCCTCCTTGCCTTCCATGCGTGTGATTCCAATTCCTCGACAAGAGAGAGAAAAGGATAACAAGAACTCCAAAGTGCTCCTTCGAATTGGGCGTCCGCCACTACGACGGCCGAGCTTGGTGACGGGCTGCCACTCCTTCTTCTCGCTCTTTGCGCCGCCGCGGGGGGTCACGACTCCTCGTCTCCCGTCTCCCATGCTTCCACTTCGTCCACAGCGCCAGGTCGCTCGGGTCCAGTGGCGTATTTCGATTCAGTGTCGTGGATGTGGATGATCGATTTGCCCGGGATGGCGGCCACAGCCTTCCTCCACTCTTCAAACTCTTCTTGCGAGCGCACGAGAAAGCCAAGTAGCATGCTCGGATCCAGCTCTGCAATTCCAAGCCTACGAACTCGACGTGTGTGGCATGATGCGATGTCCTCGGGTGATGGGTCTAGTGGTAAAGCAGATCGTGTTGAGTGCGGGTCCAGGTAGAAGAAGGACTGTCCACCTTGATGGCCGATGAAGTAGTGTGAGCTGGCAGGTCGGCCACCAGCAATACCGACGCATTGTGGGAGTTCCAGCGTAGCGGCGAGAGCAGCGTGATAGACTGGTGTGATGCGGTCGATTCCCAGACGAACACCGAGAAGAATCAGAGTCGGGTGGAAGGCTTCGGGTGAATCGGAGGTGGCGGCTGCGATCAGGGAGTCGGCGTAGATGTCGCTGTCATTGGGCCTGACATATACACAGAGGTCTGATGTGGGAGACTTCGAAGCAAGGGCTCTGCATGAGTTGTTAGTGATATTTCAATGAAAATTATAAGATGCGGACTCACTGGATACAGTTGGCTGTGGCGCTGGGACCGAACCACTCGCCAGGATGTTTGCCACAGGCTTCGGCGCCGTGTTCGACAAATTTGTGTATCGAGAAGGGAGCTTCTGGCGCATCGGCGAACAGAGCAAGCAGAGCTTTGTGTTCCTGCTCTCGTTGGCCAAATCGCCAGTCTCGTCCAAGCTGGAGAAGCGCAAATGTATTGGCAAGCATGGACTGACCGCTGCGAATCATGCAGCCCCAGCCAGTGTCGCTGGTGAAAGATCCAGGGTTGGCCAAATTGCGGAGCTTTGTAGAGAAGGACATGGCTGATGTTGCCGCGGGATCGCTGGACTTTGGTATAGGTGGGAAGTTGCTGCGGTAGGTGAGCCATATGCGAGACTGCAGGTCGTCGAGGAACTCTGATGGCCAGCCTAGTGCTTCTTCTTCAGCTTGCGAGAGCTCAGCCTGGCTTCTTGAGGTGGAATCCTCGCTTTGCTGGGCTGGCTCGGCATTCTTGATGTGCGATGCAGTAGTGTCCACGCCGGAGTCAGCCTGGGATGTACCAGAGTCAGAGTGGGCAGACGGCGAAGTGCCACTCGGCTTGGAGACGCGAGGATGCTGGTAACGAGAGTCGTACGAGCGGCCTAGACACCAGATCTGAGAAGGATCCTCGTTCTTAGGCAGCGGATCCCAGAAGTACTGAACGACCTTCTTGCTAAAGCGGGTGAAGTCGTTATTGGCCATGGCTGGCTAACACGCTCACCAGAAGGACAGAGTGGGAGACGGTATAGAAGTGATTACGAATGTGTGTGTGAGAGAGAGAGAGAGAGAGAGAGAGAGAGAGAGGAAAGCGGTAGCGCGGTAGACTGGTCACAGGATGATGTGGTGTCAGTAGTAGTAGTAGGTGGAGGACATGCGGCGTGGCGTAGCGCGTTGATAAGGCGAGCGAGCCTGGTGGGGAAGATGGCTGACAGGCAGGGCAGGACAGGACAGGGTAGGGCAGGGCAGGGCAGAGCAGAGCAGAGCAGAGCAGAGGGATGGGCAGACAGACTCTCGTAAAGGGTAGTGAATGAACCGAACCCTTCACGCGAGCAGCAAGCAGCGTGATGAGGTGCAAGCAGTAGCAGCAGTAGTAAGAGCAGCAGATCAGGTGAGTGAGTGAGTGAGTGAGCGTGTGTGTGTGTGTGTGTGTGAGTGTCTAGCTAGAGAGTGTCAACAGGTGCCTGGAGTCAGATGGCATCACAGCATGAAAGTGGCCACGCCTTGCACGGCTAAGGCACATCCCCCGCCTGCTGCAGGGTCGTGCAGCTACTTATCGATAGCCGGGCGCAAAGAGACGCAGATCCACTCTCCCTCAGCAGCGCAGCGCAGCGCAGCGCAGCACAGGCGTCATACTCTCTCATTCTCAGCCAGTGCTTTATTCACGCTCGCCTTCCCCCCAAGACTTTCTCGCCCCGACACACCTCACTCTTCCTCTCTCTCATTCCACTCATTGAGCGTTTGCTGGTGCTGGGTCGCTTGCTACGCTCCTCTCGCCGCGTATACACAACCCGTCACATTCGACTTTTCGCCCCCAGATCGATCTAGCACTCCATCTCGAGTTCGCCACAAGCTACTCCAATGCCCAAGAAGAAGGGAGGCAAGGTGCAGGGCCGCGCGAAGCAAAAGGCCAAGGCACAGAATGTATATCATGCAGGTGGCAAGCCAGCATGGATGAAGAAGTTTGCCAAAAGCTTCGATGACGGTCCGTCGCTCCTGCCATGCAATCACCTTCACATTCACGTGCCAGTGTTACGCACCCTCCCCCACTTACCTGTCCTCCAACACCTGCGAGGCACCACTTGCTGAGACTCTCTTCTATCACAGACGACGACAACAACGGCCCAATGTTCCGCGGCTTTGCACAGCGCTCTGGCGAGTTCACTCCACGTGATTCTAGGCTGAAACTACGCCACCAAACCATCGCCTTTGTCAGTGCTGGGACAAATACCCCCGTCGATAAGAAGGAGGAGGTTCTTGAAGAGGCGGACATTGTCGCTGCTCTAGTTGAGGAAGACGACGACGACGACGATGATCTTGAAAACGAAGCAATGGAGGACACTTTGGTCGACGAGCCTGACAACTCCATTCTGGACAACACACTGGTCACAGATACCGACGTGGAGATCTCACGCGACACCAAGGCCATGCACATTCACGAGAACCCACCAGCGCCCATCGCCGCTCTCGACGGAGCCATGGACACATTACCCGATGTTGCACAAGCATCATCGAGCAAGCCTCCTACACCACCACAAGAAGAGCCATTGTCATTTGTCATCGACACCGAAGGCGATCCTTCGCTGAGTCGCCCTCGTCACTCCAATGCCAAAGTTCCTGTGCGCCCAGCATCGCCAACACCCTCAGATTCCAGTGAGGAGGTCATTCTTTTCCACGGTCGCAACAGGCCGACGGTGGTTGACGATCCGGTGACCTCTTCGCGCAACTCCTCGGCTCGCCGTCAACCACCTCAGGCCCCCAAACCTTCAAAGCCTGTTCTACAGGCCGCACCAAAGGTTGCCACACCACAGCCTCAGGCCAGCGAAGGCCATATGACAGATGCGCTACTTGCTGCGCTTGGGCAAGCAGTACCACAAGGAGCACAGGCCAGTGGTTGGGGAGCGAAGGCGCCCAACTGGGACCAGCAGCTGCAAACTGCACCCACCGACTTCACCCCAGCGCCTCCTGGTTCATGGTGGAAGAACAAAGGTACGCCAAGGCCTGATCTCGGCCCCTTGCCTGAAGAAAAGATGGCGTTCGATGCCGCTGCGCCTAAAGTTTCAAAAGTCGCTTTTGCGTCCACCACAGAAAAGGATACGGTTGGAAACGAGAAAATCGCCAGTGCAAAAGCCGAGTGGGACCAGGCCCTCCGTGAGAAGAAGCGCAACAAGAAGGCGGCTCAGGAGCTCGATGACGAGTTTGAGACCGTAGACGAGGATGAACCCAGTTCAAGTGCTGCACCAAAGGTGGTGAATCGGACCGTGGCACATGATCTAGGGGCAAAAACAAACAGGCGAGGCAAGCGTGGTCGCAAGCGCTCCAACAAGCTCCTCCGAGACCTACAAACGGACCAGACCGATGAGGATGAAGCAGCATACAACGATTACATGGAGAACCTCAAGGCACAACTTGAGGCTGACGACGACATGGAAATCATGGGTATCCGCTCGGCCGAGGGCGGCCCTTCACTTGTTGTCGACGGTGAGGCTATTGACGAGAACGATGTCTTGGCTCGGAGCACACGAGACATCAACTACGACGAGCTACGCATGATGGACACGGATTCAGACGACTCTGATGATGAAGAGCTTGGCCTTGACATCGATGATCTTGAAGAAGACGAAGACCCCTCGGAATTCGATTCCTCCGATCTCGAAAGCGAGCTGGCCTACAACGAGAAGGAGCAATGGGAGGACGAGGAAGACCTTCGCGAGCGTCGCATAGCTGCCATGGACGACGAGACGCTTGCGCGCTTGTGGGCGAAGCAGGCCGAGCTAGGCATCAGCGATGACGACCTCGTGATAGACGACGGCACATTCGTTGAGGATGGCCTTGACGAGTTCGGTGATGTCGACGAAGCCAAGGCTGGTCTCGACGCCCTTAAGAACTCTTCATTTGCGCGGTCAACGACCAAGCGCAGCAGCAAGAAGAGTGGTGGTATGAACTTCCCAAATGCCACTGCCTTTGCCGACACGCTCGACCAGTACGGCGACGCCGGCTTTGACATTATGGACTTCGATCGTCCCTCGCTCCGGCCCAAGCGTGGTGGTCGCAAGGGCAAGCTGCCTCCCGAGCTGGAAGCGCTGTCCGACGACGAACTCAAAGACGAGATGCTGGGTCACTGGTCGAATGATCGCGAGAAGAAGCGTCTTAAGAAGGCGGAGCGTGAAGAGCTACGTCGGGAGGGTCTGCTCGGCGCCGGCGTGGCGAAGAAGGGCAAGGCCGACCTCAGCCAGAAATACCTACAGGGTATGACCGTCATGCAGATCCACGACGAGCTCCGCATCTTCCTGCAAGACGTCACAAAGACCACGCGTGCTTTCCCGCCCATGGACAAGCACGACCGCAAGAGTCTCCACGAGATCGCGAACGCCCTGAACCTCAAGTCTAAGAGTGTGGGCGCAGGCAAGAACCGCGCTCCAATTCTCTACAAGACCAACCGCACCGTGGATTACACAGACGCAACCTTCAACCGCGTTACCGCCGCCGCCACCAGGGGCTTCCTCAAGAACTCAGCATTCAAGGGCAAGAAGCCTAAGGGCGGCGCCGTCCCCAAGATGCAGAGAGGCGGCAAGGGTCGTGGCGCGGACACCAGCTCTACTGGTCTCAGACACGGTGAAGTCGTCGGCGGCGGCGCAAAGGAGATTGGCAGAGAGAACTTCGGCCACAGGCTTATGGAGAAGATGGGCTGGCAGACCGGCACTGCGCTCGGCAAGGATGGTAGTGGTATGCTCACGCCTGTTGAGCAGATCATGAGGACTGGCAGAAGTGGTCTTGGCTGAGCTGGGCCATGGCTTTTTTTTTTCTGCTTTCCACTTCCTTTCCTTCTCCGTTTTGCGTTCCTCGTCGAGGCTTCGCATCTGCATTGAATGGACTTGTATCGCATTGCATTGTATCACAGGCACATGGTCTCGCTTGGCGTTTTTGCTTTGGGAAATTGCCCGCCCTGGAGGAGGTAATCAGGCCATGATGGACGGCTTTTCTCTTCGCCCATAGATCCGAGATGGCTTCACAATCGTAACATACGAAAACCGGCTCCGTGCCTTCCATCGCTGAATTCCTCGTGTGCCCCTCAGTTGTCTTCGATCTTTCCAAACACAGAGCACTGCTGCTCTGGGTGTACTCGTTTCGACGATGTCCCTGCACTGACTGGGAACATAAGAGCAGGGTTAGGGTATACACTTTGTTGACGACTGGACAGGTGCAATTGTCTCGTGCTGCGACCGTGGTCTCTCCCTTTTGAAGGCCCTCATCGATGCATACATGTATCCAACCCGGATCCAAAAGCACGGGAACTGATACAGTCCCGGTACATGTACGCCCCGCTGGGAGCGTGCTGGCTTCCATTTGGGGTTAACAGGGTTTGGTGGGGATCGCAAGACGAGAATGCTATATTTTGCGCGGTGGGTATGTTGAGGATGTATAAATCTTACGGATGATACTTTGAGCTATTGGGACTATATCTGTCTCGCTCGTGTGTTGGTTCGATGGTTGTGTGTTGAGATATCGTGGTGGATGGTTCTAGACGGGTTTCGAATGAAGTTCTGCGCTCACATTAATGCAGAGGGACGTCCTGGTTTTGGATCATCGCACATGAATTTTTTTTTTTTCGCGGCAACGGCGGTGTGTGATGAATGTGGAACATGGAGGTATAACGGACAGGAGACACACGAAGGAACACGATGGACAATGAGAGAATGATCAAGAAGGCATTAGAGCAACGAATCAAAGGGTTGATTTGTGTTTGATGATTATACGAGCTACACGAGACATGCTTCGCGCGCCCTCTGAGATACTTCCCATTGCACCGGTCTCCGCCCAAGCATCGTCGTCGCTGCACCACGGATCATTCGTTGCGTAGTTGCTTCCTCACCGGTCTCTGGCAGTCGGGTCTCGCGAACAACCAGTCCACACCCTCATCCAGCGACCTCCTGACACACACCGAAGTGTGGAAGCGGCATCGGGATGAAGCAAGTCGCATCAGCATCTCTAGTCAGCTTTTGAGGAAGGAGGAAACTTTAGTGCCTAAGGGGAGAAGCGACGGCCGGCGTCCTCAGCCATGCGCCTTCAAACATGCTGCCAATAAGATCTGCACCCGCCTCGTAAGCAAATCTCAGAGACTTACCGCCTCGCATCGAGTGCAGTAGCTCGGTTGACACTGGTACGGGTGGTATTGCTTCCGTAGAAGGTACCGGGCGTCGAGTGCAGACAAAAGTGCTTGGGCTCGTGACGTCGAGACCGTCGATGCCAACGATGGCTCTCGTGGTGGAAAGTATCGTGCGAGAGCCATGCGAAGTCGCAAGGCAAGGTGGCAAGACACGAGCGGGCGAGGACGAGAGGATTTGGTGTTGAGGAGAAGGATCTTGTCGAGGCAGGGCGGAGCTTTTGTAAGGCGAAGTGCGCAGATTCTCTTGGCATTGAACTCATATGACTCCGGATGACCCAAGGTTGTGAAACACCACTGTGGCTGTGCTGCAAACGGATGACTTGCAAAGTGAAGTGAGGCACTCACTCACCGAGTGAATGTACTCAACGAGCTCACTCACTGAAGTTGCCGCAGTAAGCGACATCCCTGAAGACCGTGTAACACTACACCAGATGCAACGCTTGACATGCGCGTTATTACAAGAACATCACGTCTTACTATGCCTTTGCGACATGTAAGCCGTCGGCCCCAGCATTGTCCATATCTGGACACACCAAGGATCTTTGGGATCGTGTGAAGCCAGCCATCGAGTGAAGCCAGCCATCGAGTGAAGCCAGCCATTGAGTGAAGCCAGCCGTTGAGTGAAGCCAAGCAACAAGTGAAGCCAAGCACCAAGTGAAGCCAAGCATCAAGTGAAACCAAGCATCAAGTGAAGCCAAACATCAAGTGAAGCCAACCACTATCAGGCTTCACCTCACCCCCCATCATCACCCCATTGAGACTTCAGCTTCTGAGTTAGCCGCCCTACTCGCCACCCTACCACAATCTCCATCTTGAGCAGAAAGTTGAGGCAGGCTTGCTGGTCGCCGTGCTTCCGCAGACTTCCGCCCCAGACTGCCAGACAGTGATGTGCAGTGAACCAGGTGTTCTGTGCACGTGCGTTCGAGCACGCAATGCCGACAACGTGTAGCAGGTGATGTCTGACTTGCTGCTCCATGGCTTGATGGTTGCGAGAGTAATCAAGGAAGTTGGCCGAAGGCGTCCGAGACGATATCGCAAACACCAGCTGCGCGATGTGGTAGTATTGCAGCGCTACCGCGTGGAACGAAGCCAGCATCCAGATTTCAGGCAGGTATCTATGGGCAGCTGGGCTTCGTGCAAGATAGCGGATGGGCCGGAGCGATTCTGGTTTGAGGAGATGCCAGTCCGAGATCCTGGTCTTCATCTCTTCTGTCACAGACGGGTCTGTTGTGTCCACGAATGCATGTGTCAATAATTCAGCAAGCAAAAGCACCATGCGATTAGCCCATGCAGCATCGCCGTTGCCCTGGATCCATCGTGCATCTCGGAACATTGCAACGCTTGATCGTATGGACGTTTGTGTCACCAAGGACATGTAAATCTCCTCGCGCAAGCAGAGCCATGCTGTGGCTTCCCCAAGACCACCGGAGCTGATAAAGTCAGGAACATTATCGAGGATCCGCGTAACGCCTTCAAGATGAAAACGCTTGTCCTCTTCTGTAGGTCAGGTCAGATGATGTACGGCATCGACTCTCGAAAGACTTACCATCCATCTCTTCGTTCTGTCTCAAGATCGCAACAGCCGCCAAGACAGACTCGTCCACCGGTTGTGGGCCAGAGATAGCAGGTATGAGCAATTGCAAGCATAGACTCTGATACTCGAGCGCCACATGATCCTGATCTGGTTGCTGACGGTTCATGTGCCGTGACGAAAAAGCGCATATAGCATAAAGCAAGACAGGCTCAGAGAGCGCTCGTCTTGACGCCTCAAGCTCGAAAGTACGACCAGGATCAGTGTCATCTGCCCAGAGTGCCATGTTCTCTGTGTAGTTACGGAGCAACATAGCTTCCGTCTCGGACAACGGACGCGTGAGCTCAAGACGAGACGCTGCGGCATGGTCGGAATCTACTGATTGAGCCCATGGTGATACGTGAGTTTGCGATCCAGTAGCTGGAGATTGTGCCAGGATGGCCTCAGCGTGTGCCATTGAGATTTGTGGCGAATTATGATGAGAAGAAGAAGGGCTCTTCAAGGCCGAGAAGCTGTCCACGCTGGTCGTTGCCATGTACTGAGGCTGCTCATGGTCATCGGGCATCACCTGATCGTTGCCGAAGCTCTCCATGGCGCTGTTGGATCCATTCTGTGGCTGGGTGAACACATATGACGATGTCTCCGCGCTGTACAAGTCGATGATTCCAGGCGTCTCATCGTGGTAACGCAGAGTCGTCTTCGGCAAAGCCCACACCTGGCGAGCCGGGAAGTCTTGCGCATCTCGAGACTTATGGGCCGAATGGTGCTTGAATATGATCGTTGGCGTGCGAACGCATTCCATGCCAATCTTGCGGCACTCTCCACAGACATCCTGGTAGAAGTCACATCGGATCTTTCGAGCACGACATCCTTCACAGACTGGTAGCGGCTTCGGGACCGTGCCACTCATCACCAGTGTCAAGGCGGGGAATATCGGTGGAACATTGATGTCAAGTCGACATGCGGACTGTGAATTGATCTCTTGTTTCGAAGAATGGAAGTGTAAAACGGTAGTAAGACGAACTTCGGGAGGGGTTAGGGCAAGACAAGTCCTCACTTGGCAAAATGTTTGATAAAGCTCTAACCCTAAAATCGTGTCCGCGTGCCTGCAAAAGGATATACATGTAATTATTATATGGTTGCTGATGTGGCATGATTTTCGAACCATGATCAATCGCCTGTTCTTGGAGATACGAACGTAAGGTGTGTATGATGATCGTGGAAGCGAATGAATCATTGGAATCTAGTACACAAACGACGAACACGTATAATATAGAACAACATACCCAGTAGAAATGTACCTCCAAACACCCCCTAGATTCACGTTTATGCCGCGACTGCGTGGTCGGCGGGTCCTCTGGCCTTCTCGCCCCGCTTGTACTCCTTCCTCCACTCTTCTGCGTACTTCACACCAAAGCCATGCTCGAAGACCTGTCTGACCTCTTCCAACGTCATCTGAGATGCTTCCGGGAAGCAGAAGTAAACAAAGATCCAACCGATAACACAAAGGCCAGCATAGAATCCGAACGTGCCAGATGGTGTCATGTGCTTCATCATAGTGAGGAATGTAGCCGAAACCACAATGTTGGGACCCCAGTTGAAGACGTTGATCATCATTGTGCCCATCGCTCGGACTTCCATAGGAAGGAACTCGTTCGCCTGCCACGGGACGCAACCAAGACCAGCGGCATAGAAGGCTACGAAGAGGATCATTGCGACCAGAACGAGGTACGCAGGCCAGCCGACTTTGTCGGAGGTCAATTCGAGAGTCTTGTGGTCAATCGGGACCCAGACGAATGCGATGGCAGCAAGAAGAAGACAAACAGGCATTCCCCACATTGTCCACAGTAAGAGACGGCGGCGGCCGACGCGATCGATGATGAAGATACTGAGGACGGTGAAGATCCAGTTGACGACGGCGACAACGCTGCCGACTGCGATGGGGTTGGAGAAGCCAACGATGTCGAAGAGAGTCGAGGAGTAGTACATGAGTGTGTTGAAACCACAGAACTGCTGGAAGAACATGAGACCACAGGCGGCAATCGCTGCTCTTCGGTTCGCCGGGATGGTAAACAGCATCTTCATTGACCTGCGCAGCGAGATCTCCTCGTTCAGACTCTTTGCAGCATTGACACCGTGTTCGATCGATATAAGCTTCTCTTGTACCTGCTGCTCAGAAGCATTGGCGTAGATGCGGCGGATAACGCGCTCGCACTCTCCTCTGTGGCCGTGATACATGAGCTGTCTGGGAGACTCTGGGCACCAGAAGAGTAGGATTCCGAGGATGATCGATGGGATAGCGCCAATACCGATCATGTATCTCCAGCCGTGCGCGACCTTGTAGAATGCTGCATCAAATGCGTAGGCGAGGACGGAACCGGTACCGAGGAAGATCATGTCGACTGAGATCATACGACCTCTGAAGCGTGCTGGACTGATCTCAGCAATGTAGAGTGGAACGATCATACTAGCACTGCCGACACCGAGGCCGATGCAGAAACGGCCAGCACACATCTGGATGATTTCGAAGGCGGTCGCTTGGATGATGGCGCCGATGGTCTGCAGATGAGATAATGGTCAGCCTCTTATCACTTGTATGAATCCACTACCAGACGATTGTATACTCACAAACAGAATGCTCGAGAACCAGATAGCAGGCTTGCGACCATACTTGTCAGAGGTAATACCGGCGAGGATGGCACCAACAAGCGCTCCTGCGGCGCAAAGGGCAGTAATGGCTTCCTTCTCAGAGTCCGTGACCTCTCTGCCGCCGAGATGAGTTCCGAGTACGACGAGAACACCTGAGATGACACCTGTGTCGTCTTGAATACACTGTCAGTAAGTCCCATGTACAGCCATGACGAGTGCAGTACTTACAGCCAAACAGCATGCCACCAATAGCTGTTGCTGCCGCACAGAGCCAGACGAAGGCGCCTGGCTTGGTGTCCTCGATCGAATCTAAGCCGTCCATGCCCTTGACGTCCTCGATAACCTGTACGTCGCTCTTTTCGAGTTGCACGTCCTCGCTATCGTTGCGCTTGACAGTAGCCATGATGATATGAGAGTCCTCAGACTAGAGATGAAAATGGACAGAGGAGTGCAAAGCTGCTATTAACAATTGAGCTGTTGATGCCTTGTGATGAAGGCCATCACTGAAGGGGATGGGCAAGGTGACTTTATACAAATCGACACTCAACTCGGCATCTGCTCTGCAGTATCAGTAATAGGGCACGCGTGTTTGGCCTGGAACGGACATCATCCACGATCTACCAGACTCGGGGCCCCGCGTGGAGAGAGGCAATCGTCTCAAACCTTATGGCCATGTAGAGGCCTCACAGTCGGGGCGTCTACGGCAGATTTTACGCAGACTGCGACCACAGACTTGGGCCATTCGGTCGGTCCGGCCTGGTGTGGCGTGCAGGGTCAGACGTCTCGCGTTCTGTAGAGGTGTGGGATTGTGCCGAAGTGGAAGTCCCCACTTTTCGAGAGCGCTTCATTGAGCAGAGATGCCCGTGGAAAAGGCAATTCTCACCGAGAGACAGGCTAGCCGGAGCGGAGTGTCGGCGAGTCTGCCTCCATCGACACATCACCACGAGAACAACATTCGAGCAGTCGAACACTTGACATATTCCGATGCAAGACAGTCAACCGCCGATGGCAGATGTGGTAGATCTGGCCGTACGGTCCACAGTGTGCCCCACGAGGGGCCCCTCACAATGGGAACACGATCAAAGGTATAAGTTGTGAACAAGCCGTCTTCAATGTTCAAGTCAATCACTTATCAGAAAGGAGCCATTGGACCATTGAGCACTTCTTTCGAAACATCTTCATTACTTGTTCCCTTCCTTCATCTCCCAAATCAATCGCGGTACCACTGCCATACACACGACTCTCCCATAACACACATCACTTCACACCCAACATGGTCCGTACACTCAAAGTCGCCGTCAGCGGCCTCGGCCGCATGGGTGCCCGCCACGCCATCAACTACTTTGAAAAGACACCCCGAGCCGAGCTCGTAGCAGTCTGCGACCCCAATACAGAGACCATGGCATGGGCGAAAGGCCGCTTCGAAGGCGTCGCTGTCTACGCCGACTTCGACGAGATGCTAGCACACCCCGGCATCGAGGCCGTCATCATCTCTGGAATCACAACCGAGCATGCCCCTCAGTCTATCAGGGCCATTAAGGCGGGCAAGCACGTCTTGTGTGAGAAGCCGCTGTCCACTGATGTCCAGATCAGCCAAGGTGTGCTGGACGTTGCGAAGCAGTACCCGCATCTTAAGGTTATGACTGGCTTCTCTCGCCGGTTCGACCAGAGCTATCGCAATGCGTGGAAGAAGGCTGACGCTGGAGATATCGGCCGTCCTGTCGTTTTCAGATCGCAGACTTGCGATAAGTACCGTGACGACGACTACTTCATCGGCTACTCAAAGACATCCGGCTCGATCTTTGTCGACGCATCCGTCCACGACATCGACCTTGCTCTGTGGTTCTTCGGCTCAGACAGCGTTGTCAAGAGCGTTTCCGCTGTCGGTACTTGCGCGCGCTACCAAGGCCTAAGGCAATACGGCGACGTCGACAACGGTGTAGGAATCGTCGAGTTTTGGTCCGGCAAGATCGCCTACTTCTACGCTTGCCGCATGATGGCCGTAGGCCAACACGACATGACCGAAGTCATCGGCACGCACGGCAAATTGACTGTCAACGCCAATCCCGTGCACGACCTTGTCGAGCACCACGAAGCGACTGGCATTCGCAGAGAAATTGCCCAGACATACTGGGACCGCTTCGAGCCCGCTTTTATCCGTGAGAGCAACGAGTTCACGGAGGCTATTTTGGACGACAAGCCTCTGCCATTCAAGTTGGCGGGCGCGGTGCAGTCGCTGCAGATTGGCAGCTACTTGCAAGAGGCTCTGCGAACTGGCAAGAAGCTCAACTTTGACGAAATTGGCAACCGCATTCCTGAGAACTTGTCGAAGTTGTAGAGTCTTTGAGTTGAGCAGCATGCGAATGATGTGGATTGCTGTCTTTCTGGGTCTAAGCATACTTCGGGAGGGCTTTGCTGGAAAGATACACTTTCAGGCATGACCAGACTTGCATAGAAAGATAAAGAAAGTCCAAAAAGTTTTCGCGAACCAACCGATGTGACACTTGCCACGTAGCGTGCTAGAAACTGTGAAGACGCTTGTCCTTCAAAGTCCAGGTGAAATGATTGTTGAATTGTATGTCGTCTGGCATCGCTTAATGGGGTATTTGAGTTCCAGTGCGATCAAATTCAGTGGAGCTACAGGTGGTCGACCGTTTGTGAGAAGAATAGGGCTCGCGATCGCGTGCCAGGGAAGTACTTTTTGGTGGAAAGCACTAGACCAGCGCATTGCTCCACGGCTGTATTGTGAGACTTGATTGCGCCTAACAGATTCAATTTTGCAGACTATTCGGGCAGTCAGTGATGACAGAACCTGTTATTGCGAGATACACTTCATGGTAGACCTGGACACACGCAGTGAGCAACAAGAAAGGTAAGGTATGAGGCAAATCAATACAGTAACAGTCTTTCAAAATCTTCCCTTTTTTCTATTGAAACATCTGTAGCATAGCTACCAAAGAATTTAGGCGCATAACCCGGCGCCTTTCTAGCACAGTACAGCCAGCCATTTCCGTCTTTCGCCTCGAACGCCGTTGCCAATGATGCATCATACTCGTCCGCTCCTAGCTGGTGAGGACGCGAGCAGCTTAGTAACCACCCCTGCCGCGGCCCCTAGGAGTGCCACGGCCGCGACCACCGAATCCACCCCTGGAGCCACCGCGACCACCGAACGATGAGCCGCCACGGCCACCGGAGCTGAAGCCACCACGGCCTCGGGGAGCACCACGACCTCTCGGGGCGCCACGGCCACGGGGACCACCGGCACCTCCAGCACCTCTCGGCTTCTTGACCTTGGCCGCACCGGGGTGGGGCTTCGGCTTGGGCAGGAACTTCTCGAGGGGAAGGAGCTTGTCGCCGCCAATGTAGACCTTGTCGCCAGACTTGAAGCTGGTGGCGTGGATGCCGTCGCTGGGCTTGACGGTGAAGTAGACCTGGTTCAGCGGGCCGAGGATCTCGTCGACCTTGCCGATCTGCGACTTGTTCTCGAGGAAGATCGGGGCGTTGAAGTAGGGGATCTTGGGGTTGATGGATTCGCAGACCATCTCGCCCTCGGTAGCGTGCATGAAGGTGCCCATCTCTGTAAGGCGGGATCGTTAGTGGGTTCGTCTTTCTCACTTTCTCTCTCTCGCGGGAGCTTCAATGCTCGAATCGCGATTTTTGCAGGCGCATACCAAGGACAGTCGCAGGAGGACCGTAAGACTGGAATCCACCGCGTCCGCCACCGCGTCCTCCACCACCGCGGTCACCTCTGAAGCCGCCGCGTCCACCGCCACGGAAAGACATTTTGTTCTGGTTGTTGTACGGGTTTTCGTCCGAGGATCGGGGTCCGGAAGGCTCAGTCGGAGGGATACCGGCGAGCTGGTTTTATTGGAGACGTTCGCTTTGCGCGACCGTTCGGAGAGTCGATTGGAAGGTGCAGCTGCGGTGTGCTGCGTGGGCGATAGCTGGAGAGTGGAGGCAGCGCAGCGCAATGCTTGCTTCGCAGTTGGAAGTTCAAGAATTTCCTCGCAGAGCTCCGAGTTGCATGACTCGCGGTCCTTGGCGGTCCTGCAAGGTTAGATGCCGTGAGTGAGCATGAGTCTGCGTACGATGACACCTTGGTGGAAATTGAGGCTTTCAAGGTCTCCTTTGTCATCGTTCTCCTGTACACAGATCTAATTGAAAAATGCATCGGTCAGACTGTATGTCTATCGTGGTCTGTTTCTCGCATCATAGAAGCAATTCAGGCGCTGGCATGGTCCAACCTTCGTATACGAACATATGATCATGCTGCAAGCTAGCCTCTTCAGGACTGTGGAGAGTCGGTCGCAATTGGCTGCCAGCAAAGGTGCCTTGCCTTGTACGGAGGTGCGTTTGCGTGAGGAATATCTACCACATCGCAAGAGCATACCTCCCCATCATCCTACCTTTAAGCAATAAACGTTGCGCTAGAAGGAGCCCCTGTAAATCCACCTGAGGCCATCTATACGCTTGACGTATACGAGCCGTTTCACCTGAACCTCTAGCTTACTCACGACAACAGTAAGTAGCTTGCTGCCTAGATCAACCTTATGCTCCTATTACTTTTCTTCCATTCGTTGTTCACTGTTAGCAATTGCCGCAACATCTTCGAGCACATCCAGCAGGTATTCTCTTCGAACATGACCGATACAGAGCACTTGCAGTCTTCTTCGCAAGGCGCCTTCGAGGACCACTTTGCCACTCAATATGGTCAGCGCTGGCACTCGACCCTCCTTCCGGCACTCAAAGGCGAATCTCGCCATGCTGATCTCTACAACCGCTACGCACCAGTAGAACACTTCCACCGCGTTGTCGGCCGTCCAGAATCTCTCGAACGTGTCCACTTCCCTTCGGCCGAAGGTGATATCCAAGCCGACAACCTCCTCTGCTTCACTCGCAAACAAGATTACGAATCAAATGCCGCAACCATCCCGGCTACTGAGAGAGCCTCCGACGGCATCAAAACTCACTCCGCAGTCGACGCCGCCTCCATTCTTGCGATCCACATCCTCCAAGTCGTGCCAGGCGACAACGTCCTCGATCTCTGCGCCGGCCAAGGCGTAAATTCGATCACACTCGCCCAATCCATCTGGCCCTCACTCTATCCTGACTCAACCACGCCACCCATGATGGGTGCAAAGAAAGGCGCTCTGCACTCCAACAACCTCGATTCGGAATACAACTTGGCTCAGTACATGCCCGCAAGTGTCGTCGGCTCGGCCCAACTAAAGTTTAGCCACCTGGATGCTACGAAAGGTGCGAGGCATTTTTGTCTTGGTCCTGGTGGCTATGATAAGGTGCTTGTTGACGCACCGTCGTCAGATGAGCGACGTGTCGTGCAAGCACAAGCGAAAGCTACCCCGGGCCAGAATACGAGGGAGCTGAGAAGTCGGGATTTCTCCTCGTCCAAGCCTATGGCTGAAGTGCAAGTGAAGCTTTTGGTGACAGCACTAAAGGCTGCGCGTGTTGGAGGGCGGGTTGTGTACTTGACGCGCTCGATATCAAAGGAAGAGAATGACGGCGTTGTTGAAGAGGCTCTTGCACTGATCGAGAAAGAAGCGAAGATGGGTGAAATCCCGTGGACTGCTGAGGTGGAGCATTTGGACGGTGGAGTAGAGCGGCCTTTGGTGGCCGATTGGGCGGAGAAGACTGCAAAGGGATGGGCGGTGTTGCCTGATCACGTGGGTGGTGGCAAATGGGGACCACTTTACTTTTCCGTTCTTACTAAGAAGAGCAGCACGTAGAGCACAGTGTGCGCGTCTGAGAAGAATATGACGAGATTATATAGTATACAGGCTCAAGAAGTAGTAGTGAAACATTATTGATCCAACTGCATCGATTAATCAATGTCACAGCTGTTCCGTGTGATAACCCATATGAATTCCATACATACATGCGTGAAGTATGATTTCTTAGGTCGTTGATGTCTCTCTGTCCCTTTCATGGCGTTATTGCACATGTCTGACGTCGTCGGCTAAGTTCCGCAGTGACCAGTACCGTTGGAGCTACAAATAACCAGAACGCATTGTTGCGAACTCCCTCCAAGCACTGCTCACAGCCCCGGAACGAATATCATCGTCGCATCAGTCCCCACGTGATCCGGCGAGAGACTAGCAACATGCTCTCCAGCGACGCCTCCTTGCAAGACGGCCGTCCTGACCTCGACCCGATACACGCTGCTTTTTACGCCGCTGCAAAGGAAGCCGGCTAGCCTGTACAAGCCGCGGATAACGAACAGCGTCAGGCAGTACTAGACAGTACTGAATATCAAAGTGGCCAGGGCTAGGAAGATCAGGTTGGAGGCTAATTTCTCGACGGGTGACATGACGTAGAATCCGGCGTTTATCTCGTAGCGGTAGTGGAGGAGTTTTGCTTGGTGGTGAAGCTTGGTGATGGGGGTTGATGTTTTTGAGCGGCGTGGGAATGAGGGTGGGTTGTGTTGACATCTTTTGTCCAAAATGAAGCAGGTAGTTGGTTGGTGTGTTGTCAGTGAGCCTTCGTGTGTGTTGGGAAAATCGCTGAACATCAAGGTGTTGTCTTTCTGGTTAATGCTGCGGGTGCTGATATTATTATACGAGAGTATGAACTACCACTTAGACCCAGGACGACCAGCGCTCTTGTACCATATGCCTACGCACATATTCGAGCGAACACCGAGATTAAAAAATGGCATGGCAATGAACACAGAAGAAAGCACTTCGATGGACAGAGATTCCGACAAAGCCGTTGGCTCGCCCACCAACTTGTGATCGGTTCCGGCTTGACCGCGATCACCTTAACCAACCATGCGCACCAAGTCGATAGGATCTCGTTGGCTTGCTGCCCGCCTGCTCCTCGGTGAGAATACAAATATCTTAGAAGTCAGTTCCGCGACGTGCCGAATCCGCCGATTGTCAGTCTTAGCGGGATTGAGTCAGCGATTATGGGCGAGCGGTATGGCCGTGCGCTGTTCAGTAGTCTTCATCAATGCATGTTTGCAAGGTATGCCTTCTGGTGGAGTGTGAAGTATACGACGTGGCTCTCTGGATTTGTGCGTAAGAGCCATCAGCGCGGCATCATGTGGTTGGCATCCTACGACGGTTGTCGACGTAGCGTGTTGACGATGACAGAAAGGTGCGTTATCTAATTGTCAAACAAGCAAAAGTATAACTGGAAGTCTTCATGATTGCGTAGCATCGGCCATAACGGTATGCGCACATTAGTTGCTCGTTAATGATCAGTTGTGTGCTCGCGCAAGCTTGTTGTGGTGAATATAGAGTTCGCCTTATGGCCTCTCCACGGCAGGACCGCAGCAGCCTCTTTCGGCCGGATGTGAGGAAGTCAGGAAATCACTTCACCTCATCAGTCACGTGGATTTTGAGCAGAGATGGAATGGAAGGTGCACGGCGAAGATTCGGTAGTGACAGCCCGCAAGCGCAAATCTTTCGGTACACCTTCACGTCTTTTGGCGCCCCCAGGATGAATTAGGCTTAGCGTGTTTACCTGCGTAAACATTGGACGAATGTTGTTTGGATGAGGACTACAACGACGATAACGACCTACTAACCCCAGCAGCGGGTGATCGACAAAGATACGGTCGCAATGTCTGCAGTATCGCCCGAACGACCCTCGCGACGCACCGCCTCTAGGAGAAAGGTGGTGGTCGACGATGAAGACGACTCAGATGTCGAGAACAGCATTGTCAAAGAAGAGAGCGAGGAAGAGGAGTTCACACCCGCACCAAAGAACACTCGCGCATCACCAAGGCGCCGAACAGTAGCTGCGACACCAAGAACAAGCACCGCCAGACGACCGCGAGCAAGCGAGTCAGTGGAACCTTCACAAGTCTTCAGCCCGCCAGAGAGTGTCGCAGAAGAGCCTCTGTCGCCTTCCAAGAAGGCTGCACCCAAGCGAAGATCAGTGAAGGATGCCAGAGCTGCACGAAAGAGCAGGGTCTCAATCATGCCTGATACACCTGAGCTACAGCCTCCAATGCAAACACCACAGCCCACAGAGTCGCCGGAACCTGCTCCACGACAAGAAACGCCTTTGACGGATATTACTGAGAATACGATCAACGAGCAGACACCGCGACCAAGCTCGCGCCATACAGCTCCAGTCGACGAGAACGCATCTACTATAGAGGACGACACGCAGGCCACAGTGACAGCAACACCCAAGGCGATCAAAACGGAAGTGAAGAAGGTGGACGCTCAGGTTACACATTTGGAGAAACCTATGGATATTGTAGTGCGAACGAGAGCGCTGGGAGTGCCACAGTCGCAAGAGCCTGCTGCGCCGAAGTCGCGCATGACGATCACATACCTGACCTTGATGAACTTCAAGTCATATGCTGGAAAGCAGATGGTGGGACCTTTCCACTCCTCCTTCTCATCAGTCGTAGGACCGAACGGATCTGGAAAATCAAACGTCATTGATTCTCTGCTCTTTGTGTTTGGTTTCCGTGCCAGTAAGATGCGCCAGGGCAAGATCTCTGCTCTCATCCACAACAGCGCCCAATATCCGGATCTGGAGTACTGTGAGGTTGAGGTACATTTCAACGAAGTGATGGATGAGCCCGATGGTAGTTCAACAGTCGTCCCGAACTCGCAGATTGTCATCGCACGTCGCGCTTTTAAGAACAACTCGAGCAAATATTATATCAACGGCAGGACTTCGGATTTCACCACTGTTACCACCCTGCTCAAAGGCAAAGGCGTGGATCTCGACCATAAGCGTTTCCTCATCTTGCAGGGTGAGGTCGAGTCGATCGCACAGATGAAGCCCAAGGCTGCTGGAGAGCACGACGATGGCCTTCTGGAATACTTGGAGGACATCATTGGCACATCTAAGTACAAGACGCCCATCGACGAAGCTGCTGTGGAGACCGAGCAACTTAACGAAGTGTGTCTTGAGAAGAGCACCCGAGTTCAGCACGTGGAAAAAGAAAGGAACAGTCTGGAGGACAAGAAGAACAAAGCTCTCGCCTACATCAGAGATGAGAATGAGCTGGCATCCAAGCAGTCCGCTCTCTACCAGATCTACGTCTCTGAGTGTGGTGATAACTTGCAGGTCACCGACGAAGCCATTGCGCAGATCCAGGAGCAATTGAACGGTGAATTGCAAAAGCACCAGGGCAGCGAGGAAGAGATTGAGAGGCTGAAGAAGCAGGTAAAGGGCGGATCCAGGGAGCTCGAGAAGCTCGAGAAGAGCACTCAGGGTATCTTGAAGGAGATGTCGCAGCTCGACAAGGAGACCGTCAAGGTTGAAGAAAAGAAAAAGTTCCTGGCGAACAAGGCCAAGAAGCTGGAGAAGACTTTCGAAAGTTCAAGACTAGCTGCCCAGGACTCGGCAACACAAGCCAAGAATGCGGAGGATGACATTGCTCGCATTACTGCCGAGATCGAGGCGCTTGAGCAAGAGATGCAAGCCGAAGACGAGGAGCTCGCAAAGATCCGCGAGAGCCTCAAAGGCAAGACTCAAGGATTGAGTGATCAGATCGCCGCCAAGCAGAAGCAACTCGAACCCTGGAATGCAAAGATCAACGAGAAGCAGTCTTCCATGGCGGTCGCTCAAAGTGAGCTTGACATTCTTCATGAGAAAGAGAGCGCTGGAGCGACAGCTATTGCTGAGACCGAAGCCAAGATCGCCACCCTGCAGGAGCAGCAATCAACGAAAGCCGCTGAGCTCGAGGAATGCAAACAGAAGCGCAGGGTTGCTGCGAAGGAGATTCAGCGTCTTCAGAAAGAGGTCGATCAGCTTGGAGCTCAGGAACCTACGCTTAAATCGAAGCTGTCCGGAGCCCGCCAAAAAGCCGACGAGGCGCGCGCAAGCCTCTCAGCAACACAAAGCCAGGGCAACGTGCTCGCGGGTTTGACAAGACTGAAAGAGTCGGGTCGTATCGACGGATTCCATGGCCGCCTGGGAAACCTCGGCGCAATCGATCAGCGTTTCGATGTCGCAATTTCTACTGCCTGCCCTGCACTAGACAACCTTGTTGTTGACACTGTCGAAGTTGGTCAGCAGTGTATCGACTACCTCCGCAAGAACAACCTCGGCCGAGCGAACTTCATCCTTCTTGATCGTTTGCCACAGCGTGACCTATCAGCCATTCAGACGCCCGAGAATGTACCACGTTTGTTCGACCTTGTCAAGAGCAAGCATGATCGCTTCCTACCTGCTTTCTACAGTGTGATGCAAAACACCCTGGTTGCCAGAGACCTTGAGCAAGCCAACCGCATTGCCTACGGCGCCAAGAGATGGCGCGTGGTGACTCTGGATGGCCAGCTTATCGACAAGTCTGGTACAATGAGTGGTGGTGGCACACGTGTTGCTAAGGGCGGCATGTCATCCAAGCTCAGTGCGGACGTCTCGAAGGAGCAGGTGACCAAGCTTGAAGTTGATCGCGATGCAGTCGAGAGGCAGTACACTGAGATGCAGGAGGGCTACAGAGAGCTTGAGCGACAGCTACACGACTTGCAGAATCAGGTTCCTCGCCTCGAGACTCAAGCACAGAAGCTCAGCCTCGAGTTGGACAGCATCGAGCGTAACATCGCAGACTCACAAAAGCGCATCCAGGAAATCGCTGCTGAACAACAGTTCTCAAAGTCGGACAAGCAACAAATTGCCAGCCTTGAGAAAACTCTCGTGTCTTTGCAAAATGAGATCGAGCAGATCCAGTCTCAGTCCGCGAGCATTGAGGAGGAAATCCAAGAGCTTCAGGACAAGATCATGGAGGTGGGCGGTATCAAGCTTCGCAGTCAAAAAGCCAAGGTCGATGGCCTGAGAGAAGAGATTGACACGCGCAACGAAGGCCTCAGCTCGGCAGAAGTCGCCAAGTCAAAGGCAGAGAAGCAGGGCAAGAAGCAGGACAAGGTCAACGCTGACACCAGCGCCGAGCTCGAGAAGGTTACCGGGGAGCTCGAACAAATCGAAGAAGACGTACGCAACCAAAGCCGGGGCACATCCGAATTCCGCAGACAAGCCGAAGAGGCACAACAAGCGCTCGACGACCGCAAAGAAGAGCTACAAGCGCTCAAAGCTCAGCTCGACGAACTGGTCGCCGAACTTAATGAGACCCGAGGCGCTGAGGTCGAAATGCGGAACAAGCTGGAGGAGAACCAGAAGATCCTGCTTGACAACCAGAAACGTCTGCGATACTGGGAAGAGAAGCTCTCCAAGCTCTCGCTACAGAACGTCAGCGAGGAAGGCGAAGAGTACGAACCCGAGCCTATGCCCCAACTCTCTCGTGACGAGCTTGAGGATCTTAACAAGGAGTCCCTGAAAGCAGCAATCGCCGGCCTCGAGGAGCGCACAAGCTCGCACGTCGAGTTGGCGGTCCTGGCTGAGTACCGCCGTCGTGTCGAAGAGCACACAGTCCGTCTCGCCGATCTCAACACAGCGCTCGTGGCGCGTGATGCGGCCAAGAAGCGCACCGACGACCTTCGTCGCCTTCGCCTGGAGGGCTTCATGGAAGGGTTCTCGCTCATTTCCATGCGCCTAAAGGAGATGTACCAGATGATCACCATGGGCGGTAACGCAGAGCTGGAACTCGTCGATTCCCTCGATCCTTTCGCAGAAGGTATCCTGTTCAGTATCATGCCGCCCAAGAAGAGCTGGAAGAACATCAGCAACTTGTCCGGTGGTGAGAAGACGCTCAGTTCGCTCGCGCTCGTTTTTGCGCTGCATCACTACAAGCCTACCCCACTTTATGTCATGGACGAGATTGATGCTGCGCTGGATTTCAAGAATGTGAGTTGCTCTCGACTCCTCGATCTCATGAATGTGAAACTAATAATCTTTCCAGGTTTCCATCGTCGCTGCTTACATCAAGGAACGCACCAAGAACGCCCAATTCATCGTCATTTCGTTGCGCAACAACATGTTCGAGCTCGCCTCAAGATTGGTCGGTGTTTACAAGGTCAACCACATGGTACGTCTGACAATCTCACGCTTCCCTCGTTTAAAGCTTGTACTAACCAATCTGCTCCATAGACCAAGAGTGTCACAGTAGAAAACAAGGACTACATCACCGCACGGTAGAGTCGCCACCTTCTTTTATTTGGCTCGTGTTAGGGTGGGTCTCCTGTCGGACGAGGGATGACATGCATGATACCGGATATGGATAATGAGGCGTTGTTGGTGTATAGGACTTGAAAAAAGAAATGACGCGAGGAGCTACTATCCACGTGGAAAGCAAGGGCTGGTTGGAGCAGACGCATTTGTTGCTTTCCGCTGATTGCGTGTGCTCTTCTTTACATATTTCATACTTTACTTCTTTTTGGCTCGATAGAGCGAGCTGCAGAACTGCCTTAGGTCTTGAGAATTACTTTCGGTGCGGCTATGTTGCAAGGTCATACGAGAGAGCTTCTGAAATCGTCTGCGGTCCGATGTTGTCAAGTCATTTAAACTTTGGCCGAACTAAAGACTGCATAGACCGGGCACTAATAACATAACGAAATCACGTCAATTAAAAGTGGACTGCTACAACCAGCAGGTGGATGAATTATTCGTACAATGTCCTACGTCAAATAACAAAGACCTCACAACTCTCTAGTCTACCGCCCACCATTAATCTGCGCCGCCGTAGGCGGATGCCTCAACCTCCACACCGCACCCTCAATCCCCACCATCTCCTTCTTCGTCACCCAAGGTCGCACTTTAGCTTCACTGTCTTCGTCGCCTTTGCCTCCGGCTGCGTACAGATCTTCCAAGTAGGCCCACTCAGGCGCATCGAAGCCGCCACGTACCAGAAGGACTTTCTTGCTTGACAGCTCCTGGATTTGCGCTTCGCCAAGGGGTGTCACGAGGTGAAGCTCTTGTGTTCTCGTGTCGATGCCGCGGACAAGAGCTAGGCCGGCGCAGATGGCGAAGCGGGGGTCAAGAGCGCGAAGATAACCTGCTGGTGGTGTTGCGATGTAGGGTAGGGACTGTGGCTCTGGAGTGTAAGAGGGCTCGGGAGGGGAATTTAGAGAAGTGGCGAAGGCCTGATGAAGGTCCTCTGTGTTTTCGGCTGCGACGATGGCGACTAGGGCGCCGTCGAGGATCTCAGGCAGGAAGTCGCTGGGAACGCTTTGGCCATAGGAGAGTGTGGCGAAGATGCCTGGGTCTGGGCCGGAGTAGCGGACGATCCAGGGGCGGAAGGTGTTGATGGCTTTGCTGGACCATTGTGCGGCTTTTGTGTTTGAGGATTTGGTGGGTGCTTTGGAGTGGAAGTATGCCATTGTTTGCATGGCGCGAAGCTCGGCGGGGGAGCGAATGGTGGAACGAGGAGGCGCGCGCGAGAGGGTGTATGAGTTGTGGCTGCGAGCTTGTGTGGTCTGTTGGAGGTTTGAATCGACGCCTTCGATACAGATTGTGTCGGTGATGGGGAGGATATCGTAGAGGTCTGTCAAAACTGCAGCGCCAAGACCGGTAGTCCAGCCGCAAGCATTTATGATAACAGGAGCCACTCCTTTCTCGCGCCTCCTCGACTCCAGAACGACAGCGAGCTCACGGATACATGCAAGGTAGTGGTCTGGGTCGTCTTTGAATGTCGTTGCTGCAAGAGTATGGCGTGATAGAAGTTTGTTTGTCTGAGACGTCTCCGAAGCTTGGTTTGTGAAAGAAGGCCCAAGTAATGGCTTGCTGACTTCCACAAGCGATATTTGTCCGGGAGGCCCAAACTCTGGTTGTCCGGGGTCAAGGTCAAGGTATAGACACCTTTTGCTAGGAAGTTTTGTTGTGAGCATTGCATTGCACAGCTGTCGGTTGAAGGTGGATTTGCCTGATGATTTAGGTCCAACAGCCATAGCACAAAGTGCACCTTTCTTCTCCTCTACTTTGCCAGTGAGCTGAGTGAAGACTCTCTGAGTAGTCGAGTCTGTCTCCAACAGGTTCAAAGAGCGTTGTAAAGGATCGTCTGCCGAGGTTTCGAGGAATGTGAACGACCGGCCTTTAGGATCCGTGGTCCAGATATTGCGGAAAAGAGGCGAAAGCTTCTCCATACGTTTCATGGTAGACTTTACCGAGGAGACGTGGATGACGGTGGGGCTCCTGCGAGCAGTGATAGGTGGCAAGGCTTGTACAGTAGGCGCATAGATTCTTTGAGGGCCGGATGAACCATGGAATGCGCCACCATAGATGGTTGCGGTACCCTTGACGACCTCAAGGACGTACTCGCCCGCAAACACGGCTGTATCACCAGCGGTCATGGTAAGTTCCAGAGTGCTCTCATCGTCCTGTAAGATCCGACGTGATTCGTGACCGAATGTTGATAATTTCCTGGATGGGAGCGTCCTGGGTGGGGTCACAGCAGGCGTGACTGCAGCACTAGGAAGCGCAGATGAAAGATCGTCGCTGTGGTGACCATCGTAAGGGATGGCACCAACGGCAATAGCGAGAGCAGCTGGATCCTCTCCATTCTCTGCTCCAGACAGAGCGGCAGCTACAGGAATTGGCTTGTTCTGCCTCGCAAGACGAGCAGCCGCAAATGCGCTGAGTTGGCCTTTGACATGTCAGTGGGTTTTCGCTCTTGATATCGTGGGAAACCTACCTTCAGGCTTGCCAAAGGCGTCCTGCACTTTTCGTTTTTGCGCCATTATGTCGTTTTTGATATCTCGTTCTGCGGAAGTGAATGTCCAAATTGGGAAGTCGCGATCCGGGAAAATTCCAGCTCACCGCCCGCTTTTCTGCCACTTCAAGCTTCGCCGTGCAGCGCCAAAGATTTCATGTGAAGTTCGCAACCCATTTGCCCGTCTGATTGGGATCACAGCAACACCGACAACATGGCCAAATCAAAAGTGAAAGAGCCCAAGATGGCTCTGAAGGGCGAGAAAAAGAGCAAGGCGCCCAAAGCTTCTGTCACTGCTCGTGCGAAGCCGTCGCAATTGAGCGAGGAAAATGTACTGGAGTCTGGAAGCGAGTCCGAGTCTGGAAGCAGTGGAGGCGGCAGCGACACTGAGAGCGAGGCAGAAAAAAGACAAAACACAAAGAAGCCCAACGCGAAGAAGGTGAAGGCTACAGAGCCTCTGGACGTGCCAGTTCCTTCGGACGACAGCAGCGACAGCAGCAGCGAAGTGGAAGAGCAAAAGAAGGCAAAGAAGTCCTCAAAGAGCTCTAAGAAAGAGACACCAAAGGCCAATGGCGTTAAGAGGAAGTCGGACCAGAGTTCTAGCGAGGACAGCGACGAGGAACTGCCCGATGCGCCGGAAACCAAGAAGGCACGGACAGGATCCGAGTCGTCTGAAGAGGAATCAGAGGACGAGACGGAAGCAGACAAGATGGACGTCGATAAGCCCGCGCCTCTGCCGGCAGGCATGGTCAGCTCAGTCACAGCAAAACCCTTCGACGCACCACTCGGATACACATCACTAGACACATCTGCACGGACATCACTCTCACACGCACAACTGGAAGGCAGGCAGGTCTGGCACATCACCGCGCCCGCCGACCTCTCCATATCGGCACTCACCGAGGTGGCTCTGGATTCGATACAAAGCGGCAAGCCAGTTTTGTCTCACAAGGGCGTCGACTACGTTATGAGCGAAGACAAGGGTGCACAGAGCGGCAACGCGACGCTGGTATTGCTTCCGGAGAAGGATGGATACAAGCCTATCTCGCAACCCGTCTCCAAGACCTTCCACCTACGCCAACACGTTGTTCTGCCCAACTTCAGCGAGAAGCAAACCTCCGACGTGACTGGTGGCACCGACGCGGCCGACGTTGCGAAACCTTCAGTTTACGCAGTGCGCCCACAACCCAAAGGCATGAGGATGCGATACAAGCCCCCGGGATTCGGTAGCGGAGACCCTGGACGCATTGGATCAGACTCTGAGAGCGATGTAGAGCCTGTGGGCAAGGAAGCAACTTTCCAGTTCCCGAAAGCACTGGTTGCTTCGGGTCACAGCAAGAAGGACAAGAAGGAGAAGAAAGACAAGAAAGACAAAAAAGAGAAGAAGAGCAAGTCCAAGGACTAAGCGGATGGGAATGTAAAGTATGAATCGAATACCCACGCAGTTTTATCCTGTATGCCTCTGTACAACAACACCGCGTCGCAAAGATACCGTCTTAGTCGAACATTGCACAAGCAGATGCCCGTGTCTAAGTCGATCCAGGTTTCGTCAAATCTTCGAGAATCCCTGCATACTTGTTCGAGATCCGACGGGAAAATGATTTCCAATGGATAGCAGTGATCTTGATGCGGCATTGATCAACGTCTGAAGCGTTTTGTACTTTCACGAGATGCCGGCCATCTTCTACGAACAAATCAAAATCATACGCCGAACCTCGGCAATAAGGACGTAAGAAGGCCTTTATATGCTTGGCGTCACCTTGTATCCGTCCCCGGCATGTTTTTCGGTAGCACTGCGTTAAGCGTGTACAACTACGACTTCCACAACTAATTGGTTCCCTCACTCATGGGCGACTCCACACCCATTTTCGAGGCCTCATATATTTGAAGGTTATGCTTACGGCACGCGTTCGAGGCAGATACTTGACTGGTGTGATTCTTCTATATAACCAGGAGATCGTTGCCTCGAAAATGTCATCAACCCAGCTCAAGCTTTGTCTTGTGAGATCTGCACAAGCTCTCTCTGGTCACCATGCCCGCAACACATGATTATGTCGACAAAGACTACGCGGCCGTTCAGCTCGAAGAAGCAGACGCCTCGGGAAAGAATGGAGGGAAAGACTCGACGGAGGCACGGTTCGACCAAAAGATGGAACGAAAAGCGCTCCTGAAACTGGACTTGCTTCTCGTGAGCCTTATGTGTTCATTATACCTCTTAGCGTTCCTTGATAGGGCGAACATCGGTAATGCTCGTGTTGCCGGACTGCAGACGGACCTAGACATCTCGGACCATCAATATCAGATTGGTACCTTTTGACATTTCCCTGCCCAGAAGATCAATAGCTGACACTTGCAAGCGATAACCGTGACATACGTTCCATACATCCTGGCGGAGCTTCCATCCAACCTGATATTAGCCAAAGTCGGACCTCGCATACTCCTCCCTTTTCTCTTGTGTCTCATGGGGCATAGTCACGACACTGCAGTCTCAGGTCAAGACTTTCGGCGGCCTCGTTGCTTGTCGTTTCTTCCTAGGTCTCCTAGAAGGCGGACTCTTCCCTGGTATCGTCCTGTATCTCTCCGGCTTCTATCGTAGACATGAGTTGCAGATGCGCATCGGACTTTTCTTCTCAGCGGCTGCAATGAGCGGCGCCTTTTCTGGCCTGTTGGCCGCAGCCATTGTTCAGATGGACGGTATTGCAGGCATGACTGGTTGGCAATGGATCTTCCTCCTGGAGGGGCTTTTCACTGTCTGTTTCGGCGCAATGACAGCATTCATCCTACCGAACACACCACACCAAGCCATCTCGCTCACTGCTGAACAAGCAAACATTATCGTCAAGCGACTAGAGACCGACGTTCTGGCCGTAGAAAGTCCCAATTTCAACATGAAAGCGCTGTTATCGACATTCAAGGACCTGCACATCTGGCTTCTAGGTATCGCGCTATTCTGCAATGGTAGCTCTCTCTTCGGCCTCGCCTACTTCACGCCAAGCATCGTACAAGGCCTGGGCTACGATTCTACCAAAACTCAGCTTCTTACCGTACCGCCTTACGCGATCGCCTTTTTCGTTACGCTTGTCTCGGCTTACATGGCGGATCGGTACAAAGCTCGCGGCATCACAGCAATTTGCACCACATTGCTCGCGCTGATCGGTTTTGCAATGTTCCTCGAAGGCGAAACGATCGCGACGCGTTACACGGCGCTCTGCTTCATGATCATGGGGGTCTACTCATCCGCACCAAGTTTGATCAGCTGGATGCCGAACAACACCGCTGCGCACATTCGACGTGCGACGGCTGTAGCACTGGGGTTCATCTTGACTAACGCTGGAGGCATCGTCAGTACGTGGATCTATCCCAAGTCGGCTGCGCCGGGATATAAGTTTGCGGCGAAGTATAACCTCTCGCTGGTGTGTATCACTATTGCTGTGGTTGGAGGGGAGATTTGGTTGCTGAAGTGGATGAATAAGCAGAAGGAGGAGTCTAGGGAACACCTTTTGAGAGAAGTGGATCAATTGTCTGTGCAAGAGCAGTTTGAGAGTTTGGGTGATCATCATCCTGACTTTAAGTACACTCTCTGATGTGTAGGTTGTTCATATAATCAGCCATTCCCGGAGTCAGAGGATCAATCGATCTTTAATGAGATAGTACAATTACAGTTACACCGCTTTTGGCCTTGTGTCTCGGCCTCCAACACACTCTTAAGATCGCTGTCCCTTCCATGCAGCTGCCCAAGATGCCACACCTTCAGCATAAGCTCAAGACCTCCGATACCAAGTAACACCCCACGACAACAGACGGTACACCACGATGATCCCAATCAAAATCCCAGCCCACTCTCCTTGTTTTCCAGTCGCATATCCGTAGTTCGACAGCACCGCCTTGCCCGCGATCTTGCACTCCGAGTCCAACTCGCTCGGATACATGCACTGGCACGTATTCCCAGCCCACTCACAAGCATACTCCCGATTTTGGAACTCATTAACCATCATACCCTGGAAGACGTATGCCTGATAGTCGATGTAGTGGAACACATATCTCCAAAACACGTTCAAAACAGGCATCGAAACCAGGAAGCCTCCGACACTCATCCACAGGCCGTTCGCGAATGCGATCAGAGCGAGAGCTACGACGAAGTTCGGGAAGATGCTGGCAATGAGGACCACAAGAGATTCTGCGGCGATAAGGTCTAGGAACAACCACATGATCCAGGTGAAAAAGGCGGTCGCGGTGGGTTGCATGTTGATGAGCCAGTATGATACCAGTGAGAAGAGGATGCTGATGAGGAAGAGGAAGGGGAGGCCGATGAGGAAGTTCGAGACGAGGAAGACTGTTGGGCCGTATAGGCCGTTAGAGCGCTCTTTGACGAACATTGAGCGGTCCTCGAGGAAGGCGGGGACGTAGGCCACGGCCATGAACGACATGAAAGCTGATCCGAAGAACTATCAGAGATCGATTGTCAGTTGAGTCCTGTGTGTGGTTCGCGAGATACGTACGATAGCATTGATGAACGGCTGGATGTGGGCTTGGTTCGTGCTCAGTCTGAGCCACACCGTGCCCATCATGATTGCGAGTCCCATGTACATCGCGACCCGGATCCAGTAAGCCGTAAGATCGCGGTAGCCTTTGACGGACGAGCGATGCAGGAGAGTGAAGATTTGGCGCACGGTGGAAGGCTTCTGTCCTGATGTTGAACCCAATGGCTGGTCTTCGCTTGAAGCTGCGAAGCTTTGTATGTCGCGATGTAAATCAGTTGCTTGCGGAGATTGTCCCCATGCGCTCGTAACCCGGTCGAGGCGCGATTTCTCGGCGTCAGAATATGTCGAGAAGTCGACGTTCGTAATGTCGAGGATGTGCTCGGCTGGGTTAGTCATTGTCGGGATTGGTAGATCGATCGACTGGAAGAAGGAGAGCAAGTCCGGCCTGGAGCCATAGAAACAAGCCTTGCCCTGAGAGAGCAAGCACACCTTGTCGAACAGTTCAAACGTCTTCGTTGATGGCTGATGGATACTTGCGATCATCAAGATGTTATTGCGCCGGGCGAAGTCTCGGAGGAAGGACACGACCTCGAAGCTAGCTGTCGAATCAAGGCCGCTCGTCGGCTCGTCCAGGTAGAGAATCTTCGGACTAGCGATCAGTTGCGTGGCCACACTGACCCTTCGCTTCTGTCCTCCACTCAGACCCTTTTGCAAAGGTGTGCCGACTAGGGTGTTACTCTGGTTTCTTAGCCCGAAAGACTCAAGCAGATGGTCCACTCGATGCTGCAGTCCATGAGTGGCAACTGCGCGAGGGAGTGCAAGTTTGGCTGAGTAGTGCAAGGCCTCTTTCACCGTCAGTGATCCGATAAGTGTATCTTCCTGTTCGACAAAAGCGCTGACATCGCGGTGTGTAGCCAACGAGCGTTTACGGCCGTTGATAGCGATCTTGCCCGACGTTGTGGCATTTTGACGTTGTGCGAGGGTATTGAGCAGTGTGGTCTTGCCGGAGCCAGACGAGCCCATGAGCGCAACAATTTCTCCTGTCATGCCGTCAGAGCCTGATATCAGAGAAAATAAAGGGCGTGTGATTCCGATTGTGGCAACTCACCTGCTTGAACGTGCCCAGAAACTGCAGACAATATGTATTTGTCCGCTCCCGTCACACGATCGATAACCTTCACCGACAAGTCCTCCCAAGTCAAACTCAAAACATCGTCATTGTGGAACGCGAGTGCCGAGGATTTGTTCTTCTCGATCCCGGAAGCATCAGACTGCTGTAAGCGAAGGTCGGCCATTTGTGAGTAGGCTTTGTGGATTTCTGGAATCTGCTGCATGCGCCCGCAGTGAAAATATCAGAGGGCTGTGAGGTGTCACAACCAAATATATAATCGTTGCGGTCGCCGAATGTGTGATGTTGATGTTGCCGTAAGCTCAGCTCGGGCTCTTGAGTGAACTTTCGGGGACTACTTGTTTGTAGTCCCCGGAGGATCGCAATAGTGTATATAGACAACGTGACAGCAAAGAAGATAATGTTCTAGGTTAGAAATTGTGCATCATTTCGCAATACTATAATTTAGTGCGCGATTCTTCGTAATCGAGTCATATTTAGTCCCCAAACCCAAACATGGTTTGCCTCACTGCTCACTCGATCTTCTAAAGTGAGGTGTTTGCTCAAAATAGTTGCTACCACTCGCAACGTAGCTACACACTCTTCACTTCACTGGCATCGCTTGTGGCTCGTTTCTTCATAGTCACATACGTATCCTCCTTCAACAAACTAACGCCTCCGAACTCAATCCATTGTGGCTGCCTATTCTCAGGGAACGGCTCGACTTCGAAGTTGAGGACCAGATAGGCCAGCATGAGCTTCAGGGTGCTAATTGCGAAGAAGCGACCGGGGCTATACACATAGAGCAGTCAGTAAGTCTGAAATCACACTGTTATTTGCCACACATCTAACCATCAGGGGGACTTACCAAGCATGCTTCCCCAGCCCAAACAGCATATACCGCTCCGAAATCTGCACAGCGCTGATCTGCCCTCGGTCAGCCACAGCCTTCTCCTCTTCCGTAGCATCGTCTCCCTCATTCGTCTCTGAAGCTTTCCGCTGCGCCTCGGCAGCCATCTCGCAGTATCGAAACGGCCGGAACAAAGTCCAATCCTGCCCCTCACCAGACCACTTCGAGCGCTGCATGAGACGCGTGTGCATCGCCACGTGAGAGCCACATGGGAGGTAAACGCCTTCGGGTGTGTGCACGCCTGCTGGTGCGACGACTTCGCGGAGCATGGAGTCGTCGAAAGCAGGGTTGAGACGGAGGGTTTCGCGGAGGACAGAGTCGTGGAGGGGCATTTGCTTGGTGAGGGTGGGAGAGCTGGCGGCTTGGGGGAGGATTTGTGCGGCTTCATCGCGGAGGGATGAGAGGGTTGAGGCGCTGTCGGTGTGGGTGAGTAGGGTGGTTAGGAGGGATGTGAAGGAAGTGGTTAGAGTGTGGGTTGCTGGGAAGAAAATTAGCTTGGAAGTTGGGGGAATGATGTGGGAGTGGTCTTGCCGAAGAGGTTGAAGAGGACCAATTTGTTCGAAAGATTGCGAGGAGACATTTCGGCGGGATCTTTACTGTGCACAGATTGTTCGATGAGCCACTGCATGAGGTCGTTCGACCGGTCATCGTCTTTGTTCGTCTTCAAGGGCCCGCCTCTGGCTATGGCGTCCTGTATGATTTTGACACGCCTTGTCACTTCAGGTTCGAACATGTTCGCGATTCTTCTTCGCCAGTACCGAGTCGGCAGACTCAATATAGGCATAATCACTGGTTGAAGTGGTCTCGGAATAAAAGACCGGAAGACAAGACCTGTAAGCCCAAAACATATCCACCACTTCTGAACAGCTTCAAAGTACTCCTGACTTCGGCAAACAGGAAGTCCAATGATGACTCGGTTCGCAACGCCGCACACCGCCTTGCGAATAGCATCGTTTATCACAACGTTCTTCCAGCCATCTGCTGCTTCCTCGCCCTTGGCAAAGTGCGTGTCGAAAGTATACCGGATCTCGTCCAGAACGTCCGGTATACAGGCGTTGATTTGCCTCGTCAAGTCTCTCCTGATGACGGTAAAGTCGTGGATGAAAGCATTGCTCGGTCCAGAAGCGAGCCACTCGAGCCCTAGAACCTCGTCTTGCACTTTGGCATCTGCGATAACATGCTCCGGCTGGCGGGCGAGCCATTCGGCATCACAGGGAGGCAAAACAACCGAAGGCCAATGAAGCGATGGCCTGACGAATGGCTTTCCTTTGCTGCTGTACTAGACATCCTCGCTTTAGCTCATCAAGAATTAGAAATGCTTGCAGGACGCAGACATACCTTCTCCCACCCCTCCTCGAGATTCAGCCGCTCATTCTTCAGCGCCACCAGACTAGACCTCAACTTCGGGAACCAATTATGATTCTCCTGTCCAACCCACGGAAGGTCTTTCGGCGCGAAAGAAATGCGGTGCAGCTGCAGCGGCACGGTCACGACGAGAAGTGTCACGATTGGTGCTGCGACCAGGATCGCGACGCCCGCGGCGCCTCTCGTGATGCCATAGACCAGAATGTCTAGATATGAGGTTTCGGAAGGGACCAGAAGGGTAAACATGGCGGGTAGTGAGCTACTCCGAAAAGAAGACAACTGAGTGGAAAAGCGCGTGGTCGAGACGAAAGCAGAGTCGTCCCTCTGCCCTGTTGTTATACCAAGCTCTCAAGATAGCAAAGCTCTGAGTACCTGCATACACCAGGCAACCAAGTCTCATCATATGCCCCGAAAGTCGTGACAAAGGAACGCAACATCAGGCTGCTGGATTCGCCCGGAGCCGTATGGACCACCGGTGTTTCGTCAGGTGGTGGGTCACGCCACGGCGCTACATGAGGCTGAACCGTCGAATGAGCATCTATTCTGACCCATTAGCATTCCCTCGAAGCTTGTCAATCCTGAGAGGCAGACACCGCGACAATGCACCGAAGTGCCAAGATGGAGCGAGGTCTTGGTCGTCGGTGGTGATTGTTGGCCGACGGCCGGCTTGTTCTCTTGGAAATCCCCGATATGAGCCGCTGGGGGATTCTACATTCTTGTACCACGTGTGGTTGGCTCTTACGATAAACACCATTTATTTTCTGGTACGAGGTGATAGGTGTTCAGGAAGCTGCGGTATATTATGGATGCGTCACATGGCAAGATACTGAGCGCTACTTGGTCACATTTCTTCTCAACACCGTCACTAATTGGATAAATAGTCACACAAAGTGTGAAAGTAGTGAAACCATGAACCTGTATAACGACAATCTCATTTTGAATTTTTTGGTGGGTTGTTGCTACTTAATACAATTTCGAATCACGAATGACTTTGAGCACAACTACTCAGTATAGCCGTTGCTGGCCAGTTCCTTGCGGACCTGCTCCTCGGTGCCGATCTTGAGCACCTGGGTGCCCTCAAGCTTCTCTCCTCCCGCCTGGCGCATCTTCAGGTCATCGATGGCGCGCAGCTTCTTGAGCAGCGAGCGGACCTTCTTCTCCGCAGGCGAGCCGGCGATTGGGCTCGTGACGGTGAGCTCCGGGGCGGGAGCCGCAGGGGCGGCAGCAGCAGCAGCCCTCGGGGCAGGAGAGTTGGTGTTGACGGGTGGACCACGAGGGCGATCGCCGTCCCTCCTTCGCGAAGGAGCACGAGGAGCGTCCTGTCCGTTCTTGGAGCGGCTACGTGGGCGGTCAGTGCGAGGAGACTGTGTTCCGCTGCCGTTGCCGTTGGTGGTAGGAGCAAGACCGCCAGTCTTTGCTTCGGCCTCCTTGGCCTTCTTCGCCTCCCTCTTCTTCTTGTTCTTGAGAGCGGCCTTGCTCAGGTTTTCGTCATCAAGGCTTACACCGCCACCAGGAGCGGCGCCAGGAGGTGCAGGTCCATCGGTGGTCTCGGCGCCAGGGACTTCACGTCTCCTGGGCTTGCCGAAGCCGTTGGTGGGCATCTCCTGCTGGCCGGACATGGCCTCGCGGATGAAAGCAGCACCACCTTGATCTTCACGCTTGAAGGAGAGAGGTGTGGCGGCACCACGAGCACCCGGCGGGCGGTATGCACCAGCAGGCTTGGATGGAGTCTTAATCCGTCCAAGGTACTCAATCGCAGACGCGTGAGGGGCAGGTGCAGGGTTAATCGGCGACTCCAAGGGGTGCTGTGTGGTCGACTGCGGGCGCCAAGTGACGTGGTACAGCTCGTGCATCTCCTCGTTGTACATGACACCACCCAAAACGTGATAAATTTTCAGACCGTTGTCGACACGAAGACGCGGGCTGGTAGTAGCGGTAAGAATGTGTTTACCGTCGGGGCTCCACTCGCAAACACTTGTGTTGCTTGCCTCAATTGTAGTGATCTTGTTGTAGTTCTTCTCCAAATCGTAGATGTCCATCTGGCCAGCCAAATTTCCAAATCCGGCAACAATAACAAAACGTCCATGAGGAGAGAAGATAATGGTGTTGCGTGGGGCCAGGTTGAAGCTGTGCTGTGCCACAGCACGCTGGTTGAAGATGGTAGTCTTCGCAGGCATGTATCCGTACACGACACCGAACTCCTTGCCGTTGGGAGACCAGGTAACATCGTGGATGGGACCCTCCTTGTCGAGCTGAATCCTCGAGTCGAAACCACCGTTGGCGCTCAGGATGTAGAGGTTGGTCTCGCCGTAATAACTCTTGTTGCTCTTGTCGACCTCGGTCTGGGCGAGCACAATCAAGCTTGTGCCCTGGTTGTTCCAGTTGAGTTGAACCTTGTCGCCCTTGAAGAAAGTCTTCTGAGAGACAGGAGAGTTGAACTGCGGTACGTTGAAGACCTTGACAGCGGCGGGCTGGCCCTTGCGCTCAGGAATGAAGACTGCAACGCTGGCGTTGTTGCTAGGAGACAAAGCAAAGTCCGCAACACCCTCAACGCGGAGCTTTTGCCAGACGCTTCCAAGGTTGTCGCTCTTGTAGAATTGGACCTCGTTGGTCACGGAGCGAGCACAGTATTGTTCATCATGGGTGTACTGCAAGTTCCAGCCAGTCTGGGCCTTCTGGACGAACTTGCCGACAACCTCTCTCTCTCCTTCCGCAGCCTCATCAATAGTGCGCCACACCTTCAAGTTCTTGGTCGCATCTCCATTCTCGTCCTTGGTCGGCCTCTGCCAGGTGATGATGTATGTGCCGGCAGGGGAGAAGCCGAGTTCGTAGACGTTGTCGGTAGGCAAAGTGGTCACGACGTTGCCGGTGGAAGCATCCACAACGGTCACGTTCTCGATCGAGGCGTAGGCGAAGAAGCGGCCATCAGGGGAGTACTTGCAGCATCGGAGGTTGCCCTCGGGGCGCTGGAAAGCAGGGACATTCTGGTAGACGGGAGCGGCATCAAGAAGACCAATGTGCTTGGAAGTGCGGACTGCAAGGGATGTCAGCAATGCAAGCGGTGGGACGTTGTAGAGGTACGCTTACAGGCAAGCTGAGTAGGCTGGGCCATAATTGCGGTATTGTGTGGTGCCTGAGTAATCCTGCGGATCTTCGAGACAAAGCAAGGAGTACGACGGTGACAATGGCGGTCTGGGGGATTTAGGCGGTGGTGTGCGCGCTTGGGGGTGACTGGGTGTGTGAGTTGATGACGGATGGGACCAGGCAGATGGCTGATTTCGCTCGTGAACCGTCAGATAGTCAAATCGACGGCGGATTGCGGATTGGCAGCAAAGACAGGCAGCTGGAGCGCGCAGGGGGAGTTGGAGGGGGTGGTGATGGTGTACGGGGGTTGTCGTCGTGAACAAGGCGGAAACGTGTGAAAGAAGTGCTGCCCCAGGTCAGCGCGCGCGTGTCACATTCAAAGCCCAATTTTTAGGGTTACATCGTCATTGGTTGGAATTTAAACTTAAGGTTCGGCGCGGTCCGTCGCCCCGAGCTACGATACCTCGATGCGCGCTGCTTCAACTCTGCCTGTGTTTTGAACATGCTTGATCTTTTTTCCCATAAGTTATCCTAAGATCACGTCGAACAGCGATCACTCCCAATGAAGAAATCACCCTGATTAGCACGGTACGTAATGCTATAGATGCTTCCGTTCAAGAGTAAGAGTACAGCAGCCCTCACGCATACATCTTTGAATGCGCAGGAAGCACAAAAGACTAAGGAGGCGTGTCAACACGATGCTTGCCACGTTTAGTCCGTTAGCGTTAGCAGGCCATCCCAGCTCATCAAAGAAGGACACGAACCCGTAATAAAGCTGTTTGGCCCACATACGAGACACGCTACGTTGGCCCCGCGTCCTTTTTTCCAGGCAACAGGATTACCGCCATTTTTCTTTGATTATACGATGCCACATGTAGGACCCGTATAGCCTCGTGTTTTGCCCTAAACAACAGCGAAGAAGACATTACATAAGTGTCTACCATGTATGCGAGTCTCATGGCCCTCAATGCACCGTAAGATGGACGTCTCAGCAACCGGAAATCGAGAAAGGCAGCAGAATTCGATTGCCGGACGATAACCAACAGAGGACGTATATGTCCGGCGCGCTAAAGTATGCATGGAGCTCCGCTAATATTGGCATTGGCGGAAGCGCTAAGGTATAGTATCGCAACCTTCCTTGTAGGCGACAAGCAGCATTATAGGCGACAGGATTATACTTCAGATATAAGCGGCCTCCGCCGTGGCCTCATCGATGTCCAACGCAGCCAACTGGACGCGCTCTATCGATCATACAGAAAGCTAATCGACACTTTCAACCCATTCATGACATAAACAGGCGACCGAAACCATGAGACTAACAACCATCGCCCTCGCCCCCCTCTTCTGGGCCTTCAGCCTCGCAACAATCACCCTAGAACCTGTCCCCTCCGAGCTCAGAGCAGGCTCAGAATACTACATCAAATGGAACCAAACCCGCGACTACGTGAGTACAGGCAACACCAGCCAACCAACACTCCTCCTCCTCCTCCTCCTCCTCCTCAAAGCCCCAAATTCCTAACTCCCTCGCCACGCGACACAGCGCCTCTGGACCTTCGACCTCACCGTCCTCACGCGCGAGAACAACGGCGACGAATGGTACAAGAATGTGCGCGTCATCGACCACGTGCTCGACTTTGAAACTGGCTCGCACGAGATCTATTGGAAAGTCCCCGCTTTCAAAGACAACGGGTTAGTCTTTATTTCTTTTCTTTTCTCTTCTTCCGTTTCCCTGCGTCTTCGTTGAACAACCCTTGGCGGCAGTCCATGAGGCCCGATCGACACGTCATCATCGAATTGGGTGCATGCGCTTCGACGCTCGCCACACTGGCTAACGGGAAACTCCACGCGTTTGCAGAGTCTACAAAATCTACGTCCACGGCATGCCCGTCGGTCCACCCGAAGAGGGCGAATGGTTGCCCGGGACGCCCGCGTATGACTTTTCGAACGAGTTCAGGATTGTCGGTGGGCCGAGGCTGTATAAGAAGGAGATTGCTGCTGTGACGCTTGGGACGCTGGCGGCGACGGCGCTAGCCATTGGCGGTGCTGTGGTGGGCGTGAGGGTGTGGCGGAAGGGGAGGGAGGGGGCGGTGGCAATCCGATGAAGACAGGAAGGTAGCGGTGCTGTGGTGCATGCGGTGAGGATGTTTGGGACTGAAGATCGGACCGTTGATGACAAGGTAATCAATCAGGACAATTTGAAGCAACAGGTACAAATGACACAATGATGTAGACAGCAACATGATGAGCGAAGAAAAAAATAGCACGCCACAGACACGTCTCCTCAAAGACCGATGATGACATGTATTATGAGTCGCTAAGTAATGTCAAAGGGCAGCAAAGCGCCTTCGCTCTAGAAGTTTGCGTATAAAAGCCTACATATTGAAATGAAGCGAAAGGCCAAGCAAGCACAGAGAAAGCAAGCAAGCAAAGCAAGCGGGTATCGAACACGCTAAAAACCATCTGCGGAGAGAAGCTCGCGGTCAAAGAAAAAAAAAGATAGTCCAACCAGAAAAGTCACCATTCAGCAAACCAAAGAATCAACACCCATCAACTTTCCCTCTCCCAACTAAACCTCCTCCTCACCTTCCTTCCCCCATCTCGATGCGCGGCCTCATTCTAGGAAGATAAATTCGGCGTCGAAGGACCACGCCTCAAAACCCCAGCGGGCGGAATAGGAAACCTGGCACTCATACTCTCCACAACTCCACTCGCGGAGCGCGGAGGGTGCAGAGGCAGCGGCGGCAGCGGGCGTCGCGAGTGGCGAGCAACAGAGTCTATCGTCAAGCCTCCCGAAGATGCGATCACCTAGAAGGCACCTCTGATCTTGGCGTACAGCTCGGTGTCGAGGAAATTGTAGTGCGTGTCTGAGAAGCAGAAGGGAGCGCGGAGGAGAGTTTCGGCGGTGGGGCGGTCGGCAGGGTCGCTGGGAAAGTGATCATGTTAGTGGGTTGTTATAATTGGAAGGGAGGAAGTGGCATTCTTACATGGTGAAGCAATCGTACATGAAACTAAGCGCCGCAGGCCCGACGACGGTGCTAACGTCTTCGGGGATCGGAGGCGCCTGGTTCAGGGAGCCGAGCTTGTAGATTGCGCCGATGGCTTCTTCTTTGCTCCAGGGTCTGCGGCCGGCGAACATTTCCAGGACGACGCAGCCGAGCGACCAGATGTCGACTTTGGCGCTGTAGCCTTGGTTGTAGACCTGGGTGGCGTCCATGTTCGAGCCGGTGGAGGGGACGTTCTGAGCTTGGCTCTGCGCGCGGATGACTTCGGGGGCCATCCAGAAGACCGAACCCTGCATGCTGTTTGTGATGTCGTTGATGTAGGGGTCGGCGGAGCGCTTTGAGATACCGAAGTCGGAGATCTTGCATGTTCCGTCGAGATCAAGGAGGATGTTGTCGGCTTTCAAGTCGCGGTGCAGAATGCCTTCGCGATGGAGATATGCAAGACCGCAGAGAGTCTGGCGGGTGAGTGAAGATACAACTGCTTCCTCGAACTTGCCGTGCTTGCGCAGACACGAGCCGACACTACCACCAGAGATGTACTCGAGGAAGATGGAAATGCTGAACTCCTTCTTTTCACATCCAAGATATTGCACGATGTTGACATGGTCGAGATGCTGCATGGTGTCGATCTCGAGGTCAAGAGCTTTGACCATCTCGCGGATCTTGGATGGATCGGTGTTGGGTCCCTTGTGGTTTACTTCCACCTGCTTCACAGCAAGAAGTTCACCGGTCGTCGTGTTCATACCAAGGTAAACACGGCCGAAAGTACCTTTGCCAATCAATTGACCGCGCATCCACTTGAAGGTTGGCTGACGCTCTGGCTGATGCTTCGAGTTGGACATCGGCAACGAGTCCTGTGGAATGGTCTCGAGGTTGATCAACCTGCTTCCGCGGTTCGGCTTGACCTGCTCGATGCGGGCGCCGAACATCTTGGTGCTCTTGCGTCGCTGCATGTCACCTCCTGCGCGCAAAGTATTGACTCGGCTGATTAGTGGATTCTGCATCTGACCTGCCCCACTTGCTCTGCTGGAACTGAAGGAAGAAGTAGGATGGTTTTGATAGCCACCTTCAAGCTGGTACGCCCCTTTGACCACATCACGAATACTCTTTGTACGACCCAGACCACCACTCTTGCGAATACTTCGTTGAGCAACAGACGGGTACTGGTCGTTTCTCTTAAGGGTGCTCTGGTTGCTTCCGAGGATGTCGGAATCCTCGTTTTCTGACGCAAACCCGACATTTCTCGACGCAGCACGTAGGTCGTTGGTGGAAGTCTGCTGTGGTAGCCCTCCCTTGTCGACCTGCTGGGGACAATCGCTGGAGGCATCGTTGCCTTCATTCTCCATAGGCTGATCGAGATCCACGTTCGGGAAGAACTCGTCAAGGTGCTCCACAAGCGCCTCAGCAGGGGGACGGTTAGCCCAGATGTCCGATGCAAAGCTTTCTCTTCTGCCAAGTCTCGCGAACTCCTCGTGAGAACCAGCTGACCATTGATCGCTTGCAGCCGATGCAGGGATGTGTCTGTCAGGTTTGAACTCATCGCGAGAAAGCCCTTCATGTGCCGAGGGACGAGAGCCTTGCGTTTGTGCGTCCGTACGCACGTTCGTTCTGCTTGTCTTGAGCTTGAGGTCAGGGCGAGGAGATCCTGTGTTAGCACTGGAAGACATCCCAGAGTCAATGTCAATCCCCAGTACTTGCGCAGCTTTCCTACTGGTTGTCGGAGATACTGTTGTTGGCTTCGACTTGTTGGCCAGCGGAATAGCGAAAAGTCCATCATCAGAGTCCTCGTCTGAATCTTCTTGCGTGGCGCCGATAGCGGGAGACGGGTGGAAGTCGACAGGCTTGTCGGGCAGATGGAAGCTGGGGCCGTAGCTTCTTCTGCTTGAGTTGCGGCTGAGGCTGTTGCCTGTTGGGTGAGCAGTGCTCGGGCTTACGCTAGGGCTGTGATGATGAGAAGGGCTTTCACCACGCAGCTGGTTGATTGCTGGATTTGATGGAGTGCGCAAGGTGAGATTAGGTCTTGCACGCAAAGTATCTTCGCTCTTCTCATCTTCACGACATTCAGTGTATTCGGGTATCTTGAAGTTCTGGCCACCTTTAGACATGGTAAATGGACTGCGCGGCGAGCTCGGACTTACCCGGCCATTACGGTTTAAGTCACCAGTAGCCATAGATCTCTGGTTTTGTTGAGCTGCTTGCTCGCGAAGATCTGGCAGAGTCGACGCCTTTTGCAAGCCGGAAGGTACCGTAGGTGCAGAATGAGGTGCAGAGTTGGGTGCGCCGACAAGGCCAGCGTAAGAGCCGACATTGGCAACGAGAGCTGCAATACCTCGTCCCGCAGGTCGCTTGGAATCCTCCTCCGGAATGCTACCGTTGGAATTGCGCTTCCATGGCTCTTTCGGCCAGCTCGAACGTCCAATCTGCCCTTGTTTCCTACCAGTCAAAGAGTTTGCTTTCGCAAGGGTGCTCGTGGGTTCTGGCACAGGCGGCGCGGGTCTCATTGGTTTCAGCTGTTGAGGCTTGATTTCTTGGTCAAGCTGTTCGTTTGATGGGGCGAGTGTTGCAGCCTCGTATGGTGAACGTGTCGCCTTATCAAAATCGTGGAAATGTCCGACTTGAGTGATCTGTGCTCTCCGTTGCGCGAGGTAGGCTTGCTGTTTGCGCTCAGTCTCGGCCTTATACTCCTCGGCCTTCTTGTCCAGGATGGCCAAGCGCTCATGCTCCGATATGTCAGACTGCCGCTTGGCCGATTGATCACCATAACTTGCACCTTCGGTATCGCCTTCCTTCAAGCGATTGCGTAGAGCCTGTACATTGTCTGGAACGAGAGTGCTCTCGCCCGAACGAATTGTTGACGTGCTCGGTGAGTTCGTGCTGCCGTCGTTGACACCAGAGTATATGCCTCCATCCAGAGGCTGGTTCTTGAACGAGGAGGGTCCGAAAGGACTGGCAGCCACCGTGGCGTTCGAGCTAGAGTTCTCCTGTGAGCCGAGCCCGGGCACACGCACGTGTAATTTGAGACTCCCCTTATGGTCAGCAATGCGCTTCCCAGCATTCATGAGAAGGTTGTCGTTCAACGCGTCATCATGGTCGATCTGACCAGGGCGAGTCATATGTATCGTGACTTCCTGATCATCGGGTATGCCGAGATTGTGGCAAATCACCGTGCGCATATGGTCTGCGGATTCAACCTCCGTGATGTCGATGAGTCTGTAGTTCCATCCATCTGGCGTGACGAATACGAATTTCCTGTCAGACTCTCTTGCAGAAGGCCGTCCTCTGGGTTGTACTGGTGGAATCATCTCGGCGCTCTCCACGCTGATGTTCCTTCGGCTGGTGACAGGTCGTTCTGCTAAACTTGTGTCAGAGGACGCAGGTCCGCCTTTGCCGTAGGGCATTTGCTTTGAGGCATAAGGTGATGCAGGAGAGTGTTCATCGTCTGGACTTGGATGCGTTTCATGCGCTTTCTTGTCGCGCCTGAACTTGGACAAGAACCCTCTATGCTCCTTCTCTTTTGCCGAGACTGGAGTATCCATGTTGTAAGGTCGAGATGATTCCTGGGCATGTCTCCGGCTGTCTTGTGGGATTGGTTTCGCGAACAGGCCGTCACTGTCGCGATTGCTCGATGTCGAGACAACCCTGTTGGGCCCGGGTGAAATGCCGTTACCTTGGCCCGATATGTTCGTTTCTGAGCTGATGCCTCGGGAATGATTGTAGTATCGGCTAGTCGCACTTGCAGCAGGTTTTGCACTTGATGGTCCAGGGCTCTGTGCTGGAGAGCTGGGATGTCCTTTCGTGAGGTCGCCTGAGACGCCAGGAGAATGTCTTCGAACAATATCACCTCCCTCCAAGGAACTCAGCGCTTGTCTAGAATGTTCGCTCCGGCTGGGGTGATTCGTGTACGAGTCCAAAGTCACCGACCGCTGCCCATTGTGTCGCGGACCGCTAAGTGGCGGAGGCATGGCGCGTCCTGGGGAATCATCTCCTGCGGTGGAAGGCGTGGAGCCCAGAAGGTTCATATCTTGCCTTGATGTGTTTGGGCTATTTTCAACGTTACCTTCGGCACCGGCGCTATTCCGAGGTCGACTTCCGCGCCGAGTGTTGACAGTATTGTGGAGTGGCAAGCTTGTGTTGCTGCCGTTAGGTCCCGCGGTAGCCGGAGTGGTCGAGGCGCCGCCTGTCTGGATCACCTCCTTGACAAGTTTTCGAAGGCGTCTACTCTCGTCACGCTCTCTTACTGGGTTTGGCGTCAAACCTAGATATTCGCATTCTCGCGTCACTTGTGGCAAGATCTTGTGCGCTAGAAATCCAATATCCCGATGGCCTCCAGTCCTGCCAAGGTCCAAAAATTGTGAGCCATGAACGTCCAGGTGCTCGAAAGCGAGTTGCCATTCGTTTGAGAAAGCGTGTGCAGCAAGCCAGATTTGCACACGTTCCTTCGGCCAGTGTAGATCTTGTGGACTACCTGGGTGTTCGCCAGATGATGAGTGATCGCGGTTGCTTGAGACATCGCTGTGCGAAGACTGTTTCACAAGGCTACTAAATGGCCCACGCGATGTCTCGTGCGCGGGTGAGTAATGCTCCAGTTTCTCATTCGCTGGCTGTATGCTGAGGTTGTGATTCCTTTGACGGGACGTTGGTGTTGGAGGTGCATGGTATGTGCTCTGCTGCGGAGGAGGCTGCGATTGTGATTGCGGTGGCGGTGTAGGCTGAAGGTGATAGCTTGAGTTTGTCTGATTGACGGCCGACCAGGCCGTGTTGTAGTCTGCCTGGCCATTCTGAACAGGGTAATTTGATTGCGGTGCATGACCTTGCCTTTGATGCTGGTATATCGAAGGATCGCTGACTGCCGCCGAGAAATCACCTGAAGCACCACGATAGAAGCTTGGAGTATGTGGGAGGGAAGGTCTCGCACCTGGTGGGTGTGGCGAGTCATTGTTGCTGTAGAGTGGCGGGATACCAACACCTGGACCGAAACTCTCACCTCCAGGGACGTAAGTTGCAGAGGTCAGCGGCTGGTTGTCTTGCAATGGCGCGAAAGACATGTACTCGGAATATGCCATTGGATCGTATGCTCTGGGCTCGCGGTTCGAGCTCGGATTGTTTGATTGCTGCTGCTGCTGCTGTTGCTGCTGTTGATATGGTTGCTGTCTCTGCCAGTTCTGGGCTTGTTGTTGGCCCGTCGAAGGCGGCCCCCAAGCTCCATGCTGTTGCGCCCCGCTAGTTGGTGGTCTGCCTGGTGGAGGAGGTGGAGGCACGTACCCACCAGGACCTGGTCCGGTTTGCATCGTGGGCGGCGGAGGGGGTGGAACATATCCTTGAGCCGCACGCTGCATGTTGGACGCATAATAATGGTTGGGCGCCGCCATAGTCCCTGGTGTTCCCGGTGTTCCTCGTCTGTAGCTATCCTGGTATTGTGCTGCCTGTTGGTGTTGCATTGCAGCTGGATCCGCATATGTTTGAGCGCGAGGTCTTAGACTTGGATAGGCGGAGTCGTTTTGAGCGTAGAGAAGATTACTGGTGTCTGCGTATCCAGCCGGTACAGTCAGGTTGCTTTGGCCTGCGAAAGAAGTCGATGGAGTGTGTAGGTATTCGCGTCGGTGATCGCCAGTGCTTCGATTACTTGCAGATCGTTGTCGCGAGCCCGCGCTCATATCTGAGCAGCACTTCTGCTCAGCGCCAGACTCTGCGACGTGGGACTATGCGACCAGTCCTCACGTCATCTCACTACACGCGCCTGCGCCGGGTGTTCACTGCTTCGCAGGACGAGTTCACCAATTTCCCTTCTCTTTGTTGTCTGTTCCAGCAAGGCTGCTGCGGCCTAGCGTCACTGGCGGAGAGATCCGAGATGTTCCAGTAAGAAAGTCTAGATGGGATGTTTCGACGAAGCGCACGACGTTGATTGCGATGGCGCTTCTGGAGGCCTCGAGTCGCCGCAGATAGGCGGTAATGGGAGGGAAAGCAATGCACGATGCGCTCACATGAGGTAGACTGCAGGAACAAAGGGGATTATCGCTGGGTATGAGGTAGTATGGTATTTCTTCTACAGAAACAAGTTCGCCTCCACCACCAAACACAGGCCATGTCGAGGGCGGCAAGCAGACGGGCAGTACGGGCATGCCAGCACGGGTAACTTACCAGTTGGTCTAGCGAGCGAGCGAGCAGCCACGAGCCACGAGCCATGAGCCACGAGCCACGCGAGGATTCGGTGGATTGTCGTTTCCAGCCCGGCGGCAGCCCTACAGTAGTACCTACTGTACTAGCTAGGTAAGTTACCCACACCCACCCGCCACCACTCCCCGCATACATCCTTGAAGCCAAGTTACGAGGCATCAATTATTGATCCCTCAGTCAGAGAGAGTCAGAGAGAGAGAGAGAGAGGGCAGAAGTCTGCACCTCTTTACGAGGCATCAATAATGAATGCCTCAGTCAGAGAGAGAGAGAGAGAGGGCAGAAGTCTGCACTTCTTTAATGAATACCTCAGTCAGAGAGAGAGAGGGCAAAAGTCTGCACTTCTTTACGAGGCATCAATAATGAATGCCTCAGTCAGAGAGAGAGAGAGAGGGCAAAAGTCTGCACTTCTCTTCACGCATGCATCGTGTACCGTCCATACTCCTCCATTGAGAGATACATATCCCATTGACCACCATCGTTGACTGTCTGCATGCCAAAACGTCTCTTACCTGACTACCATACCACCTCGCCACATGCATGAGATCTACCATCAAGGCCTTGCTCCGAGATGTGTGACACCAGACCTCATCCAAGGCCTTATTTAGAGATCACATTGTTTCGACTTGAATCCACACCCTCCGACATGTCACGACAATCAAATGGAAGTATCGCAAATTACTGCCTATCTGGTAACACGCTGTAAATCCCGAGATGCGCTGCTGCTGGCATCATCGTCATGCTTCAAGCCTCACTGCCATGAACCCGTGGCCGACGCCGGCGGCGGCTGTTATCAGGTGCCCTATCAGTGTATGCACCTAGCTACTACCCACCAAACAGGGGACCTCATTCGCGCGCGACATATCTCACCAGATATCATGTAAACTCAAATGATCGGCCTTCCCAATCGGCCATGCAAACGGCTGCTGAAACGGAGAAGTATGCCACGAGGCGCCTGCGTTTCACATGGTCATCCTATCTGCTATCTTTACGGCAGATATTGGAGGGGTCTGGCGATCATGTCGATCTGGCAGATATATATGTAGTAAGATATCGCCCGGTGTTTTTGAGGTGATTTGCTATCGTATTGCCTTCCATTGCTGTCACTTTGCATTCTTGATACTCCACTAAACCTGCAAGCGCGATGAGTGGCGTGATGCTCTCGTAAGTCGTGTAATAGCATGGCGATTCTGGTCCTAGATCTTGCTGACATTGACTAGGCAGGGCGTTGGCTATGGCGTGGTCATAGGTAGGCGCGAAGAAATGGTGTCTTTCCGTCATTCTACTTCCACACTTTACTGACCGACTTGCTCAAGGCGTTGGATTCTTCTTCACACTCGTGATGATGGGTTTGACATGGATTCAAAATCGGTACTCACGCTTCGACACAAAGACGTCGGAAGAGTTCAACACTGCTTCTAGAAGTGTCAAGCCGGGACTCATCGCCGCAGGCATTGTGTCCGCCTGGACGTGGGCAGCCACATTGCTACAAAGTGCCACGGTAGGATACCGATATGGCGTCGCAGGTAATGGCAGTACAGCTACTACATCTCTTGCTCGATTGCTTACCCACAATGATCAGGTCCCTTCTGGTACGCCGCTGGTGCGACAGTACAAATCCTGATGTTTTCAATTTTGGCCTGCAAGACGAAGATGAACGCGCCACGCTGCCACACATACCTCGAGATCATCTATGTCCGATACGGCAAAGCTGCTCATCTGGTCTTCCTGTTCTTCGCTCTGGTCACCAACATCCTTGTCGGCTCTCAGCTACTCCTCGGCGGAAGTGCTGTCGTTACTGCTCTGACGGGAATGAACGTCTACGCCGCAGTTTTCCTCATCCCCACTGGCGTCTGCACATACGTGATTCTGGGCGGTCTTCGTGCTACATTCCTGTGCGACTATAGTCATGGACTGGTCTTGATGGTCATTGTTATGTATTTCATGTTCAACGTGTACACCTCGAACGACACCATCGGAAGTCCCTCGAGAATGTACGATCTGCTGCACGAGGCAGCAGTCAAGAGGCCAGTCCCCGGAAACCATGAAGGCTCATATCTCACGTTGAAGAGCAACCTTGCCTTGATCTTTGGTGTTATCCAACTCTGCTCAGGCTCCGGCACCGTATTCTTAGACCAGGTGAGACACTGGCTTCCCATCACAATATAGCGCCGCACTAACATCAAGACCAGGCATACTGGCAAAGAGCGATCGCATCCCGCCCAACGACCGCAGTCAAAGCATATGTCATGGGCGGCCTCGCATGGTTCGCTATCCCCTTCGGCTTCGCCACCACTCTAGGTCTAGCAGCTGTCGCTCTAGCCGACCACCCTCGATTCCCAACCTACCCAAACCTGCCCTCCGAAAGCGACATCTCAGCAGGTCTGGCATCTGCGCTCTCAGCCAGTGCGCTGCTAGGTACCTCAGGCGCGGTGGCTCTCCTGCTATCGCTCTTCCTCGCAGTCACGTCGTGCGCCAGCGCGGAGCTGATCGCCGTCTCATCGATCCTGACTTTCGACATCTACAAATCATACTTCCACCCCCAAGCATCGCCGGATCGTTTGATCTTCGTGAGCAAAGTGTGCATCTGCATCTTCGGCTTGACCATGAGTCTGTTCGCCGTCATCTGGAATGCAATCGGCGTGGACCTCGGCTGGCTTTTCCTCGTTATGGGGCTATTAATCGGCGGCGCAGTCTTCCCAGCTGCTTTTGCCATCACCTGGACTGGTCAGTCGACGGCAGGAGCGATAGCAGGTCCGATCGCGGGACTTTGTGCCGGCATCATCGCGTGGCTGGTGACGGCTCAGCGGTACTTTGGCGAGCTGACGATTGCTAGCACTGGGCATGAGTACTCGACGCTGGCGGGAAACATGGCTGCGATTTTCACAGGTCTCATCGTCACGGTTGTCGTTTCGTTGGTCAAGCCTCAGGACTTCGACTGGGCGATTACTCGAGGCATCAATTCGCCTCCCGTGACCGAGCTGGCTTCCGCGCCTGTGCAAGAGTCGGAGCAAGCTTCTCTTGAAGCCAAAGGAGAACAGAGTCCAGTCGATGCCAGTGGAGACGAGAAGGAGACGAAGGACATCAGCAAAATTCACGAACAACCGCCTCCAGCAGCACCCGCGCCCGTTTTATCACAAGAGGAAGAAGAAGCCAACGCCGACGCTGACATCGAAGAGCACCCCGTGAAACTACGAAGGGCTTTAATCCTCGCCTACATATCAGCCGTGAGCTTAACGCTGATCATGGATTTCCTCGTGGGTCACCCAACCAATCTCTTCGAAAGGTATTTTCGTCCCGAGTTCTGCTGACCTATACTCTCAAAACAGATCCCCATACCGATGTTCTTCTCGCACTACATCTTCTCCCGAGGCTTCTTCACGGGCTGGATTGTGATTTCGTTCATATGGGTGTTTGCGTCGACGTTCATCAGTTGTATTCTTCCAGTGATAGAGACTAGCGGCTTCTTGAAGAGATTCGCAGTGAAAGTCTGGCAGGACATGCGTGGGAGATAAAGTCATCGCGGTCTCTCGCAAACAGCTTACGGGATTGGATAACATTGTTCAGAGATACTAAATGCCTGGTCCTTTTGTGCTCGAAGGTTGCTGCTCATCGTATGTTATCAGTGAGAGATCTGTTTCTTTTTCTTGCAAAATATGCTTATCGTTCCTTCTGAGAATTCATCGAGCGACGGAACGGCTACGCAGGACGTCTCACTGGCCAGTGAGTCATTTCCCACGCTCATGCCGGAAGGCAGAGGTACAGATATCATCGGCAGATATCGGTGGCGCTGGCATCGTCTCGGCGGCCTTTGTGTCGCGTTCTCTGTCTCATGCCTGAGCGCACCAGCAGAAGATCTCGAGGTGATGTCGGCCTGCACAGATTCTTAGGCTAGGTTGGCACGCCTGGAACAGTAAGCCAATGTGTTGCGGAGTTTCCACATGATGTATGCGTGATTGAAGCTGAGTTTCTGTAACGGCTAGATCGATTCTCTCGTCACTCGCTTCTCGTCACTCGCTCGCCGAGCAATACGTGACTGTGAGACGGCCCTTACCATGCCGACTTGATTGCAGTTTCTACAAAAGCGGTTCATCTCACACCATGGGCTTTCTTATAATCCGCATGCAGCCTCTCGAGAACCTGTTTGCTTTCCTGAGTACCTTGCACAACATGCGCAAGAGCATACCGTATGCGCTCGCGGTTCTGCAAGCCCCTGATATCCTTGAACTCGCATTTGAGCTGGCGATACACCCAGTGCCAGTCCGTTTGCAACGCGTCCAGGCGCTGCGCGGGTTGGGGCTTGCGGTGCTTTTTGCGCGCGCGGCTGTTTTCCTTTCTGAGCGATTTCCTCTGCTCGTCTGAGAGACTGGGGTGAGATTGCTTGGATGGTATTATTAGGGGCTCGTCGTGGGCTTCGAGCTCGCGCATGGTCCTGCAGGACCAGAAGGAGTAAGTGAGGTCGCTCCAGGCTTCCCAGAGCCAGGGCATAGCTTCGCGGACGAGGCGGTGCCAGAGTGAGTTCTGCGGGTTGGTGGAAGCTGGGGGTGGCCAAGCGGAGGGCGATGATATCGTCGTGGAAGAGATGGGCTGCAATTTCGTCGAGGGTTTCTTGGGGCAGGGGGGAGAATATGTCTTTGTCTTTGCTTTTGCGCGAGGGCTCATTGGTGCTGGTGATGGTGATGTTGGAGAAGTTGTGATTTGTGACGGAATCATCATTTGTCTTCTGTGTGGCGCGTTGGAGGATGTCGCAGAGAGCGGGTATATGCACTGGATTTGCAACGATAAATTCGCTGCCAGGCTGATGGGACCACTGGTCTTGTGCAGACTGTGCCGCCGGGTGCATTGGAGCCCACCACCGCTCTCTCCGATTGACCTTCCCAGCGAGCTTTGTGATGCCGATGCCTCCTCGATAAAGCAAGGAGACACGCTTGTAGACCTCAAGGCAGTAAGGGTGGAAAGGAAGAGAACCCCAGGAGAAATCGTCGCCGGTCATAGCGGGAGAAACACAATCCGCTCCATGGCCGATCGGGTAGCACGAAGATACATCTTGAATACTTCATGGTAGCCCATTCTGGCTCGGCAGTGTTTCAGCGAGCCTGCGGCGAATGGCATTGGATTTGGCGAGGTCGAGTTTTGGAACTGTAGTTAAACGTATCAGTAGCGGGAGACGCCTGTACCTCGCGATTTATATTGCCTTTTTCTTAGCCAAAAATGGATCCCCTTTGGCGCGAATCAGGCAAACGCGACGCTGTATTTCGGGCTGTTCCTTCACGTGTGTAGCAGACTAGGGTTTCCTTGCAATCTTGCCATCTCAGCGGGTCCCAAAACGCTCCGTGGCATCGCGGGAAGCATTCTCATTACCGTATCTCGAGGTGACTGGTGAGAATGAATTGAAGTCAGCGGATACGAAGATGAAGAGGGACGCAAATCGTTTCAAGTTGTGAGGCATCAAATGAGGCCCTACATTAACCCTTTCATCAGTCAACTCATCAACACGTACAGGTGACTTACATGAACCATTTAGATGCAACTATACACATATGTGTGCCAGAGCAATCCTAAAAAATGGCCACGATGTAATAGAAATCCTCGGCAGTAAAGGCTGTACCTCGAACCTTCACAGTTGCAATCGGGGTCTAGCTATGCTAGTCGGCTCTTGTTTGTTCCAACTGTTGCCTGCTATCAATCGCATTGCGATCGTATCGAGGAAGAACGGGAGATCATGGGATTTTTTCTCTCAAGGCGGATTGATATTCGTTCATGCAGTCACTTCGGATGACACTGCTGACTTCGCGCAATTGCACCTCGCTTTCGCTCCTTCCCTGGTGGGGAATTTCCAAAACAACGATAGCGTAGCTGAGACTACCATCATCACCTTAACATCAAACCACAACAAAACCAACAAGATCGCTGACCGCGTCCATAACTGCGAGGATGTCATTCTGCTCGATGGCCTCGATGGAGTCGCACTGCTCAGCTGTGACGAGGCGAGAGATCGCTGGAACACCGTGATGGTAAGAACGGACTCTACTTGTTATAGCACCAGTACCTTCTAAAGTTCCTATCGCTCCTACTGTTTTGGCGCTTCGTGCTATAGCATGTGTGATCCTAAGCAGCCTAGATGCCAGAGTACTCTCGACCTTGTACAACCATCTGACATCTCACCAGGGCATCTACAGGAACCCGCAGCATCAAGGCCAGCTCTATCTCTACGACTACACATCCACAAGCACCGTTCCTGAACCCCTCCAACTACTCGATTTCCCAGCCGGCCAAACCGACTTTCACCCACTCGGCATCGAATACCACAGCGAAAGCAAAACCCTCTATGTAATCAACCACGCCCAAGCCGGCACACGCCTCGAACTGTTCCGTCTCTGGCCCAAAGACCACGCCGCCACGCATCTCAAAACCATCATCCACCCTCAAATCCACAGCCCCAACTCCCTTGCCGTCATCGACGAACACAGCCTCTACATCACCAACGACCACTTCTTCTTCTCCCGCTACCACCCGTGGCTCGCCCAGCTCGAAACCTGGCTCGGACCTTCAACCGGCAACGTGATTCATTTCAACATAGAGACCAGCTCTGCGACTGTTCTGGACCGCATCGCATTCACCAACGGAGTCGCTCTCATCAACAACAAGACCCTGGCAGTCGCCTCGAGCTCCAACCTCAAAGTCTACATCTACCATGCTCCCAACGATGACCCGCCGAAATTGTACCTCAAGCATACGATCTCCGTGCCATTCTTGCCGGACAATCTGAGTGTGGATAGCAATGGCAAACTGCTTATCTCCGGCCACCCGCATCCGTTTAGCATGGTGGCATACGCGAAGAGTCGCGATGCGTGCCGTAGTGGTGTTGGAGCAGACAAGGAAAAGGCTTGCGCTTTGAAGGCTGCTACGGGTGTGGCGGAGTGGACTGAGGGTGAGGATTTGAAAGTTTTGTGGATGAGCGAGGAGTTTGCCACGGGCTCGACTGCGGTGAGAGATGTTGGGAAGGGAGTTGGGATTGTGAGTGGCCTCTATGACAAAGGTTTGCTGGTGTGGAAAGAGTGAGTCTGCGAAAAGTCGTGACTTTTGCGGTTCTTTCTGGCCATCGGCCAATCGACTGATGTCAAGCATCGACTTCATGGTAGAGAGGCAGATAGAGAAATCCAAACATGTCTTCCCTCAAGCACGCCGCCACAACCCCTACTCAACACCCCGTCCTCTACTCACGCACCACAGCACTGAGAAAGGCAACCCTCAAGGCACCCCCAACCCCGCCCTACTCGCCTTCGCCATCTCGCTCTGCGCCGTATCATCCGCATACCGCTGATAAATCGGCAAATACCTCTCCCTCTTCACTAGTAGTATCCCTCACACTCGGCCTCTCCTCCACCGCAGCTTTCCACTTCCTCAGCCGAGCCCAAACACCTTCACTGTCTCTCCCCTCACCCTCGTGCGGAATCCCCACCCCACCCTTAAAATGGTCAAAGACCCACAACCTCACCACCCAAGGCGCAACCACAGAATCAATCAGACTCGGCTCGGCCCCGAGGAAGAAAGGTCCCTGCGGGTGCATTTCGGCGGCGAGTTCCCTCAACCTCCCCAAAAACTCCTCCCTAACCCCCCCTTCCAACCCCTCCTCACCACTGACGGGCTGAAACTGCAAAAACCGATGCCACGCCGGAATAATCCTCGACGTACAGAAATCCGTCCACATCCTCGTCCTAGCCCTCTCATACGGACCGCAAGGCAACAAGCGCGGGCTGTGGTCGGGAAAAGCGTCTTCGAGGAATTCGCAGATGGCCGCCGTGCTTTCGTACAAGGGTTTGTTGTCGTATTGCAGGGTGGGGACGAGGCCGCGGGGGTTGAGGGTGAGGAGGGATTGGGGTTTGTTGTAGGGGTTGCCTTCGATGTATTGGTAGGGGATGCGTTTCTCTTCGAGGACGGACCAGGCGCGTTGGTTGGACGAAGGGGCAGCTTGTCGAATATTAGAGGAGGGTTGATCGAGGTAGGGTTGCGATGGCTGGGGGATTTTTTGGCATCTTCCTGGAGAGGGAGGTTTGGGAGGACTTACAACCAGCCTGAGTAGAGCTTAAGAGGCTGTTCGTTTTGATGGGCGTCGACTATGGCCTTTGCTGGGCCGGTGGCGACTGGGTGGAGGTCGGCATCTGGACGGGCGCCCATGGTGATGGATGATGATGGCTTCGTGGGATTGCGATCGATGGTGTTGTAAACGATGAAATTGCCCTGCCAATGAGAAGAGAGGGGCGGTGCCTGCTAAGTATATTCAAATGCTTTGCTATTATTAATCATCATGTCTATCAATTGCTTTGACGTGATCGTTACATGTACCTGGTGTGCAAGGCGCGCGGGGTATCATCGATCGTCATCATCTTGCGTGCCCATGCTCATCCATCGGGTGCAATCATCAAATATGCGTCCAAGAAAACGCCTGGCTTACGAAAGAAGCCGTGTATAATGAAATCTCTCATGCTGCTGGAAACATGCCAACTCTTCGAATCGTCTCATCTCTGACTCAATGCGAATGAACATCACATGACCGTGCATTGCGGCGGCCTGACAAACTCCTCTCCGTAGTTCCTCTCCAACAACGCTCTCTCATTCTCCTTCTGTCGCTTCTTGACTTCGAGCGGGAAGTATTTTTCTAGAAAGTCCATAGTGTCAAAGTCTAGATTGCGACCATCTGCCGCCATGACCGTTTCGGTGTTGCAGCACGGGCAGCGCATCATCTTCTGATCTTGCAGCTGGATGATGCAGCGGATGCAGAAGACTGAGCGGCAGCACCCCAGACTCACCGGTCGCCAGGCCATGCCGAGACACACGGGACATGTCCAGTCTTCCAGTTGCGGTACGATTGCGAGGACTTTGGTCGCCAACTCTGCTTGCAAGTCCCGCGCGATGGCGTTTGCGAAACCGCTGCTGATGTTTGTGCCAGATGTGAGTAGGGCCGGGTGGCGCTTGCGTAAGGCGTCCATGAAAATCTGGCCCTCCAAGTGCGTGCGCTTGTCGAACTTTTTGAGGATCTTGCGCATGGCGCGGCCGTTCATTTCCTGGAAGTGCATGATCTTGAGGATGTCGACGTTGAGGTCTAGGAAGCGCTGGGCGGCGCGTTTGGCGAGTGGCGTCTTCATTTTGGCCAGTAGACCGGTAGATCGTAGCTGCTCGTCGTAGGCCTGCAGATTGCGCTTTGCCTCGTCGAAGCTGAGGGCTCCGCGGTTGCGCTCGGTCTCGGAATAGAAGATGGGCTTTTCCAGGTAGAGTCTGAACATTTCGCGCCAGAAGTAGAGATCGCGGTAGCTGATCTTGCGCTTTGCCTCGAAGCCTTCGCGGACGGGCTCGGTCACGTCTTCCACCATGTCGCCCAGGTCGAGGATGTCCATTTCCAGCTTCTTTTCCTCTGCTTCATTCAGGGCTTCCAGCTCGTTCAGTTTTGGCTCGAGGGTGTCGAAGAAGTTTTTCGCGGAAACTAGAGGTATTTGGATCCATTTTGTTTCTGTAGCTGTTTCTCTGTCCGACTCTTCCGAGGCTGAGTCTCCCTCGCCATTCGTCTGGAGTCCTGTGACTCTGTCCAGCGTGTGACCCAGCTCTGCTCGACGACCAGCAATCAGCAACTCGCTGCGCGCAAGTTTCTCCAGATTCGCTCGAGTCTCTGGAGCGAGCGTGGCATCCAGTGGTGTGCCGGTTCTGCTGTCGACCAGCACTCGTAATTGCGGTGTGAAGTCGTCGGGTATGTTGTTCGGCTCGGTGGCGCTGTCCTTGCTCTTGTCTCCTTCCGTTTGGTGCTCGTCGGAGACTTTTAGCCACTGCGCCAGCTTTTCGATCGTAGGCGCATCAAGGCCGATGCTGTCCAGCTCGCGCTGCACCTTCTTGATGCACTTCTTCAGCTGCTTGTATTCGATGGCCGAATCCAGCCAGTGCTGCGGGAAATTCTCCCTAGCCAAAGCGGCAGCGTACTCCTGCCCGAACTTCATTTTGTCGACAGGCAGGCTTCATTCGGCGAGGTGAGTGGTGCGTCGGGTTATAGGGTTGTTCGCAAAAGAGGGCAGGATGGCGGTTGAGGGCAGAGGTTAGGGTGGTGATATGCAAAGGCAGTGCGCATGTCTACGGCACTGCAAGCAAGAGGCGAAAGTGATGTTTTTTCCTTTTTTTTGGGGGGGGGGGATACGCGGCAACAGAGTTTGCGCATAGAGGTAGAGACGGATGGCATGATTATATAGTCTAGTCGAGGAAGAGTAGGAGCTCACGCGACACTGCTCACAACGCCATGGCGCCATCAAAGAGCGTCCATGTTCAGGCACTTCCACCCTGCGCGGGTTTGATTCGCCCGACACGTCGAAATCGCGCAGAAGAACCTAACTAAACCCTGCCGTTGCGCTGCGAATTCGGCCCTGAGTCCGTCCGGAGGCTTAACGTTACCTGCAAAGCGCGCACTTTGTGGTTGAGGGGGCATGAGGGGATGATGATGATCAAGGCTTGGTTGATGATGATGATGATGATGATTATGATTATGATTATGATTATGATTATGATTATGATTATGATTATGATTATGATTATGATTATGATTATGATTATGATTATGATTATGATTATGATTATGATTATGATTATGATTATGATTATGATTATGATGATGATGCTGGCTGACTTGAGCTTTTACTATATCGTCACTGACCACCGAAATATCAAGACTGTGTGTCCCTGTGCGACGTACAGAAATATCTCAATCAGGCAGAGTATTATTACCATGCAACTGCTTTCCAACGCCAAAGGCATTAGCGTATTATCTTTCTTGCGCGACTTTCAGCCCAAATATACGTCGTGGAGGAGGAGGCTTCATCTCACAGACCACGTTCGGATGATGATGATGATGATGAAATTATGACTCTTGCTTCTCTAAACCGAGTCGCATATTCAAAAAGGAGATATAATGCGTGCGTTTCTGCTAGTGAAAAGTGTCCTTTATTGCAAAACTTTCCAACGAAACAAGACTTGACTGGGCATGCACAATCGAAGCTTGCGAGTCGAAATTGAAGTCACTACTTCTCTGCCTCGTACAAGATATGCGTTGGCCATATATACAGCCCTCAGCTCACGTCGCATACGAAATGGACGAGCAAGCGGTAAGTAGTCATCAAGACAGTCGAAATGCTTCAACACACTCAGCCGTTGCAAGTGAGGCATTTAAGCCAAGTTCCGCTGTTCTCGCCCAGTGGACACGTAATTGCGAAAGATACGTACAGTACAGTGGATGGCCATCACGCTTTGATACTGGACCCTGTCGATAACGCCTCAAGGCCTATCCATTCGAGAGGGGCAGATGAGGAGTGAAGATAGCAGTGTGGGATTGAGGAGGTATAACACGCGCTTGTATAGTGAAGATCGCCGCGCCCGGCTCGTCGGTAGATAGAGTGGGTCTCACCCAACGACACGGGAGCAGAGCAGAGAGCACCAGCTCGTCGCCTTCAGCAGCAGACGACAAGAAACAAGTTTCTGGCAATGCTCAGCCTGGCCCGAAAAATGTCCTCCATCAAAGTAGCCCCGGCAAAGGCCCTGAGCCAGTCCTCCTACCTCGTCACCGGTATAGTCCACCGATCACGCCCACCCATCTCCGCGCCGGCCTCAGCTCACGTTCACCATAGGAAGGCTGAAGATCACCGAGCACTTCTTCGATGTCCCCAAAGACTACAACAAGCCTGAAGCCGGTACTATCAAAGTCTTCGCCCGCAGTGCGCGAAAGCACGAGACTTTCCCAAACGAGGCCAAAAATGACGAACAATTACCCTGGATCGTCTTCCTCAACGGCGGGCCTGGACACGAGTGCCGGCCTCCACAGCACTATCCCTTCATCACGACACTGCTAGACAAGGGCTACCAGGTACTATGTCTTGACCAACGAGGCACCGGCTTCAGCACGCCCATCACCGCCAGCACCCTGCAAATGCGTGGCGACAACGACGTCCAGGCCAAGTATCTGAAACTCTACCGCGCCGACAGCATTGTCCGCGACTGCGAAGCCATCCGCCAAACTCTCACAGCCGACTACCCAGAAGACAAGAAGAAATGGTCCGTCATGGGCCAAAGCTTCGGCGGCTTCTGCATTGTCAGCTACCTATCCTTCTACCCGCAAGGTCTCCGCGAAGCCTTCCTCTTCGGTGGCCTGCAAGCCCTTGTCAAATCCCCCGACGAAGTCTACCGCCGCCTGTACAAGAAACTCATCCAGCGCAATGAAGCCTACTACGCCAAGTTCCCGGAAGACGCCGCCCGCGTGAAGACCATCCTCAACTACCTCTCCCGCTTCGGCGACGGCAAGATCAAACTCCCCTCCGAAGGCACCCTCACCCGCCGCCGCTTCCAACAGCTCGGAATCAACCTGGGCTTCCATGGCGGCCTGGACGCAGTGCACGACATTGTCCTGCGCGCCGCCTACGACGTCGACTCCTTCGGCCACCTGACCCGCGGCTCCCTCAGCGCCATCGACCGCGCACTCGGCTTCGACGAGAACCTGCTCTACTCCATCCTGCAAGAGCCCATCTACTGCGAAGGCACCGCGCCCAACTGGTCCGCGCAGCGCATGATGACCGAGCACCCTCAATTCAACGCCGACCGCGCCGCCGAGGATGGTCCCGTGTTCTTCACCGGCGAGATGATCTACCCGTGGATGTTCGAGGACTACTCGGAGCTGCGCAAGGTGGCCGATGTGGCGAACCGCGTGGCCGCCGATGCGGACTGGCCGGCGCTGTTCGATGAAGCGCAGCTTGCGAAGAATGAAGTGCCGGTGTTTGCGGCGGCGTACACGGAGGATATGTACGTTGATTACGACCTGAGCTTGGAGACTGCGAGGGCGATCAAGGGGTGTAAGGTGTTCTCGACGAATGTCATGTTCCATGATGCGATCCGGAGTCGGATGGATGAGGTTGTTAGGCAGGCGTTCAACTTGAGGGATGATGTTATTGACTAGGGTGGGTAAATGGTTGGTAAACTTAGATGATGGGAGATGTGTAATGAGAGAAATGAAACGTTTGTGGTTTGGCGAAAATTCATTCTTTGTGCCGATGGCAACCGACTTATTATGCCCGTATCGCCATCTTTACAGGTGCTATATGACATGAGTCCCCACTGAGATACTACCACCGGTGCTTGGAACTGTAGGAGAAAATGTGCTACATCACCAGCTTTGAGACCGGATGACCTTGCTTACCATTCTGAGTCCGTACGTAGACTTGAGACAAGTAGCTGTACGGCTCCATTCGTGAGGTCAAAGAGCCTGTGTATGTGAGTGTGCACGATACTGTCAGAGAATACGTCTACCACGTTCAGGCTCACGCCCTATCATACGACATCTCATTCGAAGGTTTGCTAGTCACACCTGGTACGTACGTATAACCCTACACCTGCTACTGACTTCCATGTCAAATTTGGACGTTTCCCTCCCACTCTTCCTGCAGGGTTTACTTCACAATAACCCATTGATTTTCATTTCTCATACGTCTCGAGAGACAAAAGACAAGATACAGGATGTCACGGCACAGGAGGCTTGTGCATGTTTGTGGCTATGATGTGAGTAGGCTTGTGTATCATATTTGGATGATCACATCGAGACTAGACGTGCGACATAGGTACCCTCTACCATCTGCTTTCGTGCAGTGGTCGAACAAGTTCGTCGATCCGGCTGCCGGGTTTGCTGTTGGTTGGGCTTACTCGTTCAACTACTTTATCACGATTGCAAATGAGCTTCAGGCCGTCAACACCGTGCTCAAGTTCTGGACGGATGCTGTTCCCATCGCTGCGTGGATGACTATCTTCTGGGATGTAATCATACTGGTTAACGTTGGTAAGCATCTCTCAATGGGAGTGCTTCTAGTATCTGCAGCTGACACAAGTTTGAGGTGCTGCCAATCGGTTCGGCGAGATCGAAGTCGCTTGCTCTTTGATCAAGTTCGGCTGGATCTTCGTGGTCATCATCCCTGGCATTGTGCATACATCAAACCATCCTGCCCTTTCTACTGCTCCAGACTAACCACTTTTGTTCTCAACAGGTTATTTCCGCTGGCGGAGCAGCCACCGAATCCATCGGATCCCGCTACTGGGCCGAGACACCCTTCATCAACGGCTCCAAGGGCTTCCTCAGCGCCATGCCGAGCTGTATCTTCGCCATGGCAGGTAGCGAGAACGCCGGCCTCGTTGCAGCCGAGACCAAGAACCCTCGCTGTTCGGTTCCGAAAGCGGTAGCCTCTATCTGGATCCGTCTGAGTCTGTTCTACATCCTTGGTAGTCGTATCATCACTATCAATGTCAGCCCGCTGAACGAGGATATCTTCGGTGGTAGTGGCACCAACGCTAGTCCGTTTGTCATCATCATGTATCGCCAGGCTGGTGTGAAACCCTTGGCTCACGTGATGAATGCCGTTGTCATCAAGAGTGGGGGAAGAAGGTTGTTAAGGGGATATTCAGTTGAAGCAACCCCGTGTAGGGTATAGGAGGGAGAGAGGGAGACGACATACTTGGCACTACGCGTGTTGTTGTATTTTGCAGTTCTGGCGTGAATGCCTGCGTGCATTCTATCGCCACATTTTAATGGCAAGCGTGTCGTTGTCCAAGTCTGGGTTCATCTATTCCTAGAATAGGAGTTGCTAAGCGAAACCCAAGCTTGAGTAGCATTTCGATGGCCACTCGAGCGAGACTGAGCAACAGAATAGCTCATGCTACCTTGAGTTGCAAGAAATGTATTTATACATGTAGTAAGTAGGAGGATTAGGGTCGGACCTTAGCATTGACGTTCAAGGATTGAAACCTCCACATGCGAAAATAAGACACTCGTCCGCATCTTTGGCCTACCAACTCTTTCTCGCCGGTCATGTCGAGACACGGTAATGAGGATACTTCCCGCGATGCCACGGCGCTGAGATGGCAAGATTGCAAAGAGCTCCTAGTTTGCTACGCACGAAGGAAGTGGCCCGGAACACATCGTCGCGTTTGTCTGGCCCGCGTCCGCCTGATATGTAGGTATCAACAACATTTCCTGTGAAGAGTGAGGTGTCTTTGGTTTCACCTGTAGCTTGGCAGGTGCTACGTGACTGTTCATTCAGAAAAGACGAGTGAACGGTCGCACTGCTTGATCCCCACCATATCACTCATACCAGCCTCACTTGCAGCAACCTCAACAAAACAACACCTTGACGACTCGGCCAGTATGAGATACCATGAAATACGTAACAAACGCGCCCGACGTTTCGCTATGGCAACTAATATTTGACAGTCTCCGTGGTATGATCACTCGCCACCGCGAGCGCAGTGGAGCCGTTACAGTACTAACTTACATGCAGTGCACTCTGCGGCGCGCGCTTCGACATCGGCCGCATGAGAAATGAGCATTACCTGCCGAGCGCCGCTTGAAATATTCACGCCTATATTGGCGCTCCTGACCACGACAGCAGTAGATGCTTCTAGCTCGGCTGCAAGGCCTTTCGACGGCGAGAATGGGATCCTTACCTTCATGAGGATAACGGACCGGTACTTGCAGGTAGGAACTTCTCGTCGACAAACGAGCAGATTTGGAACGTTATTCCTTCTGGCCACGACTCGCTGGGAAATGAAGTCAGCCTTACACAATTCCTGAGCCAGTCGGAAGACTGCGTCGGCCGTGCAGAGGAAGTCGAAAAACAGATCCGAACTGAACATATACAGTCAAGGCTATGCTCATCATGGGGTGTAGATGTTTCGATGAAGACTGCCAAACAGCTGCACTTTGAATACCTCGCGTGGTACAGGTCGGATGTTCCGGAGAATGAACAGAAACCGGCCAATCAACAAGCCGGTTTTGGCTTCATTGCATACGAAGAGCACATCGCCGGCCCAAACTGTATCGCTGACAGCCACGCGTATAGCGGATATCAGCTATCATACGAGGAGATGAAGGCCTGCACCACGATACAACGTCTCGGACCAAAAGACAGCGAACTCATGATATCAAACTCAGTACAAAGTTGGACGCCTTTGCCTGATGACGAAGCTTTCGAGCGCACCATCGAGTACTGCCTCTCCGGACTAGGAGACCGACCAGGAGCCACCGAGGACGATACATCATGTTATCCCGAGCGTCAAGGCGCCGACGATCTCACGCCTGGAGAATACAATGGCTTCATCGACGGCAATCTGCCATTCCATCCTCACTGCTTCGAGGTCTACAAGCGAGCCTCGTTGTTCCACAAAGGTAGACTTGACATCGATACCCTAGCGGAAAAGTTCGATCAAGAGGAGCTCAAAACGTACCGCAACATCCTGCCGTAGAATGTGGAAGAGATCAGTGGTGGAGACATAATCACAGTGATGAGATCCTGGTCGCGAACCCAGTACACATACCCGCTCTCCGCGACACTATCGAGCGCGCCAAGTGAACAGAGCCGGATTTCAACATCAACAATTGCGCCTTCGAGATTGGTACTGTCACGACTTCCAAGCATGAACGCGATCTCTTCGGCCGCCTGCCCGAGGAGCTCCGCGACATGACCCTACAACCACTCAACTCCAAAGACATCCCCAACCTGCGCCAAGCAAGCTCAAATTTCCGCAAACTCATCTTTTTGCAGGATTGATCCATGTATATATGTATGGAGAGGAGACGGCAGCTGCCTATTTGCATTATAAGATCAGAGTTGAAGAGGGATCGCTCGAGGGCAAAGGGGAAAACTCACAGGTAGAGAGGGGACTTGAGGAGCGTACAGTGAGGAGTTGATCGTAGAAGGATCATGAAACCTCGGACCTCCTTATCCTGTTCAACGTGCCTTGTTCTCGGAGGGCTAACTCGGATGAGACATTCCCGAAGCTTGCTGAAGAAGATTTACAGAATGGGAAAGATGCTAGAAACATAGTTGTTTTACTGGCACAAAATCTGGTGGAGTGTATGTTCGTTTGACTGTATTTAGCGAGTCTAGGATTGACGTCAGGTGAGGGACATTCTTTGCAACGGTCCGGCTTTGCATAGCTCGTCGAAGGAAGTCGGAACCACTACCGATGTGTGCGTTGTTGGCTTCATCGATCCCTACCACCACCTCTGGAGACGGAGGTGTGGCCATCAGCAACAAAGATTGATCGAGCTGTTGATGACTGGAGAGCGTGTAATTGCTGACCAAATCGGTCCAGACGTTTGACATCACCATTTTATGAGAGACGCATGCAACACGGTGATCGATCCCAGAAGCTCACTATCTACCTTGCGGTGGCCGAAAAGGTTCGCCGTCAGTGACGCGAAGCAAGCCGGAATTGTGTCTTAACGTTGGGCTAGATTCAGCACAGATCAAGGGCGTGGGATTTAAACATAGACGGTTTGGAAAGAAAGAGAAAGGATGGCAAATATGGTTCTCACGGGCTGGCACAAAGTTGAGTCGGATTCAATTGGGTTCCATTTCATGATTTGGCCTAAGCAAGCTGTTAGAACATTTCAAGGTGGGTTGAGCAAGTTGTTTAGACATTCCAAGGCGTCCATAGATCATCTTCCAAAGACATTCACAACCTGCAAAGCAGCGTGGATTTCGGCATTAAGGTCTGCTCATGCCAAGCACGAGTCGCATCGCTCCACAGCCTGGTCCACTCTGCGTCTCCAGCCACAGGCTGCTGGTCTGTGTACACCATGCGGTGCCACAAGTTTGTCAGCAGCTCCTGGCGCCAGAAGGCCTCTGAGTAAAGCGAATCAGCTCTGTTATTAACCACAATAGGAGGGTGAATTTCAACAAGTAGTGCGTTACCAGCCATGCGTTTGAAAGAGAAGCGGATGCCTATTTGTATCTCACCAAATAGGAAGAGGTAGGCCATCAGCGTTGCGCCAACGAGGCGAGGCTCGTCCGTAGGGCCCAAGTCGAAGACAGCGACGTTCTTCATGGTACAGTACTTGGACTTGTTCTGATAGGTGCGCACACTGTCGTGCATCCACATGAACGCAGCGACTCGGCCACTCTGGGTGGCCATGTTGAACAATGCTCCCACCGGCTGCCGCAGCAAACCCTTGACAATGGCCGGGTGAGGAGTGAGGTTTCGCTGGGAGTCTTTAGGGCCCTTAGCTGCGAAACGCTTGAACTGATGTGTGGAGTCAGCGACAATGCTATCCCATTCCCCATCGGAAGTACGGTGAAGTGGGTTCTGAGCTCGCATGGCCTTGAAGATTTGAGAGCGTTCGTCGCGAGTGGTAGTCCGGTCGGATTGCTTAGGGTTGCCGCGCAGCAAGTTGCCCATCGCGAAGCTCAAATTGGTGTCAGTCGTGGTTTGAACCGCAACATTCCACGCCCAGAGATCGGCGTGGAACGCAAGACGGTTTTGTGCAAAGTCTTGGATCATGCAATTATTGTGCGCCTCTCGCATCTCAGCTACAAGATCCGCATGGTCGAACATCGCTTGCTCGGAGGTGGGCTGGCCCCAGCGAGGACAGCCGCCCTTCTTCCAATGATCGCTGCCATGCTGCGCCACCTGCCCACACAGAAAGCAGAACTGTGCAAAGCACACACAAGTCATGGCATTGCAACCGTCTTTGAGGGTGAGCACATTTTTGCATCCGGGGCAGACTTGAAAGTCTTTGCCTTTGATCTGATCCTTGAGAACTGCTGCTACTTCCTCTTGATCGATCCGCGGTTCAGCCTTGGCCAATCTCTCGGCGATGCGGTCAAGGAGTTCGGCCGGGAGAATGTACTCGAAGTCCTGTGTGGAGAGAACATCAGGGCCAAATCGGGGAGGCCAAGAATAATCGTTCACGAGTGCCAGCTCGAAAACGCGTACAATGCACTCTGTGCAGACTAGCTCAGCACTTTTGGTTTGCCAGGGCTGGTCTTCGTTGGTGTTATAGTCTAAACAGCATGTTGTGCACTCCCAGTCACCGCTGTAGCAGGCGTTGAGCGTGAGCGTGAGCGAAGGCATGATGGCGTTTAGTTGATAGTGTTGAGCTGGGTATCCAGCAATCAGAGTCTTCCAGGAACCCGAGATGCTGAGAACATATTAAGCAAACCAAGGCATTGTCTGGGTCTTCGAGTATGGAGTCTTTGTTCTAGTCAAAAATATGTGCATCGTCTTTGTGTACTGGATAATGCACACCGACCATAGTCGCAGACAAAGGCTTTGTGGTATATCTTGGCAAGCTGTGAACAATCGCTCTCAGACCAAGTTTGGCCCAGTACCTACAGGATGATGACTGTATCCAAACAGTGATCCTCTGAGAAGATGGCGCGGCTGTGTTTTAAGCATCTCCTTGTATATGATAGGCTGGAGTAGCGCAAGTCGGATATTGGTACTTCCCAAAGCATTGCTCGTCTCATGATGGGCATCTTAGCGGCATCAACCCTGCATCCCTGCCTTCTCCTTAAGTACTTTCTTGCGTTCCTCCCGCCACTTACGATCCCATGCATCGACCTTCCCACCAAGCACTTCAACACATCTCGGCTCCAGCATGATGACCCCTCTTGCCACTGAGACGTCTCTGAGCACAAGCTTGGTTCCGATTGACATCCCCACGTCTGCACCCTGGACGTTCTTGAGTTCCAAAGCGTAAGCCTTCGTTCCCTTGGCATCTTGCAAAAGTAACTTGTGAGGTCCGGCAGACTTGGGTTGGCCGCCAGGAGCTTGCGGTGCGTCGGGTCCGGAAGTGCCCTCTTCGGGCAGGACTCGCACGACCTCTCGCCCTTTGGTAGTCTCGCCGCGTTCTTGCGCCTCTAGTGCCTCGACTTGGCTCCAACGGCTGCGGCCAATGTCTTCAACATCAAGCACCTGCACAACAATCGGACCAGGAAGACGCTGATCTTTGATCGCTGGGTCTGCTATACCAGGCGAGAAGGTCGTGGAAGGCGAAGACTGGACTGCTATCGTAATGTCTGCTGCGAGGAGGCGAAACAGTGCCGTCTTCTGGAGAGCGAGGACGGGCGTTGTAGACCTGATGGTAGGAATGAAAGAACGTATCCATTCTTGTTTCGGTGGAAGGTCTTTCGAGGCGAGATAGTTTGTCAATGCTTGGGCGACATCAGGGTTTGAGGCTGTCGCGGACATTTGGCGTTGAGCGGCCATGTTTGTGGTATTTTGCTGTCATTAAAGCCTCATTCCTGTCAATGTGGTGTGATCATCATGTCAAGCTCGAGTCTGTTACTTTATGCCGCACTCGAGAGGTCAGTTGAGTGGAAGTTAGATAACTTCTGAGCCTCTCGTAGTGAGAGGAAGGCGCGGGTTGAAGTTACGCGTACTTCTCGGCCTGTGGGTATATTCCAGCACGGCCAGACGTCACCCAAATGAAACGTGGGTGAGGGTCTCGTCTGGAGATGACAGCATATGAATTAAAGGATATCTTGCTTTCCAGAGCTTCATTTTCGTGTTTGAACCAAATATGGACGTCCGAGTGCTAGACTACATTGATGATCGACTAGCCACATCTTCGGACTTTGACGCGCTCGATTCGTTGATCGAAAATGTTAAGGAACAACAAGACCTACTCAAGAAACAGGTAATTCGGCACTGAGTATCCAGGTCACCACCAACTGGACATGAGCTAAAAGCAACACAGCTTGACGATGCCCGACGGGAACACGTAGAGTCGCGGACCGAGTCCGACAATCACGATGCTGCTATCCGCAAGAAGGCCCACGACTTCCAGCAAGAGCAGGCCAGCATAGACCGAAGGTTGCTCGTTGCGACGCAGTCCGAGACCAGCGATGAAGCCGCGCAGACTTTCGAGGCCAGCATGGGGCGATTGAAGAAGTTGGAGGTTGCTGCGGGATATGTCGAGCTGTTGAAAGAGGTGGATGCACTTAGGTTGGTGAATTTGACAAACAAAGGGACAAATGGACAAAGATTGACAGGAGCACAGTGTCGAATGTACGTCTGCACTGGGCACATCAGATGAAGCCGCACTGCAGCCATACCGCAAGCTCCAGAAGCTTACCACGAGCCTCGAACCTCTTCAAGAAGCCGCGGATGGCGCTGCTCCACACTTGCTGGACCACATCGTGCAGCAGGTTGCGAAAGTGAAGGCACATATTCAGAAGTCGTTCTCGGATGATCTGGAATCGACTTTGAGGAAGACGAACTGGCCCAAGGCTACGAGTGTGGTTCCAATGGCATTACAAGAGGAGTGGGACAGAAACGTTGGACGACTGCTTGATCTGCAGGGGCCAGATCTGGAAGGGCGTGACAGAACAAGTGTCACACAACAGAGAATTGAAGATCCTCCTGCACTGCTGCCTCTGGAGGTACTTGTGTACCCACTGGAACAGCGCTTTGTATACCATTTTTCTGGAAACAAGCCCACCAACCGCCTGGACAAGCCGGAGTATTTCCTGTCGCACACCGAGAAGGTCATTGAGGGCTACAGCGAGTTCGTACAAAACTCTCTCCAGCCATTGCTGATCCAGCATTATCGGGGCTCAAGTCTTTCCCTTACGCCGGCCTATATCGATGCCATTTCTGCGTTCATTACCGCTCTGCTTCCCATGGTGCAGCGCAAGATCCTGTCCTTCGCATCGCAAGTCACATCTCAGCCGAATCTGCTCAGCCATCTTGTCCATCAAGTCCTTGATTTCGACAAAATGATCGAAGAGAACTACGCATATACACCGAACTCACCTTCAATCCCATGGCGCGGCTTAGCGTACTTCCTCCTGGACACGAGTGGTTACTTCCAACGTTGGCTAGATGTCGAGCGCGACTTCGCACACGCTCGCTACGCCTCGATCATTGAGAATGCCGAGGGTGGTGAGCTAGACTGGGATTCAGTTCCAAGCGATGCCACAAAGCCGACGAAGGCTGCAATCCGTGTCAACGACCTTCTTGAAACAGTCACAGACAGGTACAGGCCACTCTCAAGCTTCAGCCAGAAGCTGCGATTTTTGATCGATATTCAGATCGCTATCTTCGACCAGTTCCATGCGCGCCTGCACTCTAGCTTGGAAGCTTATATCACCATGACTTCTGCTCTGGCCCGCACTGTGCACGGCATTAGCAGAGAGGACCAGTCAGAGTTACAAGGCGTGAAAGGTCTTGACAGACTCTGCCGCGTCTTTGGCTCTGCTGAGTATCTTGAACGGGCTATGCGCGACTGGAGCGATGATGTCTTCTTCCTCGAATTGTGGTCAGAGCTCCAAGACAGAGCAAATAACCGCGATACCATCTCACGGAACCTCGGTAGCCTACAAGAGATTCAAAGCAAGACTTCCGCTGCTGTTGGTCAAGATGATGGCCTTGTATCAGATCAGAGCGGCGCTCTCTTCGACGAAACCGCTGAAGCATATCGACGTCTTCGTGTGAGGAGTGAAGGCATCATCGTGGAGACTCTGACATACAACATTCGCGAAGCGTTGCGTCCGTATACCCGAGTCAGCACCTGGGCTTCCCTCTCCACTGGCTCTGCCGGCGGCTCTATCTCTGCTGAACTTGATCCTGTCTTGCGACTCTTGACAGACTACCTCACCTTCCTGCACTCAGCTCTTGGCAAGGTCCCGCTCCGTCGTATCACCAGACAGCTTTGCCACGCGATTCAGAACTTCCTGTGGGACCAGCTGCTCGTCCGCAGCTCTTTCTCAACTGCAGGTGCCACCCAGCTTCAAACCGACGTCAACGCCATTTACGCAGCAATCGACCGCTACGTCGGCGCTGGCCAAGCCGAGCGTGGTATGCGCCGACTTAATGACGGCATCGCTCTGCTTGCCCTGCCAGTCAAATCCGAGATCCCTCGTATACAAGTCTCAACTGCTGAGGACGAGGATGAAGGCACAGCATGGGACGAGGACATTGGCGATGCAGATGCTACGGACGAGCAGGGCAAGACGATGGGTTTGTTCGAAGTGGAGAGGCTTGTGTTCATGGACAACGAGAGTGCGAGACATGCGCTTGAGTTGATCGGATTGGAGAGTCTGAGCGAGGGCGATGCGAGGAGTGTGCTTGAGAGGAGGGTCGAGCTTAGTAGTTGAGCCTTAGCTGGAGGAATCGATATGTGACCTACGCGTATCCAAGGTTTGATGACTATATCCACAGTACAAGTGTAACGAACCTGTACATAGCTTCATGCGCAAGAAATTCATTGATGTCTACAGTCTAAACACCGGCAACACGTTCGGCCCAATGTCCTGTCATCGGATGCAGGGAACAAAACCGCAGTATTTCGGCCAACCAAATGTCGGCCAAGGGCTGAAGAATGATTACCAGAGCGCCGGAGCCAAGCTACATCTCGGATATCTCGACCTAATGCAGTAATGCCCTAATATGCGTTGATGATATTATATTCCTGTCCACGATCAATTTCCACGCGCGACTGGAACTATCAACACTAGCAACAAATCATGCTCTCGAGCTGTTTACAACTCTACTCGAGCGAAAGCCTTTCTCAGCGAAGCGGCCACGAAAGCGCCTCACGCTTTTTCAATTGACACTACGATGGGTGTTGCGAATTTTTACGGTATTGGTCCGAGTCTGCGGGATCACGGGGCAACGCGAAGACGCATTCCAAAGGACCTTTGGAATTTGTATATATAAACGGCACCTGATGACCAACCTCGAGCAGGCAAGCTACGAGCTTTCACTCACAGCTGCGATATGAAGTCCTTGTTCCTGATCACAAACCTGCTGGTCTGCGATCTGGCTATCGCTCAGATTGCTGTCGGGATAACCATCGGAGCAGCTTTACCAGCTGGCCCTGCCTCATCTGCGTTGACTGCCGGTCCCATTCCAACAGCATTGGCTGCTGGTTCCATCTCATCAGCTTTAGCAACATGCACACAAGACCCCATTCGCGGCCTCATTAATCTCGTTAACGGCCTCCCTCTCGTCTCTGGTCTACTGGCTTGCTCATCGTTTAACAAGAAATATGTGACAGCTACAAGTAGGTTTCGAGCGCTACAATATGATGGGCTGTTTGCGCTGATAGAGGAGTAGTGACATCTACACGATACACCGCCACTTCAAACATTACAGAGACGGCATACACGGTCTCAGTGGTTCGTTTGGATGGCCATTTGGGCATATGCTCGGTTGTGCCACTGACATTCTACAGGCTCCGACCCCAACCGTCACTGCGACAGAAACTACGATCAGTTTTGAATTTGAGACTAGCACCCGCACAACGATAACCGCTACCACGTATAGAACGTCCGTACCGTTTGATCCGCGTATTGCCACAATACGTGCTGATGAGTTTTAGCGTTGTCGATGCCGTTACTACCTTGACTTCAACCAGTGTTGTAACAGCCATTCAGGTACCGATCGAGACTATATACACAGGTACCATCGGCAGCCCTGTTGTAAAAAGAGAAGAACAAGTAAATACGCTATCAACTGTTCGATACCGGAGGAACGCCCAGTTGCTCGGTGATTTGCTCCCAGTCAACCTCCCTGGCAAGTACTCACGAACACATGACATCGTGCGTCGCTGATCGTTCGTAGCTGTTCTGGGCCAGCCAAGTAGCATAGTATCCACAGTCTGTTCGTGTGTAGCGACAGGGACGCTCAGCACTGTAGCGACAGCCACATCGACCATATTGGCGGCGTCTTCGACAACGACAACGATCACTGTCGCTTCCGCTACGACGACGCCAGGTAAGATAAGCTACTGTTGAACTGAACAACCTGCTGACTGCTGGGAAGCTCCATTCACAGAAAGAACGACCTTGCCCTCATCAGTAGTCGGTACCGTTCTTGAATATCACACTGCGAGTATACCATCCCCACACGTGTGGAAGTTTCTAACAACACTAGGTCACTTCCATCGTCGTATTGACAGAAGCGCGCAGGATCATTGCAACGACGACCACTTTATCCACAAGTATCAACGAAGCTTCTCCTCCATTTTGTTCACAGTTTACGCTAACAACATGCTCAGCGACTTCCACAGAGACCGAATTAACGTCCACTTTTCGTGTCCAAGCAACTTACACTCCCAGAGCTGGCGTTTGCTCAAATGCCGCCGGTCCCTTAGATAATCTCCTCAGTGGAGACGTGGAATCGACAATACAGCAATGCATCGACAAATGTGCTGCACTGGGTGATTGCCGCTTTGTGCTCTACAACCACTTGTCCATTGGTGGTGGCTCCGCCGTATGCGCAACGTAAGTTTTGCTTCCGATTCCTCTTGCTGTACGCACGCTGACTTTGCTCGGAAGGAACAACGATTAAGTTCCTTGCACCGATGATGGACCGGCTCGCAGTGCCGTGGCTATCTATGACAAGATTGCTGCTGCTACTGCTGTGTTTCTAGACTAGGTGGAGATCAAGCTTGAGCAATATGTTGGCGATGTCTTCGCGACAAAGGGACAACGATATTGCCAAGACAAGTAGTATAACCTAGGAGAGCCATGATGCTACGCGACTGTTTTCTATCAACCTATCGGTCTGTCACAAGCACTCTTTGCTCTTACAGTCTGACACGATCATCTAAAAGCAATTGTGCGCCACCGAGAGCGGCAGGAAAGAATCCCAGCAGCGTTCTTATCAATGTTCCGACGGTAGATTTATGGGATGTGGATTCAACACGCTCTCAATGTGTCTTAGTTCATGTACATGCGGTGCACGATCTCATATCGCAAATTCTCCACTTCTTCGCCGTCCGAGTCCATTTGTGCAAATGCGCCCTCAAACACTGGTACTGGCTCGCTCACGCCGTTTTGATCGATTTGCCAGTCCTCGTCTTCTACATGTGCAGTGAGAGGGGCGAGTATGTGTCGCAACTGCGTGGAATGATCTGGCTCGAACGGATTTTGACCAACCTGGTACAGATCTGCATGCCATGCTGGTTGACCATCCAGCTTACGAAGTGGCGAGCTTGCTCGAAGTGCAGGAAGCATAAGGCGCAAGCCATCTTCATATAGACACGCCCTGTGCTGTAGGTCAAGATACAAACCCCACGGGAGAGATATGTCCTGAGGTCCGTATACGTCTGACCAGAATTTCGTGCGTGACTGTCCCAACAGAATAGGCAAGGGATGGTATGGCTTGGAGTCATGGATCCAGCTCGGTCGGCTCGATGAGAACGTCTCCCAGGCTGCCTCGAAGGGATGATGTGCCATCTGGTCTGTCGAGGGTAGTTGCAGATTTCTAGGGCCCAGTAATTGAAAATGAGGTCTGCGAGCTTTGCGGTAGAAATACCATGCAAACCTGTCTTCTGCAACACCCACTGTAGCATCAACACTGGTTTCAAACAGGCCAGGGCGGCTTGAGAGAGGTTCGGGATGAGGCTGCGAAAGTCGATCATTGATGTCATTGATCAGCCCGTGCCAGGCCTCGATGGCCTCGTCCAAATCGGCTCTGATGTACTATGCTCAGCCCCAAGGATGTCTGAGGCCATCGCAACTTACGCCAGTTGCAGGATCCGGTTCATTGTTGTTGAATGGGCCAGGTACAACTACCGCCTTCTGCCGCTCGATCATGTTGATCCAAGCTGTAAGAGCTGCTTCGAGATACTGCCATATCGATGTTCTGTCCTCGTCGAGGAATTCATTGTATGGGTACTTGTTGAACACATAGCAGTGAGCGCCGAAGTTGTAAACAATGCCGTCGATCGATGGGTCACTGATCTCGTAGTCGGTGAGATATAATGCAACGCGATCAACTTCGCCCATTTCTTCGCCGAGTTCGCCCCACAATCTTCTCGGTGTAGCTAGGTCGCCAGCGAGGTAGAACATGTTTTCCACAGCTTCGTGGGGAGCAAGGTTGCTTTGCGGACGCACGGCCAATTGGAAAAATGTGACGAGACAGCCAGGCAGGTGCTTGTTCACTTCGTTTAGTTAGGCTGCAAATTGGGGTGACTCCCACCAAGCCGTCAGAGGAAGTTTTTCCAAATCATACCTGCTAGCCTGCCACCGATGTTTGATAATGCCATTGCGAAGTGCACTGCAGCGATCGAGATCGAGACCCTCCTCGGTTCTTGTTGAGGGATTTCTGTTGCTGACCTTCACATGTTCAATATTTGCAAGAGGATGTGAAAATAGTCTCGCTGTCATGGCCACATCGGTCTGTCTTGCACGAGCACGTAGTCGTAAAGGCGTTGATCAAGAACCGGAGAAGACGCGAAGAGATCTCCGTAAAAGAAGCGGGCGCTAAAACCGACACCGTTGGAAATTGCTTGAGTAGCGTATTTACATTGAAGGTTGTGGAAAATACAGCTCGAGGCGTCAAGTTACATGGGCAACAGTCCTTCCTTGTGTCTACCAACCCAACCACCATGGAAGGGGATAGGGACGACGGGTGAGCGAGCCGCCACCAACGGGAGAATAAGACTGCCCCGAGTTGCTCTGGTCGCATTTCAATTCGATCGCTGTGAACCTTTGTCAGTGTTACGCTTGTATCAAGGTCTCTGTCATCACACGTACCGATTGCGTAGTATGTGTAAGAATCGGCATTGTGCAGAGCGTCGCTACTCGACAGAGCCTTGACATTTTCAAGACCGTAGGCAATATCCTTCGTCGCAAGTACGGCGTGTGTAGTCTCATGCAGTGTGTTAGAGGCTTGCGACTGGTTATCACAAGCAACACCTGTTGCGGGTATTTCAGAGTAGTAGACCGGGCAGTAATAAGTGGAGCCGACACTTCCAGAATAAGTATTCTGCCAATATGTGTAGCCTAGGAGGCCTCCTCCACAGTTGCCGTACTGATCGGTGCAGTATGACTTGGCGGTCCCGCCAGGCGTTGATGAGCACTCCTTTGCAACCTTACGGAAACTAGCAGCAACAGCTTGGCGGGTGGATTGCGAAGTATCTTTGAAGAATGTCTGGAAAGTTTCTTCTGAGCCGGACTCAGCTGCGTCGGCGGCTGCGTTGGCCATGTTTGCACATGCTTGGTTGGCGTTGGTGAAAGCAGTGCGTTGTGAGGACGAACAGGATCCCTCCAGAGTGTTCGCTGACACAATACCAACCGCCAGTGCTAAGGCGGCTGATATGAACTTCATGCTGTAGTGAGATCTCAGTATCCAACCAGTCATGTAGTGTAATCCCAGGTATCGACTTGTAGCATAAGGAAAAGATGTAAAGACTCGAGACGCCGGGAATATAATGTCGAATCACGGGCTGGTTCGGCGCCCTGCTACTTACTATATAGCTTCCTGGCTTTCGCTCTAGTCGGGAGACCTCGGCCCGTCTAATGCAGATGTCCCATAGAGTTGGTTTCGCAACTGAATGGTGAAGGAATATTCGCACAGCCCTACGGTAGCGAGTGTTTCGCCATCTTGTTCCTGTAGGAGATCTGCGAGGCTGAAACAAAGCCATGACTCGTAAACTTGGAGGCCAGGGAATCCGCAGCAGCGAGAGATGCAGCATCGTGCCACGCGTGCTCTGCCGCGAGCAGTTTTTTCTCCCCCATTTTGTGTTCCGGGTTCAGTCTAGAATGTAGGGGGCGGCATAGCGAGATGAACGCGAATGATCGCTTGGATTTTGCTCCATGTTTTCGTCGGGCTTCCTCCTGGCTTTGAGGGAGACGTCCAGGTCTACATCAGTCGAAACCCGTTAAGAAGTATATTGTGTGCAACAGTCTTGGTGACGAGAAGTCACGTGGAATGCACGAGAAATACTCACTGACAAGGCTGTTGTTGGTCGTTATCGATCATCTTGTCTGGACTGGGCGTTAGACTTAGAATTCGTTGTTGAAACGGCGGCGAAGGAAGCCGACGGAAGGACGAACCCTAAAACACTCTCAGCATTTTTGAGACAACTACTGATATTATATAAGTATAATAAATTAAATGACGAATCCCTACGCCTAAATGTTCGTCAAAGAGGTCCGTAGGGGGCAGGCGGCTTGCCGTTGAAGCGCCCCTCTACTCGGCCGATGCGACAGTGTTGAGCAAAGTCGTAGTGAAATTGGCATTGCGCCTTAAAACCCTCCTTGAAGCCAGGAAATTTGAACATGACGCCGTTGCCCGCACCAGGCTGTTCTCCCGATATTCTTCCTTCTCATCAAACAACACATGTACCTTTACCGGCACGAACCTCCACAGTTGACATGAACCAGGCTACTGACAGTCGATTCGACGACCGGCATGAAAGGCAGTATCGGATGATTCCCGGTGGTATCATATGTGTCTCGCTGACGAGTAAACTTTCTCCTGCCTCATTAGTTGCAGTTACCAGTATATCGCTATCGAGAGAACGAGATATCTCCAACAGTATCTCGTGGATCACGCACTTACCAGAGCACCTATGACCGATGGCACTGGCACAAGGTTGCTGAGGATGCTGCTTGCGACACGGACTTTTGCAGATATTACATATCTACACTTATCTCCATCGCACTTTGCGCGTCTGTTGTCGCTCACGAATGTCGGAGTCAAAATTCACCACTGAGACGCTAGTCCAGACAGATGCGCATCTCCGTAGTGATTACACCGCTAATATCATCTACATGCTCCGTAACTTGATCGTCGCCACTAAAATGGGCATTCCTGATGTGCGCTGACCTTCAAACGAGAGGTTGTACGCAAGATTACCCTCGAACACATCGGAAACTGGACAGCCGTGCTCATTGAAGGCCAGGCGCTTTGAGATACGAGCTGCATGTAGCAATCTTGCTTTCAATGCGCTATCGAGCCGCAATGGAGCTCCATTTGCCATGAACGACATGATATAGAAGCCGCAAAGATCCCACCACAAGGACCGACCCAAGCTTTAGAACAGCGAGTTGTCCGCACAAGTGAAAACATTCAACGGGTCGTTCGGATCCTGTACTCTGTCATTCAGAGAAGAGATGGAAGTGTAGAGCCCAAACACTGTCAAGAAGGCCGATGCAACAAACATGAACCAGTTGAAGATCGCAAGCAGTGATTTCCGCCAAGTAGAGAACTGCTGGCCCCAGTTCAAGAAGATCCATTGCGCGTTGGCGAGACCGAATGTGAACCTTTGTGTTGTCAGCTTAGACCCGGTGTGCCTTGGGGCTGGATGATGTACTTACCATGTTACAAACAATGCGGAAGAAATACCCAGGATGGAATTGAAAGCCGGGATGGCATTCGCGAAGACGAAAGCAGCCACCCAGAAAAGAGTACCGCAGCCAAGCCACACACCCCACGTCGTGATTGTGTTGTCGGTCAACCTAGCCTTAGACTTGACGATGGTGTCCATGACGAAGTTGTACATGAATTTTATGGCAGTGTGGCCGAAGACTAGACCGGAGCCGAGCATCGTAGGGATGAGGATCCCATAAGCCACTTTCGAAGCCACGCCGGGTGCTGAGCCGAGCGCAGGGGAAACGACGTACTGACCGGCCAGGTAGTAGACCACGCATGCGATGATAACATACAGCGGGATAGAGACGACGTTGAGCCAGATAACTGCAGGCGTGAAGTCTTTGCTGGGGTTGCGCATCTCGCACATGACCGTGACGAAGGCTTGGTTACCGGCGTAAGCGAAGGCGACGTTGAGAACGGATTCGAACTGGACGTTCATTGAGGCTAGAGGGTTTGGCCCGAGTCTCATTACTAGAGGTTCGTTCGCAGGTTCACCGAAGTAGCCGGTGGTGTCAGTGTTCGGACCACCAACGGCTAGAGCAACGACTACGATCAGGACGGCGGCGACTGGAAAGGTTAGCTTTGGTATGAAGCTGAGGCAGGGGTATTGTCCTTACGGATGCTAATTGTCGCTGGGATTCCAAACCATCCAGCAAAATTCATGGTTCTAGGCATGCACAGCAGCCAGCAAGCGACCATAGGCAAGCCGATGAACCCAATGGTACAGAGAGCATGATTGGAGATTGTGTTAAAGCCGATAGATAACGTGACATTTGCCGATGCGCAAATCAGACACAAATTGAGCACGTTGGCAATGCCTACGATCATCTGTAAAGGGAGGCCACCCATGATCTTCGCCACATCCACGATATCTCTGATCGAGGGGTAGGCGCGGTAAAACTGAATCAAAATGTACGCGGTGTATGTGGCGATGACCCCCAAGATGATGATAGTAAATATCCCCGGGATGAGACCTATGGTGTCACTGTGTTAGTGATTAATAGCTAGCGCTACCCCAAGTCAAGCTGCGATCACTTCTTACTGATTTAACTCACGGAGTTACTAATCACTTACCAATGGTATGTAACAATCCTGGCAACGACAAAATTCCGATGCCTACCTGATTCGTAAAGAAGATCAAGGCCGTTCGAGTCATTCCTAGTTTCTTCCCGCCATAGTGATCCTCCACAGTACCGTAGGCAGTATCATGGTTGGCGGGAGGTGGAGAGTAGTCAGACGTGGCCTTCCGCTCGTCGTACCCAGTATATCCGCCTGATGTCGTGTTCGGTCCATCACCGAGATTGCTGGAGATGTAGCCGTCGGTCCGCATTGAGTTCTTCATCTTGACGGCAGGCGAGTCAACTTGACCAACAAGAACAGAAACGGGAATACCAGACAGGCCTCTACCTGTTATAGAGCAACTTCCTCGGGCAAAGCGAGGGTCACTTGACACCTGTTACCTCACCTTATCTCGTGCCAATGCGGCACACGGAGGTGTGCCTGGGGAGACAACGTGAAGAGCGTCGACGTAATGCGACATAATGCCAATGCTATACGTTACATGCCTTGGCGCCATGTGCCTCGTGCTACCAGGCGTACAAGGCTCAGCCCTTGGAGATCCTGCGACAAGGAGACAAGGACCCAAGCGAGGTGTAATAGGCAGCGTAGGAGGCGTGCTGACCTTCCGCTTGGGTACACGACCGAGAGATATGCTTCGCCGTACTTTGTTCGCTGTCTTTTACTCTCCTCGGTACACACCGTATGATCGTTCGCAGAGGCTCCTTGTATTGATTCTGCAACGCGCGGGATCGCTTAGATCGGCTTGGAGTCTTGGGGGGCGAAGTCATTACGGCACTGCTTCTCCGTTGGCGTTGGCGTCCCACACTGTACACATCATGGCCGGCGCGTGCAATCTATGGGAATTGTGCACGCGAGCAGCGTTCTGTAGCCCGTCCCACACTGTACACATCATGGCCGGCGCGTGCAACCTATGGGAATTGCGCACGCGAGCAGTGTTCTGTAGCCCTTTACAAATGCCTCTCCTCGGTGCCTCGTTGCCCTCGAGATGGACCGCCTCACCGTGTACAAGATGGAATGCTGAACGAATGGATGGGAACTGACAGGCTGGAGGTTAGAGGGTCCCGTCGCTTGGCCCGAAGAGTTGGCGATGACCACACCGCCGCCGGAGCATCCGATTGGTCCACGAGACCGGACCGCGGGCAGGAAGTAGGGCATTTAAATGGAAAAGAAGTACACGTGATTGTTTTGTCTTGTAATCGCTGCGTTTATCACTCCTAGCATGCTGGTCACGAGGTTGCAACGTATCCGAGCCGTTACATGAAAGTTATCGTCAAGTTTGTTCATTTCTTACGTATCAGCTGCAATTCTACTGTCCTAAGATACTAGCACCATATGCAAACAATATAAACGTCACGGAGTATGCCGACTGATGAGATACTATTTAAAGCGCCTATTGAGATGAAGATTGGGAGGCCTGATGCAACGCATATAACACTTATATAAGCAGCGAACATGTAATACCCTGCTACCAGCCTTTGCGCATTGCACAGCTATCTACCAAGCTGCTCAAGCAAAATACCTCGGCTCGTCAAACACGTGGTATCTGTGGCCGCGAACACCTTGGCCCTTGAAGATAGTCGGGAAGCGCAAATTCTCAGGAACCTGATCCTCAGAGATGATATCGTCCGTGCCTTCGGGCTCACCAACGACGAATTTACCGACCTGTGATGGAGGTGTTAGCATTGCTCTTGATACTGTTTGTTATAGTTGTGGAATGTGGTCCTACCTGAAGCTCAGTGTCCGTGATGGTCGAACGGGAGATACGAGCGTATCCAGCGCGGCGCATGCCCTTGTACAGAATGTACTCGCACCATCTATCCCAGTCGCTGGGATCTATGTCACGCATGCCGCTGCGCTCGCTGACCCAGCCGTTGTAGTTGCCCTGTTTGGGCTTGGTTACGAGGTAAGAGAGAAGAATGCTTGGGCGGGTGGTGGCGCCCATGAGGGCGGTCAAGTACTCCATCTGAAGTTTCCTGTCGAGAGGATCTTCTTCTTGTCCGGAGTGGAAGACGAAAACGTCGATGAGCTCGTCGTATGCCAGGATAGTAGCGTGGATGGCTGGTGCAAGTTCACCGTGGGGCGAAGGCAGAAGGTGGTGGGTTGAGTTGACAATAGGGAATTTGGAGAGGAGGGCACATCCCCAGGTGTGCTTATTGGGGCCTGGGCCTGCATCAACGTACATGCCGAGCTGCTCCGCGAGGTACTGTGTGGAATCACGGTTGCCCATGATGATGCGCTGTTGATCGGATTCGAGAAGACCAATGATGTCAAGCTCCGACTCACGTAAAAGAGATTCCATACGCTTCTCGGAAGACCACATGTCGTTATCGAGACTGAAGTGAATAGTCCAAATACCAGCGTTGAGGGACTTGGATTCGGGGTGGTGAGGAGCATAATCGTATGAAGGGAAGCGAAGGTATGCGACAGCTACGCTAATAAGCTGGAGTGCAAGCAGGATGTAAATGTAGTAGCTGCGTTGCTTGCGAGCGGCAGGGTTAGGTGAGGGCCTCATGCTGTGCTGACGCTTGGGTGCGTTGTCCTGGAGCGAGTTGAAAACGCCACACCCAATGAGGATCATGGTGGTCGCCATGACCCAATCAGTGTGCTCGCGAACCAGGAATCCACCAGGAACGAATGCATATGCAACGACCCACACGTGGAACAAGACCATGATGTTGTAAACGAAGAAGGCGATGAAGAACGTCCTTCCAGGTGGGTAGCGGACTGCATTGCTGATCGAAGCGGGCGTTAGGGCCATGAGGTAGAAAGCAAGGGTGAGGGCACCATAGTAGCCGGTCCAGTTGGAGAACAGCGTCAGGAATGCAGCTCCGACAGATCCAATGCCGTACGCAGTCCAGCTACGGGTCAAGTTGGGGTAGAAGACACCGAAAACGAGACCGGCACCCATGGCAAGGATCGTCCAAGCTCCATGAGGCACAGAAAGAGGACCTTGTACGGGGTAACCCTCCCAGACCCACATGATCATGGTGCTGGAGTCGGAAAGCAGCGAGTGGAGGCCAAACAGGAGACCGGCAAGGCCAAGACCAGCGAGCGCAGATGAGCCCTTCGGCCTCTCAATGCCCTGCGAAAGGTCGCCGTTGCCGACCTGTCTGCGGAAAATGCGCGCAATGGCTAGCACGAAAAGCAGGATACCAGTCTTGTTCCAGCCTCCGTTAGCCTCGTGCATGATCGGCCAGAATGGGTTATTGGTTTGGCATGCGAACTTGGCAACGCTGCTGGCAATCAGACCAATGCTCCATGCCATGATCCTTCCCTCCAACTTTGCGGCATTGCCGCGCTCAGAGTACCAGATAGCAGACCAAGCCAAAGATGACATCCATACACTGAAGCTAATGGCGCCGAGTCGGCCTACTGGCGTCGTGAAGAGATAAGCGCCCATGCCGATGACAGCGGTGCCAAGAGTCAAGGCTGAGTAGCGTGTGATGAATCTCCTCAATGGTCCGATTCCGAGAAGGAAAGGTGAGATGGTTGACATGACCGCAACTTCGAAGCCGGAAATACCCATGTACCACAGTGGGAAGTACCAGACTACCACGCCGAGACCAGTAAGAATTGTCCAGAAAGAGAGCTGACAGGCTTGTTAGTGCGAATATAAAGTGCGTCGCAGGTTATACGTACACCAAGGTAGACATCAGCCACAGCATCGAGAAGTGCGGCCCATGAGAAGCGACCGTCGAAGACCTGGCCGATAGGCTTGTCCTTTTCCTTCTCAAGGACTGCATCAGAAACGCTCTGCTTGTTTCTACGAATCGTCAGCAAGTCCACCTAGCTGATGAACGCAACACTATGGAGCGGGCACCTCGTACCAGCTACTTCGGAAGCCGCAGGACGTACCCTCTGCTCAGACCCTTGACATCCTTGACAACAATCTCGAAGCCGCTGAAGTCGAGAGCTGTAACTGCGTCGAATGCGACATCCAGAAGAACCAGCGACCACTCAAAGAAGGCGTAGATGGTGTAAGCTCCAGGCACGCGGTGCACCTTGTGCTGGATAAAGAAGTAGATGAGCGGCACCAGTGTTCCAAAGAATGCTCCAGCCAGGTATTTCCTCAGCTTGATCGCTTTTGGGTTGGGCGGACTCAAAGCGAGACAGCCCAGTGTCCACGGCAGCGTCGCAACCAGATAGCTGATCATGAAGATATCATGCCAATCGTGGTCATCCGTGCTCGTAACATATGTCCATCCTCCACAAGTCAACGTTCTGAAGACACCCACTCCAGCGACGAACTTGGGCAAGCTGGTGCCCGGGCGATTGGCCATGCAGTAGAAAAGGAAGACCAGCAGGAAGCGTGGGCCAGAGCAAATGGCGATGAAGACCTGGAAGACGGCGCGCTCAGGGTAGCGGTCGCCGATGGTCGCGCTGACGGAGGGGAACCATTCGATCGGGTAGCCGAAGTGCTCGTTTTGGACGATCTTGGTGTAGTGAAGGGACATGCCCACGATTAAGGCGCCAAGGAAGGCAGCATAGGCAGAGACGGTGTGGAAGTGGGTGATCCATTGGCCGGGTATCTTGCTAGCTGTCAGCTTGGATGTCGGTCGCATAGCTGCTGTTGGTGGAGGACTGGAGGGCTTACAGTTGCGACGACGTCGCCGTCGCGGTGTTTTGGGGCCATATTGAACAACTATGGCCTCTCCAACAAAGAAAGACAATGAAAGGAGGGACAAGAAGGTGACAGTGGTGGAGTGTAGGAGGCAGGCATCCACGCGAGCTGTCAGGACGCTTTGGAGACGTGAATGATCGGCGACGTAGCTCTCCTGGCGCACGCGTTCGCTTTCCAAGGGTTCCGAGGAAGCCGGCCTCACCAAGACACACCTAAGACCTTCCAGCATCCTTCCTATTTTATTACGCACGTAAGAATATATCGCTAGAGCAAATACCATGACCTGGATTTACTTTCAAAAAATAAGCAGTACACCTTGGAACCTAATTTATGGCGACGACCTTACACTCAGCAAGCAAGCAAAAGGGCCACACATCACCACTCACCTTGATGGCGGCCTTGCGACGGGACTGCGCAACTTGTTAATATGAGAGTGATTGCTATTGTAACAGAAAATACAGCCGACACCTACGCACGTAATAGCGGCGCATTGCCATAACTCACTCTTGATGAGAAGCTTGGTGATCACTCGGCCTTCATGTCTGTCTTGCCTTCTTCTCTCGACAGCATTGGAGCCTCAACGCCAAATTTGTACTCCAGCACCTGGCCGTCATATCCATAGAACGGAGCCGTCGCGATTCCTCTGCAGTAAGCACACTGCCTTGCCTCCACCTCGGCAGTGATAGCCTTCCCACACCTGCATGCGAGCTCGCAAGAGCCATCTTCGCCCGACTTCGTCCTCTTGAAAACCTCATACTTGAGTGCTGCATGGATTTCACAAAGCACGCAGTTGGGGCAAGGAGCCCTCGCAAGCATCGTTGCGCACCGACACATGTCCAAACCCGATGGCAGCGCTGTCGCTTCGAGGCCCGTCTCGGCATGGACGCAGGTCGAGCACATCGGCAGCAAGGACCTTGATACGAAACAAGAATCGTCGAAAGCGTCCAGTACGACGGCCACGCTTGCGTGTCGGCCTGACGGGACCTTGTCGAGAAGCTGAAACTGCATCATGCGATGCTCATTGCAGCGACGACCCTCGTTACCGAGACCTTCGGAGAGGATAGAGCGAAGATGTAGTTCCAGAGCCAAGTCAGTGGGCGGTGTGGGCGGCTCTTGCATCCTCAGGCCGCCCGCTCCGGTATGAGCACCATGCCCGACTAACACGTTCGAGACAGGCTGGTAAGCTGGCAAGATCTTTGGGCACGTGTCCGGAGTGTGGAAGAAGGAGTTGCAAGCAGGGCAGTAGCTGGACGCCGAGAGCACCATTTTGCAGACTGACATGCGGTGAGGTAAGACCGGTGTCACATGTCGAATTACTGGGCTTTTGTATTACAGGTGTCGTGCGTGCTGAGGAGGAGCGTCGTCTGAGATAAGTGAATGTCTTCGCGACTTGACTTCACTAATCGGTAAGTACTTCACTGGATCTATATTTCGCTTTTACTTGGGACAGTATCCAATCGGTGTCATTGCAAATTACCCAAGAGTTCAAGGCTTTTGTGTCTGGCCCTCGCAGCATTTCAAGCCTTGATTACCTCACTTCGAAGAAGAGGCCAAACGTTTTCCATTAGGGTCAGGGTTAGGTTTGTTACGACAAATTAGAATAAACTAATAAATCTGCACATGTGGACATATTGCTGATACCAATCTTGTCTAGTGCCTTCTAGAATGCTCCCATTAGCATTCTGCGTTCGTGGATATTCTGCATAGTCTAAACGTTGGTGTTTTGCGATTTTCTTACTTCATGATGCCATGCAGTCTGAGGAAGCCATGCAAACGCCACGATTTGACCCAAAATTACTCAAACCCAATGTCATTCTGTGGCTATTCCGACACCATAAATTATCCGTGATTACCACTTCACGCAATCATTAAACTCACAGGATCTCGATGGCTAATGGGTCAAAGCTGTGAACACAGTCTGTAGTGTTGCCCTCCGATCGACATCTTCGGACAGCTTGGAGTTCAGCAAAAGCACAGTAAGCACTCGACATCCATACTACAATAACAACGCGTGCTGAACTCTTGCAACAAAGCTCGTCTCATGAGCAAAGATACCATGAAGTAGCGATGCACCTTACAAATGCATCGCGCATGGGGTATGTCAGAAAGTGCGATATCGACCTCTGGCCATCGATATCTGACAGTCCCGCCACCTCCGCGCACAATATATGCTACTCCTGAGGCGAGAGAGCTTATATATGGCAGTCTCACAAAGTGACGGGAGCCGTGGGAACAGCCATTTCAAAACTGTCGACGGCAGTCGTGGTTTATCATTGAGCTCGACGGGACGCTGCCAGCCACATGCGGGCTTCGCAGCCAATTCCATGCTTGTACTTGTACCGAGACAAGAAAACATAAGATCCCAGGATTCTTGCCGACGAGAGCCTTTGATGGACTGGCGGAGACCCTGGCGAAGTTTGTGCGCAATGTATTAGGTACATGTGTGACAAGGCTGAGTCTCCGAAAGTCTGACATCACCCTGCTCGCAACTTCGACACCTCCTCTCTTGTACATCCGTCAGACTCACTATACAGGAACCTTGCTGAAAGTGAACTGTGAACAAGGAGACGAAAGCAGCGCTCATTGACCAACGACGCTGCACCTCCCTGGCCGTCCTCTGGAAAAGCCGTCACGTCCAGTGTCTCGCTGAGCGAGGCTTGACATCTTGCGCCACGGCGTCCACTACAGGGGCAGACAGCAACAACAGCCTTCCTATCCTGACATGAGGTATAGTACTTACGTGATCATGCGACGCTTTGCATACAACACGCTTGACATCGGTTCGCAACGACTCAGTGGCAAGCGTAGCGTTCTCCATTATGGCGCCCACAAGGACCCCTAAACTAGCTGTGGAGATGACCCAACTTTATCAAGACCGAATTAGTATATGGCATAGCCGTTGCACTGCTGATAGCGGTCCTTTGCGCCACACCGGGTACGGAGATACCGATCACTCCAACAATGACTCTCTGCTTGGTGATGAGGCGTTGCCCGTACCTGATTGATGGGAATGTCAGAGCTCCGTCGAGACCCTCTGTGGCAAACATGGTGGTTCCAATGTTGGAGACTGTCGACGCCAATACGACGAGTACGGAGGCTCTGCTCACGTGAATCGAGACCCTGCCAAAAACAATCGGACGTCCCCCAGTCAATGTCCAAGGCGGTGGGATCCACCCCAATCCTTCTCAGCGAGGAAGATACCAACGCATCATATCACCAGGGTGCGTTCCTTCTTTGAGTTCCAGATGTGACTCAGAACGGACGAGTTGGGCTTCACGAAGCACCTTTGCGGAGTTTCTACCGTACCGGATCAGGCAGGCACAGGGTAGAGAAACCCGTGTTCAGAAGCTGATATGGACTTCTGACCAGGGGCAACATGCCGGTACTTCGCCCTGCGCATGCGGCTCAGCCAGCCACGCGACGCCATTGGGCTGATTAGTTGGTTATTTGGTGTTGGCGAAAAAAGGTTTCCACTGTGACGCCTCTGACTCATGCTGCATGCCATCAATGCGGTGGCAATGGTGATCCAGAAGCTTGAGAAAAAAACCGTGGACGATCGCTAAGCGATAGCTGTGATAGCAGCAGTGCAGGCTGTACAGAAGGTCAGCAAAGATAAGCACGCTAGAACTACAGGATGCAGCTCGAACATGCCGGTCCTCTACGCTTGCCTGGATCTGCACTCGGTGCGTCTCCACGCACGTTCTGGCCTACATCACCGGGGCGTCCCCGACGCCATGGAGTGGCGGACGATAAGTGTCTACTCATAACTGTGACGAGCTATTGTAGGACCGAGTATGTGACCGTTTGGCGAACGCCATCCCAAACGGCCGACGGTCCAGTCCTCCTCCCACCTCGCTTAACTCCTTCGTCGTCTGATGTGACTAGCCAGTATAGCACGCAGCACCGCCAAATCGCTATATTCCGAGTCTTGGGTGCGACTTCCGGTGAGATGCCGCGTAGTATGCAATCTGGACATCCGCTGATGCCATGACTTGCGTGGCTGAGAAAGAGAAAAAGTGTGGCTGTATTCGCAATTCGCGCGTATCTTGGAAGATCTGCATTTGTAAAGTGCAAAAGGCACATCCCCCAGCTTGCAATCTGCACCGGGGCAAAAGAACTGCTGGCCGTCATTTAGCGTCTCATCAAAAGCATGGGCCTTGCCAGCAGCGTGTACTAAGCAATCAAGGAATGCAAGGCTAGAAGGTCGTTACTCAAGCGCTATGACTCCAGATCTGGACTCGTTTACCAGTATACTAGTGCACTCGATCGAAATCTGTATCATTATCGCAGAATTGTTCTTTCGATTTTGGGACTCTACTGTGCCGCTGCTTGAAAATGGTTGTGAAGTTTGCAGGCGGCGGAAATGACAAAAGAGCCGCAACAGTCTAAAAGCGTACCTGACTACTGCACACTGAGCGGCAAATGCTGTCAACATCGTTCTGGCATATGCATGAGAAGCATGGCTCACGACAGCGCATACACCGAAAGCGGTAATCAAACGTGGGAAATGCATCATGCAAATTCGTTCGCTACCTCTTACCATGGCTCAGGAACGGCGGGCGCTCCGTGAAGCCGTGAGAAACGGGCGCTTCAGGTCTCACATGCACGTGGGTTTCCACACTTACTTGCGCTGCCGACCCGGCTGGCACGTGTGTTATGGCCTCGACGTCGAACTGGTGGGATGGTGCGATGGTATTCAGCGTGCGGTGTCTTCCGCACGGTTGACCCAACGTGCTCTGATCGGAGCACATCAGCCTGGCAACGATTCCTGAACTGGCTATCTCGCCAGGGCAGATAGCGTTGTGGCGCTTGTCCATCAACGGAACAGGCGGGAAGCGGCAGGCGGCGTGTTTCTACACACGTGTGTGGCTTGTGCTGGGCAGCTGAACAGCCTCTAGGTTAAGGTTCGTCGATCAAGAAGATCAAGCTCATCTTGGCGGTGCAATTACCGATTGGTCGGAAAGCCTGGAACGGCTCTTTTGAGCTGCAGGTACGCGGCATAACCGTGGCATTGGGCCTGAGTGCCGTACCGACTGATAAGGGCCCGTCCTTTGTAATCTCCTTCGAGCTCTACAATAGCGCTCGACACTACTACAGGGGGGGCACGAACGGATGGAACCCCTGTAAGTCAAGCAAGTTTCCAATTGGCTCAACTCCAAGCAACAGAATATACTACTGGCTCTGTCAGCTCGGGAACTAGCAGGGGTTTCATCCGTTCGTGCCCCCCTCTGTATAGCGTGCCGTTCACAGGCGAGACCTGCAGACTTTCGATACTGCACCGCGGCGGCGCTACTCACGACGATGAAGTGCCCGGATGTAGTCGAGAATTTTTTTTGGGACATGTCGCTAGTCTTAGTCGAGTTCCCCGAAGATGGCTGTAACCTTGTTCTCTGTTGGGCGTGTTTACCTTCTCAGCCGCCTTACCTGACAGGGCCAGAACGCCATAAGGTACTCGACCTGATAACGTCGCGGTGTTCTTGTCTGACTTAGACCGGTCGTGTTCCTGTTGCGAGACTTTTCCGTTCCTCAAAGACATTGTTGCAAGTCTGGTACCACCACCTGTGCTTGATTATCAACATCATCACAATGTCTACGCCTACAACCATCGGCCGCAACCAGAATGGCCGCAATGCCAGCCATCTCTATGGCGCCACACCAAACGAGTCCGTCGAGGGCTTCTACGAGACATACCCCGACATGAGCTCGAAGCGAGTCTTCAAGAGCAACAGACTCCAGGGCGAATACGAGAAGCCATGGCTCCAGAACAAGGCCATGAAGGCAACCCGCTGGAACGACTTGATCGTCGGCCTCTTCATCCTCGGTGGACTTGCTGGCGCTGGTGTGATTGGATTCTTCACAGTCTATCCTTACGTTCAAGGAGACGTAAGTACGAATTTCCGAAGATCTCTCAACTTGTGCTGACAATATTCTAGCTTTGCCTTATCTACGAGGATAACTTCGAAACACTCAACACTGACATTTGGACTCACGAAGTCCAAATCGATGGCTTCGGCAACCATGCCTTCGACTGGACCACCACCGACGAAAAGAACAGCTACGTCGATGCCGATGGCCTTCACATCGTACCTACCCTCACCACCGAGACTACCGATATTACTCCCGACCAGATGTACGCCAACTACACTCTCAACCTCAACAATGGCGCAGGTGGCGATGGCTCTTGCACAAGCGACAAGAACTCCTCCTGCTTCATTCGCTCCGACCCCAAGGAAGGCTACATGATCCCTCCTGTGCGTTCTGCCCGTCTCAGCACCAAGGGCAAGAAGAGTATTCGTTACGGTCAAGTTGAAGTTGTCGCTAAGCTTCCTGAGGGAGATTGGCTCTGGCCTGCGATCTGGATGATGCCTGAGAACAACGTCTACGGCGAGTGGCCAAGGAGTGGCGAGATCGACATCATGGAGTCTCGTGGCAACAGTCGCGAGTACAGCGAAGGTGGCCGCAACGTTTACTACGGCACTACTCACTGGGGCCCGACCTACAAGACCGATGCCTACTGGATGTCCACCGGAGCCAAGAAGATCCGCCGCGGCGAATACTCCGACAGCTTCCACACCTACGGCATGCAGTGGACGGAAGATTACATCTACTTCTACGTCGACAGCAGAGTCAAGCAGATTCTCTTCATCGGATACAAGGAGAAGAAGCCGCTCTACGAGCTTGGCAACTTCGCAGCACAGTCCGAGAACGACACTCTTCTCGCTAACCCTTGGGCGAACAGCACATCCACGACTGGTAACGCTCCCTTCGATCAGGACTTCTACCTCATTCTCAACGTTGCCGTCGGTGGCACCAATGGATGGTTCTTGTGAGTTTCGCTGCGATCCTAATACATTGAAGAATCGATGCTAACGAAAAACAGGGACAAGGTCGGCGACAAGCCTTGGTTGAACGATGCTACCAATGCCAGATGGACTTTCTACGACGCCGCAAAGGAGTGGCTGCCCACTTGGGGTGAGGGTGACAAGCGTGGAATGACGATCAAGTCCGTGAAGATGTGGCAGCAGGGCAAGTGCGGTGCCGCAAAGGAGCTGTAGAGTGCCACGTGTTGGCACATTTATGATTTCCAGGAGTTTTTAGCATACAGCAAATGATCTGCACAGGTATAGAATATACACTTTAGTAATGTTTACACGATAATCGCGTCATTGTTTGGATTTCTGAGACATAAATCTTCAAGCTTTGAAAGATCGTGGGAATCGCCACAATCGGATCGAACACCCAGAATTCACGATACGGGAATACGATAATTCGGTTATCTTTCGATGGCAACAATGATCCAAATTCACGGGAACGTGAATCGAAGATTTCGCATATCCGGTTGAGTTGGAATCCAGAATCGGCTCTTGCCAGCAAGCCACAACATGCCGCAATCGATGGTTGAGCGAGACGCGATCTCGACTGTAGCTAAAGATGGCGCTACGCAGGGGCTCATGCAGTGTAGTCAATACTGTCAACGACAGTGCCCATGCACGGCACTAGAGCATACCTGGGCCCACTCGATTGACCGGCAGGCATATCTCTTAGCTCGAGAGCTACTCACGGTCCCGTAGCGCTATCGAAACCCCATTCAGTAGTCTAATTCTAGAGCTTGTATCGGCTTTGCCGTTCGCCAGAGGAAACCATTGATGGTGATGGCCAAACACTGTAGGGATCAACCGTGTGGTGGCTGCGCGGCTGGTGAGGCTGTTGAGTCGTGTAGTCACAAATATTGCACTGCATGTCGAGCCGCCTAGTCGAACCTTAGGCTACGGCCAGATTCCCCGGTTGACATTCGCCGCTTTATATAGTAGGTAAGGCCGTTCTTCGAAGCTCTTGGTTGTCCATTGTGCCTCGTTTCTACATACAAACGCTCCTCTTGGAGTAAGTGGTAGTGTATTGGTCCAATCCTTCAGGTCTAATAATCGAACATCCAACACCCACCAACCATGTTTTTCAAGAAAGGATCCAAGGGAGATGTCACTCCTTCGCCCTCCGATATGGAGATGGCAGTGAGCGTTCCTAACTCCGCTCCTCGCTCTGAGACAGATGCGTCGGAGACCAACACACACCACAACAGGGGCACTGTCTATGGCATGCAATTTGAGGATGGATTCCGATACCAGACGGTATGTCATTGTTTCTACTTGATCGATTGTATTTGTGTCTAACACCTTACTCTCCATTAGATGATCACATATCTTTACAAGCGCATTGTAGCAAGTGGTTGGGCGCCTGCCAACCCTGATCTAGAGGACTGCATGGGCGTTCTGGTTAGAAAGGAACGCGGTGTCTACGTCACCATGCCTACACCGATCAACAACACACTCCTGGGAGCAGCTGTCAAGCTCAACCTCATCACAGCACTCACAATGAGGCCTCAAATGCTCGATGGTATTCTCGAGTCCCTCATGCCTGGACAAGCAGAGATCAAGTTTGCGGACAACTCGCAGTTGCAGATTCTGGAATCTCTTGCCGATGCCGAACCTGGCACTGTCAAGCAGTTCCAGTACGCATGTATCTGTCGACAGGAAGGCCTCATCCTGGTCTGGCACGACGACATCAAGAACCTTGTTGAACAAGCTCAGAAGATCGAGGAGAGATTGCTTTCACTGGTCTGGGGAGACAGAAGTCTTTTCAGCATCCTCCAGGCGCCCACAAGACCAGCATCTCCTGGTTCATACATGGCTCCCAGCTCTGGAACTGCCACACCCTATGCTTTCGAGAAGAAGGGACCTATGGTGTCCGCGGAAGAGAAGCTGCCCGAGGAGGAGCTCATCGCCATCAACCGTCCCGAGTCTCTTGAGAGACCTGTCATCAGGGTCTCGCCTGTCTTCACTGGTCTTGCCGTCTGCCTTGGTATCTGTCTTCTTGGCGGTATCTTCTGCGGCAAGTTGGTCCGCGAAGTCATGCTCGATGGCAACTACACCCGCCTCGCTCTTGCCGCTGTTGTTCCTTTGCTGTTCTTGATCAGTCTATTCTTCTTCAACACTATCTTCGCTGGCTTGTTCCAGATGATCGGCCCCATTGGCGGCGCGTTCACCAACTCACGCTACTACTCTCCCCACAAGCCCAACCTGAACAAGGCCTACGCTGAGGGTTTCGTTCCCCCGAAGGTTTCCATTCAGATGCCAGTCTACAAGGAAGGTCTCGAGTCCGTTATCCTCCCCACTATCAGGAGTTTGCAGCTCGCCATCTCCTACTACGAGTCGCGCGGCGGCAGTGCCAATATCTTTGTCAACGACGACGGTATGCGCGCTGGCATTCCCGAAGAGGACATCCAGGCCAGGCGTGATTTCTACGAGGACAACCGTATCGGCTGGGTTGCGCGCCCCAAGCACAACGGCGAGGAGGGCTACATCCGTGAGGGCAAGTTCAAGAAGGCTTCCAACATGAACTTCGCCCTCAACCTGTCCCAGGACGTTGAGAGGATCATGGAGGAGAAGATCGCTTTGATCGACCCTTCGACCCCGAACCCTGTGATTGGCGAGAAGGAGGAGAACCAGATTTACCACCAGGCTTTGACCCAGGCTCTTGAGGAGAACCCTCTCGCTGTTGCTGAAGGAGATATCCGGGTCGGTGAGATCATTTTGATTATTGACTCTGATACTCGTGTTCCTGTCGACTGTCTGCTTCAGGGTGCGGCAGAGTTGTACTTGAACCCCGAAGTCGCCATCATCCAGCACTCGACTGGTGTCATGCAAGTCGCCTGGGACTACTTCGAGAACGGCATCACCTTCTTCACCAACCTCGTCTACTCCTCCATTCGTTTCTCCATCGGCTGCGGTGAGGTCGCACCATTCGTCGGCCACAACGCTTTCCTTCGCTGGAGGGCCATCCAGGACGTCGGTGTGCCCAAAAACGAGAAGTTCACCTGCTACTGGTCGGAGCACCACGTGTCTGAGGATTTCGATATTGCTCTCCGCCTCCAGATGAAGGGTAACATCGTCCGCCTCGCATCGTACCACGGCGACGAGTTCAAGGAGGGTGTGTCGCTTACCATCCACGATGAGATTGCCCGCTGGCAGAAGTACGGATACGGCGTTTCTGAGATGATCTTCCACCCTCTGCACCGCTGGATCTACAAGGGACCTTTCACCACGCTCTTCTATACTTTCCTCGGTTCTGATATGCCCTGGTCATCCAAGCTTTCCATCCTGGCTTACATGTGCTCTTACTTCGCGCTCGCATCAGCTCTTCTGCTGTCCTTGATCAACTACTGCATCATTGGCTGGTTCCGTGACGAGCTGTCAAGCGCTTACCTTACCAGTTGGAACGTTCTGATGTCTTTGATCGTCGTCTTCAACATCCTCGGACAAGTCGCCCTCGCTCTTCTCCGTTACCGCACTGGCGAGAGGTCTCTTCTTGGATCTCTGGTCGAGAACTTCAAGTGGTCGCCTCTTATGACCTGTTTCTTCGGTGGTGTTGCTTTTCACATCTCCCTGGCTCTTCTTGCTCACTTGTTCCACATCGACATGCAATGGGGAGCAACGAGCAAGGAGAAGAAGGACTCGAACTTCTTCCAAGAGATTCCGTTCCTCGTTAAGACGTACAAATGGATGTACATCTGTATCATCATCGTCGTCGGCGGCATGATCTATCTCGGTGCCTTTGCGCCCGCGGACTGGAGGATCAACGACTTCACTGCGATCGTTCCCCTTTCGTTGAACCTGGTTTTCCACGCTTTGGTTCCTCTCGTTCTCAACCCTTCCCTTATGGTACGTTCTTTTCCGATGCCCCTCGAAGGAGATGAATGCAGTTCACTAACATATACTCCTCAGGTCTTCAACTACTAAATCTAATTCAGCCTCTGTTGGGCATGACGCATACTTTACTTTGCAATCAGCATAGACTTATATACACTCGCAGCGAGCGACTTTCTTTCTTTGCCCTCATGAATTATGCTCTTCGTTTCTGTCTCAGTTTTCACTGTTCAAGATCGTGATCCTAACAAGTTGCTTGGTCGAAGGTGGTAGCCTTTCAGTGGCAACGTGATTTCGTTCCACTTCCAGATTGGGGTGTAGTTGTTCTACCGCAAATAACGTTTATGCAAGACGTCTACATGGTTTTGGCCTGAGACGAACTACTGCCGTACCAAATCGATCGTGTGGCGATACTCAGACTTACGATCTTGGCTTAGGCCCAGAAGTCTTGACTTCGCTTAACAAGGCATCTACCCATCGCGCACAATGCTATCGCACTGCAACACAGCTGAATATAAGCCGACGGAAGATGATGCGCGACACTCCGAAACCTTTCTCGCTGGCACCGGGACGACTGTCCATTCACAGGCCTCTGGAAACCGGCAAGAGACACGAGTGACCAGATCGAAGGGCCAAGAAGAAAGACGCTGTGCACACACTGGCGAGCAAGAGGAGATACAAGAAGATCCTTGATGATGGGGAGATCTATTTAGCTCATGTGCTGCTACAATTTACATGAGCTCTGTGACAGCAAGTGCTCCAACCGACGCGTGTTCAGCATGCTGCTGTCTAGTTCGCCAATTGTTCGCGCTCCGACCATGGCCATATTGATCTGTAGCTCACGTCGCAGGATCTGGATCATACGGCGCACTCCGTAGGAGCCGAATCCGCCTGCCATACTGAACAGAGTCGGTCGACCAATTCCAACCGCAGTGGCACCAAGGGCCAAAGCCTTGATAATATCCGTGCCGCGTCGAATGCCTCCGTCGACAAACACCTGCATGTGCTTGCCCAGTATATGCGGTGCGAAGTTTTTGATCTCCAACAGCGTGAGGAGCGGTGGTTGTGCGGTGTCTTGTGACCGACCACCGTGGTTGGAAAGCACAATGCCGTCCACTCCATGGTCGAAAGCCAGGGAAGCATCCTCGTAGCACTGGATACCTTTGACCACGATAGGTAGGTCCGTGATACCTCGTAACCATTCGACGATGTCCCAGTCTATACCAGCATTGATGAAACCAGTGTTGGCCGCGGCCAGGCCACCAGCTCCGGCACTGTCCACAATCTCCTGCATACTCTCACCCGTGTCACCAGATCCCACCAACCTTTCGTCGCGCTCTCGCTTACCAACCACGGGGGAGTCGACTGTCAACCATATTGCCTTCACGCCAGCATTTTCCACCCGCCGAACGAATGCGGCACTTTTGTCGAGATCCCGGTCCGCGTAAAGCTGCCAGAATACCGGCTGCTTTGAATCCACTCTAGATTCCATTATCCGCTCGATGGGCATACTGCTGACCGTGTTGACGACTTGGATAATACCTTCCATGCCGGCTCCAAGAGCAATGGCGCACTCGCCGTCGGGATGTACTAATTTACCCAGACCGACTGGCGATGTGTAGAAGGGTAAACTGGATTTTTGACCAAGTATTGCCGTGGAGCAATTGATTTCTTGGACATCTCGCAACACTCTCGGTCGCAGAAACACTCTGTTGTATGCTTTTGCGTTCTCGCGACAGCTGATTTCATCGTCGGCACCAGATACAACATAAGCCCAAGCTGCTGGGGTCATGCACATGGAAGCCATACTTTCGAAATCAGCAAGACTTACCATCGCTCTAAGCGACGGGTTTGCAACAGCCTTTTTCTGCACCAGTTCACGTTCCAAGTCATTGATTGGAGCCTCATTCGTCGAACTATCAAGATCGAGTGTACCCATCTTGGCATCTGTGTCGAGTGTCTCTTCGACAAGTTCCGGGGCGTGGAAATCCTCATACGCCGAAGTTGCATCCTTCCCTCCTTGTCCCAAGATCAAGGCCGGGCCTCCAGGATGGCTGTCGACGAAAGAGGTCATGTTCCAGACTATTCCATGTATTGCAAGCCAGTAAGAGTGCCTCGAAGCATGACGCGCTAATTCCTGAGAATCGATTGACCTCGCCATGTGATATCCGGATCGGTGCAACAACTGCCTAAGAACATGTAAGTACAATGCTGAGCCTTGATAGTAATGAGACAATCGCCAGACACCTGAAGCCCCGCACCGAATCTTGAGCTACGATTCAGAGACATGGGGTTTGGGGTACAATTTGGGGGTCACAGGTACTCTACCTCTGGAGGTAAGCGCTCATTGTGCACCACCCGCCACACCGCAGATGCAGTCTCAGCCAGCGTCTGAGGTCGTACCCTGCTCTCCCCGCAAATGCACCCCACACACTACCATCAAGATCATCAGTTAAGAAGAGCGATGCATCCTTTGGCATCGCCTCTTACGAAGAGCCTTTCTCTGACCATCACTACATACATCTTGGGCCTGAAGTATCGACCAGTCAAAACGATGCGATATGATGACGGTAAACCTTCCATCGATTGTGTCGAGGAAGCCACGACGCAAAAGCATTATATCGCCGACGACACAATCGCTCTCCCGACACTGTTAGAAGGCTCAAGCGACGATGAGCTCAAAAAGATTGGTCGACGAGCGACATGGAAGCTCGACTTCATCATTATGCCAGCCATGACCATGTGACTATACTTCTGTAATCAAAGTTGCATGCCAACCCCAACTAACGGATTAACAGAAGCTATATTGCAAACTATCTCGACCGGCAGAACATTGCAGCGGCAAAGCTGGCTGGAATCATGGAAGACCTTAATTTGACTATAACTGAGTATAACACGGTCGTCAGTGTCCTATTCGCTGGGTATAGTAAGTCTGCCAACTGAAAGTAGTGGTCGCTCGACTTCTGCTAACACATCCAGTCATCATGCAAGTTCCATCGAACCTTCTCGTATCCAAAATCCGGTTTCCAGCTCTCTACATCTGCTCTGCTGTAGCTGTTTGGGGTGCGATCTCAGCTTGCACCGCAGCTGTGAACAGCTTCGGCAGTCTTGTGGCCTGTCGATTCATGCTGGGTTTTGTTGAAGCAGTGTTTTTTCCGGGGGCATTTTTCTACCTCTCAATGTTCTACACTCGAAAGCAAATTGCATTCCGCACCGCCATTCTGTACTCTGGGTCTCAGCTTGGCAACGCCTTTGGGACTCTGTTGGCCATCGGAATCACGCAGCTAGATGGTTCTCACGGCCTTGCTGGTTGGCGATGGCTATTCCTCATCGAAGGCATTCTCACGATCGGCTTGGCAATCTTGTTCGCTTTATACCTCCCAAACTCCCCACGGAAAGTCATGTGGCTCAACGAGAAAGAGCACGAGTGGCTGGCATGGAACTATGAGAACGACCAGAAACAGACGGATAATTCGAACGAGATCACAGCCTGGCAAGGATTCGTGATGGCTGCATCTGATCCGAAGACGTGGCTGATGATGGGCACACTCTATGCAACGTATACGTCAGCCGCGGTGAACAACTTCTTCCCGACCGTCGTGGCCGGGCTTGGATTCTCGACAAACGCATCGTATGGTTTGACTGCTGTAAGTGTAATCGGTGCTTTACTTGGGGGGGACCTGATGCTGACACCTGTGTGTGATATTAGCCACCATTCGTTCTTTGCGTGATTTGCATGCTACTCAATGGCATGCATTCGGATAGAACTGGAGAGCGCTTCCTCCACTTGGCCCTTCCTCTGGTAATTACAGTTGTCGCCAACATCATCGCGGTTTCGACGCTGAATATAGCAGCGCGCTATGTGGCCATGATGTTGATGCCGGCCAGCTTCTACAGCTCCGCTATTGTGCAACTGTCATGGATCAGCGGCTCTATATCGCAGCCCGCGGTGAAAAGGGCGGCAGCAATCGGCTTCATCAATGCCGCTTGCAACACGCCGAATATTTGGACTGCCTATCTATACTACGACTCGCCGAGGTATGTGGTTGCATTTGCAGTGAATCTTGGAGCTGCTATCGTAGCTATCTGCTTTGCGACCGCCACTTTCCTCTACTTGCGTACGCAAAACCGCAAAATGGAGCAGGGCAACCAAGTCTCTAAGAGCGGGCCAACAGATGCGCAGGTCGCGGGCGGCTTCCGTTATATGTTGTGAAAAGTCCATCAGGCTTTTCTTGCGCTGCGCCCTCTCGGACGTAGTCGATGGTATCATGTTAGCGAGTGTCTGAGATAGCCGCATGGAGATATAAGAAGAACGATGAATTATTGCCGTCTGCATGTCTATCGACGAGATTGTGTCTCGATGGCTGCAAGACCCCAGAGGTTGTGGACAGTTCCGAGTTGTTATCTCATTGGGGGTCTCTTGGGGGTCATAGGATCCACATTTCAATGTGTATTTATCTGTTTATTGAACAATGGCCCGGTGCCTGGTCATCTTCACTGCAAGTCTATACCACATACACTTCGGACCGGCCGATCACAAAACCATGGCGCCCAGTTTGACAACAAATCTATCGCACGATGTCTCACAATGCAACAACCGCTGGCAGGGTAGACTCCAGCCCGGCATCTACGTTCCAACCGTAGCATTCTTCACATCAGACGAACATCAGCAAGTCGATGTGGATGCGACTGCGCGCCATGTACAGATGTTAGCGCATGCTGGAGTTACTGGCATAGTGACCCACGGCAGCAACGGTGAAGCTGTTCATCTGGACGACGATGAGCGTATGCTGGTCACAGCAACCACGCGGCAGGCTCTTACAGAATGTGGCAAGAGTGATATGACGATCATAGTCGGCTGCGGTGCTGCTTCGACAAAACAAACCATCAAGCTGTGCCTCGATGCTGCGAAGAGTGGCGGAAATCTTGCACTGGTGCTGCCGCCCAGCTACTATGGCTCTCTTCTGACCAAGAAGGCCATCTCAGACTATTTCCGCGCGGTAGCCGACGCCTCGCCGATCCCGATTGTCGTTTACAATTTCCCTGCGGTGCAAGGCGGATTCGACATGACCTCGGACCAAATCATCGAGCTCTCTAAGCACGACAACATCGTTGGTGTCAAATTGACTTGCGGGAACACTGGAAAGCTAGCGAGAGTGGCAGCCGCAACCGCGTCCAAAGGCTTCGCAACTATGGGAGGTAGTGCAGATTTCCTGCTCCCGACCCTGGTAGCAGGGGGACACGGTGTCATTGCTGGCCTGGGAAACCTTTGTCCAAGATCCCACGTCCAGGCCATGCGGCTATACGAGAAAGGAAATGCCAATGAAGCACAACGTATCGCAGCCATACTGGCGAGAGGAGATTGGGTGGCCATCCAAGGCGGATTCATTGCTGTCAAGGTTGGCCTGGAGCGCTTTCACGATCATATCAATCCACCACGTCTACCTTGTGTCATGCCAGAAGAGTCAACAAGAGAGGAGATTGAAGCGGGATTCGCGGAGATGATGGAGTTGGAATCCAGTTTGATGGTCTAGACAATATACCACATGGTCATCCTCCATCGTTATCGGCATCAGTGACACCTGTTTCCATCGTCTGCATGTGACCCAGGCGAGCCGCTGAGAAGCGCAAACTATCGGCAGCACCAATCTGCCTTGCCATTTTCGGTGTTGTGAATATATAAACGTGCTGTTAACATCTCCCACCACTCCACGATACCGCAAAGAATGATTCATCACTGCGGATGTTGGAGCGACCGAGAAAGCATTACCGAGGTACTGTGAACGCATCGATTGCTCTTGTGACACCACTCAATCGAGTCAGGCTTGTCAGAAAGTGTGCCATGCACGCGTCTGTACAGGACTGGGATCTCCGCGACCCCTCACGTACCCCCAAATGCCCCCCGTGTGATCCACAATTTTCCCGTTGCCCTCGTGCGCGGAGGTGTTGCGACCCCCAACAACATCTCAATGAAACTCAACATCACAACCTAGGCCCATGGCGGCAAGTATATGCTACGAGCGGCCATGGAGAATGCTGAGAGCGGACAACGCGCGTCCACGAAGAAGAGGTCGAGCCGCAAAGGTCTTCCGCGACGCTTTACCTGCGAACATCCGGGCTGTACCAAGCAATACTCCCGGGCGGAACATCTGCAGAGACACTCTCTGAATCATGAGCCAAAGCGAATATTCCGCTGTCAATCGGATGGCTGCTACCAGACCTTTGTCAGACAGGATCTGTTTGACCGACATGTTGAGAAGCACAATCATACACAAAGCTGGCCACCGGCCTCACGAGAGACTGTGCCTACACAAGACGAGTGTGATATAATAATGGACCAGATGCACGAAGTGATAGGACAACATCACGATGCCGCGAACCCGTCTCCTCTGCGCCAGAGTGCTGGTGAAGGCTTGCTGGGCCATTCGAATGTCTTAGCTCCCACAGACTGGGGCTTCGCAGCTCAACCTTTTGATAACGCGAGCCTAGAGGCCGCACAAGTCAATGACGGTTTTGCTGCCTGGCTGCTGAGCCCCCTTGGATCTCATGGCTGGGACTTGGATGTTGCACAGCTGCCATCAATGAACTATGGTTCGTACACTGACATCCACAACTCCTCAGACAGGGAAAACCCGTCCCCGTTGCCAGGCTTGGGTGAATGCAACGACTCGGCATTGATTGTTGGCGTGGGAGGGGTGCGAGATCATACTTCATTGGGGTATCAAGGCTGCAGGGAGAGCTGGCTAGAGATATCTACGCGACGGCTAAGCAAGACGCACGATCTGTTACAGTCGTTCCACAACAAGAATGCCGCAAATCTCAGAATCGCCCATGCGGCGGCCGAAAGCCTTGTCTACCGAAGTCCAGAGGGCACATGGCCCAACCTTAGCGCGCCAGTACTGGAACGATGCGTGTTGACTTTCTGGCAGGATGTGGCGCCTCAGATACCAATTGTACACCGAGCAACATTCTCTGCAGAACACTGCCCTCTCCCCTTGCTACTAGCAATCGTGTCGTTGGGTGCAGCACAGCTGGTGCGCATCAATGCCCCAAGTACTCTCAGCGACCATCGGAATCTAGCCGATCTCATCATCATGGGATTGAGATGGGAGATACACACCAGCGAGGATGCTCAGCCTCCGGTGAATCTTTGGGTCGCACAATCGCTGCTCCTGCTAGAGTTCTATGAGAAATTGTTCTCCAGCCGCCAACTACACGAGCGGGCGCATATTCATCACGTTTCTACCTTAACGCTCCTGCGGAGAGGGAGCCCTCTCGGTGGGCGACCAGGGACGGACACACCACTGGAGGGCCCTAATACTCCTGATCATGCACAAGATGAGGCGCAAATCGATATACAGCCCTTACCTGATCTCGATACTTGGTGGCGCCGCTGGGCAAATAACGAATCGATGCTCCGTGTCGTGTTCATGGCTTACGAAATGGATACACTCCATGCTGCAATGTTCGGCCACGAGAGCAGTTTACTTCCTTCCGATGTCGGACTGACCCTGCCGTGCGACGATTTGCTCTGGACGGCTGAGAGTGCTGATGGGCTGCGACAGCTCAAGACTACTTTCAGCCTCTATGGCATCAGGCCGAAGAAATTCCTGGATGGACTAAAAGAGTATCTCCACAGAGACTCATCTCCATCGCATTTTCGCGCTCGCCTAACTTTGGTAATTGGCCTGTTGAGCGTTGGCTGTCACATACGGCCTCGAGAGAAGCATAACAAGCTCTTCGAAACCACACCATCACAAGCAGAGCGTAGGAAGTGGACAGCTATGATGCTACAGGCGCTTGATCAGTGGAAGTACGGGCTTGAAGACGCGCTCAGTACTGTTTCTCTCTGTGAAGTCGGGCCCACGCGCCAGAGCTTGAATCCAGAGCCTACGGTACTCTATCATCTGGCATACATTACCATGCACACGGACATCCTCAATTGCCAGATCTTGGCTGGCACAGAGCTCTTGCTTGGTCGCCGCGTATCTCGGAAAGAGCTTGCCAGCGCTACTTCATACGCTGCCTCATGGGCATCGACTGCAGAAGCTCGTCTTGCCGTGCTACACTCCTTCAAGCTGCTGTCTCATACACTCGTCAAACCCTGGACCAATGAGCCGGGGAAACAACCGCAGTCAGTAACACCGAACGGGTATTCCTGCCGCTCTGATCCTTGTTTCCACAGGCCTTGGTGTCTGTATCTTGCTGCGCTCACCATTTGGACGTACCAATACACCGTGGGGCAACGCCAAACAAACAACATCACAGTGAACTCCTTGGCAGGGGAGTCTACCGAAGATATAGCTTACGGCTACGTTTCAGAGCTTTCCAAGGGCGATAATCCCGACAGTCTCCTGGATCGAATGACTAATCACGGTTGCAATGCCTTGCTACAGACTCTCTCGGGTAACCTGGCTCTGGCTGAACCCACAATACTAGTAGAAGCCTCTAGCAGGCTTTTGAAGTGTCGCTCCTTACTTGAATCACGTCCACAGCCTCACCATTCACGGATTGATCCATCCTCTCCGTAGAATACTTTAGGTTGCCATGGCTCCGTCTCCGCTGCGATCCGTCGGTTACATTATTATGGTACAGGCCAATCTGCATGTCTTCTGCCGAGGTATGCTTCACGAGCCCGGGTCGAGGTTGGCTGGCTCCGACCCACGTCACACAGCTGATGATTGTGTTTGGCGGGTACAAAGCGCGAAACGGCACTTCGTTGCCAACGCCGTTCTGGATGATGACAAAGGTCGTCGATTCGTCCACTACGCTTTGGAAAAGAGCAGGAATTGCTGCGATGTCGGTAGCTTTGTGGGTACAAACAATGTAGTCGAATGGCTCTGATGCTTCTGACGGTGATCGAAGGACTTGATGACATTAGAACTTCTCCAAAGGTGCATAAATTCGCCGTGACACACACCATGGTCGATCTTTATATGGTGCTGGCCATGATTGGCGCTGTCGATGCTCAAACCCTGCGTGATTTTGTGGTCAGCACAAGACCGTCTTGTGAGCTTCGGAGCACATACTTCAGTTTTTACCGCCTCATAATTAGATCGTGCAACAACACTGAGCTCTACATTTTCTGATAGACCCAGTATGAACGCATAGAAACCTCCAATGCTATACGATAATGTCAGTCTTCCGCGAGAGATGCCCGTCCGGCTATGAAGCAAGTACTTACGATCCCAGCCCGAAGAGCAAGACTCTCGTAGTACGCTCGGTAGACATCGTCTTGGAACAATTTGTCTTTGCACATGAAACTCGCTGTCTTCCAGTCCAAAGCAGAACTTACAAGTCGCGATCAAGACCTATCGAAGCCTCGGTACAAAGATGGTCCGAAGCGAGGTCTATGACCCCATTTGACCCCCACGCCAACATCGTCGCTGCAGCGGAGAGCTCTGTAGTGTCATGTGTCGGTTATTATGCGACGAAATAACAACCAGATCATGGTCTGACAATCCGGCTCAAGCTATCGCTTGCAATGCCATTCACCGATCAATTCGACCTACATGGCCAAACCGCGCTCGTCACCGGCGCTACAAGAGGCATTGGCAAGTCTATGGCGCTCGCGCTGGCCGATGCCGGATCCGATATAATCTTGATACAGCGAGATGAAAGCAACACGAACACGAGAGATGATATACGTGCTCTTGGACGAGCCGCGACGATTTACACCGCAGATCTGGCTCACAGGGACCAGATCAAGGGACTTGTGAAGAAGGTTCTCGAGGATGGCCATGATATCAGTATTCTGATCAACTGCGGTGGGATTCAACGTCGACATCCTGCTGATCAGTTTCCTGATGAAGACTGGGATGAGGTCTGTACGCTGGACTCAGAAAGACATTCGTGTTGCGTGGCTGACATTCGCGTTGTAGGTAATGCGAGTGAATCTGGATGCAGTATTTGTCCTGGCACGAGACATCGGCGCCTACATGCTCACGAGGCCACCAACCGGAAGTCCACCCCATCGAGGTTCAATCATCAATGTTGCCTCACTGGTGTCTTTCCAGGGCGGACTCAATGTGCCTGCGTATGCGGCGGCGAAAGGTGGTGTCGCGCAGCTTACGAAGTCCTTGAGCAATCAGTGGGCATCCAGAGGCATTAACGTCAACGCTGTAAGGCCTATTGGACACTGCTTTGGTACGTGTATCGCTGACTGATGTCATAGATTGCGCCAGGATATATCCAAACAGACATGAACGAGGCCTTGATCAACGACGAAGAGCGAGCTGCTAGCATATTGGATCGCATCCCAGCGGGCCGATGGGGCAGTCCAGACGATTTCAAAGGCCCAACTGTGTTTCTCGCAAGTCGGGCAAGCTCCTACGTGTCAGGCGAGATATTGACAGTTGATGGCGGGTAAGTGGCGATCATCATAGGAATCATTATACGATACTGACATTTGAGATAGATGGATGGGACGCTGAAAGATATCTTGTAGTCTGGGGAATTGATATGCACATACTGTCTTCAAATACCGACATCATGACATTCCATACGCTCCAATAAGATGGTGATATTTGCAAATTCGCGAAAGTTGCGCTGATATCTGTCACTCCCGTCCTCTTCACTTGGACATACCCGCGATCTTACCATTGCGGAACGCATCGATGAAAAGCTGATGATCCTTCCTTGTCCGGTCACTGTAAGAATGCGCAAAGTCCATGAGAAAGTTCTCGAACTCTTCACCGTCTTCTCCAATCGCCTCGTCAATAGCTTTCTCAGTCGAAAACGGCACCAAAGATTCCTCACTTTCGTTATCAGCGGCCGAGTGCATGATGGCAACAGCTTGGCCCAGATTCTGGACAACAGCTTCGATCTGGTCGGGATCATTGATCTCGCCCCATTCCATATCAACAGCGAACGGGGAGACTTCCGTGACCATGTAGCCCTTGCCATCGATCTCAGTCCAGCCGAGCCATGGGTCTGCATGAGCCTGTAGAGCACGCTGAGATGTTACAGTGCGGTGGCCGTCGTTCTTGAAGTATTCCTTGGCTTTGGCGTCTTGAAGTTGGATCGAGACTGCTGATGGCTGGGATTGCTTCATATACACGACGACGTCACCATCAAGCGCTTCATTCTCTCCTGCAACAAGGAGGTTGTAGGTAGGAAGACCGGCGGATCCGATACTAACGCCACGTCGGCTCACTATGTCCTTGACGCAGCTCCCGTCTCGCCGCTTTGGATTGGGCAGAGTTCCGAGATAGCCCTTGAAAGCTTGCATCACATTCTCGCGAGCTTCGCCTTCGACTTCGTCAACGTCGCCGCCGCGTGTGAAGTGTCGCTCGTGCCCGTGTATGTGGGTCGTTGAATTCAGCATTCCCACACGACTCTGCAAACGAGCTGACTGCAAAGCGTCGAGTAGAGGTCCCTTGGCAGTGTCAAGAGTAAAGTCAGCCACTTCCTCAGAGCTCGATGCAAGCTCATGGATCTGCTGACGGTAGGAGGTGGCGAATGTCTTCACAAGCTGTGTGATCTGCTCGTCGCTCAAAGCTTTGGCATATCCAATGAGAGCAATTGAGGCCGAGAAGCGCTTCAAATCCCACGTGAATGGGCCAACATATGACTCGTCGAAATCGTTGACGTTGAAAATCAGTCGTCCATGCGCGTTCATGTACGTGCCGAAGTTCTCTGCGTGTAGATCGCCGTGGATCCAGATCCGACTTGTCTTATCGTTCAAGAATGGACCCGTGTGAGCTTTTTCTCGCAGATCATGATAGAAGAGGGATGCAGAGCCACGGTAGAATGCAAAGGGTGTTGCTGCCATCTTGCGGAACTTCGTCTGGAACGCCGACGGGTCGCCGGTCATGAGGTCGCCGAAGGCCTTCTGGAAAACATCGAGGATCTCGGAGGTGCGCTCGACCTGCTCATCAGAAGGCTGTGGGACTGTCATCTTATCGGAGCTCTCTGGGCCACTGTGTCTGGGATTGTTGGACAAGGGGCGACTTCCAGTGATTTAAATGCGTTGCGGGCGGGCACGATGACCCACTCGATGAAAGCCCGCCGCCAAGATACATCTCGATACACATGGAGTAGGTGCGCCATTGTTCAAATTGGATGAACTAGGCAAGCTGGTGCTGTTACATCGTGGCTCGCGTGTACCAAAAGGTTGACCTAGCCGTAAAGTGGACAGTCGGACAACGTGGCGCAGCATACAGGGTGATACTTTGCTGGCAGCCAAGTAGAAGCGTGGTAAAGCTCAACGTACCAAGGAAGTGATCGAGCGCTCAACGGTGCTCGGACGGTATTTTCAATAAGTATTCGTTTGTGAAGACAGCTGCTTTGCATTATGTGCCTGCTTGTATGACTACGGTGTTTCATGTCTTCGTGGGCATCTTACAAGCAGGTGTGCTTCCTTCATCCTGCAGCGAATTGCACCAGTGCAGTCGCCATCTAGACACAGTTGATTCTCGATAGTGAAGTCCCAGACGAGCTCATGCAGTGTTGCTGTCAGAGGTCCGCGGCGTAACGCGCTCGCGTGGAAGTGGATGTCGGAAGTCGGATCTGCACAGCATGTCATTGTGGCTTGCCGACGAAGCTTCAGGAAGACCACTAACGCAAACCCCATACATCGAACTGGTCAGTAACCTGTTTCTCCTAGAGTCTCGAGTGGGCCACGAGACTGCGCCTCACTTGGCAGGTTGCCAGCTCACGGATCTCTCAACACGGCTAGGGTTGAGTTTGAAAAATATCATATCTGCCGAAGAGAACCGCAGTCTAGCATGCATCTGTCCGCGGAAGCAGCAGACCATCTCCTCGGCGCTCGAGACCTTCACATGAGGCCAGTCGGAGCAAAAGATTGCCCCGCATGTTACCGAAGATCTTGACCTGAGGTCCCAGTGTTTGACTCCGAACGGCCGACAGCATCTGCTGTGATGGTGCAAATTGTCACCCGTCTGGCCGAGAACAACGACGTATGAACCTCATGATGCAAGGTGCAAGCAGTGATGATCCCAGGCTTATATACTATTATATTTTGATTGCTTCTTCGTTTCTGTGTGGTTGTATGCTGATGATTTTCCAGCAACCTTTTCATGGGCGAGCGACCAGATGAAGTTGAACACCATCGATTGCGAGCAGTCAGCTGCAGCCATGCTATGACAGTGTCGCAATGCTCAGCGTGCTACTACCATCAGCTATGGATGAGGAAGCAAAGCCCCAATCATTGGAAGTTCACAAGTTTCCCACACGCATCTCGAAGTTCACGGGCTCTGATCAATGAAATGAGCATGGAATGTAGCCAAGGCCGTCAGTGGCATATTTCGATGCCGGCAGCATGTCTATTGTCTGATGGCTTGCGATATGAGTGGAGGTCCACTTCGGCATTGCTGCATCACTCGCATCTGCCAGCAACATCACAGTGGCAGCAGGCGTTCATAGCGATCACAAAACATCGGAACCTCGATCACTTGCCAGTACAATGAGCAACTCGGAAAGCCAGGACGAAGACGTCACGTCGACCATACCACTGCGCCCTGCATCGCCGGCCTCGGTCCTATGTTCTTGCCCACCACCGGGAAACAAGGACAAAGGCCTGCAGCTGCCCTGTCCACAGCATCACGTTGTGTACCTTCGGCCTTGGCCGTCACCCTTCACCTTTTGATGCCGATGTCTGCAGCCCCGTCCACTGAGAGACAGTTCGCTCGAAAGCTCCATGAGTATCGCGCAGTCCGTCGTGGAGGTCGCAATAGGCCTCTTGCGATCGTCAATCCGAACAACCCGCACTGCGACCACTACAACAAATGGGAGCATTGTATCGATGTTGGCCTTCAGTGTGCCACCCTCGAGTATGACCGCAAGACCGGCAATGACATCCTCTTCTTGTTGCAATGCGAGAAATGTAAGCTGTGTGCCTGCCGGAGCCACCAGCCGAAGGCAACCACGCATTCAACACAGCATCAATGAGGTGTGACCAAAGAGCACAACCGCAAGACCTTTCTGTAGAATAGCAGTCACTTTTTCAATGAAATGCAATGCCACCATCAAGCCCATGCGTGAGTCTCAATAAGTAAACCTGAAATGCGGGTGATCATCTCCCAAATTATCCGCGTCAGGGCCATCCAACCTCCAATCCCTCTCGCCCCGATCGCGCTTCTTGTTCTCCATCCTCACACCCAACAGCAGCACCACACATGCCGCTGCACACATCCACAGTAAGCCCAAACTCGTGCCGTAGCCAACAGTGTAGTGCGGAGCTTGCGTCGTAACGAAGATATTACTCGCGATAATGCCGCCGCAGTTGCCGAAACCAACCATCATGGCGCTGGCGATGGAGCGCTTGTAGTGGCCGGTCATGTTGTTCTGGATCCAAGCTAGGGTGACAGGTTGGCAGATGTAGCCACCACTGACGATGATGAAGATTGCGAAGTAGCGTACGCTGACTGTGACGGAATCCTGGCAGAGCAAGATAATATATCCAACCGACGCGATACAGATTCCCAGGATGCAGAACCCGAACCGATGGCGCGCGCGATCTGCACACCAAGCCACCACCAGCGAAACAACAGTCGCAACGACAAACACAGGGATGCTGCGCACTTGCGCCGCTTGCGCAGTGTATCCGAGATCGCGGATGATAGTCGGCGTGAAGAAACTTGTAGCATATCCAGTGTTGACGATGCCGATGTACATGATGACGCCGCAGTAAATCTTCCAGTCCCCGAAGACGCGTTTGCGCGCTGGGCCGTCGAGGCGGTTCATCTTGGCGTCTGCGACGTCGACGCTGAGGCGGGCGATAAGCAGTCTCCGTTCATCGTCGTTGAGGAATTCAGCGGTTTCGGGCCAGTCTGGGATCAGCCATTTGGAGACGACGGCGACGCCGCAGGTGATGATGCCCTCGCTGCGGATAGATTCAGTAGGCTTTCTCGATACAAAGGATGGGTGTCGACGAACATGATGAAAATCCACCGCCAGCCTCCGTATCCTCCCAAGCCGTCCAGATTGGCAATAGCATACGCAAGCAAGCCACTGAACGCCCCAGCCAGAATCGCTCCGCAGAAGAACAAGTTCAGGCGCCATTGCAGCTCGTAGCGCTTGTAGTACATCGAGATGAGATATACGCATCCAGGGAAGAAGCCCGCTTCGAACAGGCCGAGCAAGAGGCGCATGGCAATCAGACCAGCTTGGTTCTGCACGAGTCCTTGGCCGATGGTGGCGATGCCCCAGAGGAACATGATGGCTGCAAGCCATGTTGACGGTGCTACTTTCTTGAGAATAATGTTGCTTGGGACCTGTGGGGATTAGTTAGCGATTCTGAGATAACATGGCATCGATCTCCATGACCAGCGAGTGGTGTCGTCGGGCTCAGATGGTACAAGCTGCGATTTGCCATGCGGAAACCCCGAAGTGCGGGTGGGCAGCAGTACCTCGAACAGAATATATGTGATGAAAAACGTAAACAAAGCAACATTGTAGTCGTCTCCAGTCATTTCCAGATCCTCCGTCATGCCCTGAATCCTTGCATTGCCTAAGAGACCATATCAGGGAAAGATCATTTCTCGGTCATCACCAGAAGTATCAATGCCATTTACCAATGTTGGTCCTATCCAAGAACGCGAGCCTGTGAGATGATAAGTCAGCACTAAGCGTACAGACCGCGCGATGCTAGACGCACATGAACAAAAACCACAGGATCGGCACAACGTGCAGGTCGATCTTGCGCAAGAGCTTCTTTTCGGTCACAGGGTCGATCTCGTACTGCAGAGCATCTCGGTTGGCTTTCACAGTCGTGTCTTGGTTGTGAAGCTCTTTTAGCTTCTCGTCAGCAATGTGCGTGTCCATCCTGCTGGGGAGAAGACCGGGAAGAAGAGGAAATCAAACAGAGCACTGCAAGTAACAAGTGTGATAGCAGGGAACGGTGAGCTTGCGAACGGCGCTTCATTCAAGCAGTACGATGCCTGCAGTATATAAAGCCCCTTCTGGTAACGAATTTCCAGACGGTCGTTCCCCCGCATTCGCCTGGCCGAGCGAGCCAGCCATGTGCTGCAGCTGTTCGAACATCGGCGAGGCTAAACCTATGCGACGGGAAGCTACTTCGGCAGATACGCGAGAGGAGTTAGGGCCGAGGTCGTGGTGCTTTGTGTGATTTGATGGTTGATAACCTGCGTGCCTGGAAGTTGAAGGGCATCAGGTCGCCGCAAGTAAACGCCAATAAATACGACTGGCAGCAGCATAGCCTTGCTATCTTGGTAAGTGCCTTCCGGTCATTCCTATGACCTTATTGTAGTTGGGAACATGTGGCGCATCCAGCTCATCATCGTAAGTCGCTGTAGATTGAGCTCTCAATGGTGTGAGCAACTTCTGTCGAGATGAGCAATACTGATACCGGCAAAGCAGCGATGGAAGCTATGCATTGCTTGGACCAGGCTGCGATAGCCATATAGCCATCCCGTTGTCTTTGATAGCCCTTTCACGCTTGCACTGTGTCCCAAAGCTAGCAATTTAGGTAGGGAGAGAGTCGAGATCTTCATGCAAGAATGAAGGGCTGTCTCAGATCGATGGGACGGCCCAGTACCGTCTTGACAAACATCGAGAGTCATGAGGCGTGAGTGCACGAGGATCACCTCTCTGAAACATGCTCTTCAGCGCATTTTGTTCCTGGCCACATCACCCAGCCTCTGCAACACCTCCTTCTGTTTCGCAGCCTTCTGCTCAAGCTTTCTGATCTCAGCCTCTTGCTCCTCAACAGCGCGATCCATGTCCGGCAGCTTCTCCAGTTCGCGCAGAGCTTTGCGGATCTTGGACTTGATGGCGATCACCTCGTTGGGCAAGTCTTTTGCTTCCAGTGGCTGCGGCTCAGAGTAGGTGACGACGTCGTCTGCGCTCGTGGCGGCGTGCATCGGGTCGTTTGGCGCATGGTCTATACGCGCCAGGAGTTCGTGCAGCGGTGGGAGGATGTCGAAGGTCTGTGGTGGAGGAAGCTGGGCTGGTTCTGGCTGTGATCGCGAGGCGGGCCGCGAGGCATCGATGACGGATGTGCTGAAGGACTGTGTGAAGGCCATGATTACTGTGGTGGATGTCGCGGTATAGTTGTGTTTGTGGTGTCGCGAGATGATGCGCAAGACGGGAGGCGCTCTGTAGATGGATCGGCCTACTGTCCTGTGCAATTAATGTATTTGCACTGATACGACACACGTGACCTATGTTGCACCTCACTGACAACGCGTATAATATGTTTATCTCGCGCGCCAATGGATGTATGTCAGAAGGGTCAACAGACAGGCGTTCATTAGCTGAGGGAGTGCCAGCACACTCAACTCTGGGGGCTTTCAAGAGTGGGTGGCAGGGCAGGGCAGGCAGTGTGACGCCGATCCGTAGCGGCCGAGCGTCAGTGATATTTGGCGGGGTTCAACATTTTTGACTGGGCGATGACCCCGCGACGAACAATCATCCTCGCGTCGTCTTGTGAACAAACATACAACATAATTAAATTATTAGAGTGAGTCCTTACTAACACTACCACTACCACTACCACTACCACTACCACTACCACTACCACTACCACTATCACTACCACTATCACTACCCCTCTCTTGCTCACTCGTCCCGAATATCACTGACCAACCAGCTTTCATACACCATGGTTAACCAGAAAGTCGCCCTTATCTGTATCGACGGATGGGGAATCCCCTCCGCCACGAGCCCGCCCGAGGGCAACGCCATTCTCAATGCTGAGACTCCTTGGATGGACGAGTTTGCCAGGGAGGGCAGTAAGGTCGCCCAGGGCTATACCGAGATCGATGCCTCCTCCCTCGCCGTCGGTCTCCCCGAGGGTCTCATGGGCAACTCTGAGGTCGGCCACTTGAACATTGGCGCCGGCAGGATCGTGTGGCAAGATGTCGTGCGCATCGACAAGACCATCAAGGATGGCGAGATGAACAAGGTCGAGAACGTCGTCAAGAGCTTCCAGCGCGCCGTGGACGGCAACGGCAGACTGCACCTCTGCGGTCTCGTCTCCGATGGCGGTGTGCACTCGCACATCAACCACCTCAAGTCGCTGCTCAAGGTCGCCAAGGAGATGGGCGTGCCTCAGGTCTACATCCACTTCTTCGGTGACGGCCGTGACTGCGACCCTAAGAGCGGTAAGGGACACCTGGAGGACCTCCTTGCCTTCACCAAGGATATCGGCCTCGGAAAGGTCGCGACCATTGTCGGTCGTTACTACATCATGGACCGCGACAAGCGCTGGGAGCGTGTCGAGGTTGGCATGAAGGGTCTTGTCACCGGCGAGGGCGAGGAGTCATCCGACCCTGTCGCTACCATCGCTCAGCGTTACGAGGCTGGCGAGACCGACGAGTTCCTCAAGCCCATCATCGTCAACGGCGCGGAGGCCCGTATCAAGGACGACGACACCGTCTTCTTCTTCAACTACCGTTCCGACCGTGTCCGTGAGATCACCCAGCTTCTCGGTGACCAGGACCGCAGCCCCAGGCCCGACTTCCCCTACCCCCAGAACATCCAACTCACCACCATGACCCGCTACAAGACCGACTTCAACTTCCCCGTTGCCTTCGCTCCTCAGGTCATGGACAATGTCCTTGCCGACTGGCTCTCCCAGAAGGGCATCAAGCAGTCTCACATCGCCGAGACCGAGAAGTACGCTCACGTCACTTTCTTCTTCAACGGTGGCCAGGAAGTGCAGTACGACGGCGAGGAGCGCGACATGATCCCTTCGCCCAAGGTCGCCACCTACGACAAGCAGCCCAAGATGTCCGCCATGGCTGTTGCCGAGAAGATGGCCGAGCGCATTGCCGAGGGCAAGTTCGAGTTCGTCATGAACAACTTCGCTCCTCCCGACATGGTTGGCCACACTGGTGTCTACGAGGCCGCCGTCGAGGGTGTCTCCGAGACCGACAAGGCCATTGGTAAGGTGTACGAGGCCTGCAAGGCCAACGGCTACACTCTTTTCATCACCTCCGACCACGGGTAAGCAAGCATACACAATCCTCTTACTCGTAGACGAATATGCCACTAACATCCTCACAGCAACGCCGAGGAAATGCTCAACGAGCAGAAGGGCCCCAAGACCTCCCACACCCTCAACAAGGTTCCCTTCGTCATGGCCAACGCCCCCGAAGGCTACTCCCTCAAGAAGACCGACGGTGTCCTCGGAGACGTCGCTCCCACTGTCCTCGCAGTCATGGGTCTCGACCAGCCCAAGGAGATGACCGGCACTTCTCTTCTTGTCAAGGCTTAAATGCCCAACCTGCATTTGATTTCATGGTGTTATGAGAAAAGGGTGATTGTTGTTGAGCGTAGGCGCTGGTGGCGCTGCTGATGATGACGAACAGAACGATAGACTATGATCGAATTCCGCATGGTCCGGACGGCTTTTAACGTGATGTGCATGTGGGCGGGCTGAGCATGTTGATAAACAAAGGAAATACGAAAACATTTGAACAAATCAGTCGAACTTGAGGTTTTCGGTGACATCCCAAGAGATACAGAATTGTTTTGCTGCAATCCTATGCTGAGGGTTCACATCACAGGCATTTCGGGAGGAGTATTCGGCAGTCTCTATCCGAAGCTAATAGCAGTACTACGGATACTGTCTCACCGAGATATCCGTATTGTTCCATTAGTGTCTCGATGATCACCTAGTCTATACAATCGCCGCTAGTAAAGTAAAAGCTGGGTATTATGTGCCGCGCGTCTCCTCCCACGCGTATACGGGATAAATCAATAATTGCTTCTTATAGTTCTCCAGACCAAAGTTTGTCTCGCGAGCTCATTTCCACATCGGCAAACAACTCGCCGAGTGCCTTACAACCGCGCTCCAACCCCAGGAACGTACACACCGGCAACACGCCCTAACCACCTCCCTCGCCTGCGACCGTACTTCCTCCACAATCGCAGCCGCAGGCTTTACATCCCGCACCAACCCCACGCCCGTCCCAGCATAAGTCACCATCCTCCCATGACTCCCCCAAGCAGAATCGCCCTTCTCCAACTCCTCCCGATAAAGCCTCACATTCTCCTCATCACCCATCCCACTCTCCTCATCCGCGCGAGGGTGGCGAAAGCGGCTTTTGTGGTTGGGAGAGGGGTGTTGAAGAATTGGAAGCCGACGCCGATGGGGAGGGTTACACTAGCATTGTCGCGTTTCTGAGGAGAGTGGGAGATGACGGGCCGGGTGAGGTTGGCGATTTGCTGTAGGGTCTCCCCAAGAGCGTCAGGCCGCGTGCCGCTAGCGATGAATCCCAGGCCGCCGGCTTTGGTTACGGCGGCGAGAGCTGGAGTTGCGGCGCCTAGCATTGGTGCTGAGATTATTAATAAGCTGGGGTGGAGAGCCATGGGTAGAATTTTGTGAGAGTGTGAGCCATGTTTGTTCGAGTGATTCCGATGCTCGATGGTTGTGTAGTCGATAAGGTTAAAGTGCGAGTCCGGTTTTATGTTACAGTGATGAACCCGTTGGAATTGAGGTGAGCTCGTTCTGCCTCATTTTCCATGTCAGATCAGCTGGGTGGCCGTTCAGCAAGCAGACGTTGTTCCAGATCAAGTCCGCCTTTCTCCGATGAGGAGTCGCCCTGTCGTGTCGCTTCCCCACGATGACATCGCTCTTTGACTCCGGCCATGTATCCGGCGGCGGATCTCCCTCGAGTACCATGTAGACATAGATCTTGGTTAACCGACTAGACACCAATCTTGTCGCATTACCCTGATCTATACTAAGCGAAGTCTATGTTGTGCCCGAAGATCCCAAGTGAGTGAAAGCCGTGTGGAAATAGAGTCTAGCCAAAGAAAACCCGCTTTTTGTACAGAGAGACGAAACAGAATATTCATTCATATCATGAGAGGAAAATTAGGAAAGTAGAAACTAGAACAAACAGCACGTAGCAGAACTGGACGGCTACTGAGCTCGTGCCTCTCGCGGGAGGAGAAGCGTCAGAAGTCGAGTTGCCCTTGCTGCCAGTGCTGGTTGCTGTGGCCGACGCAGCCGGTTGTTTCACGCTCAAAGGCGCGTCCGCCCAGGGCATGGTGGTGGCGGAGTGGATGACGGTCAGCTGTCCGTCCGTGCCGGTGGCTGTGATGGTCGTGGATGAGATGTAGACCTCCTCCAACTCAACGTCGCTCTCTCCGGGGATGTCACAGAGAGTGGAGCCCTCGAGGCCGGACTTCTTGAAGAGGACTACGGGCGCTCCGTCGGCGATCCAGGCTTCGATGCAGCCGTTGTCTCCGACTGTGACAGATTTGCAGGCGATGACATCGAAGAGCTCGTCTCCGGAGGCGTAGCCGTGGTCTTTACAGATGTCGAGCTTGAAGTCGTCGGAGTCGATGCCTTTGTTGTTGATGACTGTGATCACTTTGGGTTGGCCGTCGCCGCCCTTTGAGAATGTGATGGTGTTGGCTTGGACGTCCATTGTGGTGCTTTCGGTGGTGAGATAGGCGGCGTAGTTGCGATTGACGTGGCGACGAAGCAGGTTGAGTTTCGCGATGAGCAGGTAGAGGACTGCGGTTTCGTCGTACTTGTGTTCCCAGAGCGCGGCACGGTTGGTGTAGGGCTCAGTGCCGCCGTTGAGGTGCTGCTCCTGGCCATAGTAGATGATCGGGATGCCGTCGTGAGTGAGCAGGTAGGTGACCATGTTCTGCGCGGCAGACATGTCCTCGGTGTAGTTGGCAAAGCGGACAACGTCATGGTTCTGTCAAGCTGTTAGTTACTGTGAAGGAACTAGACGGATTCTGGACCCTTTCTTACCTCTCCAAAGCTGCCAAGTACAGTGGCATCCGCACAGCTTTCGCTGACAGCCTTGATCTTTTCTGCAAGATCATGGAAATTGCCCGCTGGGCCTTGAAGGGAGTACGCCAACTTGAAGTAGACCGGGTAATTGAGCATGCTGCCGACGGTCTTGGAGAACGGACAGGCAAGCTCTTCGTGCTCGGTGTACGTCTCACCTGTGGCGAAAACGTCTGCCGCAGCCATGAAATCGGTGAAGAACGGGGCGGGAACGTTCATAGCGGCATCAATACGGAGTCCGTCTACGCCATATTTCCAGATCTGGTTCTTAATCCAGAGAGCAAGCATTTCCTGAACTTCTTCATTCTCGGAGTCCAGATCAGCCAGAAGAGTACCCTTGCCACCTAGCCAGCAGTTTTGGAGGTTATCCATGTCTTTGTCACTGTATCCGTTGACGCAGTATGGGTGATAATACTTTTTGTCGTTGAAGGGGTGCATAATGGAGTAGTCGAGGTCTTTTGTCCAAGGGCCAGGTACGGCCATATGGTTGACCACAATGTCGAGCATGAGCAGCATGCCCCTCTTGTGAACCTCGTCGATCAGTTGGAAAAGTTCCGCCTCGGTGCCAAAAGAGGGATTGATCTTGTAGAGGCTCTGTTGCCAGTATCCAGGGTAGCCCTCGCCGTCGGATGTCCAGTCGGGCATGCTTGCCACAATGGGTGAAATCCAGATGGCGTCAAAATTCATGTTTTGAATGTAATCCAGGTGTTCGTATATTCCCCGCCACGTGCCACCGCAGTGAAGACCTTGATTGAGACGAGTTTGATCACAGGCCGGCACTTCCAGGCCTTCTTGAATGGCGAAGCGGTCGGTCAAGACCTGGTATATGGTGCGGTTTCGCCAGCCGTCGGCGTGCACTGCTTCGGCGATACATGGCAGAAGTGCCTGCAGCGCCAAAGAGCGCAGAATCCAAGGAAAAAACGCCATCGCTGTGGCCGCTGCGAAAGAACGGCGCTGACGGGCGGTAAGGACTGTAAGAAAGAGAGAGGTGGTGGTGGTGGTGTGTGTGTGTGTGTTGCCAACAGCAGGAAAGAAGAGCAAAACGGCAGCTAAAAGAGCGAGAGAAGACTGAATGAGATGTATCGAAGCAACGTGCATACCTTGCAATACTTAGATACCGCCGGCAGTGAGCCGGCGTGCGGGCCAGGCGCCTGGTGGGCATGGGCTAAGCATGGCCTCTGGTGGGCAACGGGCCTTGATGGCAGGGCTCAACGCCACGGGCCCATAATTGGCAGACACGCACGCAAGCGGAAGGGCGGCATCCACTCCCCCTTCAATATCTGTCTCAGCGGAATTTTTGTAAGGGGGATTGTGCGCCGCTTGCCTTGACTTGACAGCATACTGTATCATCACTTGTACATCGAGCAATCATCTCCATTCTCGAAGGCTGTGCATGGCCAGCCGATTCATCCGACAAGCGCAGAAATCCCCGTTCCTGGTCTCTTGGTGGACATGGAAAACTTGGGGAATTATCATAGAAGGCGCTTGTGCCACCGCTAACCAGGCACTATACCTCGTATCTTTGTGATTTGCTGACGCGGTCGCCTCCAGAGCCATGCTTAGCACCGTTGAAAGGAGTCGAGGTTGTCTCCTTGCGGGTGTTTAGAGGCCGCGAGTCGCGCTACTTGATGGCTATTTGATCGATCGACCACGCTTTCCTGCCTAACTTGTCTTATTCCTGTGGTAAGCGACCGTTAAGCCACCACTTGGCTAAAGCGTGATTCGACCTCATCGTATCTTCAAGACCATACAAGGCGAGCGGGACGTGATGTAGCTATTCCTGAGTATGTGCCGGGCGTACAAATGAGCAGGCTCCCGAGAGTGCAAGAAACACGAGTGGAAGAAGCAAATCCCGCAGTATCGCCATACGCGAAGTCTGAAGTGTGGCTTTCTCTAGCGTGCAACTCTGTGTCTTCTGAAGCACCACAGCCAAGACGCCATGTTTGAAGGCGTTCGCCGTTGAGACGCCACTTGCAACATAGGTCTTGGAGTGCCGCCAATGCTATAAGGCTGAAGTGGAAGTCGATGTGGTCGTCTTTGCAATTTGACGAATACCATTTCCTGCAACAGCACTATGCTCTGGAAGCTGCTACTGTCAAGGTTCGCTCTCAACCATCCATCGTACAGTACGATGCCGACATCCTCAGGGGTTCGAACGCTCGTTGCAGATACTCAAGATTGAGCAACGGACAGCACTAGTGCCTCAAGCAACATCTGACATCGTCAAAGGAAGTCCTGGACAGGACTCATCTAGAAGGGATATGACCTCCGTACCCTGAATCGAGTTCTCCCTTCCATACTGATGGAAATTTGATGCATACAGCACTTGCGCCGCGTGCGAACATGTCGATATTGCCTTGTGATCGCCGAAGAATTCCTTGATCTTCACCCTGGAACCTGTAGATTACCTCGAAGATCTGTCTGTTATTGTATTGCGCCATCTTTGACATCTCAAAGATATTTTTGTTCTTTCAGTTGGTGAAGAGCATACACAGTACAGTCCTCGACAGTGTTCACACACACACCCGGTTCCCGCGCTCGATCTACATCAAACGCAAACCCTGCATTCAACCGGCACTGCTCCCGACACCAAAAAAAAAGGGACCTGTCAAACTCAAGGTGTGCCGCACTTTGTGCAACCTTCTCTCGGGCACCAAGACACCAGCCACAAAACATGCAATTTGCATCTATCCCAAGAATCGCAGATGCTGCGATCGGACCTTCATCACACTTGCAGGAATCCCCTGCAACTTGCCATGGGTCCAGGATCAATCTACAATTGCGATAAACACCCATGTGCCGCCCAATGTCATCTCGGCTCCTAACGGGGGGGGGAGATCGCGAAAAGGCTCCGCCTGTTATTTCCGCGGTGGGTACTGCAAGTTTATTGTTCTCGTCTATTCTTGGAAGTCTCTCGCACGCCGTTGGTCGCACAGACTTCATGTTGACGGGTTCTGGTCTCTCGTCTGGATTCTCCACCGACGATGATTGGGAGAGACATGCCGACGTCATTTTGGCGATCTTTCTACAAATCATCCTTCTCGTGATCTCTTCCGAAGACAAACACCATCCTTAACCCTCGACGGGAATCTGTTTGGTTGAACATCCTCCACCTCCCGACGAATCACAGATCTCATCCAAAGCTCCCATCGGAGACTCCGACTTCCGATACTTTGCATGCATGTCTCACTTCACAACACGGTACTATAGCGCCTGGATGCAATAGTCTCAGCAATGCTTAAGTCAACGATACAAAACCCTTACCCACACACGTATGCATGCACCTCAGCCGCGCGGGAAAGATCATCGTAAAAAATTGATGGGATAGGATGATGAACTCCACTGTGGCGTTGCTGACCTCCCTGTAGCGGGATTGGATCCCTCGTTTGGGCGGTCAAGGTATAGCACCCTTCTATCATAAGCCTGGCGTACGGGATACGTCAGCCATCTCAAGGGCAAGGTCCTAGCATCCTTGATCGGTACCTCGAGGTAACAGTGCGAAAGACTATCACGATACTCGCATGCGATCGTGTGCTACATATACTTCTAATCTTGCCAAAGAGCTCCTTCAAGATGCCCCCCCCACACACAAAAAAAAAGACAAGCGGCCTCAACTCATCTGTTCGCCTCGCAGACCTCGATGCCGTTCTAAACATAATATATCGGCGTAACTGAAAGAATACCAACCATCGTTCCTCCAAAGGCGACCACTCATACAAACACATTTCGCACTTTATGTAGGTGGTAAAGCGGACTTTGCAAGCAAAACCAGACCCGTATGCATGCCAGCTACAGTATGAAAAATTCCCGACATCCATTTAATAACATGGGAACCCCAAACCCTCCTCCCTTGTCCGAGATGATCGCCAGAAACCCCTCACTCATTCCGAGTGCCGTGGACCTGTCCAAGGGGAAATGCATTGACCTTTGAGAATATGGTTGCGCTTCAACTTCTCATGCAATAAGACAATCATGCAAAACACAGTCGCTTTGCGCATGTAGAGCCCAGCCCACGTACGGCCTCTTCTCAATACCTAGCTGCTGTAGCAGTGTCGATTGGCGTCGCTCTTTCCGACACGAAACTGCCCATGGAGAATATACCTACGCAGAACGTGGCGTTGGGTCCACGGTCGTGCTTACAGATACTATCAGACTGGGTACCGAGATTTGGCTGTTACATGTATACTTGCCACGGCTAGTTGAAGCTGTGCATAGCCCTCAAACAAGCACCTCAAGCATCAAAACGTCATGCGCTGCAACCAAAAAGAAAAAGAAGAAAGAAAAAAAGAAAGAAAAAAGATAAACACACGACATTTAAACGTGAAATGTTCTGGAAAAGAAAGAGATGGAGAGGTTTTCCCATCTGCACATCTATCGCAAGAGAGAAACAAAAAAAAAACCTCCATTCAAGATCCGTACACAAGTTGCGGCCACCCTCCCTCATCTTCACCAGCCAATACCGTGATCTCCCGTCTGACCACCAGACTGGCACGATTCAGCTCTTACATCACTGGCTGAGCAGCTTCTTTGATCTAAGCATCCATCTTCATCTTCATCTTCACTCTCTTCATCATTTGCTCATCTCTCTTCCATAATCGAAAGCAAAAAAAAAATAAAAAAATTACAATTTGCAAACGCGCCACAAAACGCCCATCATCATGCTTCTCCCATGGAGCAGAGATTGCTCTCCCACATGTATGTGTGTGTGTGTGTACGAAAGGCGATACCAAGCCGAAAAAAGAGTTATCCACATCAGCCACGCCACGCCACGCCACGTCACGCCCATTTGCCATCTAGCTTTCTCTTCCATATCGACTCTTTGCCATAGTCCAATTCAGAAACAGTCAACCTACAACGCACCATACTCAGCAGGCGGCTGCAGCTTGAAATTATCAGTATGCATGCCGTCCATCACCGCGACACCCTCTGCGCTCAACTCAGGAACACCCTTGGGCGTCACGGCGCCGGTGAAGAAGCGCGGCTTCCACTCGAGATTCTGCGTCTTGCGCTCGGCGGCGCGCTCGCGCTGTCGCTCCTCGAGCTGGGTCTTGAGCTCTGTGGCGCGGCTGAACTGCTTGTTGGTGATGGCCTCTGTGACGTCGTTCCAGAAGCGACGGCTCTCGTTGGGGAGCTGGTCCTCTGGCGGCGGGCAGATCTTGGGCGCGGGGAAGAGCGGCGACAGGTCGATGAGAAGCACGCGGTCTTTCTCGTCGGTCTTCTTGAACTCCTTGGGTCCGTATGAGAAGTAGACCTTGTCCTGCCAGCAGCCGTCGATGCGGCCGAGTATGTCCTTGTCGGAGACGTCCTTGATGCGCGAGATGGTGTCCTTCTCCACGTCGGCGGTCTTGTAGACGACGCCCTCGACTTTGTTCTGCGTCTTGCCGAAGTAGCCTTCTTCTACGTAGTGCAGGATGACCTTGATGCCGGTCTGCTTGCAGGTCACGAAACAGGTGTCGGCGACGGTGACGTTGAGGTTGCCGCGCAGGAAGCCGCCGAGGTAGGCGGCGGGGTGGGTGAGGCGGTAGGTCTCGTCGTTGTGGCGGTGCAGGCGGACGTAGATGCCCTCGTTGTGCTCGCCGGGTGTGACGCGGACAGAGGTACCTGTGAACTTGGCCGAGAGTTGATCAAAGCCCATGGCAGAGATACCCTTGTCGGGGCAGTCCACAAAGTATGCGCTCACGGGCGGGTGGTGAGAGGTCTGCTCAGTGAGGTATGAAACCTTGACCTTCTGGTTCTTGGTTGTGGGGCCTTGCGGAGCAGAAGGAGTCTGTTGGAGGTTTGGCTTGTCCTCTGCGCCTCTCAAGCTCGGCATGTTGTCCTCAACTTCCCAATTGCAGCGGAAGAACTCTCCAAGCGTGCTGTTGTACGGCTTGCAAGGCTTTCCCTTGACATACTTCAGATCTTTGGTGAACCAGAACCGCAGACATCCCAACATGCGTCCCAGCTCATCCTGACTGTCGCCGATGGCGATGAAGGTCTCCGGTCTGTCTAGGTAGTGCCAGTACTCGAGGTTGGGAATAGGCTCGAGCAGCTGGGCGGGGAGTGAAAAGCGGACTGCCGCGATATCCGTCACACCGATAAAGCGTCTGAGGATGGAGAGGAAGGTCCTCAGCTTAGAGGAGTCGTCTGGGGTCTTGCCATCTTTGGCGACGTCTTTGGGGTCGTCTTTATAGGGCGCTGGAGTACCGGTGCGCGAGCTGGTGGTGGAGGCCGGCGTGGACTGGGCGGGGGTGGAGGGCGCACTCATGGCGGTGGAGGAGGAGGAGGAGGAGGAGGAGGAGGAGCAGAAGGAGAAGGAGGGGTTGTGTGAGGCGGTGTCTGTGTTCCAGTTGTATGATGGTGGTAGGATGAGTCTGGAGATGACAGACAGGTGGCAGGGTAGGGAGTCTGGGAATCAATCAAAGACGTGATAGGCGTTCGTCTCTGTGGTTGCTTGGTTGGTTGGTTGGTTGGTTGGTTGGTTGGTTGGTTGCTTGCTTGCTTGCTTGCTTGCTTGCCTGCTTGCTTGCTTGCTCTGTTAAGTCTTTCGCACTCTGAGACGGAGCCGCTTGAACCTTGACGCCTACGTCAGACAAGCCGGATTCGCCCCGAGATTCCAGGGCAAAGCAGTTGGCTGTGTTGGAAGGCTGTTAATAAGTCTAGACTGGTATAAGGGAGGCTTTGTAAGAGAAGAGGCATACAGTGTGATGTAATAAACAAAGAGCAGCACAACAATCTCTTCTCAACAGTAAAATGCTGCTCGCCCCATCTTCAGGACGGACATTATTCTTCAGGCGGTGATCATCCGTCTCATCTCATCCAATCGATCACCCCGTGCACGCTACCACCACCACCACCACCACCACCACCATCATCACTAGATTACCCCGCCAAAAGGCAAAAGCATGCCAGCACTATCACCGTCGCTCACCAATTCTTCCTATTCTTGCTCATCACACGCCCAAGGCACAAGGCACAAGGCACAGCGTACCACTATCGGACGCTTGCATGCCGTACTCTTAGGCTTGTTGCCTGCAGGTGATCATCCGGTCTCATGCATGTCATGCCATGCCACTAATGATTCGTGACCCAGCTCACGTGCATGGCAAGACAAACCCTGTCTTTCACTGGTGAAACGTGAGGAACTTGTCTTGTCTATTGTGGGACGCTTGAGTTTGTTGCAAGAAGCGGACGGTCGAGAGACGATCTCGAGCGGCTGAAACATCTACAGTAGATGACAGCAGGCTGAACAAGGCATCTCGCATCCTTTTACGAGTTTGATCAGCTAGCCTGGTTTCCAGCAACACCTTCCAGGCTCCCAGCCATTGCTGCGCATATCACATGAAGACGATGATGATATTTTATATATATATTTATATTTATATATTTAGATGTTCATCGGTGAGAAGATCATAGCAAGGGTCGTCTCGATTGCAAAGCTGCTATTGCACGGTTGGCGTCGATGTGTATTTCATTGCTGCCTTGTCAGCATACTCATCTGGTCATACAATACTCTGAACACTCATCATCATCATCATCATCATCATTAGTAGAAATGACCAAAACGTTCACAATACCATCTTGAAGATGCACAAAAATTCATCTTTCCAGGTAGATATCCTACCCCAACGCACCGCAATGCATCTATCATCATCATGCATAAGAGGCGTAACAACATACCGTGCGGCGCAATTCCATACACTGACACAACCCATCCATGTATCCATGGGCAGTCGCCGCTCATACTCGTCACAGATAGCATCGCTCTCTTTACTTCCCACCCTTTTTCTTGCCGCCCCTCGCGGCCTTCATCGCTTGCTGCCTCTCCAGCCTCTCCATCTGTGCCTTCTTCTCCTTCTCGATCTCCGCGCGCTCAGCGTTCTCCGCCTCTTTGCGCTCCGCCGCCTCCGCACGCTGCTGGCGAACGAGCTTCAGACGCTCGAGATCGGCGCGCGCCTCGTCCGTCTTGCCCTCGGCGTGCAGCTTCTGGTATCGCTCCTTCGCCTGCTGTGCCTGCAGCGCTTCACGCTCGCGGCGCGACAGCTGCGACGGGTCGGTCGTCTTCTTGACCTTGGCGGGCTCCTTTGCTTTGGCTGGGTCCTTGGCGCTGTCGGCCATCTTGCGCGCGGAGGCAGTGTGGTTGGGGTTGGAGGGCATGCCGAGGTCGTCGTCGTCTTCTTCGTCGCTCGAGGGCGGGAGGTCGCCGGGCTGCGCGGTGCCCTGCTTCTTCTTGATCGCGGCGTCTTTCTTTGCTTTGGCGGCGGCGCGGCGCTCCTCGCGCGTCATTTCCTGCTCGTTTTGCTTGGTGGGCGCTTCGTCTTCTGAGGACTCCTCCTCCGAACTCTCTTCTTCTGAGGAGTCTTCGGAGCTGTCGTCTCCCTCCTTCACGGGGTCGGCCCACATGGAAGCCTCGCCGCCATCGGCTTCGACGGGTCTGAGGTTCTTGCTGAACTGGCGTCCGCCTGGTAAGAGGTCAGTGATGCTTCGTTTGGGTGGGTGTGAATATCTCAAGACTAACCACCACGCTTCGCCTTGAACTTGCCCGCGCCGCGACCTCTGCTCGACATGTCGATGTGATGTGATGTGGTTTCTGGTACGTGGAAGTGCGGGGTCTGCTCTTCGAGTTCGCACTTTTCGCGATGTGTTTGTGTGTAGTCGGAGTTGAATGTGTTGTCTTGTGGACGGAAAGTGTTATGAAAGCTCGAGTGTTGTGCGTTACTACAAAGAGTAAAAAACGTCTTGACAAACCGCAGGCAAAAGTAGAGGCGCAGTAGTCTACTTCACACCCACACAGAAAGAGTCACAAAGCCAACGCCGCTCATTGGTCGCAGCCCAAACACCCCGCCGTAGCCAACCTGGTCATCATCCCGCCATCTTTCTTCTTTCTCTTCTCTCGTTCGGAAGTGCTGCGGACAACGGCCCGCCCCTTTCTGAACTTCACGATTATTATTTGTACTCGCAGCGACTGCCGCTTCTTCTCTTCTCTTCTCCTTCCTCTCCTCACATAAAACGTTTTCTTTCGTATTCACTCTATCTCCCAACTGTCAATGGGATGCCGGAGGGGAAAACGGAAGATAGAGTGAGGAGAATTTATTTTCTCTTTTCCGCAAGCTTACCACCTTCATTGAGAATCAAATTCGGTGTCAGGCAAAAATTTGTTAGCGGTACAATCTATTTCTGTCTTGTGAATCTTGTGAATGATTGCATTCGGCAGCATCTGCATGTATGTGCGTGCAGTCTGCTGTGGCTCGACCTTGCTCCAGCATGGACGTACGTGCTGGTTGTCGACTCCACCATACGCAAATCTGCTTGAGCTCTCCGCTCGTACGATATCTTCGTCGGTTCAGGAGTAACCCTAGGGTACGGACTGCTCATGCATTGGGTCACGCGTAAGGATATGCGTGCGACTTCACACTGTGCTGTCTGACTGGCGTTCACAACATCTCTGCTGTTCCGTCTTCTATAGTATTTTACCATTGAGAGGGTTTCCAGCAACACTCAATTTCCAATGGCTATCAAATTCGAAGTACCTCACCACATGACCCAACGTACCGGCCGAACAGGTTAAATTAGACTTGACAGCATGGAGGTGTTCGAAGGGAGTTACTGCGAGTGTTCTCAAGCTCCGAATGAAGTCACTCGGCGACCCTGCATATTTGATGCAAGTGAATGCGTTTGCAAGATTGGCCCGCGCTACTCGACAAACGCTCTCAAGCGAACGCAAGTCATAAAACCATGGGTCTTGCCTCCTCTCTCTCAGCATCTCCCAAATCTTTTCTTTGCAGCCTGTCCCATGTTTTCTTTCCACAACGGCTCACTCTAGCCAGACACGTCCTCGACACACGACAACATGGCCGCCGAGAAGCTCTCTTCCAAAAGCTCCAACCACCAACATCAACTACAGCTTGGACCAAGATGACGCAGTTACTCTCCACGTCGGTGCAGACGAGCACGCTATTCTCGCTCGCGGCAACTTCATCTCGCGCAGGTCCGAGTTCTCCAAGGCAGCTCTGAAGAAAGAGTGGGCGGAGGGTCAGACTCGTGTGATCAAGCTGCCTGACGATGATCCTCAGGTAGTGACCCACTACCCGAGCTACACCTACAGCAAGTGCCTCCTAACCGACATCTTCACCAAAGACTTCTTGGGTACCTTCCCCGAGGAGTCTGACGAGTACTACCAACTGCTTGCCGAGCTGTACGTCCTTGGCGAGCGTCTGCTCGACGAGACTGTTCGACTCGCGCTCATCAAAGAGTTCATCCGTCTTACCAGCCTGACCGACAAAGACTCAAAGCGCTACTGCCCAAAGAAAGAGGCCGTCAGCATTCATCTACCGTGGCACAACCACCGGCTCTCCTGCTCGCCGCCTGATGGTCGACTTCCACATAGTGTACACAACCACTGAGTGTTCCGATTCGACTTGCGAGGCCGGCTTCGTGCTCGACGTGGCACAGAAGTTCTACGCTAGACTCGATGAGTACTCGAGCGGCAGTGCTATCTCCACGATACGCTCAGTCAAGCTACAGGCTAGCGAGTGCCTTTTGTGGGTTGCATCATGTAGGTAACAAGACGTGCTCTATGTGATCAACCTAGCGGTTCGCTGACGAGCTCACAGCTGCTACACAGGTAGCACACGCTCTATCGAAATGCCGCTCATGTCGAAGGGTCCCATGCTAGGCGATTTCTAGTTACAGAGCTGATGAACCCGTTGCGGTGAAATCAGACTGATCACGTCTGGGGTTATGTGCAAGAGCGCATGACACTTCAGGTAAGGGTGTGGGTCTCTCAACAATAGGTATTTTGTGATCAGAAATTCCAGAATTCGGGACACTTTTATCTGTGATGTCACGTCCATTGGCCGGTCCTCCGGATTGACTCCGTCCGCGAACAACGAGTCTCGGGAGAGCAGCCAAGAGGCGGTAGCGAAAAAAGCATTCAAGTTGATGTGAGATGTGATACAGTAGAGAATGGTCTCAATGGACAAGACAGCCTCCTGCACAACCCACAGCCGTCTGTGATGGCGAAGATCCAAGTAAGCACGAGCTCCAAAATATCTCTCCGAATCCACACTTGAAGTATGGTCTCATCATGATGCCCTTGATAGCCTCGAAATCGATCTTTGTACGCAGCCAACGCCGATGTTCGATTTTGATTTGGGACCAGTCCGATGCTCCCAAACCCTCAGCCGACGCTCGCAACGCTTTGTAGATCTCGGCAATGCCGTCAAAGGCACGTTAAGCTGTGCTGTTGTTTGTCTTCCCCAAGATGCGCCAGAGTCCATATCGAGCTTTGAACAATGTCCACCATCAGGCCGACCTGATGACCTTTCTCGCGATCATTGTTTTTGGTCGATACCGATACAATCGATCCAGAGCGTGCGAACCCATGTTTGGCGATCTCATGCTGCGCAGAGCCAATCCTGCACTCGCTGGAATGCGTATATATCTGTCGCCTATCTTAACGTTGTTCACAAGATAAGTGTTTCCCCAGGCGTAGCTGATCGTCTCATATTAACGCTGCGGTGGGCTTTTCAGACACACATTCCGCAGCCGGCTTTGCAAGGGAGACTTGCTGCACAGCTGCAAAGCCACAAGGCTGTGAAACAATGTGTGCATATAAGCGTGTGGTGGCGCAAGCCGGTGGTCTAGGTCGGCTCCTGCTTAGAATGGTCTTTCGACAAAAAGGCAGACTCGTTTGACTATGGCAACGAGTAGCCGACGATGAGAAATCGATATGTGAATGGTGAGGCGAATGGGAAAAGTGTAGACCAGGAAAAGACAAGGCGATCAGGCTGAGCTGTATCAACTTGAGAGGCACACATGCATTACTTCACGTACGATTGGTTCTACAGTCATCTGCTGGCCAGTCCGCAGGCAGTCGCGATCAGCGTCGCAGCACAGAAGCTGTACATTACCAATCAAGCACTGTTCGATCTTATGTTCAGGCGAGCATTTGCAGGGGTCGAGGGGATATTGACAGTAGCATCTCGTAGGCGATCATCTCATCTGACAACGAACTCGGACAGCTCATGTTGCCTCAGGCCCTCCATGGCATCTCGGAGCTGACCATCATCCAAGCTCCAGCAAGCATCTGTCTCCACCCTCACACGACCGGACCCGAGTACAGCAGCAAACAACCCAACCTCAATACACCAAACAATCACCCTTCCAAACGAAACCTTCTCAACAACACACAAAAGATGGCCGCCCGCATGCCCTCTGCGCTCCGCAGCGCAGCTTTCGCCCGTCCTGCCACCAGCTTCGCCCAGATCTCCGCCCGTCGCGGCTTCCAGACCTCGCAACGGATGATGGATGTTGTCGCCGCGCCGGTGCGCAAGCCCGTGGGCGCGTTTAGGGGAACGTGAGTCTTCCGAGATTGTGATTGAGATATCGTAGGAAGGAATGCTCGAGGTCTTTGCAAGCGCAAGAGGAGGATGTTGGTCTGTCGCGAGCCGGAAGGGCCCGGTTGGAGGCATTGGGATTGGAAGCACGCGCGATGGAGCTATGGAATTGATTGGGAAGGGTTGCGAACGTTGCAGTAGGACTGGAAGACTGACAATGTTGTTCGGGTAGTATCTTTGGCTTCCTCCTTGGATCTGTCCTCGCCGGCTCGGGACTCTACTACTACGTTGTCGACGAGTACAAGGTGTCGAACGAGCTGCTCACAGAGGACGTATACGTAAGCTGGCACTGGCATCGTATTAATCTACACAACACAACAGCTTACACGCATCGCTTAGGCACTCCAATCCGCGGTCCAGAGGCTAGAGGGCTATGTCAAGGGCCTCGAGCAGGAGGTCAAGTCGAGGAAGTAGGCGTACAACAGAAACCTGCACGACACGACATCGAGCGACGACGAAGAAGAAGAAGAAGAAGAAGAAGAAGAACAGGCGGGGACTCCAGATTATTGTCGGTGTGAAAAGAAACGAGGCGTGCTTCTTCATCTCTGTACATGTATATACCCAGCTCGCCCCAAACAAACAAATCCAAATATTCGCGAATCTGTTCAACGTTGCAATCCAACTCGCTCAAAGAAGAAATCCAGACAACCTAGCCGAAACGCCTGCATGCTACATGACACCACTCTTGAGATCTCATCTTCAATCTTCTGCGATATCTACGCGGCAATCTTCTCAGCCGCGACCTTGGTCTTCTCGGCAGCCTGCGCCACCTTCTCGGCAGCAATCTTCTGCAACTTCTCCAACTTCTCAGCTCTCACCTTACGGAAGTACCTGAACAGCAGCACGAACACAAGCTCGATGCGCTCCTTCGTCATCATTAGGAAGCCTTGCACCAGCAGACCCTTCAGAATCTGCGGGCCGATGCCCTTGAAGAGGCCTGTAGGACCCTCGTGCTGAATGATGTACTTCATCACTTCGATGAAAGACTTGAAAGGCTTGCCGTTGCGCGATGGAGGAGGCCGCGATTGCAGGCCGACTTTGGCCACGATGAGGGGCTGGGTTACGATTGTGGCTAGGGCTTTGGACATGGCGCCGAGGACTGTAGAATCATGTTAGCTGTCATTTGAAGATCAGTTGGTACAACCAAGTGATTTCGAAACTCACGGAAAGCCTCATGTGCCCTGAGGTTGACCTTGCCAGGGTACAGCACATCCCTCAGCCTCTGGTAGGCACCGTATGTGATGGCCGGGTTGACGACCAGCACCAAGCTAGCCTTGAAACCCCTCCACAACCCACTGTACCCATCCTCGCTGTCAATAACCTCCTTCGCCGTAGCCAGCATGCCCTTCTTCTCGCCCTTCGGCTGCGTCTGCTGCCTGGTGGTCACAACCGCAATCGGGATAGTGAACATCTGCGCAAGCGCACCCGCCACGGCTCCCAGACTCAGCTCCACCGCCGTGCTCGTCGCCTTGCCGCCCGTCTGTACTTTGCTCAAATACAGCGTTCTGACTGTGGAATACCAGTAAAAGTACGCAAAGTTGGTGCTCGCGACGCCGATCAGGCTGCCCGCCATGCCGCTGTACAGCCCACCGAGGCCTTCTTGCTCCAGGATGCTGGTGATGGCGTGCAGCGTGCCGGTGTAGTGCGGGTCGTCGCGCGGGTCGCGCAAAGCGTCGCCGGGTTTGGGCTTCACTTGGACTTGCAGGCGGGTCTTGACGATGTCGAGAGGGTAGACGAGGGCGTTGGCTATGACGGCGCCGGTGGAGCCGGCGATTGCCAGGCCCCAGGGCGGGACTTCTGTTTTCGAGAGGGCGGCCATTTTTGCTGTGGTGATTATTTTCTTTCTTTTTTTTTCTTTTTTCTTTTTTCTTCTTCTACTGTCTCGACTCGATTGGAAGGATTTTGCGGGCTCGAGGTGAAATTGATATCAAGGTGTTCTGTCGTCTGACGATGGTGGGCTCCGCTATCGGTACGGCGGTGGGAGTGTCGAGAAATGCCAGACAGATTTAATTGCAAGTCAGCCTGTCAATGGGTGCGGTATGGGTGATATGGGGTATGTAGTAGTATGCAAAGAATCTCACGGCTACATATCAACGTTACCGAGAGAGACATGCGCGGCAGCGTATGATGTGATGTATGTGAGTGAGCACTGGCTCGTCATGAGCCGAAAGAACAACCTCGGCCTCGGCCTGGCCTCGAAGCTTGACAAGAATGATTCCTTCACACTCGCTCACAAAGCCGCATCCATGTCCCTTTCTTCCCTTCCATATGCACGTGCACGTGCACACGCCAGCCAAATACCCGAAACCTGGGGAGAGCTTTGAAGGGCAGTCAGTCGCAGCTGCAGAGTCCCGAGACAACAGCGCGACATCCCCATCCACGCCCGAGAGCTTCCGATGACGACTTCACACATGCACCGCGCATGATTCACGTACACACCAGCCGCGGAGAGAGAGAGAGAGAGAGAAATAGAGCATGCTTGTACGAGCACCGCGTGCCTGTGTCTCCCATGAGCCTGTCGCCCCATGATATCGACTCGCTCCGCCAGGACGCCGACGAGCTGTCCTTGAAGCTGGTGCGCTCCAAGAGCCGAGGCGAGGCGCTAGAGAATGCCATCAATGCCGCCGACACGTCAATGCGAGCTCTGAAGCTCGCCGACAACCCAATCGACCGCTCGCAGTTGTCGAGACGCGTGACTCAGCTGCTGCGGGAAGCCGAGCGGATCAAGACAAATAGTGACTGGCGCCCGGCTGGTCAGGACGTGCCTACGCTGGACGATGCGAGTGGCAGAGCTGCTTTCATTGCCGCGAGAGAGTTCAAGGAGCCTACGTCGTCCAGGGTCTTGCCTAGATCTGAGCAGATACTGGTATTGAGAGCCAGTCTCCTGAATGGCGCCAAATATCCACCATGGACCAAGGAGCCAACTCCGGACGATTTCACCCTCAAGAATGGAGAGGAGCTGTACTCGGACGGTGTTGAACTGAGTCTGTCCGATTTCCAACGAGAAGTCTTCGATGGCTGGAAACGACCGTCTGAAGCCTTGCCTCCACCGGCATGGCTCTCAAAGGACGATTTGAATCCAGGCCCGAGCATGGAGTATCCAAAGAAGATCGATGTCGTACAGGATGCGGCTACTGATTGTTCTGTTGTTGCTTCGTTGTGCGCTGGTGTTGCGAGAGCTCAACACAGCCATGCTAAGATTATGCGTTCCGTGCTTCACCCCTACGATCCGGAAGGAGGCCGCCCACTTCTGTCTCAGAACGGCAAATACATTGTGCGTCTGAACTTCAACGGGTGCTATCGCAAGGTGGTTATAGATGATACACTACCTACCAGTAAGACTTCGAGAGTCATACACGTGGTCGATCGAGCAAACCCAGGACTTCTTTGGCCTGCCTTGCTTGAGAAGGCGTACCTGAAAGTCCGTGGCGGTTACGACTTTCCTGGCAGTAACAGCGGTACAGATTTGTGGATCCTTAGTGGCTGGATACCTGAGCAAGTCTTCCTTCAGTCGGACGATCTCGAGCCGGACACATTCTGGAGACGCGCTTTGAACGCTTTCACTTATGGCGACGTCATGATCACAATGGGGACGGGCAAGATATCCGCGCGAGCTGAGAAAGAAATTGGTTTAGCTGGTCAGCACGACTACGCTGTACTCGACGTGAGAGAGATTGACGGTCAAAGACTGTTCCTGATCAAGAACCCTTGGTGCGAGGGCACAAGTTGGCGCGGCAGATTCAAAGAGTCGTCGTACGTCTCGGATACCGGCATGGGCGTCAGCGAAGCCGGAGTGCATGTCATTGAGGAGCCAGTGCAGTCATCGAGAGATCTACTCAATGCCGACGATCAGCTCTCGCCAGGCACGTTTTGGATGGACCTCGACAACGTTATACAGAATTTCGAATCGATATACTTGAACTGGAACCCTGGGATTTTCAGCCATCGCCAGGATCTTCATTTCTCCTGGGATCTGTCAGATCCGACTACCGCTTGTAGGAGATATGCGAGTCTCAAGGAGCACCCACAGTTCACAGTCACGACGCAGAAGCAATCGACTGTATGGTTGTTATTGTGCAGACACTTCCGAGGCACAGACCCATCCGACCGGGATGATCCGCATCATCAGGACATCGACGTTCGGGGATTCATATCACTACATGCTTTCCACTCAGGGGGCAATCGCCTGCTGCTCGCTGAAAATGCTGTGGAGAAATCCAACTTTGTCGACAGCCCGCAGACCTTGCTCATATTAGAGCGCTGTCAGGCAGGGAAGCCCATAACGCTCATACCAGGTGAGCAGGAACTGCCACCCGTTAACCTCACTTTCACTCTGAGCGCGTGGTGCGACGGACCCTTCACTTTACAAGAAACACCCGAGCGGTATCCCTGCAACACAAGCATATTTGGTGCTTGGCAGAAAGACACCGCTGGTGGTAATGCTCACAGCCCGATGTACTCAACCAATCCCCAGTTTTCCATCGAGGTAACACGGAAGACAGCGATCAGTCTGCTGCTTGAAGCTGAAAATGACGCCTTGAACGTGCATCTCAAGCTCATCCACGGCTACGGGCAACGCGTAAGAGCTATTCGCGCCAGAGATATCGTAGTCGACAGCAAAGACTACAGAAGGCGGTGCTGCGTCGCCGAGGCAGGATCAGTCGAGCCTGGGAAATACACTATCATCTGTAGCACCTTCGAGCCCAACCAACTCAGCAAATTCAACATCCTCGCCGAATCGATGCATCCTGTCCGGCTGGCTTTGTTGCCTAAAGAAGGAGCTGGCCGTCTGAGAACCGAGCTGCCCGTCGCTGGCTTTATCCAAGACAACAACCGAGTCGCCATCCCTCTCGTACCCAGACGCCTCCTCAAATTTTACGCCGTCGCCCGTCCCGCTAGTTTTCAAACGCCTGGATCCTCCGCTCGCACATCCCTCATCCGCCTCTCCATCGAAGTCGGTCGTGGCCCGCACAGACGAATCCTGACATCCTCCGGCGGAGGCGAGTATTCTGACAGCAGTGCTGGCGGGATCCAGACCGACGACCTTAACATCGAGCCCAACATGCGGCGTCTCGGGGACGTCTGGCTGGTGCTGGAGCGGATGTACGCGCACTCGCAAGTGCCTGATGAGAGGTTTGGAGTCGAGCTCTTTGTTGATCAGCCCGATGCTGTTGAATGGGGTGCTTGGAGAGCTACTGATGACTGAGATGTGACAATTTTTTCACTGTCTGCATGATTAACGATGCTTCTCTTTCCATCTGTACCTTTTCTGGGGGGCTAGCGGAAGGTTTGATGTTAAGGTTTGTGAAGTATAGGTGAGATATAGTTACTTGGCTGAATCCTTGGCAAGAAATGTGGAATGGAAGTTGGTAGAAATCAGCTATCCCTGATGGGCTAGTGAGCCACGATGTTCAGAGATCAGGTTTTGTTGATCCTTGCCCCTCGGAATGTCGTTTTGGTATTGTTTTGCATCTGGAGTATGTGATCACGTGACTCGCACCAACCCTAGTAACACCAGACTATCTCCACGTAGATGTACACATGCATGCATATAGATGTTTGTACCTACAGGCCCTCGTTGGCATTAACCGGGTCAGATGATAGGATTAATACATCTAAAGCGCAAGTAAGCCTTTACCTAATTCCAATAGAAATTTGATGGTCGGTCTGTAGCCTCCAAAATGTGCACACAACGGTCTCGAGCCTTGTCAAGTCCTCACTCGCCGGTTTGGACATGACGATCAACGACGTTCGTAGGCGTAGCTGCACACGGTTCCTAACCATAGTATCCACTCAAAGTAGATAGTGTGTGACCCCCAAACAAATTCTCTTCTATGTTTCGCTGAGAGAAGATTTTCCTCCAAAGGCCCTCCGACTTGGCTCAGCACCCAAGGCAGATACTCCAATAATTACAATAAGACAACCCGAATTGATTGCAGAGCCGTGCTTGGGAGCCAACGGTCGATCGATTCAAGCTCTGTCGATGGTTCGATTGGGCTGTCGTGAAACAACAATGGCAGCGTGTATATACTTGGCAAATTGTTCTTTTGAGTATCGCGGCTTGCTTGAAAGCCTTCAGCAGCATGTTATGAGCTACAGATACGTCAATGTATCATACGAATGGGGGATGAAAGTGCCGTTCGCGCATGGTTTGTACAGTGAGTGCTAAGATCGATAGAGAGCTTGCAAGTATTGGGAGACAAGCTTGAGAGTTGTATGAAGGTCAAACGGACATGTTGACTTCGGAACCAGCTGTGCATGTTTCTCGTTTTGTCCTGGTCAATGCACAAAATCACACGGTCATCATCGTCACGGACATTGCCATTGTTGCCTGTGGCCATCTTCTATATCTACTGGACGGCTAGAGATGCCACAGCTGTCTGTCTGACTGCCGAAGCGCTCTGCGATCTCGTGGAAAATTGCCATGGGCCTGGAGCACTATTGTCCTGGATACTATCGTGTGGATCATCACTGTCATACTCCTCACCTGACGCTCCAGCGAGCTTTTCAACGGCCCCATCTAGCTACAGATCCACAGCGTAACACTCAGCAGTCTCCTTGATCTGCTGCAAATCATTGACTGACGCGCCATCTTCTTGCAAGGTGGAGATTTCCTCCGGCGATAGGCAGTCGATGATACGTTCAACAGTATTGCCCGTTAGTGGCGAATAGTGGCTCTTTCGGATCTCACGAGACACACTTTACTGTGCGTTGACCGGAGCATCTCCATAGAGATATCAAGAATCGCATTCATCGCATCCTAGTTCCCTGCGAAAGACACGTGTGGGATTTGTTCTTTGATCGACTTGACGATCGCCTCAACCTCTTTCATAGCGCGAAATGAATCCTTGTACCCATTATTGCCGGAACTGCTACCGTGTTTGTCATAGACATTGAGCACTTTTGTGAGGTAGCTATCGATATTGATGTCTTTGGTCGGCACTGATGGGCGTTCTTGCGCCGCGAATGTCGCTGCGCAGGAAGGGCACTGGACCTTTGGAGGGAATGTATTGCGTTGGAGGGTATATGTATTGCGGCGGAGCATCTTGTAGAGAGTATCGTGAACGGGGGTGTTCCTGAAGCTGAGCGGCTTGCAAAAGGTATCGCTGTTGTGGTGGATGGTATGGTTGAGGGGCAGGGGCCTGCGAAGGGTGTTGAGTCGGCGGAGTGACGGCAACTTGCTGTCGATGTGAAGGAGTCTGATGCTGTGAAGTGAGCGTCTCGGCGGACATCGTCGTCAACTGTAAGGTCGAGAGGCAATTGAAGTAATGATGTTGAGCTCTTTGTCGTTAATGGTAAGAATCGCTGGCGCGTCGTTCAGCGCGTTGCGCTTTGACCACCGTCGATCATCTAAAGTGCCATGTGGGCCTCTTCTTCCAGATCAGACTCCTCCAGCCAGAGCCTTTCGATCGAATCATTGATGTGCAAATCTAGAGCAGAGACCTCGGCATGCCATCGCAGGTTATGGATAGCTTTCGGAATCTCTCCATCAGCCTGTAGTGCAGCCAATTCTTCGGGTAGCAGCATGTCCAGAATATGGCTGATGGTAGAGCTCAATGGCGTGTGAGGCAAGCTGCCTCTGATGTTATTGCCGATCAAGCTACGGTCGCCTTCGCTGATGATCCATTCAGCTATCTCAAAGGTGGTATTCAATGCCTGTGCCTTGGCTTCGAAAGGCGTTTGTTGCCTGACTTGTTCCGCGATGGACAGGAAGATCTGGTCGATTTCCAGTTTCGCCTTGATTGAGTTGTCATACGCTGTCGGTCCATCAGAGCTGGAATGGGTTTCAAAGACATTCTGCGCCTCATGTGCGTAGCGAGTGAAGTCTGAGACCGATGTCGACATGTTTGAATGGTTGTTTCGCTATGGTTGGTTCGATCGTGGGGGGCCTGCCTCAAGGCTTGAGGAAGATCTTCTTGTGCCGCGGTCTTGGCAGCTGCAGCGTATGCTGCTTCCAACTCGTTTACGAACGTCAACACATGTTTGACCAGGACACGGTCTTTTGAGCTCTAGGAGACATAGTTATGGCGCTGGAGCAAACGGATAACTGTTGTTCGAGTTCATCATTTAACACTCATTGCCAAACAAAGCCACATCCCGACCGCACTTTCGTACGTGATCTGGAAGGGAACACAACACATCAAGCAGCATTCTTCGCTGATACTGGTTTTCCTACGGACGGCATCATACAACAGCCAACATAAGCGGCATCGCAAGTGCGACCAATACTCCGCTGCGTCTATCAACCTGGGGTGCTGCAGCCCCTGTCTGCGCCGCCGCAGAGGCACTCTGAGATGCACTGGAGCTTTGCGCGGCAGCTGAGCTCTGAGATGCAGACGAGCTTCGCGATGAAGCAATTGAGCTACTCGCGGCTGCCGCAGCAGCAGTACCAGTCGTAGCCTGGCTTGCGCTCGATTCCGTTGTCGACCCGGTCGGAGCCCTCGTGCTCTCGCTCTCGGTCGCTGCCGTTGCAGTAGTGGTCGGCTCCGCGGTGACGCCTGTGACCGTCTGCACTTTCCCATCTGGACCTGTATAAACGCCAGTGATGGCATTCCCACTTCCGCCGACGTCGTCGTGGTAGTCGCCTGGAGACAGAAGTCAACACCTGCACGGCGGCGTACTAACATGATGATTTAAGGTCTACATACCGGTCGCTTGGTTCAAGCACAAGAGAGAATTGTCCAAGAAGGTGAAGCACCCTTCGCTCGACGTGCAGTCCAGGTCGACGGCTCGCTTTAGCATCTTCAGCTTCTGGACACAGGTTGTGTCGGTGTCATCAATCAGGCTGAGAGCGTTGCACTGGCCTTCCGCCACGATTGCTTCGCACCCTATGTTGCCGTTGCAGGTGGAATCGTCCCCACCGTCCGGGGTGTACGGCCAGGGGAGTGCATTGCCAGATGTGCAGCTTGTCGCAGCTGCAACGGTGGCCACTGAGGCTATGGTTGTGTATGCGAGGACGAGCTTCATCTTGAAAGGAAGTCTGTATTACTGTATGTACTATTGCTGTGATCGTAATTGTGACGTGATGTGATACTTCGGAGGCAGCAAAGGTTACCGCTACTTATACCTGCTTCTCGCTTCTTTACTGGTTTGCAATTGCAAGGCTGCTCAAAATGCATCCGCATAATAGATAACCACCTCTCGATACGCACGGTCCCGGGGCGTCCGCTATGCATGCGGACCCACATGCCGATGAGAACTGACAGTGCTGTGGCACCATTCAGGACAGTCTGTTCAGAACGCGAGGTCCAAGAGCGTAGCCTGAAAGCAGACCAGAGGCAGCCCATGTGCCTAATCAAGATGTGGCGAAGCCATGTGGCTGCCATCGCCAAGGCAGGGCTGAGACGTGGTGTAACGAAGGGCATATTCATCATTAGCGATCGAGACCCAATCATCGCGAAAAAATCGCATGGGTTTCTAATTGCCATATTATGTTGGTCGCGATGTGCTCTTACGCTGCACAGCTTCTGGGAAAGAAAGACATATATCGTGACGTTGTGTCTTGTCGCAGTGCTTAGGCAGGGCTGTGTCTTGTTAAGGGGAAGCGAGAGGCTTGAACTTTGCAGCTGGCCAGAAGAGCCCAAAGCATACCCACGAGCACGACTCAGAACCGACATGAAAATCAGCTGATGTGGCGTGGAATGCATAATTACTGCGACCAGTTCGGTGCAGTTGCTCAAACTGCTCGTATGCAAGTCTTTATACTGGATCACATCTGTCTGGACTTCTGTGATTGAACAGAATTCCGGCCGTGGGCGATAGTCACTGTGCTACTGGCTGACTGGATGGAGGTTATGTCGTATCTGGACAGTGACCCCAGTGGAAGAGGGAGAATAAATGGCCATTATATCAATTGGGTGCTTTATCCAATGCATGTTTCTGCAACGACTCAAACCAAAGCCCGTCGCATCTTCACGTACTCTACCCCCTTTCTCATGAACGAGCTGCCCTCCGTCTGCATGCCCAATCTTTCGTAAAATGACAGCGCACTTGTGCGAGCATCACACCAAAGTGATTGCGCTCCAGCATCGCTGGCAACAACACCAGCTTGTTCGACTAGTTTTGACCCAATCCCTCGGCCTTGCCATCCGGGCGCCACTGCCAGTTTCCGGAATTGCGCTTCGAGTGTTTCGCTTGATGGTTCTGCCGAAGCCGACGTGTCGTTTGATCTTGAGACATGGATGGTGATGACTCCGATAGGGGTGGTGTTTCCCAAAGAGACTTCTTGTTCATGTGCGTATGCGCCCAGATGAATGCTCACAGAATCCACAGCGAGCTGTACTTCTTGTAGCGACGCGTTCGGCCAGAGGACTTCGTGTCGCAACTTGTATGTATCCTCTGCGACAATGGGCACGATTTGCACACCGCTATCTTCTCTTGTAGGCTGCATGGTACAACTCTGGAACAATGTCAAATGTAACGCTGTGCTGTCTACACAGATATTCCCTGCTGAGAAAGCCGAGAAAGCCGCAATGTGTGAGTCGTTCGCGCATCCTCCGCAAGAAGTAGGCTGCGAATCCGGGCTTCACAGTGTATTTAAAAAAAAAAAAGCTGCAGTGTTATTGATGACTAGCTCCCACTTCTAAAAGTTGTGCGGCACAGAGACTGTGTTCTTCGGATGTACTGTAAATGCTGTAACTCTGACCTGGAGATCAAAAAGGTCAAAAATATACAACAGGCGGGATTCCCAGATGGTCACCCACTCTAGTACTAGTCGCCCGGTTCAGTGCTTATGTATGGCAGAGCGGACGGGATGCCCAGTTTTCACTGACCTATGGTCGTATGTACAAGTCTCCGAAGATAAATGAAGATGAAGATAGAAAATTACAAGTTGGGAACCAATCATATAGAACACCAGGACGGCTTAAGTTTGTGGAACCTCGATTCGAAAACCCTGATACCCTCGATCACACAATTCTTCTGATCTTCATCTAGCTCCATGCTTTGTCGCACATCGTTGACGAGGAGGTCGATTTGCCTTTGCTCCAATGGTACTGCTGTCAAACGTTGACGCAAACGTTCTCTGGGCTTGGATTCAGGACCGTCGTAAAGTGCCATTGCCAGATCCATGTCGACAGAGAAAAGCAAATTGCGAAGAGGCACTGTTATTCCCAGTGCTGTCTATACACGTCAAGCGGTAGCGTCCGGCTAGTGCATATGAGGGAGGTTCGTCGCATGCATTGAGTTTTGCAGTAGCTAGTGAGCTCATGTGCACAAACAAGGCTGTACGGTTGTTGCGGAAGTTCAATCCATGCATCCCAAGGCACCATAATCCGAGTGAGGTGGCCAAGGATATCCGGATCTTGAACATATGCAAGAGGACTTACTAACAACGTGCTGTACTTGACCAGAGCACTTATCATGAATTCATGGTGCCCGCCAGTGATACCGTTCGGAGCCAGCGGCGTCCACTGAAAATATAATAGTTGACCCTTCGAAGGTAATTCAGCCATGCTGAGCCTGAGCGGTGTCGGGTGTCGGCGACTTAAAACGCGCAATCACGTGATTTGGATCTGACCCTAAGGTAAGTTGCTTTCCACATCTTTATCGGACTCGATATAGAGACTCTTGGCTACACAAGCATTGGTTGTGCTGGAAGAATTCGTCGATAGCATGGAAGATTGCCGTGGGAGGAGATGTCAGGGCCAGAGCATTGATCGTCACTGATATTGCCGAAATCCTGCTTGATTAATAGGCGTCTCATGAGGCTTTATTTATAGCTTTCCAATTTCACTGCTCTATAGAGAGATCAAAGCGCTTTGGCGAAAGTGGGGAAACATCATTATTTGGAAACAACTTGTTATCTGAACCGAGCGCTTCTCCTTGTATAATCTGTATAATCACGTTGTCGGCGAATGATCCATGGGTTGAAAAGCCGACTTTTCCGTAAGAATTGAGGAGGATTTGGAAAGGGTAGCGGAGACTCTCGGGAAGCGATCAATACAGGACGAAGCTCACACGACGAAATCAAGAGCGATGTCGTCAACACAGCTGTCATGCGACCCAGAAGCAAGATATCCGAGCACATGAAAATTGTTGGTATGCCGATTGCCGCCCTTAGTGTAAGTTACATATTTTGGTTCTTGCGTCAACGATGCCTTCGGACCCCACGTCAAGAAAGCAATTGCTGTTTTGGTACATTTCCTTTTTTTTTGTCGTGCATTTGGAATAGCAGGGCAGCGTGGCAGTGATTGGGATAGACAGGCCTGATAGACAGCAGGCATTGTGATTGCTGGCGCAGATGATGTGCCGCGGAAGTGGAGAGGCAGCAGATCATCATCAAGCAGTCTTGCCGTTCCACCCACAGCCGGGCCGGTGTTGTGGTTGACGATGACATAGCTTTGCTGCTTGGCGCGAGTCATTAAGATTGGTGTGCAGGCTATGGAGAGATTGGGTCAAAGCACAGAGAGCACAGCCTGTATGCATTCTGTGCGCTGAAGGGCAGCCGCTGGTTTGATCACGAAGGAACTCGGCGCCGAGGGCAGTTCGTCGATCTGCCCAACCCTGAGCCTTCAGCCTTCAGCCTTCAGCCTTCAGGGAGAGGGCGAGGCGAGCGAGGGAAAGGGAGTAAGTAGCCTTCACGCAGACGTCACTTTGTCTTGCGCGCCTTTGTGTTTCTGCTCCTCTGCCAGCCCAGTGCCGTCATCACTATTCGCTGCACCACCAAATCACCACCACTCTGCACCACTCCCTCCCCCCCCCAAAAGACATCCTTCCCGTCTGCTTCCGCCGCCCCTCCTTCTGCCCTACCGTTCCTGAGTCCTCGACACTTCTTCATCATACCACTTTACACGTCGACCTCGTCGTGGCATATACACAAGAATCTCCTTTCCACCCACAGGAGCACATTCCGCGCTGCGTTGGTCTGGCAACAACCATGTCTCACCAGTATGGCAGTGTGCCAAACCCCAATGACGTCCACTACGATCGCGGCTATGGGAATGGGGCCAGTGGTGTCTCCGACTTTGCAACTGGAAACCCATCCGCCAGTATGACCTCGCCTCTCGGCCAGTCAATGGGCCAGCAGGGCTTTGGTGGGCAGTTCCACGAGGACTTCGATGCCGCCGCTCGCCCCAACTCTGCCGTCAGTGGCACACAAGGCACAGCTATCAACCGCTCCACATCCAGCGCCTCGACCGCCGTCGCGCATGGTCAAACCAACAACCAAGGCATTCCCTCCAGGAACAATACCCTCAAGAAGAAATCGAGCATGCGCCGCAGCACTGGAGCCAGTGGCAGCCTGAAGCGCAGCGGCAGCCGTAAGAGCCTTACCGCGGGAAGCATCAGGGGTGTCGGAGGCGGCAACGAGACAGAGGATTTCAACAGCGCATTCTACACGCCTGTGCCCACCCAAGGATCACCAACCGACATCCTGGCAAATCGCTTCCAGTCGTGGCGTCAACTCCTCAAGTCATTGATCGCCTACTTCCGCGAAATTCAGAGCTCATACGATTCACGCGCCAAAGCTATTACCAAGATTCAGAGCGCGATCAGCGGAATTTCGCACCCTGCTGTAATGCTGTCCAACGACGGTCTTTCCGATGCTACTCGCATCCTCGAGGACTTCCACAGACACTCACTCGCTGAGGCGAACAAATCGCGCGAGATCGAGAACGACGTCATCAGCGGTCTTAGTGGACTCCGAAGCGATCTCAGCCAGAAGATTAAAGAAATCAAGAGCTTGAGCGGCGACTTCAAGAACTCCGTTGATAAGGAAAAGGAGGCCACAAGGAGGGAAGTTGAGAAGCTCCAGGAAGCTTTGCAGCACGCCGATCACGAGGATAGCAGCGCAACTGGCAAGAACGACCCATACGTCGTCAGGCTTGGCGTCGACCGTGCAGTCGAGAAGCAGATTGACGAGGAGAACTACCTCCACAGAGTAAGTTGTGACTTTGTCTTGTAATAATACCCGGATTTTTAATAATGCGAGTAGGCTTACCTCAACCTTGAAACCTCTGGCCGCGAGCTCGAGTCAATCGTTGTTGGCGAGATCCAGAAGGCTTACAACGCATTTGCTGGCATCCTCAAGCGCGAGGGTGATGATGCTTACAAGGCTGTCGAGGGCCTGCGCAGTGGTCCGATCTCCATGCCTAAGGATGAAGAGTGGTCCGCCTTCGTTACCAACGACCCTCACTTCGTTGCGCCCGATGTGCCTCTTCGTCGCATCGAGGACATCACCTACCCCGGCAGAGATCACCCGGCAGCTACTGAAATTCGCGCTGGCATGCTTGAGCGCAAGAGCAAGTACCTCAAATCCTACAGCCCGGGCTGGTACGTCCTGTCGCCAACCCACTTGCACGAATTCAAATCCGCAGACAAAATTTACACTCAGCCGCCAGTCATGTCTCTTTCCCTGGTAGAGCAGAAGCTCGGCACGCACTCGGAATCCGGTTCCTCAAGCTCCAAATTCATGCTCAAGGGTCGTCAGTCAGGCGGCATGCACAAGGGACATAGCTGGGTGTTCCGCGCTGAAAGTCACGAGACGATGCTTGCATGGTACCAAGACATCCAGGTTCTTACCGAGAAGACTGGTGAAGAGCGCGTAGCTTTCCTCCGCAGGCACGCTAGGAGCGTCAGCGGCAACAGCGATCGTCGTCGTAGCTTCAGCAGCGACGGCCTCGAGGAGGATGAGGCGGACCAAGTTCCATACTCAGCCGACGCCGCGAGCCTCTCTGAGCAAAACCCCATCGAAGCGAGACCTCAGCGGCCGCAGCCAGGTGAGTGAGTGCTGACCCTTTCTTGCGCCCCTCAAGAAGGTACACGCCTTCAGCAAAGCGATCGCTAACCCAAGGACGTCCGCAGGCGGACGATTCCCGTCTGATCTGAACGTCTCACGTGTGCGTGACTACGACGCACCTAAGAGCCAATCAAGCGAAAGTTCCGACCGCGATACCATAAATGCAGCTCCCGCTGTCGCTCCCGCCGTCGTTCCCATCATCCGCACGGACGAGCCAGGACGCAAGTACTCTCGTGACGGCGAAGATCCCTACAGGCTGCAAGGTATCGCTTCTCACAGCCCAGGCATGACGCCTGGTGCCGCCAACTACGACGAAGACCAAGCACGCTACATGGCGAATCCGCAATCGTCCTCCGCTCGGCCCCAGGATCGGTCGTCTTTTCTCCCGGGCCAGCAGCACTTGAGCCAGCAGCCGGCCTCAGTCTACCAACAGGCAGAGCACATCCAGTCAGCTCCACCCAAGCCCACTAGCTACGAGCCCGACCAGAGCTCGTACTCCAACTGGATTGCGCCCGCCGCAGTCGGTGGCGGAGCAGGTGCTGCAGGCGCTGCAGCGTACAATCACTACAACCATGACGACAAGTCTGATCTACAGCGACAGGCTGCCACTGAGGCTGCTTTAGTCGATGACGGCGGCGTAGAAGCTACTCCATCTGCTGCTCCCGTCAACAACATCTCCAGTGCTACTGAGAACGCTCCCTTTGGCGCTCCTCGTGACGCTAGGTCAGCTCCCGTAATCACTCCGGTCGGGAACAGTACTACTCCAGCTCCTATCATCACTCCTGTCAGAAACAGCACCACTGGTGCTACTGAAGACAAGCCTGTTGCCTCCCCGGTGGCCGGCAACGATCCAAATACTACCTACCTCTCCTATGCAAGCAACACAGGCAGTGGCATCGCCGGCTCTTCGGACATTTCCGCCCCCAAACTGGACGGCGGCCTCGGCGGCCTGGAATCCCGCGGCGCGCATGAGACCGGGCAAATTTTCCCAAAGGTCATCAGACACGATACTGATATCAGTGTCAGCCAGCTGCACGTCCCTGGTGAGTTCCCTAAGAAGGTTTGAAGAGATGCTTTATCCGGGTACGGTTGGGTTGGCTGGCTGGATGGTGGGATGGTCTGGATGTTTGGGTATACCCTTGGGGTGATGGGATTGGACGGGACTGGACGGGACTGGACGGGACTGGACGGGGATGGAACACTATGGGATGACGATTCTGCTTTTGTGTGTTGATCTTTGATATATCTGCAGTTATTACGCTTAATTCATTGTACGTACGCTCAAGCCTGGTGTGTCTACCTCACCATGTGTATGACGTCCTGCTCAGACGGCTTCCAAAACTTCCAAAATTGGGTACCGACGGAAGTCGTCTTCCAGTTTGCGCTAGTCGTTACTCGGTGGCGACCTGAAGCTCGAGCACCTGCCTAAGATTCTTCGCCATAGAAACACACTGCTGGTCATACCGACGTTGGCTCTGGCGCCCGCGAAATATCGTTCTTGAAGCCCATATGGAGTACATTGAGTGACTGTCGCGTGAGGAGCGTGAAAGAGCTCGTCACCATGAGCAACCCAGGTCCCCGGCGCCGCCTTCGCCGTGGTCAGCCACTCCCCGAGATCGCTTGCTTGGGTGCGAAACTATGCATTTGTGGCGAAAGGGTGACGCTCGAACTTTGGAATGACGGAGCTACAGCGAACATTTTCGTATAGCATAACCTCTCTTTTCGAACACTCCTCACCATTCCTTCTTCGATCCTACACTCTCGCCGTCGCGCATACTTGGCAATGTGCCAACACTCCCTGCAACAATCAACACAGCTCCAGGAGACTCTGGCAAGGATCTAAACAAGACTCCAGCCAGCAAGAAGGCTGCGCACGAATCGCCGCAATAGCTGCTCTTCCGAGACAACTACGTGAAAGTTTGACTTCATTGGTCACACGCTAAAGCCCGATCAGAAAGACGACTCGTGGTCTCCGCACAGCCATACAGCATCCTCTCGGTCATCTAACCCGAGACAACACCGGAGTCGACGCACAACTGTACCCCCGGTCAGAGGGCAGAGGTTTCGTCACACACATCATTCTTGGGATTACTCCTTGTCATACGCGACTAGTGAAGGTCATACAAGGAGGACCCTAGGGCGCCTCGACTCACCTATGCTACGATTGATACCGTGCTTCAGGGTACTGTGCAAGAACTTTACGTGGTGAGAAGGATTGAAGAAATCGGCAGTCTCTCGGGATTCTTATACAGAGATCGACATGGTCGTCGTGGAAGACCTGCTAACGTTGTAGCTGCTAGGCTGACTGTAGGTATGGTCTACATCCTACTTCGCCTCCCCGATTAGTAGCCGTTGCCGCACAACCCGTGGCTATCGTACGACTGACACCTGCGTCATGACAGTTGAGCAGTATGAGGCCTCGCACATGTTTCGAGAGATCTCACTGCAGTGTTTTATAACGTGTGGAATGGAGCAGAGCAGTCATTTAACACAGCCATAGCAAGAGACTTGCGATACTCAGAGGTAGTTTTTTCCACGCTGCGGACTGGAAGACTCCCGCTTCCGAACTCCTTCATGACACTCCGTATCGGGAGTCCTGCTGTTCGTACACATTCTCCACCGCTTGTACCTCGTCTCCCCCGCTCCACGTTATGAGCGCCAACAGGTATGAGGTAAGCTGTATACAACTCAAATGGCACGTTCGGACGAGCTTTTGCCGGCCTAGGCGCTTGAGGAATCTATTGTATTTTATCTCCGCATCCTAGCCTCACTTAGCCTTTGACTTGGCCCAATAAAAATCTTTTCGATGACCGCGGATGTGCCTGGGTTATTCCGCTATCGAACGAAGCGCAAGACTGAACTAGATCTACAAACGTATGTGGTGGCGGCTCATGTCAGGATTCCGTACAGGGCTTCCAAAGGATTCCCTTCCTCTGAGAGGGTGGCGGCGCACCACGGCCAATCACTACTTTGCCGGATGCCTCTAAGGATGTGATGGGAATTGTACCCGACGGTCTCCAAGGAACTAAGATTGCGTATCATTGTGCTAACCACCAACCTTCCCACTCCATCGGACTAGGAATGTAGAAATCAGTATGATGACCCGCCGCACGACGGAACATGTTGACTGATCCGCCGGACTATCATTCCGTCTCGCGGGTACATAAGTAATGGAAATGCCCACGGCATCCTTCGATTGCTTCCTCTCCGTACCATACCAACCTACCATCATCACAGCTCATAATATGGTTGCCAAACCTTTCACGTCCGCCCTTCTCCTCAATGGTGTTGTGGCGTTCTCAAGCATCGCCGAACATGTCGCAAAGAATAAACGGCAGGGCCTTCCTGCAATCGTTCCATTCCCAGAAAATCCAGGCCTTCCAACGCATGCACTGTTCACTGGATTCGACGCTTCTTCCCAGCTCGTCAACGTGTCAGGCGAGCACGAAGATCGACCACCTGGCAAGGGCGACATCAGAGGTCCATGTGCTGGCTTGAACTCAGCTGCCAATCACGGCTACATCTCTAGAGATGGTATCGCTAACGCGGCAGACATCACCAAAGGGCTCTGGGACGCGTTCAGCCTCGACATCACTGCCACCTCTTTCCTCACCACTGTGACTTCATTCTTCAATGGAGATCCCCTCAGTGGACGCTGGAATATTGGACCGCACAGCGACAAGGCCAACTCCCTTGGTGCCCTGGGTAACATTCTCGGCAACGAGGCTGGTATCTGTGCCTATGGGCACTCAAGATCCTAAGGAGACGCTTCCATCACCCGTGGCGACTGGCTTGCGCCCGAGATGAACTCCAACCGCCGATCGTACCCAGAGTTCATGCAGCAACTCTTCGATCTTGCCGACCAACGTGACCCCAACGGCTGGATTACACCTCGCGTTCCAGCCGAGCATGCCGACAACCGCAAGAAGCACTCCATCGCCACCAACCTCAACTACTTCAGCCCTCCCTACGCAGGTGTTGCTTTCACCTTCGGCGCCCAAATGTTCGCTTTTGAGCTCCTGGCCAACCACTCTGCTGAGTATCCTCGCGGCTTCATGACCAAAGAGCTCTTCATGACCTCCTTCGGCTACACTCGCGACACCGCCCGAAAGCTGCAATTCAATCACAGCACCGAGCGAATCCCAGAGAACTGGTATAAGCGCTTTCCGCAAGACCCCTGGGGCGTAGCAGACATCGGCGCCTCGACAGCACAGCAGTGCGCCTCGTACCCCAGCTCCTGCCTCGTGGGCGGCAACACCGGTGAAGTCAATTCCTTCTCAGGCGTCAATCTTGGCGACATCAGCGGCGGGTTCGTCAACGCTGTCGAAGACTTGCAGGACCCGGACCGTCTCGGATGCTTCATTGGGCAGATGATCATCGCCGACACGCCGTCGAGTTTGAGCAACGTTCTGGAGGGCACCGCGCTTGTCACTGCTCTGGGCATGATCGATTCGAGTCTGAAGCTGGCGCTTGGCGATTCCGGTAAGTGCCCGAATCTTTTTCCGGGAAGGGCGCATCACGAGTATGATGGCAAGTTCCCTGGTGCTCGGGCACCCGTCTCTGAACCTCGTGGCTCTGGTGACCCCTAGGCGCATTCTCTAGATGTGATTATGGGACATTGACAGTGCTTTGTGAGGTGTTGATCTTGAGGGGAAAGTGTTGCTGGTACCCACATCATTACGTCGAGTGTAGATGTGGACGAAAATACGAATATGAATATTATAATTGCAATACACAACGCCTTATGATGTGCTTCGTAGATGTAGGGCCAAAAGTTGGGAGGGCGGCATTAACAACGCGTGATATACAAGTTCAAATTGCTTTTCTCTCGCGCCTGTCCTTCGTGCGGCTTGCTATTGCTAATTTCCTTTGACAAAGTATCAGGCTACTCTTGTCGCTCATCACGACAAAGTAAACTCCACTTCGCCAGGCAGAGTTATATTAGAACCCTGTTGTGTCTTGACATCAAGTCCCAGGGTATTTTCCCATCTGATCACTGCCAATTCGCCACTCTCGCTCTCAACTACCCCTACTTTGATGCTCACAGCCTTGGTTTTGATATTGTAAGTGAACTCTTCAATGACTCCTGCATTGATTTCGAATTTGAGTCCCAGTGGTGCGACATAGATCTGGCGCCTGACTGTGTCTTTCGGCTCGACTTTGACTGTGTCGCCTGAGCTTACTAGATTGCCTCCAAAGCTCAAGTATCCAAACTCGGAGTTTTCGATAAGAAATGTGGTAGAGCTGATCATGTGGCCCAAAAGTCCACACCCATAGTCAGAACTATAAGGATCCCACTCCATAGTTTCCGGCCAAGCGTGGAACCCCTGCGAGCCGAAACCCGCATCGTTAATGTTTGTCAATGCGCCCTGCCAGCCTCCAAAGCCGACCCGAAGATCGTGTAAAGCGGCAAGTCCTTTGGGCTCGTGGTGATACTTGTAGGCATCCAGGAGAGGAATCGCGTTGAGCGGCGAGCCATAATGGTGGATCTGACGTTCGATCCGAGCTATGCCGCCTGCCACGCTGAAATCCCAGTAACGGCGGGCGTTTCCATTCCAAGCCCAGTGGGCAACGGTGGGCATATAGCCGCGAATCGACTCTAGCGTCTTTTGAACCGTTTCGTTGTCGTCGAAATATCTGGAAGCAGTGTCAGTGATGTCTTCCATGCGAAAGCGGAGTGTCAGAGAACAAGCTTACTTAGACCAGATGTAAACCCCCTCCTGGCCCGTAGAGTCCCACGCCATCTCACTACCAAAGGGATCTTCGCGGCCAGCCCAAAGTGCTTGACGCTCTTGCATAATTGCACGAATAGAGTCGGAAGCCTCTTTCAGACCTTCCTGTTCCAAGTCCTTGAGCAACTCCAGCCAAACCCTTTCACCCATAAATCCAACGTCTCGAAACTCCGAAATATTCTCGCCTTTGGCGTCTTGTCCGTACCATACCTCGGCAGTCCTGTACGCTTTGTCCAGGTACCAGGATGAGTTCTGCAATGTGAGAATACCAGGGCTAACATTTTCTGCATGGTAGAGCGCCCAGTAAAGGGCTGAAACCCACACATAGTTGTAAGGTCTCCAGACCTGGGAGGCTTCGGTCTTGTTCCAGGATGCCCAGGTGCTCCAGTCTAGCGATGGATCATACGGGTAGTCTGGTTCTGCTTCGGGGTCGTAATAGAACAGACTACGTTTTACGGTGTACATTGGGTATTCGTCGCCAGTCCCGTTGTATTGCATGTTGCCCCACATGGTGGTGGTGGCCATTTCTTCCAGCTTTCGCACCTCCTCGGGTAGGGGATGGTAAGCGGTCTTTAGCGCGCCTGCCACGTAAGACGCAGCACCGCCTTCGTCTTGTAGGCCGGCGATCCAGACACGATAGTCTTGTTCGACCTTGGAGCGATGCTCCCAGTCATAGGTGATGATGCCCGGGGAGCGCTCGAAGACGTCAGGCTCTCCCATCCACTGCTCAGAGAAGAGGAACTCTGCATGTTTGGCAACGTGTTGCGGTGCCGCATCGGTGATGTAGTAGTGAACCGTCTGAGCCTTACCATCTTCATACGCGATGTCGACACGGACTCGACCGTGTCCGCCGGCAGACGCTACGTCAAAAGCCAGCCACTCCCCACTGGGGACTTCGGCGGGAAAGAATTGGAGTGCGCCTGCAGGTTTGCTTGCGATGGAAGTAATATTACTTCTGGCTTTGACAAAAAGTTTGCCGTTCATGTCTGAGGTGAGGACGTATCCGGGGATGCCAATAGCCAGCGGTGTACCTGTTGATGCTACAGCAGATTCGATCGTTTGTATATCAGGGACAACACTGAACTTCAGACCGGATGTGATGCTCTCTCCGGACCGAAGGATCTTGGAGGTAGCATCATTCCAAGGTTTAGTAGAGTTCCACTCTTCTTCTGCATAAGCCTTGCTCAAGGTCTGCCAGGCGTAGTTTCCCTCGAAGGTTTGACTCTGGTACGGTAGAAGCTCGTTTTGGGGCTCATGCAGAAACCTCCATGCTTCGAATTTCGTAGTGTTACCATATGGGGTGATGATCATGGCAGGGCCGGTGCCGAGGAGACGGGTCACTTGGAGGTACCCGGCATCAAGGCCAATGTAGGGGTCGACGAGGACACATTTATGAGCAGTCTCAATGGGGTCACGACCAGTGAAGATATTGTTGAATTCGATGGGGAAGCCAAAAGCGCCAATTTCCACGGAGGAATCATTGTTCGGATTCTTGACAATTACTTCCAGAACCAGATCACCGTCAACTTCTTTCCAGACTCTAGTTACATCTAGTTTGGCTGATTGATTGGCGATCAGGCTGTTGAAAGATGATTGCAGTAGGTTTTGCGCGCCATTGACAGAGGCTGGAGGTTGTGCTCGCTGAGCGGCGGTATCGAGTTCATCCCAGGCCGAACGATCTTCTACTCGCCACCGCAAGGTGATATCGCCCGTATGGTAATTCCCAATCCCGCTTCGATTTGCAAAGACATCCGAAGGAGAGAAGTCAAATGAAGAGTCCAAGGATGGCCTCAGCGAGCGCAGAACACCAGAGCCAGGATCAAAATCCCCGGACCAATTTGGAGTAGTGAATGATTGTGCACTCGTAAGAGCGGCGAATAAGAGGGCTACAAACATCATCGTCGCAGCAATGCGTTTGCCTCGTTACGGTAGTGTATTGCCCGAGAATCTAGCTTCATCTTATACCCACGCCTCGGAGTCGTCGCCATCATCGAATTGTGAAGCCCTGGTTTGATCTCCGCTTTACAGACTGCACTTGCGCGTTACCCTCCAAGGACGCTTGCTGGATATGGCACAATTGCTGAAGATCTGTGATCAATTGCCTTTTTTGAGGTTCTCGCTCCCCGCGTGTTCTCATGTTCTGCGCGCATCATTGTATTTAACCGTCTGGGCGTGTTGTGTCGGCTCCACATCGATAGCACTGCGATGATGTATCAGAACTCAGGTTGATCACTAAGATGAAATGCTCGTATCGTCCACGAGGAGTTTCTACTGTCACGCTGTACGTGAATGTATACGAGTTGTGAGCAGATGTGAGCGCAAGACAGCAACACAACAGTCAAGACTCAAGATTTCCCTTTTTTCCAGCTATGATAACAAGGCTCCCATCGATGGTATACTAGCGCAACCAAAATAATAGGTAGAAGTAAGTTTTCCAAGACTTGAATCATTTACCTGGAAGGCTTTGGTGATTCCTAAGCGCGTTCTACGATATGATGCTGGGACGTTGACAGTGCTTCAAGGTGTTGATCTTGAGGGAAACTTGATGCTGTATGTACATTATCATACAAGTGTAGATACGGACGAAGACATGGACATGAGATGATGTTTGCAGTATACATCCGATGGGTTCCTCATAGCTGGGTGTTTTATTTCTTCAACCCCGAAAAAAGTCCTTCTTCTGCGACAGTTGCGCTGTTGGTTGATTGATGCCTGAAAGTGACTTCGTATTCTACTTCTAGAAAGTTTCAAATAGAAGCGTGCTGAACGGCCCTGTGCTTTGCTATACATAAGCGAGCGTAAGTCTCGCAGCACTCGCGATGAGAAAAAAGCGTGCTCAGTAATTTGAAACATTTAAGTCCAACTCAATATCAACCTATCAAACTTCTCGTTGCCTCATTTTATGGACATATCCAGCTTCATAGTTGCGAGTCAGCGCCGCTAAATGCGCCCTCCAAGGCTTGCAGGAAGTTCGCGTATGCTTGTGGGAATCACATTACATTTGTCCTCTCCGGCCCTCCGGACATTCTATGGAAGTGTCCCAGGCGACGCTCATGGCTGTTCGATCCAGTCTTGGGACGGTGTAGTTGGCCGGTGTTGTATAGTTCACTTGCAGTTTGCCGGGCTTGTCAAAGATCCCTTCAGCAATCTTGACGCATGCAAGGACCGTATCGATCAGATGGTCATCGGGAGTGTTCGGATTGAACTCGTGACGTTTATGATCATCGCTATCTGTTTCGCATAAATGATTAGTCACGTGATGCTCCAATGCTAAAGTCTCCCATGCTTACTTATCCTTGGTGAAGTACTCGGCATCCTCAAATATCCACGGCGTATACCTTGCGCCCAGCTGGCCCTCAGTGCCCAGATCTGTGAGTTGCAGCTGAGATTCAACAACCCATTTGACGTCTGTCAACGTCAAAGTATGGTTCTGCTTGGAGTATGATGTCTCCAATTTCTCGCCTGTCGACAGGTTTTCGAGGTATGTAGTCCCGGAATGCTCAGAGTGCGCCACTACAAGAGCGCGTACAACATCTCCAGTGTGGAAGTTCATGCTTTTGTAGAAGATCAGCCCAACTGGGACCAACTCTGTCCAGACCGAGTATTCGGTAGGACTATTAGCGTAGGCATCGCATGTGATATCTATACATATTAGTCTTGTTTCGTGCAGCTTCTTGACAGAGGCTCAACTTACCGGTCTGTAGCTACCAACAATGCTCCAGGGAGGAACGCAGAGAGATACATGATAAGGATGAGGAGAGATTTTGGATGGTGTCTATAGAGTGGCTGATTTCGAGAAAGGCGGGCTGACTTGGGCGATACTTCTGATTTATCTATGGTGCTGCATCGGTTCTGGACGGCTGTGTACGATGTTTTTACGACGACTAGCTGGGAGCTGTATCGTCATCGTAACCTTCGACTTCAAACCAAGACCTCCGCAAATTCATCCACGCCTCCGGAGACAGCGGCACGCCACTGATTGGTGTAGTCTACCACAGTAATCTTCTGGCTTTGCGAACTCTCTTACAGCGAGGCGCGGATCCAGAGAGGGCTGTTCGTCGGAACATCAACAACTTCCTCACAAAGCCATGGTTGCCCGCTCTTGGTCACTGCCAGACGCCGGCGCCGATCCAGATCACGCATTAGAAGTGGCGACAGACACTTTGAGCTTCGAAACTGCAAAGATATGCCTCGAGAAAGGCGCAGATCCTACACTTGTGTTGCGGAAGCTACAGGGTGTTTCGACCGCCATGGGGACGAGGGCGCAGGTGATGGAGGAGATTCGACAGAAGACGACGAAGGACGAGCGAGCGAGAGAAGAGCCATGAGAGAGTTTGTCAGCTCGGCGGCTAGCGATCATATCGGACTGTCCGATCTTTACCAACAGAGTAGACTGTAAATTGTCAATATTTGATGTTGTACAGGTCGAAGCTCCAACAAAGCTTCCTTCAGGATCTAACTAACATAAGAGAGTCGAAGCCTCCGTTGACGGTCTCAAGCTTGAGTAGTCGTGCCGCTCCCGAGCTAGCAATACATGAAAGGAAACGCCCCAAAAAAATCTCCCGAGCAACAAAAGGAAAAGCAAAAGAACGGATCGAAGATCGAAGAATCGAAAATCGAAAGCCCCACCCTCGTAAACTTACAAATCACAGCCCCTCCCCCCTTCGATCAAAATACTCGTCCTCCGCACCACTGACACTCTCAACCACACTCTCCCTCCGCTTCTCCTTCTCCAGCATCATCCGCAACTCCTCATTCTCCGCGCTGCGCTCCTCAAGCCTCTGTCTGGCGCCCCTACGATCCAGCAGCCTCGCTTCGCGCTCAGCCTTCAACCGCCGTTCCATCTCCTTAAGACGGTGGATCCAACGCTGCTCGCTGGCGCCGGTCTCCACGCGCTGCAGAGGCGCCTGGTCAAGCGCGATCGATGTGCTCTGGCCCTGCAGGCCGGTAGCGGCGGAAGCGGCTTGCGCTGCTTGGGCGAGTTGCGATTGCGATTGTTGGTCGATGGCGGACGTACTGTGGTGGCGGAGCAGGGTGCTCATGATCGTGCGAGCGGGACTGGGAGGTTTGGTACCACTGCCGCTGCCGCTTGAGAATGTACGGACGTGGTTGCCTTGCTGGGACTGCTGGTGCAGGAGCTGCTGAGCCATTGCGCTGGGGTGCTGGCGGTGGAATTGGAGTTCTGCTTTGAGAATCTTGACTTCGGACTTGAGCTTTGCGATTTCTTCAGAGCCTTTCATGCTGCGCGAGCTTACAGAGCGGTTAGTCTGGGGTCTTTGAGCGGCGGCTGCGGCTTCTTCGGCCATACGGGCTTGGGTGTCTTTGATGGCTCGTTCGAGTTGGTCTAAACGCCGGACACGAAGGTCGAGATTGTGCTCCAAGGTCTGATAGTCCTTGTTCAGATCGCGTTCGACGGACTTAATGCGTTGTTTGAAGCTTCCCATTAGACCCTCAACTCTCTTGACAGCTCCAATGATGTTCTTGTTGAAACTTGGCAACCCGCGACCAATGACCTCGATTGAAGGAACTTCGCCGTTGACAAGACTGTTATCATGAGCCCACTGAGCACCACAAAGTGTCGACAGACGATTCCAGAGAGCAAGAAGTATGGCATTGCGATCAGAGAGCTGATCGCGGTATTGCTGCTCCAAAGCAGACATCTTGCGTTTGTCCTGGCTGTAAGCCGTCTCGAGCTCCAGCACACGCGACTCGTGTTGAGCAATTGTACGCATAGTCGTCGCCTTGCCGCGGGATTCTTTCTCGAAGACATCAAGATCGTGCTTTCGGGCCGCGCGTTCCTTGTCGAGAAGATCGGACAAGCGTCTGCTTTCCAAGCTTGTGCTCTCCAGCAGACCATCTCGGTGTCTCAGCAAACGCTCCTTATCAGCGATGTCCATCTTCGTGCGATCAAGATGGTTAATAGTCTGCTCGAGGTCGCGTTGTAGCTTCTCGATCTCGGCCAACATGCTCTGTCTGGTGCCATTGGCATCACCCAGGACGTGTCGAAGGTTGTCTTCAAGCTCCTCAAGTCGCTGTTTCCAGGAGCTTGCCTCTACCTCTTTGGCCGACAGTGCACGTCTGAGTTTCCTGACTTCGTCCTTGGTCTTGGCGCTTTCGATGTTCAAGCCGTCAAGCACCTTCTGGACCTCCTCCTTGGACTGATTCTCCAGAACATCGCGCTGCTCACGCTCCTGGACGATCTCATCTTCCATCTCACGAAGCTTCTCCTGCTCGTCTTGGATGTTCTGTTGAGCGGCGTTAAGAGCGTCCTCAAGCTCGCCAATCTTGATCTTGTCGCCTTCTTGCTCTTCGCGCAAGAACGTAATCTCGGAATGAAGACTTTCCTGTGTGATCTCAAGTTTCCTGTTCTTCTGGTCCATCTCTTTGCACTTCTCCTCCCACTTCTGCAGCTCATCCTCCGTCTCAACAAGTTGCTGCTCAAGCGACTCGATCGTGCGTACATTAGCCTGTTTCTCATCTTCAAGGTTCATCACGCTCTGCGTGATTTCTCGGAGTTCTCCTTGCAAACCCTTGTAGCCGTCCGTAGTGTGGTCCAGCTTCGTCTGTGTCTTCTGAGCTCTCTTAAGAGCACTCTGTAGCTGTGAGTGAATACTCTCGATCTCTTTCTCAAGTTTCTCGATCTCAGCAACGGCCTCCAGCTCGAGTCGTTGGTATTCGTTTTGTAATTCTTCTGAGGACTGCAGAGCGTCGTCGCGCTCTGTGACCAGCGCCTTGAGGTCTTCCGTGGCGTCGTTGAGATCGTTCTCCATCTCTTGGAAGTCTCCTTCCAGAGCCGAGACATACTGCAGGTGTGTGTTGTGCGTTCGTTCGAGCTCTTGGTATTTGAGGCGAAGCTCCGCATTTTGATCTCGTAGTTGGCCTTCTTTCCTGTCCCACTCGTCTCGCTCGGCATCAGTAACCCCGTTAGGATCACTCACGAGCGAGGGCGCGCGTTGGTGAGCGCGTGAGATGGATCGCTCGAAGATGCTGTCGCCAGCCATCGAACGTGTGCCGTCACTCTTACGTTGCAAAAGCTTGAGATCCTCTATTTCTTGTTGTAACCTCTCGCGCTCCCGGTTGCGTGACGTGAGCATACTGGTCTGTGCACCGAGATCGCGGCGGAGCTCAGCATTCTCGTGCCTCAGATTCTCAACAAGGGTATGACTTGATTCAGTTTCACCAGCGCCGTTAGAATAATCAGACACTCCGTCAGCGCCCTGCGGTACGCCCAATCTGCTGTTGCGACTCGGTCGCTTCTCTAGACGATGTGCAGGTGACGCATGGTCAATTCGCAAAGCAGCAAGCTCCTCTCTAAGTTTGCGAGCGTCTTCCTCTGACTGCTCGCGACGACCGGTCTCGGCATTAAGCAGATCCTGCCACATCTCCATGGTCTCACGCACTCCAGAGTTGTCTTCAGCGCGATGGCCAGCCATACTACGCATGTGTTCCGCCATCTTGCGCTTCTCGAGCTTCTCAGTCATGATTTCCTCGCGCATCGTGGTGACCTGGTTCTCCGAGTAGTCCAGCTGCTGGCGCAGATACAGAATCTCTTCGTGCATTTCAGCTTGTAGTGTCGGGTCGTCCTCATCAAGTTCGTCGTCCCTCGCAGAGGTCCTGGCGTTCCGTGCTTCTTCGAGCCCTTGCTCGAGTTCTTTTGTCTTTCGCTCCATCTCTCTGATCTTCCGACGCATAGACTGTGTTTCCCTCCGCTCGTTGGCAAGGTCGGTCTGAAGTTGTACATTTTTATCGATGAGTTCCTGTACACCTTCATCGGAGTGACTTCGCAGAGCTTGATCAAGGAAGTGAATCTTGAGCTTCAGATCAAAATTCTCTTTGGTAAGCTTATCGATCTTGCCGTTCTGTTCTTTCAGGGTCAACGCCCTGCGCGGTCGATCGCCCCCAAGTGAGGCCGATGGTGCTGGACCGTCCGATGAAGCTGGTCGTCTGTCCGTCAAAGTAGGATGTCGCGCGCGGAAGTCTCGTGCCACCGTTTCGGGGACTCGAATATTTTCAATTCGCTGTGCTAAAACAGTGTCGGTCGGCGCATCGTTGCGAGCAGTGGACGGCCGCGGTGTTCGAGGCTCCTCGTCTTCTTCAAATCGGGTAGAAAGTCTGTGTTGGTTCGTATTGGCCGACAGCCTAGCGATCGTAGGGAAGGTATCGGCGTCCCGGCTCATATATGAGGCATCGCTCCCCATACTCGGGAGACGGTTCAAGAAGTCTGATGTGCGAATATTATTCCCAGAAACAGAACCGCTCGACGGCCTTGCACCACCAGTTTGCAGAGCGTAGTCGGCACCCACAGTCGTGTCGCTACCAGAGAATTCTGACGTAACAGTATTGGTAGATCTGGAAGACCTCTGACTGCTCATTTGCCTGCTGCTAAGAAATGCGGGTCGAAGTCGGCGCGGTGAAACCACTTGCGAGCTACCAAGTGAGGATGCGGCGCGGGACGAGGGCAGTGGTACGTCCTGAGCCTGACTGTTGGAAGCCTTCGAGCCTGGTCGATCCCTGAGAGATGATCCCGACAAGTAGCTGGAAGACATGTCCGACACAGATTGAGCAAAAGCCTGATTCGCACGTGCTGTTGGAGGAGTCACCTTGCCCTGAGCCGATGCCTGCCGTGTGTCGGATCGCTGTGACGCTGCTGCAGCGGGCGACAGGAAACTGTCACCACTTTCCTCCTCCTCTGTATCATGACTGCCGAAGCTCTCTTGCAAATGCAAATCTTGTGATTCCGGCGTCTCTGATTCGTGCTCTCCATTCTGCTCAAAAGCCGCATGCTCACGCTCTGGCAGCGATTCGGGGCTCATCAAACTGGCCTGCATGGATTCCGACGGCGGCGTTTTCCCACCCGGCTTCGCCAACTCAGTGTACGTGTCGTCCAGGCCCAGATTGTGCTCATTTGTCTGCGCGGGCGCGCTCTCCGGCATGAAACTCGACTCGACGTCCATCAAATGCCTCCGCATCTCCCTCTCGTCCAAATCGTGTCCGTCATCCTCGCTCTGCAGCGAGAGCTCACTGGGCTCGTCCGAACGGCGCATTGCGCTCGGCGTCTCCTCATGGAAGTAGCTGTCGTCGTCGATCGGCAGGGCGGGCAATTGGTGGTCGGGTTGGTTGAAGGACTCGAGGGCCTCATTGTCGGTGCGACTGCGACTGTGGCGCAGACTAGACATATCAACGGCACTTTCGTCGACACTTGTTCGATTGCTGCGCACTTGCAGCTTCCTAGGCTTGCGCCGCGCCGGACTGCTCAAGGTTTCGGGTTCGTCCTGGATCATCGTATGGTGCTAAACGGCCGGCGCATGGGCATTGTTCGTGGTCACTTTGCGGGCGTCGTTTGTTGGAACGTGTTTTGGTATTGATGTTGCTGCTCACATTCGGAACGAGAACAGTAAACTAGGCGCGATACCCCTAGCAGTGTGGGTAATGGAATGGCAGGAAGCGATTCCCTTGACTGTGTTGTTGTGAGACAATGGGCTGGGGAAGCTTTCGGCAGGGTCAAGAGATCGCGTCCGCGCGCGCCTCCTTGGTCCCGGGGTTGTCTGTGCACAGGCCGAGACATGCAGTAGTTGATGCATCAACACGACGCGAGATCAACGGCGCGCTGTACAAGTGAAGAGCGGTATTGAAGATGAGATATTTTTGGCTGAGTCTCGCCTGTATAGATTGTGATCAATGAGGTCATGTGCTTTTCGCCGACAAGATTCAGTAAACAAGTCGGGCATGATGCATTTCTTGCACTCGTGCTCTCAATGGTATGGAAGGTGTTTGGATTTCTATAGTCAAAAGTAATAGCGTACTAGCTACTAAGATTGATGCGTGCTGTGAACAGCATCTCAGCGGCTAGCATGCTCGTAGATATGCCTCTTCTCCAGTGTGCTGGCATAGGATTGGAGCAAAGCTGTAGCTAATGCTCGGGTCGTACGCAAACTTGGTCGTAGATACTGTATCTCTCCATGACACCATCGCAGAAGAAGGACCCTTCATCAACTATTGGAAACAAAAGACCGTCGTTATCATTAAAACTTTTAAAAAAAACTAATACTGCGTTGAAAGCGTTTCGTCGCTACACCTCTTTAAAGCTGAGAGCGAAGCTCATCAGCGATTGACCCACCCACATGAATTCCTGTGTAATTCGTTTGCTCGAGCTGTGCACTTAAAACACAGTACCCTTGTTTTGCTTCTTGTCCAGCTTGTAATTCTTCCACAGAAGGATACCGGGAATGGCCATGATCAAGACGCAGGTCGCCGCCACACCACCCCACTTCTGCACCTGCTGCATGGCATAGTCGGCTGCCGTGCGCTCTAGCGTGCCCTCGGCAAAAGTCAGAGATTTCACCGCGCCACCGGTATACAGACTGTTGACAACAGCCTCGCTGCCGGCAGGGAGCTTAGAGGCAGCGGCCTCGGGGTAGACTTTGGCGTAGATGGCGGCGATGACAGCTGCACCAATTGCCTGGCCGACACTGGAAAACATGCCGAGAAGTGCGAGAGCCATAGGCACACCCTCACGGTCGCAGGCCGCCATGGCAGCGATTTGGTGGGCGATGACGAGAGTGCCGCCTCCAAAAGCGATGAATATCTGCGTCATTACGACGTAGCCGACGTCGTTCCCTCCGCCTTCACCACGGAAGTAGATTGTCAGACCGGCGCCAAGGAATGCGAGTGGCAGACCGAAGCAGAGACTCTCATATTTCACGTGTCGGGAGTAGCGAACCCACAGGCCGAAGACCACGCCCCAGAAGCAGGAGCCAACATTGTAGATCTGCAGCATGTAACCTGCGTTCGAGATCGAGAGCCCGTAGACGACCTGGAGGAACTGGTTGAAGTAAAGCTCCCAGCAGTAGAAGCTAAACTGGATGGCAATGGCGACCATGACAGCGCCAACAATAGTGCGTTGCCTGAACAACTCCCAGCGAATGAAGTGGGTGCGAGCGAGGAATATTTCCCAAATGGCAAAGATGGGGAAGAGGAGTAGTCCGACTACGATCATGGCGATAAAAGGGCCGCTACCGTAAGTAATGCGAGCCGAAGTTTGCAGGCTGAAAGGCAGAAGGAAGAGCACAAACGCTGCCATAAGCAGAATAGCGCCGACCACGTCGAACTCGTGGAAGTAGTGCGCGATGGACTGCAGCGTAGAGCGTCCACTGGATCGACTTTCGAATAGACCCATCTTCTTCGCCTTCTTCTCGTAGAACTTGAAGAGAATTCCAAGAGGAGCAATCACGACCACCTGAATGATCGCGAATGCACCGACAGCCCATCGCCATCCAGCATTGGTGATGAAAGATTGCGCGGCATATGGGCCAACGAGAGCGGTGATGATGAACGGTGTGTTGATGAAGGCGAAGCCGAAAGCACGATTGCGCAGTCCAGAGGTGTCCGCGATGAAGATGTCACAGATCAAGTAGATGGCATCGTAGCCGATCCAGTAAAGGGTGTACCCAGCCGAGTATCCCGCAGTGTCGTCGAAGGTGGCCATTAGAATGATGCCAAGGACGTAAACACCGAGGAAGAGAAACCATGATTCGGCGCGTCCCCAAAGGTTAAGCGTCTTCGCGATGGGCAGCTTGAGTACACCACCAATGATTGCACCCAGAATGCTAGCGGTGCCGATGGCCGGCAAGGTAGACTTCGTGCCCAGTCCGACCTGGGTCGCTTGCAGGTGAATTGAGCTGGCGAGCGCAATCATGAAAACCACGAGCCAGACCCTGTTTATTCGTGAGCATGACGGTTATTTTGGTGGTCATACAGCTGGACTCACCATGCGTAAAGGAAGAGGAGAGCTGGCTTTCCCCAAACAAGAGTGGCAGCCTCTGCCTTCTGCACACCGATATGGGCATCGGCAGTGACCTGATCAGGGTGCTGCTGAACCTCTCGCTCATTGCGAGCCTCGAGGCTGTTGGTATCGGTGCTGTCCGAGTCGTACTTGTCGGTGGCGACATTGGCGTCCTGGTGGCCCTTCTCGGCGTCCACGTCTCCTTGCGCAGGCACGTCAGCAGGACGCTTTTCCTTGCTGAAGAAGCCCATCTTGAGGCGATGGGCAAGTGAGGTGATGGGTGAAACGAATAAAGCGAGCGATCAGATTAGATGAGGAAAAGATAAAAGCGCAACGGGTGGTGATGCAAGCGGGCTTTTGTTCTTGCCGTCTGGCGCGCATCGCGCCCGCCGAACGAAGCGTTTTCGTGCCCTAAGATTAAAACAGCGTTTTTGCTATCCTTCCGAGGCGCGAGCCTGTGCTATTGGCAGCAAGATCGGAGGCGCCGGAGGGACCAGGGTCTGATACCTCAGTGGAACGTTCGATCTTCGCTCCAAGACCTCTTGGCCGAAGCGTCATCTTGCATCTTGTCGTTGCTTCTGCAAACCTTATCTCTCGGTTGCCGAGTCGGAAAACGGCTGGTAGCTGCCGGACTTGCAGCTGTGCAGAATGTGGACTTGAAAACAATACTGCAATATCAGTATGAGAGGCGTGTGCGGTGGGAGAGCCTGGTCGTTTGTTTTCACCCTCGTACCGGACGTGCGCTATAGTGGCGAATATGGCCATGGAATCATTACTCGCAACGACCTGGAAGAGACTAGACTCTTGGCCTTCTCTGAGAAATCGCGGGACGAGAGCGAGAGCTCCGGAAAAGAAATCGCTTCTGGATAACTACATGTCAGACCTTTAGCGGTTCCCTAGCTTGTGAAAAACAATGGTAATCCCTGCTATCCCACGCGATAACGGGAATGATGTGGAACCAGACTTCAACCCCAACCATCAGACCCTGGTCCCACCTCAGCAGTAGTCGTGGTTTGCGCTCGAGGCGCTTCACGGACTGTTGTTTTACTTGGGGACCTGCTCATATTCTCCATGGCCGGAGCAATACTCTAATGCTCACACATGGTGTTTTGCCACCTTTCGACAGAGTCTACTGGGCTTTTGCCTGACCATATCGGTCGAATGTTGAGGATATTATATACCATAACTAACGCGCAACCCAAACAATTGCAAACACGAAAAACATTTGACAAAACATTTCTTTCATCTACAGTCCAGCCCACAACCGCAAAATGCTCACACCACCCACTCAAGCACCCACAAACGTCCCAACAGCATTATAATACCCCCAAGCCTGACAAACACTCGAATGGAAATCCCCCTCCCCAACCCTCTTACTCGGATCCAACAGCTCCAAGCTCAACTGCATCAGCGCCGCATTACTTTTCTGCAGACTCGCCGCCGCCGCATCCTTCGTGTCCGGACGCCCGGGCGTGAAGATCGAGCAAGGCTGCGGGCCTTCGAGGCCGCTGATCAAAGGGATGAATTGTTTGATGCCGGCGTTGTAGTCGGTTTTAAGGGAGGGGCTGGATTGCACGATGGAGTTGGTTATGTTGATTATGGTGATTTCCATTGCTTGAATTTGTTTTTGGAGGGAGTCGTTGACACCGTTGGCTGGGACGGGGGTGGCGAGGGTGGTGGTGGTGGTGAGGGCGATGAGGGTGGCGAGGTTGATGAGTTGCATGTTGGTGAGTTGGTATTGAGTGCTGTGGTTTAGGTCGGTATATTGGAGGCGTGTAGTCTCTCAGTAGTTCTTGTTGTTGTTGTTGATAAGGGTGTCGATGAACGTTGATGTGTCTGGATGGTGAGTTGAGAAGTCTTGCTTTGGGGTTCAACTTGCCTTTTGTACCTCACATGCCATGTTCGTTGCGCGTGGATACCACGATCCCATGATCATTCGTATCCATCAATAGAACTTCTTACCATCCGAAAGCGTGATCAGTCGACAGCTGGAATGTTACCATCGCCGTATCGCCATCGCCGAAGCCACATCGGATGTGCGCTTGTAGCATGGCGAACACGACATCAAAGTGTCTCGTGGCAAGTACGCTGACGAACGGTAGTGTAGATGTGGCGTGTTGCAATCGGCGTTGCGTGAGGCTTGTGGTGGAGAGACTTCTGCCAAGCTGTTACACAGTTACACCGGCCTAAAAATAGTACAGCATCAGGAGATCGAGTACAAGGTAGATCTGATCTTGTGGCACTTTCCGTCCGAGTCGAAAGTGTCGTCTGTCGTGTGTTGGGTAACGCATTACTGCATTGACATTTGCACACAGTGATGGTTACGCTGCTGCTTGACAGTTTTGATGAACGGGCTCGTTAGTCGTCTGACACAATTAGTGTGCGGGAAAAAGGCTACGAGATCGAGCGCACAGCTTTGATGCAGACCACAAGTCCGGCGAGAAAATTGCGACCAAGGTGTTACGAAAGATCATAGAGAGCAATAAAAGCAAAAGTCGTAATTCGTCTATCTCGTTCATGTCAGTAGCTCCGACACGAGTACCAGGGACACCTCGCGCCGCGCTCACAACGCAAACGCGGCTCCTAAAAAGCCGTCTTCTTACCCACCCAGTCGTCCCATTCCTTCCACTCCTTGTACTCCAAACCCACAGCTTTGCCCTCATACCTCACCAACTCTCCCTTGCCATCTTTCCACGCCTTCAGCCAACCGCTGCTGCTTCCGTTCCAGCCTGCTTTGCGCATCAAGCTGACGAGTGTCTCGTCTTTGGTCCACTCCTGCTCTTCGGCGACGCTGGGGAGGTATGTTGCGCCGTAGCGGCGGGACTGCGATGTGAAGGAGATGCGAATGCCGTGGGTGCCAATGGTCCAGTCGTAGGGATCGCGGGTGGGAGAAGAGAAGTTTGTGAGCAGTGTTACATGAACAGAGAGCTGTGGCAGGAGCGAAGCTGGTATGGGTGAGAAGCGAGTGTCTTCGAAGGCGCTGTTGGTGTGTTAGCTGCATGATTGCTTGCGACGTCGAGTTCATGGCTTCTTACCTGGTGAGAGCATAGCTCTTCAGCCCACTCTCTAGCTCCTGCGCTGCGAATGTACCGATGCAGCCGCGTAGGCTCTTCTGCCCACTGCGAGCTGAGTGCTGGTTCCAGGTAACGAACAGTGGATATTCCTCACGCGCTCGGGTCTTCTCCGTAGAGCTGAGCGATGTTATCGACGAAGCCGGCGTAGCTCCTCCCTTCGAGTGCAAGCTTGAGCCGGAGCCTGTTGTGGATGGCAGAGAGCTGTTGCTACTCCCGGCTGACCCTGTATTCCTGTTCAGCAGCCTAGAGATGGCTGCTGGTCGCGCCGGGTCTTCGGATTCGGTGTCCACATCAGTAATCGATTCCTCGTCTTGCGAGGCACCCGGTTGTGCAGAAGCCTCGCTCTTGTCGCTGCCTTGTTGATAGCGCTCCCACAGATCCTCCACTTGCGCCAGGCTCAAAGGCTGCCTCTTGTCGAACTGCGCGCTCAAGGTCTCAAAGCAGAAGGCGCAGTGCGCTGGTGTGGCCATGACGAATGTTTTGAGTGCACTACGCAGTTCTCTGGACTTCAAGTGCGGTATTTAGGGTGCAGAGACTCGAGGGTGGTGGTCAGCAGTGTAGTACGGTGCTTGACTGGGAGCGAAGGCAGAGCGGGTGTACGAGGCACAGCAATAGGCTTCGAGGAGGCCGGAAGGTTTGGAACGAAAGTGGTGAGATACTTAGGAGTTAGAAGGAGAGTGAGCACGTTATGTGCCTGACACGCTGCACAGTATGACGACGCTGGCGGCGTGGGCAGCAGCTAAGAGGAGGAGATGCAGCGTGATCAGGATGATGTCGCTCTGCAACGCCCTGCCGATCGGCGTCGGCTTCGCTGCGGCCAGAAGCCGATCATTCCATCTCTGCATTCACCAATGCATCTATTTAATATCAACCATCATTAATATTTCGCATCAACATTTCGCATTAACATGACGATGTCGCCGCTTGTTCAAATATGCGAAGTGTGCATTCTTTGATGTCTTTTTGGGTGGCTCTTCTCCTTTCATCGAGTACACCAAAGCCGTTGCCTGGCGATAGCAGCCCCTTGTGCAACCCATATGTATTGACCTCAATCGAAAACCACAGACTATCTACACGACACAGTGGGCTATATATGAGTCATCACGATGACTATAGCAAGCATGGAAGAGCACAGGGGTGCAGCAAAGAGGACATCCACACGTGGCTGTCCTCTCCGTCCTCATTGCAGCACGGGATAGTACAAGTATAGGCCTCCCCATCACCATCTGTTTCCTTTTTCTTCTCAGCACTATACACACTCACGCTGAAATACTTTCTTACGCCTCCCTTGATCCCACCACGATTCCTATCATTCTAGCAGCATTCGTGCGCTACAAGATCAACAATTGAGCTAGAGATATTTCGCCTTGCATTGTTATCCACGTTATACCAATCTGGCACATAGCAAATCAATCGACTTTGGTCTGTCAACCAAGTATATCTATCTGGAAGTGCATCGAATTACGATTCTTTGTTCTACAAAATACACCGCATCCCCGGGCTTCGTTACAAGTCTTTGTTACGGCCCCCAGCACTTGATTGAAACAACCACGCCATTGTGACTTGCGCTTTCAAGAGAGTTCCAGTGAATCTTACTGCACACCCAAGTCGTGACTTTCGGGCTAGCTTGTTTGCTTCGATACCATACTACCGACAGTCAACGGAGTTGTAAGGCTTTCGAATCTATCAACATCCCACATACTCTATCTCTACTGTACATTACTACTCAGCATTCCTAGAGACGGTCAGAGTCCTTCACGAAGATGGCTCTTGCACCCCAGAGAAGATCTACTGCAACTGCAGCTACCGCCCCTTCAACAAGCAACGGGCTCAATATCACTTTCGGCATTGAACACGAATTCTTGGTCTTAGATCCACGAAATTTGAATTATCAGAACCAACAAAAAGCAAACCACGGCCTGTCCCTGGTTTCTCACGCTCTTCAAAAGCCAATGCAGATTACCTGTTCGTCTTGCGGCCAGATTCACGATTACGAGCAGCCAATACGCGTCCAGAAGAAAGTTAATGACAACTCCGATCACGGTTGCTGGAACTTGGTCGGCGATCTCTCCATGAAGTTGAAGCTACGTCAAGATGCTGTTCTTCGAGAGAACGGATGCGAAGCATACGGTGTCGAGCTTACCTCAAGGGTCCTGTCCGCTGGTCAGGAGAGATCAACTACAAGGCCTAGAGCTCAGGCAAAGCACACCCACACTGCTACATACCATGAAGAGATCTCGAGTTTCATCAATACTGTGAACGAGTTGTTCCCTCCTCAGACCTCTGCACCAGGTCACCGCCATGGACGCCTCGTAGTTGTTAACGACACCTGCTCCTTGCACGTTCACATTGGCAGCGGTGACGCGGGCTTCGAATTACAGACTGTGAAGAATCTTTTGAGCCTCTGCACCGCTTTCGAGCGCATCATGGACAGTATGCATGCCGCTTTAAGAATTGGATCTTCGGCCCTTGCTTTCACACCTCTCGATGATTATACCTTTGAGCCTCACACGGACATTATGGCTGTGGCTAAGGATGGCTCGCGGACTCCCCTCCTCTACAACAGGTCTTTGACTGAACGAATGTTCAGCAACGCCTATGTGACTCGAAGGAATGACAGCGGTACTCCATTGTTCGCAGCTGCACGCGGTCACTATCCAGCCAATCAGGTGGACCGCAATGCCACCCTCAAGGAAGCCTCTTCCGGGTACCACACCATGGCTTTCGTCGAAGTCATTCAGCAAGCTCCAGATATCGAGTCCCTCCAAAATCTCCTGTCACTCTGTTGCGAGACCACCGTGAACATCCTTCATCTCATTGTCAACGAAAGAGAAAATGTCAACGAAGAGAGGAGTTACCGAAGACTCAACACGATCGAGTTCCGCCAACATGCTGCAGTCAGCGATCCCAAAGAAGCTCTCGCCTGGATCAGCTTCCTACAAACTCTGGTCAAGTACGCCTATAGCCAGAGCGCTGATACAATCCGATCGATCTGCGAGAACGTGGCTTCAGACACACACTTCGGTCTCGCAGATCTGTTCGAGCTTCTCGGCGTCGGACAAGAGACTCGAACCTTCTACTTGACTCGATCTAAAGATTCAGTCCAAGCTACTTTTGACCTCGCGCGGACGGAAGCAGAGGCCCTTGGATCTGACGATCCCTTCCGCGCTATTTCGCTGGAACTCATCAACGAGCGCGCTGCGGATCATGATCCCGACAACGTCGCGAGAATCATCAGGGAGAAGTTCGAAGAAGGCGGTTATGGGCAATTCAGTCGCGAATTTATCGACAGTTATGCTCCAGACTTGAGTAATGAAGCCAAGGAGATGTTGACAATTGGCTGGGTGCCGCCTGTTACGACAGAGTCCGACTTCAGAGGCTCTTTTAGTAATGATGATGATATGGCAATCGACAACGACGATGAAATGATTCTATAGAGATACAACAGCTACTTGACGTGAAGCTGGCTGTTCGTGGTTTTGGATGGTTAGGTTGTTATGAGGCGTTCTTGGTTACTTTACGCAAGGGGTTTTACTTTGGATAGTACTTGTACTTGTACTTCATTTTCGCTTTCAGAAAGTGTGCAATCGACGAGATGTGTTTGCGGGAGCCAATCGCGAAGCCTCGGATATGGTTGGGATTGCTTTGGGGTAGATCGGCAATTTTTGCGAGTCGCACGAATCGCATCGGCTATGTGGGCAACGAAGTATGTCAAATAAAATTGTCCTGTAACTACTTCGAAGCAAGCGAGGGATGTCCAAGAGCCTCATTGGCGTTGAAAGAGCAACCAATGAACACGCCCTTTACCCCTTTACCCCACTCACGCATGAGTTGGCCGCTTGGACCGTTTTGGAGAGAAGAACGAACTTTATTAAATATACATCTAACAGATTCTAATTCATAAGTCTCATGAGAATGCATCATCTCCGAAGTTATGATTTGAAGTGAGCATCAAACGCGAACGACATCTAGCCCTGGTTCTCCATTGCACCAGTGACATGAACAGTCTCGCCGGTGGTGTACGTAGACGTGGCGAGGAAGATGAATGCCACGGCGACTTCAACGGGCATACCTGGTCTGCCAAGAGGAGGTGGGCTGGTAGTCGATCCCAGACCCTCCAGAGTCTTGGCATCATTGCCCTTGGTGGCTGGCTGCAGAGGAGTCCAGATGATGCCAGGCGCGACGGAGTTGACACGGATGCCCTTGGGCGCTTGTTGCTGTGCGAGTGTGCGAGTGAAGCTGGAGATGGCGCCCTTGGTTGCGCTGTAGTCGACCATGGTCGGGTTGCCTGCGTAGCCTGCGACGGAACCGCAATTGATGATGACAGAGCCGCGAGGCATGTGAGGGAGGGCATATTTGCAGATGGCCATCATAGAGATGATGTTGAGCTTGAATGTCTGCTGGACGACTTCCAGGTCAATGTCCTTGTGGTCCATGCAGACTTCTTGCTGGGCGGCTAGAGGCATGTATTAGCTTCTGCTCTACCTGCCTGCGAGGTCTAAGATCAAGATGGCGTACCATTGGGAACAAGGATGTTCAGTCTACCGTACACGCGCATGTGCTCATCAACGGCCTTCTTAGTGTTGTCAAGCTCTCTCAAATCGGCAGCGAAACCATGTGCCTTGCGACCAGCTTTCTCGATGAATTTGATAGTCCAGTCGGCATCCTCCTTCTCGTGGGGAAGGTAGCAGATTGTGATGTCTGCACCCTCACGAGCCATAAGAATAGCGGTGGAACGTCCAATGCCACTGTCGCCACCAGTAATTAGGGCAGCCTTACCCTCGAGAAGGCCACGGCCTTCGTACTCCTTCAGTGAAGGGTTGCCTTCGTTGTCCCAGTGCTCAATCTGAGTCCAGCAGGCAGGCGGGTCCATTTTGTTGTCGAGGCCAGTGCTGCCAGTCTGATCCTGTGCGGGAATCCATGAAGGATAAGCTGTGGTGACGCTCTCTTGGTTGTTTCTGTTCTCAGGCATGGTTGCAGAGTTGTCGAGGTATGAGACGATATGTTTGGTGTAAGGTAAATGGTAGTCAGTAAGTCAGAGGAAAGGGATGGAAACCCTTGATGAATACACTCAGTCTTGCACTCGTTTATACTACGCGTATTGACTCGCGCTCATATCCTCATCATACTCGCAACATTGGCAGTAAGTGATGTCATTACGACGAAAGACCGCAGGAGGCCCAGCCTGGACCTGCTCAAGTCTAACAATACGATCCACATTAATCATCGTAGCATGATGCTTCTGAGGTCCAGGTTTTTCCACATTCGGTCCTTTGATACATTATAACGAAGAGTGACGGTACAGAGATTGCTTGGAAAACGCAACGATGCCGCATGGCATTTGGAAATATCGTCTGATCTGCAAGAGACCGAATCCTGCCGGCATATGAGAGGCCTAACGCGGCCCGTCTTCTCATTTGCCGATCATCCTCTATCAAGGGTTGCCGACAGGATCTTGCCCACTTGGCCTTCAAATATTCTGTTCCAACAGACCACGAGACTGTTTTCATCAAGTATGTCTCAAGAACACATCCGCATGTGTTCTCACGGTTCCATTGTATCGAGAGCAGCATCACACAGTCCATTATGGGCGCTTATGTCACGACACCCTGGTTTGAGACCTAAACACTCGTGAAGCCATTCACCTCGCATTTTCATTGCACAGCATTCACAAAAGGGCTGCAGGTTCAATGGTGAAACCCTTGCTTCCGTTTAGTGTGCTACTAAGATACTAGTGCATTGGAACCTGTGAGGACAAGACGTATCAACACCATGAGACCACACAACCATCCGCAGCAGCGACAACGGTTTTATTTCCCAGACTCACAAGGAAATCCAAGTGTCCCACGATTGTCAGTTTCAGATGCATACGTCCATCAAAGTGCGCAATGAAACAGAGGTGAATATGACTTGGGTTGACAAAATCTTTTGTCTGCAGACCATGCATAGCTTCAAGATCAAGCAAATAGCTTCCCCTTAAATTTTACATGTCGATCCTCTGTATAAGAAGTCATTGCATTGCATCAGTCATAGATTCGTTGAAACACCAGCATTAGCATCTCCGCAAGATGGATGCAAACGAAGCCAACGCTGTCAAACCAGCACGTTAAATGCTGCTGCGATCTCAAGGCCCCGTCGATCAGCTCGATACCACTCAGCTGCGCCCTGCTGGCAGCTACGTCCGCTCTTACAACCACAACGGGCAAATTAATGTCAATGCCAGCTACCACACTGTCAGCTTGCAGATCAAAGAGAGACTTCGCGAGTTGATCGTGGTTATCGTCGCCGTCTTGGGTAACGACCCGCGCTACTGGTTCGCGCCTTCTCTGAGACATCTTCAACTACCCGTTCGTCCTTTGGACTGGAGCACGACCTTGCTCCAACAGCTGTGCGTTTTCGCACAGTCTTTGCCATGTGACCTGCGTAACACCACAGTCGACCAAAGACTCAGTGTAGCTCATCAAAACATGCTCACCGAAGCATCCCCATCCTCAGTATCCGACAAGCCGGTAGACTGCGATGACATGCATCAAGGAGATGAGCGATCCTTCAGTGGCAACGAACACGAGCAACTCTGTCAAGCACGAGCCAAGAATCTGGATCTGTTGGATCAGATCCATGCGCTGGACGATGAAGTCTTCGGTTGCAATTTGCAGAAGGGATTTGACGACCTCTGCATGGGTGGCCTCGAGGAAGAACTGAAGGTCAAAGCCTCAGAACTGTCGGAGGGCAAACGACAGCTAGAACGATCCGGGGAAATTAGCGCCTGAGCTGACTACAACCTGGCGCTGGCAATGAGATTGCAGACCAGCAATGATCAGGTGCAGATTGTCCTCTCTGGACATCAACGCGCACTAGGCTTCTTCTCGTGAATTGACCTGATGGCTCGGTTGTTGAATGTACGATAATCGATCCAGAACCCTAATTGTCTACTCGAAGTATTTAGCTGAATCAACACAAGTGGGATTAAAAAACGAGATGTATAACAGACATGTAAACGTGGCTCTCCATCTTCGCCGCAATGTCCGCGGGCTCCTGGTCCTCTTTCGCCTGCAAAATGGAATACCTGGGGGTACGAACTCGCCAACCATTTTGTTTCTGTCAGCATACGCGTTCTGCCCTTATCGGCAACGACCGGATATCACGGCATCCTCTCACAGCATCTCCGCTGGGCGCCTCCACTGACGATCCCCACGCTGACGGGGCCCCAACCTCTTTGAACCTTACCGCGTGTCGACTCCTTCACGCCTTATATCCCGACTATCACCCTTAAGCATGCACAAGCTATGCTAAGCCTCTAGCGCCTTGATGATCTACCTCCATACCTCTCAACACCACTTCCGCGATCCACCGAACACCTGAGCTGGGGCGCTTGTGGATGACGTGTCCGCCGTTGGAACACTCTCGCTGTACCTAGCACCTTGGTCAGCCATCTGAGACCGAAGTAAGAGCTTTCCCAGGCACGATAATGCAGGACCTGATCGTATTGCACATGGAGACTGTACTCCACAAACCTACGCTCTGCCCCGTATGGCAACAACGCACTGTCTTTTGGCTCGGAAGATGACCGATTCCACTTTATTAATAAGGCAGCACATGTCCCCGACGTCTACGCGGTACTATCAGGGCTTCTGTTGTTCAGCCTCTTGACCCGACCTCTTCAATTTCGCGCTTTTCTCTTGCTAGTCGGACTTGATTTATTCTACACACCATGACTTTGTCCGGCCGACGTCTACAACTTGCGCTTGCCATTACTGGAGCTGTGGCATGGATTCTCCAAGGTTATGACCAGGCGCTGATGAACGGTCTGCTCACCCTGCCTTCTTTCAACAAAACATTCCCGTCGATCGACACATCCACTGCAGCGCTGAAGGCAAAGCACTCGACTCTGGAAGGTCAGTAGCAAGTGACTTGTTGCCGCGCAATTTACTCACGCCTATCTAGGCACTGCCGTGGCTCTCTATGAAGTCGGCGCAGCGTTCGGCGCGCTGTCATGCTTCTTCTTGGGCGATTACTATGGACGAAAGCGCCCTACAATCGGTGCGGCGATTGTTGTATTGGTCGGAGTAGTCCTACAAGCAACGAGTTTTCAGTTGGCACAACTCATTGTCGCTCGCATCGTGACTGGTCTAGGCGTTGGTGCCTTCACAGCAACTCTGCCAACATGGGTGGGCGAAAGCGCTGAAGCCGATCACCGCGGGTGGCTGATCATGTTGGAAGGCTCTGGTGCTATCTTTGGTGTCATGTACATGAGCACCCTTCCCTCCAGTGAGATAGGACTTTTGGGCTGACAGTAACAGGTTCGTGGGCTGGCTGGAGTTCGGATTCTACTTTGTTCCCGGAAACAACGAAGTCAGCTGGCGGTTCCCTATTGCTTTGCAAGCAATATTCCCGATCGCGGTGCTTTGCATGATGCCCCTCCTTGTCGAATCTCCGCGTTGGCTGTTCGCCAAAGATAGATTGACTGAAGGTCGAAAGGTGCTGGCAAGACTGGAGAACCAGGCGGAAGATTCTGAGCTCGTCAATACCCGGATGCAAGCTATCATGAACTCCATTTACGTTGAGATGCAAGGACACACGCGCAATCCCTTCGCGAACACCCCCAATCGTTATCTCAACAGAACTTTGCTGGCAGTCGGCGTCAACGTAAGCACATCAAGTTCTTGCTCACGGTACACCACTAACCATATGACAGGCTTTGGCACAAATGAGCGGAATCAACGTGATTACCTTCTATAGTAATACGATCTTACAGCAAGACCTGGGCTACTCGCCCATTTTATCCCGCGTCATCAGCAGCTGCCTCCAGACCTGGCAATTCTTCGCTGCTACCAGCGCCATTTTCCTCATCGATCGCATCGGACGCCGACGTCTGCTCATCGGCGGTGCAGCATTGATGGCAATAGCAAACGCTGGCCTGGCCGGTCTGCAATCTCACAAGGACAATGCGACTGCCGCAGGATGCTCGCTGGTCTTCTACTTCCTCGCGCTTGCGGCGTTTCCCATCGGCTTGTTTTTGATCCCTTTCATGTACTCCGCTGAGATCGCGCCGCTGAGGGTGAGGGCTCAGACCACAGCGATGTCAAGTGGCCTTAACTGGCTATTTAATTTCTTAGTCGCAGAAGTGACTCCTGTCGCCTTCGACTCGATCAGATGGAAGTACTACTTGGTACGTTGTCTATATCACGCTGAGGATGACGAGAGCCCCGAAACTGATTTCCGACGCAGGTTTACGTTTGCACCAACTCGCTATCAGTGGTTGTCTTCTATCTCTTTTGCCCAGAGACGAAAGGCAGGACACTGGAAGACATCGACGCCGTTTTCCTGGCTTCACAGAATGCTCTTGAGCCACCAAGGGTAGCCAAAACCATGCCAATCGGAGTCGCTGAGGCCGTCAACATCTCGGAGAAGGGCACTGTCGAGGCCGATCAGGTCGAAGACAGAGCAGTGTGAAACATATACAGCACTTACGTAAGCCTCAGTGTTTTGAAAATATCTTTCAAAATAGCGGCGAAACAATATCATACACACATCTCTAGACTATAGCTTTCATCCTCTTGCCTTGACGATATCCGCCGCCTTCTCCGCAATAGAGTACATCGTCGCCTGCAGATGCGCAGCCGGGATGACGGGCAAAATGCTAGCGTCGATGATACTCAGCTTCCTCGTTCCGTAGACCAGAAGCTCGGAGTCGACCACACCGCCAATTTCCTGCGGCATCATGGGGCAGCTGCAGCTCGGGTGACTGAAAGTAGGCGAGAGCGCACCGCTGGTGATCAGCTGCTCGATTGTCTCGTCCAGCTCAGTGTACTGTGCACCGGGCTTGACTTCGACGGGGTTGAGAGAAGCAACGGACTTGCTGTTGGCCAGGCGGCGGGTGAAAAGCAAGGATTCGAAGATCGCGGCGCGGTCGAAAGGGTGTGCGATCGTGTTGTACAGGACGACGGGAACACCAGTGGAATCGTTGGCGTTGAGGTGCACTGTGCCACGTGAGAAGGGCTTTTGCAGAGCGTTCGGAATCATGCCGCCACCAGAGACAGGGAGCTCCAGTATGGCAACATCACCAGCACGAATGGATTTGACGAGCACATCGCGCTGAGCCTTGAAGCCGGCAACCAAACGTTCGTCTTCGGAGTAAATAGCTGGCAGGAAGTCACTGGCTGAAGTAGCTTCTGCAGCGGTGAGAAGTGCTTCGGAGTTGTTGGTGATGGACGCCAGGGACAAGAAACCGACGTAGCTGGACTGCGCTTTCGTAAAGGGTCCTGTGAGCTCCGCGGCGTAGAGCTTGCGAGCCTCTTCGAAGAATGTGGCATTTGCCAAAAGCGAGCTGGGGTTGGGGAACTGATTGGTGACGTCCCAACACAGGTAGTTTGCCGGGTGGTCTTGGAAGTTGCTGCCGACTGCAGGGAAGTCGAGTTTGGCCTGAGAGAGAATTGTTCAAGTCAGCAAAGTGTCTCAGACATTATATGGGCTCTTGGTCTGGCTTCAAGATCCGCACTGCCCGTCTTGTCGCTGAGAGACTAGTACGGAGTCTGAACCTAGACCGCTTCGAGATCGGGTCGTATCCTTTGCCCACGTACCTCCACACCAGCAGCAGCGAGAACACTCTTAGGTCCAATACCGCCGAGTTGCAAGATCTGGGGAGTGATGATTGCACCGGCAGCGAGAATGACTTCATTCTTAGCGCTGAAAGTGGCATATTGCTCATCATCTCTGTTGAGCGCCGTGACGCCTGTGGCAGTAAGGTCCTCGTCGAAGACAATTTCCGTCACTTGGTGCTTAGCGAGTAACTTGAGATTCTTGCGGTCTGACACTTTGGCGTAGTAAGCGTATAGCGAGCTGGTTCTGGTTGAAGTCTTGCCGTTGATGGACGACGGCGATCAGAAGTGGCCAACGGCATTGCCAGCAGCAGGTTCCTCGACGAATGGCATATACAGTTCGGTAAATGCGTCTTTGAAAGGGACTGCATTCTGTCAGCTGTTGTTCATGCATACGATCGAGGCCACTTGCACATATCGGGGTACTGGAACTCCGGGAAGCTGATCTTTGTCGGACTCTCCGAATCACCATGTGCAGAAACTTTGTATGAGTAGTTGTACAACGCTTCAATATCGGCATCTGGCGGGGTCAATTGGGTAGCCTGGAGTCTTGTAATCCCAAGGCAGAATCCTACAGCTATCCAGCTCATACCTTTTTGTAGTATGGACGCAGGCCCTTCCAGTCCCAGCCCGGGTTGCCCAGCTCCGCGACTACGTTCAGATCAGTAAGGATTCATTGTAACGAATGGATGGTCAAACTCACAAGCATCAAAGTCTGCACTAGAAGGAAGATACCATTGCATTCCATTCACCTGCGATCCACCTCCAGCGAGCTGAGAAGCGCGGACTGCAAAAGATCTGTTATTGAGATGGGGCTCGGGTGCTGAAGTGATGTTGCGAAGGCCTGCCGTGCTGAGGACCGTTCCATAGTAGGGGATCTGGGTGACATTGCTTCGATCAATTATGCCATACTCGAGGACCAGGACCCAGACGTCTGGATCTTCGGTAAGACGCGCTGCAGCGACGAGGCCGGTGAGACCACCGCCGACAATCACGTAGTCATACTCCGTGGACGAGTTCTGCCCAGATGCGAAACCTGCTACTGTAAGAGTTACAAGCGCACCAAGCGTTGCAGCGGCCCTCATCTTGGTGGTGAAAGTCGGAAGGTTAACTGTATGTTACAAATTACAGCCTTCACAAGATATCTAGCAGACCATAGAAAACATAACAGAGCATCAAACATCCCAAGCATGAGTTACAGACCGGCAGTTCGCACACCGAGTGCATGCCCTTCAATCTTCTTTTGCCGTACCCTGGCCGGCACCTACTTCGTTAAGGCCTGCTAGTCGATGTCGGTATCTTGCTGTCGCCACTTTTCGTCTCACCTTTTGCTGAAGCCAATATTACATGGAGTACATGCGCACAAATTCCTGTACAATCCACGTACCAAACAGTCATGTTGTTCTCATGCCACTAACATACAATAAGGCTGTAGGTCCGTAAAGAGAAGTTTCCGCCGCTGAGATGCTGTGCATGGCACCTATCAATCCCAGAAGTAGTGTAGATCTAGTGTGCTAGAAAGTAGCTCCCTCGAAATGGAGGATTTAGTAGTGACCTTGCAGTTCTTGTCGCTAAGAGGCTATACACAAATTTGAGCTTAACGGCCGTGTACGCTTGTAGACCTGTCAAGGATGTGCGCGATGCCCTCGCTCGCCTCGCGGAGGAAGTATACTTAATTCAACAGACGTTCTATACAGCCGTGCCGGCGCGCAATACATTTGAGATCGTCTTTCGGCAGATACAGTAAAAGAAGTCTCGAGCTCGAGTTACAAAAGGAAGAGACAACCAAGCTGCGCTGACAGATAAGTTACCAGTCTCCACTCTCCTGCGTCGGTAGCGGCCCGCCAAGCCATCAACCTTGCTGAAGTCGGAGCATTGACCTAAACGCTTCTTTAACTCTCTCCGAAGGTTTGTGGCGACCAGAGGCCTCTCATCAACGTACTTGTATCACTTACCACTCACACATCGAGACCACTCCATATTAAAATGGCTCGGGGACCGGAGATACCTCTTTGGAAGCGCCATGTCATTGGTGCATATGTCTGGCAGCTGAAAATGCCACTCAACGAAGTTGCGAAAAAGATGGACGTCAGTAGACAGGCAGCTGGCAATATGCTCCGCCGAGCCAAAGAATTTTGCAACAACAGTGAGGATCTTCCTACGCTCATGGAGGCATTGAAAGTCAAAGAACGTCCAGGAAGACCGCAAAGAGCTCCACCTGGATCTGACCTGGCACTACTTGCTAAGGAAGCGGTCGAGATATATCCCAATCTTCCTATTGGCCGCGCTGTGAACCAATACCTGGTAGAGGTACAGGAATCCGGTGGCATCGATCCGCATATTCGACCACTTGCACCACAGCAGGTGTACAATCTTATAGAGCCTAGGAGACACGCTCAACCCCGTCGTCGCACGAATGGGGAAGCGGCTGGGCGTGGCACGGCCTCTGTGGGTCAAGATAACACAAACGACAGAGACCCACACCCACCTACACTCGATGCGATCGCCGACATTCAACAAGAACTTGCCCTCGCTGCTGGACAAGGATCGATACCGACTTCCGAAAGCACTAACCACACATCGAATACTCCGTTGGCTTCAGCTCCCCCTAGATTGTGGACATGGGACGTTCATGCACCTCCTCCCTGGCCATCTACATTTTCCTCATTGCAAGACGACGAGGTTTCTCAAAGGGGCACCATGTATCCGGAGTGAAAGCCGGTTTATGATGAAGTGGATTCTGTCATCGGCATCTCTTCATGGCCTCGCAATCAACTCCCGAACTTCACACGACACACAGACGGCGATGACGCTGTATTTGTTGCGTACTGCCGGTTGACATGCTTCAAGTAGCAGAGACCTCGTTTGACTACACTGGATGCGACCGCTCATACGTCTTCATGACTAGTTTGACAAGGAGGAGCGTCGCGTTATAGGAGCACCAAAAATCCACCGAGGCCTTCATTGGCTCTTTGCCACTAGGATTGTACGTGGGATGGGCTCCTAACAATTTGCTCCTTGTTGTCTACATTTTGTGTCTTGTAAGTAGGCAAGATTGCCCTCGAAAGAATACACGAGTGCGACGGGCAACATGCTCCTTGTACATGCAGTCTGTTTCGCACGGATAGTTCCGGCGCATTGCTCTTCGGGGCCACCTTGAACATGGACGTTCTGCTCAGGGTTCGTTCCTACATCTTCCAATTGCGTCTTTTTGGGTGCACGCCCTAGATCCTCTAAGCTTACCCACCTTTGCGCGCCCTCATGGCATCTTTGTCTGTGGACACGCGTGATCTCAGCTCCACCCTCTCAAATGCCACCGTCACCTTGACTACTATAGGAGCTGTGTTCGTCTTAGCACGGCTTTGGGTCCGGTTCTTTTCTACGAAAGCACACAGCTGGGATAATTACTTCATCGCGGGATCACTGGTAGGTCGCTCAATGACCTTTAGGGTCTCGCGGTCTGGCTTCAAAGTCCGTACTGCTCGCCCTGCCGCTGAGAGACCAGTACGGAGTTTGAACACAAACCGCGAGAGGGTGTATCATATTTCGACTAATCACCCACAGGCTGCCAGCCTTGCTTCAATGGCCTTGACCATTGCCATGGTGGAGTATGGCTACGGAAAGACGATGGCTCTACTGGAGCCCTCGCAGATGACGGAGGCTCTCAAATATTCTAATTTCGCTGTATTGGTCAATGGCTTCGCAATGGCGTTCTTGAAAATCGGTATCGGACTCTCCCTTCTCCAATTACAACTGGTCAAGGGCATGGTCTGGATAGTTTGGGGCTCTGTTGTGCTATCTGTCGCGGTCAATGGGCTCGTGGTGGTCACCACTTTCTTCGGATGCCGGCCCTTGGCGGCAGTATGGGATAGGAGTTTGATATCTGTAACCACGTGCCTGCCCCCGGACTGTTAATGTGGCGCATTCATATACTCAGACAGGTTCGCTGAAATCCAATCCAACCGGTCAGCATCGCGGCTAGTTTTCTTGCAGTGGGCAACATAGTCACCGATTTGTTCTACAGCCTCAGCCCGCTGTACTATTTCTCCAATGTCAAGGTTTCGGTCTACAACAAATGGGCTCTCCGAGGCGTGTTCATGATCGGTCTGCTCGCCACGGTCTGCGCCATCGCAAAATGCGCAGAGCTGCCCCGATTAGTCACGACCACCAACCCGACATGTATGTACACTCTTCTCCCAACTTCCACACGTTACCCACGAGTACCTCTTAGGTGTACAGACGACGGAGCAGGAATAACCATCTGGGTCCGCGCCGAGCTCAATGCAGGCCTCGTCGCCGTTGCTATCCCACCTCTCAAATCCCTATTCGAGAACACCATCCGCAATGTCTTCGGCGTCCGATCCCAACTGCGCACCCATACCAACGGCTATCCCATCCCAAAGACAGGCAACACCCGCCGCTCCTGCCTCTGCGACCTGGAAGACGACGAAATCGCAATGCGCAGTCACGCTGCTTATCTGCACAGCGGCAACGAGTTCCAATTACATCACCATTCTGATCGCGAGAGCGTTGACGGCAGGAGCTCAGGATTCGAGGATCAGCATACAAAAACTGACAGTGAGAATAAAGGCGAACATGGCGGTCACCACCACGGTCCGATCACGAAGACTACATCCTATACTATCCGTCACGACCATCAACACAAGGATGCATATGCCCCCCTCATGCAAAAGATGTATTCTAGTTTCGCTAATACTTTGGACTACGAAGGCGCTATCAGTGGCAATGACATTCGTGATAGAATTGAAGAGATCTTGGATTCTAGAGTCCGTCCTCATTTCAAGTGATGGTGTGCATCAACGATGAGCGCCCAGCACAAATATTGTAAGTCGCATGGCAATACACACCGAGTCCCCATCCGAGATTCGAGGAAACTGAAATGCTAGCATTTATCAGGACCTTTGTCAGGGGCCCAACAGACAAGGCATACCGCAACAAGGGTGATGCTAGCACATGTACGCAAGATGGAAACAGATGTCTCTCATTCTACAACCCCTAAACGTTAAGATCCGCATTTAAGGCGATCATGCAGCTTCGTTCATTCAGTTTGCATCTCAACATACGGTGAAATACTCTGTCGGCGGCGCCACGGTGTCGGTAAGATCAAATCCTGCGGTCCACTGTCTCCATCAGACTAAGACATAGTTGTAGATCCATCCCAGTCTGAGTGTCAAAAGAAGCGGCCACCTAGATCATCGTACGTCAGAAGCTGATCGGCAGCCCGATTTCCAACTCATACCAGACAAGCCGTATGTTATAAAAGCCGCTTTCGAAAAGGAAATTTGGGACTCACTGAGTATCTTCTTTTCAAACAAGCAACGCTTTTACCTCCAGTACTGCTTTCAGTTTCCAGTTAGCATATTACCAACATGCAAAAGGCCGTAGATTCAGGACGCTCCGACCTGGTCTTCGGCCGATGGCTCCAGCCCATCCTCAATGAATTTGACATCACCTGCCGGCTGCTGAGTTCCAACGCATCTCTCGGATTTGGGCTTTACTTCATCGGGCTCGTCCCTCGCGTGCTGGCCTTTCCCGAAACCGTCGGATATGGACGCCTGTTCGTAGAAGTGCTCTTCGCGGCGCTTGCGAACGAGTATGTCTTTGACATCTGCAACCAGACTATGTCTCCCGACGAGGACCGTCGCAACCGACCCGATCGACCTATTCCGGCGGGACTGTTAACCGTCGACGGCGCGTTCAACAGATGGGTGCTCTGGTGGGCAGGGTCACCACTGGTCCTACTCGCGATGGGCTGCCCAGTGGCCGCTCTGCACCTGGTCAACTTCGAGGTCTGGTCGTTCTTCTGCTACGTCTGGCCCAAGCCCGGGCATCCGTTCTGGAAGAACCTCTACACGCCGGTGGCGCTTTTCTTCTCGCTGCGGATCCTGAACGGCGTGATAACGCCGCACGCCGCTCGCCTGGAAATGCCGGTGAGCTTCGATGCGATGTTCGCCGCATGGCTCTTCGCGACCATTCACGTCCAGGACTTCCACGACATTGAGGGGGACCGTGCCTCTGGCCGGCGAACTTTACCGATCGTACTATCCCCGGTGCAGCTGGTCCGATTACGTCAAGCCACAGCGGTCGCAATGGTCGGAGCAGCTACTCTGTTAGTCGTCCTCGGGTTTCGACTCTGCGAGGCCCAATACAATCTTTGGGTCGGCCTTTTCGCAGCGCTGCAGTTCGCAGGTGGTGTCGCAACAGGGCTGTATTTCCTGCTAACCTCAAGCGCGCGGGAAGGCGAGATTACGTACAAGTGGTTGCACATACCGACAGCATTGCTCATTATAGCGTATTTGTCGCTTGTGAATGGTTCAATGACTGCTGAGCACGCGTAAAGTGTCGATGCTGAGTTATGACTGACGTGTGCGCCTTAGGCGCTCGCTCTCGGGGGCATAAGGGGGCAGGATTTGGAGGATCAAGAAGAGGATCAAGAGGAAGCGGCTGGTTGGCAACGTCAACTTCGTCGGGTTAGTGAGTTTACAGCCGTTACGCTCAAGTTCGTCTATAGGCTCTCAATGGCAAGCAAGCTCCTGCAATTCCCAATGTTGTGCGTGCAAGCACACTAATTTCTGAAATTGATAGGTACTGTTCAAAGCATTTCAACGGCCAACGTATTCGTTAACATACATACAGCCTATAGTACTTGTGTATAGCAACAGCGATAAAGCTGTAGCCGGTTCTTCGATTGTACACAGACTTGTGCGTACATATTGTATCGTCATCATGGGCCTCCCGTGAGCCTACCAAGCATCTGCCACACTCAGCTTGGCTTAATTTGTTGCACGAATGACGGATTGGAGTAGTGGATATCAATATAGGCAAGGGAGACCATACAAGAGTGGCAGATCTACAGATTGCTTTGAGACTATATGACAAATCACCTGCCGCTCAATATCAACTGGCTTACCAATGGTTTTGTCTGCTTGCAAGCCGAGGACACGTCACTGAGACTGACTCAGGCTCAGACCAATAAGCCACATAGTTTCAACACACACAGTGATCCCAGTGTAGTGATAAAAAGCTGCATGCTGCAGACACGGCAGGCCGCTGAATTATAGGGATCTGAATTAATGGCGGTGAACACATTCGCACATGACGTCGGCGTTTGATGCAGCCATTATCACTTCGGCGAAGTAACGCCTCTGGTATATCCATCACCCTATACGGATCGAGTGTCGTTGGGGCCTTAGAAACCGAATTTGGACTTAATAACTGATAGACACCCACATAATCAGCAATAAGTTCATAACATCAGTCCATGGGTGAAATTCCTTACCACCGGTAACAGCATTCCTCTTTTGCTGATTCACAAACTTGTTCACATCACCCAGCCAATTGCTCGTCGTCTGTTCCAAACTATCAATGCCATCATTCACGCTGCCCAGCTTCTGCGTGCGCTCTGCGACTTGCTTTTGCACGTAGTTCCAGTAGCCCTCATCTTGACCGCTAACAGCCGCGGCCGAGGAGCCTGGCTTGGCGGCAGCAGCTGCAGAGCGTGCTTGCATCTGATCGGCGCGAGCCTGAGCGACCATGCGCTTGCTTGGTGGGCGGTTTGGGCCGCCGATGAGGAGGTCGAGGTCTGACGGCGTAATGTATTGAGTTCCAGTCACCCACTGCATGTTCGATATAGTAGGGCGAGGAGGAATGAGAGCTTCAGAGTTGTAGAGACGCAAGCCTGGTTGGGTAGACAGAGGCTGGCCAGTGCCGAAGACTGACAGCACCGCGACCTCAGAAGGGCCGGTGAAAGCTATGACGTGGCCAGTGGGCGTGATGCGAGCCTCGGGGAAGCGACGGACGTCGAGCGTTGCGGCGAGAGGAATTGGAGGAGCAAGTTCCTTGAGCGCGGGTATTGAGTAGGCACGCGCATGGCCATCGCCTGTGAGTGCAATGAGGGCTTGGCCTCTGTCGAGGTATCGGACGAGTCCAGCCGCATCGCAGAAGAAGGCATCGAACGACTTGTGAGCGCCCTTGGAGGTGGCTGGACGAGCAATGTGAACTGAGGTGGGGGAGACGGCAACAATTGCGCCATTCGTACGAGTACCAGAACGGAGGCTGGCGAGTCCTGTTTGTGTTGCAATGGCCGAACTGCCAGTATCGGCGTTGATGGGGAAGATGTGGTTGATCCTGGAATCCAAAGCAACGGAGCCTGCGAATTGTACCGCGTATCGACCGCTTGCGTCGGGAATAATCTTGAAGGTTCCCAAATGACCGTGATGTGTGCCGACATGTAAGAGAATGCTGCTCCATTCCTCATTCTCTAGTGTCATTACACTGAACTCTATGCATGTGGCCAAGTCTGCCTGAGGTGTCTCAGCGCTGGATTGTTTCCGGAAAGTACCTCGTTTCTCGCCACGCTGGAATTCTGTGACAGAGGAGACGTGGATCACGGCAGGGCCACGAAGATCGATCACAGCAATTGTGCCGTCCTCAAATCCTGCAGCCACGAAACCGACTTCGCTCATCTTCACCGCTGTGACTGCACCTGCTTGTTGGTCCAGCAGCGTGAACGGCAAGAGTCCTTCGGTCAAGGCAGATTCCACCCTTTCGGTCACATCAGTCAAGGAGCGAGCAGCGTTCCTGGCGTGCATTGGTAGATCGCGTCCGGCGTTGTTGTTGCGTGCCCAGCGGAACACCACCAGCTCGCCACTTCGAAGGCCAACTGCCAGCTCACCACTGGCACCAGCGAGAGATGTCTGGGTGATGTCAATACTGTCGAAGCGACCAACTGCACGAGCAACATCGACTTGCAAGACTTTCTCGTTCTCGATCTCATCGCCATTGCCGATGTCCCACAGTCTTACAGCTCCATCGGCATGTGCAGTGTGTATTATGTTGCGCATCTCAAGGCGCTTGATGCTTCCAGTACCCTCCACGCCACCTCTGAGAATTGGCGGTCCTTGTTGTCTGGTTTCAGTCATGCCGAGCCAACGCGTCCTTTCCATGCTGGCCACTCCCACCTTCTTAATATATGGATGCACGAAAGTCAAGGATGGATGCAGCTGATTGGTAGGGCTGATGAACATTCCGGATGGGAAACTGAGGGTCAGCAGTTCTCCCGAAGCTAGAAGTGCTATGATGGCGATGGGATCGTGTGCGTTGCCGAAGTGTGGCGAAGAACGAGGTATGAGGCAAAAATCAATGACTTCGGCTCCAGGCGGCGTAGGTAAGATTCGTGAACGTTTCGGGTCTCTCAAATGACCAGCTAGAGCATCCCATGAGCTTGTGTTGTACACTGGAGTTCGTCCGAACTCGAGGAAGCAGAGCCCTTTGCTCGGCGCCTGTGTCGATGCTCCTCCAGCAATCAAGAGGCCAGTGTCGTCAGGGTCTTGACCACTGGCGCACCAAGCGACCTTGAAGAGAGGTTCCTTGACGGAAGTTGTGCCCATCAAAGTCGACTCGAAGGTTGCTGCAGGTCCAGGCGCTGTAATGTCGGTATCAGTCCTGGTTCTGGCTTGGAGCATACGACCATCTTTGTTAACGTCCCAAAACACGATAGACGAGTCTTCATAGCCAGTCATCACAAATGTGCCGGTGGGGTGCCAAGTGGCTTGCGTGAGTCTCGGTCTGCGGACCAGGTTGCTTTTGTTCATGTTTCCATCGCCACCCGGGGCGTTTGGCGGAATCTCGTAGAAATAGAATTTAAGAGCCTTGGCCAGCTTGAAGCTGTAGATAGCGGCACCGTGTGCGTAGCCGATCAAAAGCGTACCAACATCACGCGGATGTAACTGTAGGCTCACCACCGGAGTGGCTTTCGCCCGAGGGTCCATCTGGGTCCATTGGTTGGTAATCTTGAAAGGAGCGAGGTTCTCTCGGTCCAGATCATATGCCAGCACATCACCAGTCTGGATGCCGATGAAAGCATAGTCAAGTGCAGGATCAGTGGCCAGGGCAGTGACTGTGCCGTAGATCGTATGATGGACAAGCAGTTCTTGGCTCACCATGGAGTAGAGGGAGAGTTCATTCTTGCTGTCCAGACAGACCAGCTTGTCGGCACAGAAGTGCAGGGTCTTGACCGCTGTACCCCGAGCAGGTAACGACAGGATGACCTGGATTCGGTTCCGACCGAAGATGTAAATTTGGCCGGGTCCATATTGGCTGTTGCGGGTGCCTACGGCAAGCAATGACTGGACGGGATCGTAGGCCAGAGCAGAGACTTGTGAATTTACACCATATCGGAAGAGGTCATCAAGCATAAATGCCTCGGGAGTGAGACCGGCAGACAGATCGTTGCCAATGCCAGCTTGTTTGCCTCGGAGCAGACTGGCCATCTTGAGCTGGTATACGGGCCGTCAGCCCTACGAACGGCCTGTGTTAAAGATCAGGGTGGTATTGAAGGCCACGGGCTTAATAGACTCCGATAAGGTCTCGAGAGGGGGTTTGAAATTGTTGTATCAAGGCACTGGCCAGCTGTTTTAAGATGAGGAATCCGAGCTCTGCTAATATTATTGTCAAGACATGCCAGCGCAACTCGTCACTTGGCGGGTTTCGTCGTCGGTTTCTGCCTTGGATGCCTCAGGTATTGAGGATGCACGTGCAAGTACAAATGTACTTTACGCGGGTCGCGCTTGCAGCGTGCGCGTTGACCGCTCTCTACTGCCACTTTCTCAAAACATAGCAACCGCAACCCCACCGCCTTGCTTTTGACCGTCTTCCTCTCCCTACACAACACTTCTCGCCACTCACGACTACAATTAAACTCGTCTTGCCATCAGACAAAGCATCCAAAGCAACACAGCAACACCACACCACTCATCAAACTACACAACCAGCACATCACACACCATGGCTACCGGTATGCATCCCCTCCTGCTCTCGTTTGCGACAATCTTGTCTTGAATTATGCTGACCTCCAACAACAGTGAGCTTGCTCAACGTCTCCGTCAGGAACAACCCTGCTCCTTTCAACGCGCCCTACGAGTTCGAGATCACCTTCGAGTGCCTTGAGCCTCTGCAGAAGGATCTCGAATGGAAGCTCACCTACGTCGGCTCTGCCACATCGTGAGTCTACCCTTGTTACCTCCTCAAATTGGAACTTACGCCTCATGGATTGCAACATTTCTGACACCACACCCTCAGATCTGAGCACGACCAAGAGCTCGACTCCCTCCTCGTTGGTCCTATCCCCGTCGGCGTGAACAAATTCATCTTCGAGGCCGACCCTCCCAACACCGCTAACATCCCCGCCACCGAAATCCTCGGCGTGACTGTCATCCTGCTCACCTGCTCGTATGACGGCCGCGAGTTCGTGCGTGTCGGCTACTACGTCAACAATGAGTACACAGACGAGGCTCTCATCAACGAGCCGCCCGCCAAGCCCATCGTCGAGAAGGTCCGCCGCAACATCTTGGCCGAGAAGCCGCGTGTGACTCGCTTCGCCATCAAGTGGGACAGCGATGAGAGCGCTCCTGCCGAGTACCCGCCCGAGCAGCCCGACGTTGATGCTGCTGAGGACGACAGCGCGACATACGGTGCTGAAGAGGAGGAGCTTGAGGGCGAAGAGGAGGAGGGTTTCCCTGAGGGTGGCGAGGCCGCTGCTCTTGGCGCTTCCGTCGTCGCTCCCAAGGTCCCTGGCGATGATCACGACATGGAGGGCGCTGAGACCAACGGCAAGGACGACGATGAGGAGAGCAACGCCGGCTCTGAGGACCTCGAGGCCGAGAGCGAGGATGATGAGGAAGAGGACCTCGAGGACGAGGAAGGCGAGGAGGAGGTTGAAGGTGAGGACGTCGAGATGGACGATGGCGCCGAGCCTACCAACGGTAGCACCGAGCAGGCTTCGAAGGAGGCACCCGCACAACAGCTTCACCAGGCGGACGTCATGGTCCACTAGGTGACCTGACCAACAGGTCAGCAAGATTGGCGGATTAGTGAGTTCGCACTCCTAACCCTAGCCTGGATTTCGTTTTGGGTTATTCTCTTTGCTCATTGTTCTGCGGCATATGGTTGGGAGACTTGGTTATGGATGTACGGGTTTGGATGATGATGAGAACGAGTGAGCTTAGCGAGAAAGCCGCATAGCATGGCAGTGATACCACATGGAAGTTTCTTCACCTTCACAGTTGTTCTTTATTTTAATCTCAGGTATTCCGACAGATAAGCATTAGATCCTTGTCTCAGTCGCTGCTCATGCCGTTCAAATATACACTAGTGCGTGGCATAGTGCTAATAAGGTCTCTAGCAGCCTCAATTGAACGGCGGGCGCTTGACACGGAAAGTAGCTGGGCATAGCTGCATGGCTGATTGGCAGTTTCCAACAGTCAACGACACGCAAGTCACCTGACCCTGCCAAAGCTGACTCGCGATCGTTTTGCATATTGGGGGGTTCTTGACTTCTTCACGCCAGCACTGCGTAAATCGAAGCCTGAGAGCAACTATAGAATCTCATCATCCTCCATTTATTGGTGGCATCCAAGCAACTCTAAGCAAGCTACACTACAATTATCCCCAGTCATGACACATGTTTAGGAATCCCGGCTCCACAATGGACCTCCTCCGTATTCCCTATTGAAGTGGATGCATACCACTATGCCACTATACATGATTAACTTACTCGCGTAAATTGTCAGAAAGCCAAAACATTACTTCCATCAATCAACCCCGCCTTCTAATACATATAGCGCGCAAACGCACTTGGTCACACTGCAAAAACGCCAAGTCCGGGTAAATACCAAAATGCATCAACTTGAAACCTCCAACCATTTCGAGGCGTTTAGCGATGGAAAGAGTTTCTAACTTAAAGGAGGCCTCGTCCTCTATGTAGTTGATCCTCTCGATTCAACAATTTATCGATCACGACAAAACAGTAGCGCAGATCACATTCATACTCTAGCAAACATGCGTGTCATCCAGAGCCTGCTCGCCCTCTGCTCAGCAGCCTCGGTCTTCGCTGCACCAACAGCGACCTTGGAAACTCGCCAGGCGTCCCTCCAAGGGAAGAACCTCCGCGTGTTGCCTCTAGGCGATAGCATCACCGTAAGTCCAACAATCAAGATCCAACGAAGCCAGCCCGTTCCAGGAACCAGCACAACTCTAACTTGATCAAACAAAAGTATGGTTTCGGCAGCTCCTCTAGCAACAGCTATAGGCAATTCCTGCTCACCTCTCTGACCTCCGCCGGCGCCAAAGTCGACTACGTCGGCACCGTGATGAGCGGCACAATGTCCGACAAGGACAACGAAGGCCACCCAGGCTGGCTCATCGACCAGATCTCCGGCGCGGTCAACACCGTCGCCAACGCCGGCATCCAGCCCAACGTCGTCCTTCTGCACGCCGGCACCAACGACTGCAACACTTACGGCTGGGAGGATGCGCACAACCGTCTCGGCAAGTTGATCGACAACGTCGTGGCCAAGTGGCCGCAGGCAGCCGTCGTGGTGGCGAAGATCATCCCGGCCACAAGCGCGAACACGAATTCGAACATCAAGTCTTTCAACTCGAAGGTGCAGGGTATCGTTGACACTCGTGCAAAAGCTGGCAATAAGGTCAGCGTGGTGGATATGTTCTCTGCTCTCAGCACGGCGACGGATCTTAGCGATTCGCTGCACCCGAATGACTCTGGTTTCAAGAATATGGCTGCTGTTTGGTTCAATGGATTGAGCGCTGCGAATGAGAAGGGTTGGCTTTGAAGGGCCCGATAGGAATTGAGGTAAATATTGCGGTTCTTGCTTGGCCAATTCGATTAGAGTCTTAGATGCTCGATTGTTTCATCAGCCGTATATCGATGGTATGGGTAGCCATGTGGGAGACCACACCCGTTGATACTACCTCAAGAGCTGTTGAGATCACCGTGAGTAGACTCATGCGCAGCGATTCGTGGGGCTGATAGAATAGATGCAGTTGTATGCGAGCACACGGGTCTTCCCGGGCTCTCTTCTTGTTTGAAATCTGAATAGTATCTGTTTGGGTGTGCTGTGACTAATGATTCAATGCCTAGATATTCTTCTCTCAACATTTCGCCTGCTTAGAGCGTCGAACCAACAGTATCGATAGACACACACCACCGATCAGAAAGAACACCAGGTTCAGCGCTATGCTGACCACAGGCGACGTAGCCGACGAATTCACGCCGTATGCAACACACCGGCCCAAAGATTCAACACCTCTAACCAGCGCGGCAAGATGGAAAGCGTCGCCAACTGTGTCCGTGAGAAAAGACGCCGTCCAGTATAAATACGTTTGTGCAGCCTGCATAGCAACGAACAGTAGCACAACACTCATTGCACGACGAGCGAAACCGTCGTCGCTCCAGTCAAGTCGTGGGCCAGAGTAGTCGAGGACTGTCACAGCGAAGTATATCCAGGTCGCGATGCAAAGCCCAAATACTGTTATCGTCAACAGCATTAAACGTGATGTGCTTCGCGATCGTTTGCGGTCTGCAAGAATGGCGATGACCGAAGAGCCAATGACGGAGGCGATTGCTGTCAGGAGGGACGTGAGGGCTTGGCCACGCACCGAGAAGTTTTTGTTGACGAACGTGTGGGCGAAGCTGTAGTAGAAATATGCGAACCAGGCGAATGGGATGATTAGCAGGACGCCCGGCTGACAGATCAGCTTTCCCAGGCGGCGGTACTCGAGTCGATACGTGCCAGAATGCTCCAGATGGACATGGTCGCCGTTACTATGGACGACTTTGTTTGTCGGCGATAGGAGCAGGGCGATCGGGACAGCAAGGCACATGATCGCCAACGTGACATGATACACCTCGAACCCAACACTCCCAGCCTTGTTGTCGTGCGCACTGAGTCCTAGATTGATCGAAGACGAAACAATACTGCCCATCTCCTTAAAAGCAACCCAACAAGTGATGCTCCGCCCACGCCACTCGTCGCGAGGACATCCAATGATGAGGGCTCCCTCTGTTGCCCAGAACAGTCCGCTGAACAGTCCACGGAAGACCGCAGCGAGGATCAAAAACCACTGGATGCCATACTTGGTGTTGCAGTATACCGCCGCGCCGAAAAGGGGATCTCCGCAGGTTCCGAGTGCAAGCATCCACTTGACGCCCAGAAGGGTTACAATGGGGCCGCCGAACGTGCAGACGATGCCCATGAGCCCGAGGTTGATTGCCGTGGCGGCATTGGCGACATATGGCTTCCCCTGGCTAGCACCGCCAAGTCCTTGCAGGGCATTGAAGCTCCCGATGGTGCAAAATGCTGTGCAAGAGACGAGAAGGACTTGTGTTGAGACCGAGCGGAAGCCGAAAGGAGACGAGCGTCCCTCTGTCTTGGGCTCATTCGAGAGTTCTTCGTCGATAAGCATGATGGGTCTGTCGAACTATAGAGAATGTGTTGTTATCTGATGGTCGAAGATATCAGATCAGAAGGGAAGAGGGAAATCCCCCCAGCGTACTTGACCTCTTCCCGGCATAGCCGACGCATACTCTCGTAAACTGCACCCTTGCTCCACGTCACCAAATCGTTAGACGAGGGATATTCGTGAGCAGGTACGGCCCGATGTTTTCATACCACATAGTTGGTCGGTCAAATGCACAGACTAATGGAAGTACATTCCGCATGTGCCGCTGGGACCGTTGTAGCCGCTCGTATCAGCACAGAATAGTTAGTAAAGTGCCTGCGAGGGTTTATAAGTGGGTGTTGTATTTAGCGATCGCTCCGAAAACCCTTTCGATTGAACATGAATGTGATATCTTGGGTGTTGTTCATCATGCTCGAATCGCATGTCAGGACAGGGCCATGTCTGCCATCCGCGTGAGTACCATTGTTCCGCCTTTGGGTTCTTTCTTTGCGGGTACAGAGTCCAAAAAAATCCTGTGAAATTGAAATTGTATCATATCCCACGCCTCATCAACTGAAAGATAGGCTACTCGTAGCTGGTATGCGTGGTTAAAAGGACGTTGCGAACTCAGGTAGAAAGTTTACGACGCGCTTTCTGGAAGGCCGTTTTGAAAGTCTCTTTCGCGTGCGTGCTAGGATTTAGCAGAAAGTGTTTTCACATGACCCCCATTCTGTGTCTTAAAATAATACTCTAAGCGTCTAAGTTCGAAGTGCTATACTGTAAGTAAGTTCTTGAAGTCGGTTATGCTTTCCAATTTCTTTCGTTGTTGTAGAATTTCAACGCCGGTACTCAGAGATCTGGCCTTGTCAGCTTTGTCGGCTTGCTCAACGATCATCACTTTTGAAAGAGAGGGCTCAGGTACTCCTGGGAAATGCAGTACCAAACCAGGAAACGCGCTCTCATAACACCAGCAAAACGATGATTTGTATCAAGAAAGATTCCTGCGTTCTCAGATGTCGTGGTGTTCGCGGAGATGCCCGCCCTCGTTTCGCTTCACACAGAGAAGGACAGAATCGGACGGAAGGATTCAAGCTTGCAGGAAATGAGGGGAGAGCAAGGAACGTGCATTTGTAGTGTGGTATTTTAGTCACTTACTGTTCGGACGTCACTTCACTTTCATGAGCTCTATATGAACTGGAAAATCGTTCATAAATTTGTTTGTGTGAATACGACTCTTAGCGTTTGGTCTCTCTGCATAGAGAAGGGTACATGATGCGTAACATTAGAGAGGGGAGGCGCATGTGCATCTGTGTCCAACAGGAAAGAATGCCAACGACACCACTACGAATCGCAGATCCAGTGATATCACAGATACAGGAGCGAGAGAAGGGTCTGGAAAGATCTTTCATCTTCATTCAGGAGACAACTATCTAACCAGCCATCTCTAGGATCTCTTTCACACAAAATCCTTTCACGCCTTGCCTTCTTTGGAGGCAAGCGTGCCTGGGATATCTCTAGCTGACATGCAAAAGTCGTAGTCTCGCGCCGGAGAACTTCTTCCAAAAAGTGATGCCCACCTCTTGCTGCTGTAGTTGCAGATCGCGCAAAAGGAAATGGAGGAAAAGCAAAAGCTGAAACAACGACGAAAATGCCAACCATCGGCGACCAAAAAGGCAACGCCTTCGCAAACGATGAAGCGCTGGCGTATAGCCTTGCGCAGAAAAACCTGAACGCCCTTGCTGATGAACTCCCAAAAGGAAAAGGAAAAAAAAAGATGAACTGGTCGAGCAAATAGGAACGTGGTAAGCAAGAGCAGTGCTCAAGGCTTTACACTTCCTCCCGCTGGCTGACACCGCCGCGGCTGCGGCTCTTGCTGAGTGTTCCGCTAGTGACGGAGCTGAGGCGGCGACGCTTCTCAGAAAACCACTCGCGGGTCATCTGTCTGTGCTTGCTGTAGATGGACATGCCCATGCAGCAGGCGCTGATGAACATGCAAGCGCCGCTCCACAGCTGCACAGTGCGGAAGTCGTTGGCGAACTCCGTGATCAGGTGACCTGCGATGACGGGACCTGTAAGAGCGAAGACGGCAGCGCAGGAGTACATCATGCCGGTCCACTGGCCGAGTTTCGCTTGCGCGGCGGGGTCAGGTCCGAGGATGTGTGCGACTGAGGCAGGAGGAAGGCCGATGACGGCACCGGAGAAGACACCAAAGACGACGACGAAACCGAGGGCGGCCTTGACGGTGTCGGCTAGAGTCCAGAGGATGAGAACGAGGAGCGATGCAACTGTGGTGACGAAGCAGTGCACATTCATGGCACCGAAGTGGTCGCAAAGGTAGGCTGAACTGAGACGACCGATAGTGGAGGTGGCGTTCATAATACTCAGCAACCAGAAAGCACGCATGGCGTCAGGGTGTGTGTCGGCATCCACAAGAGGTCCACCACCGCGAGCATCATCTTTGTAGCCGATGCCAGTCTCGGCTGCCCACTCCTCGAGGTTGAAGAAGACAGCGTAGAAGCCGAAAAACAGGAATGCAATCGCGGCACAAAGCCAGGCGAAGGAGTGGTTGCGGAAAGCCTGGGTGTCAACCCAGACGCTGACTTTCTTCCAGGTCTCTGGCTTGCGGAAGAGATGTGCTGGGTTTGGTCGCGCAACAAAGATTGCAAGCAAGCAGGTTGCGGCAGTCAGAGCAGCAGTATATCGCTGAGCATTGTTGAAGCCAACTTCTTGGATGAGAGTCTTAATCACCAGAGGGTAGATCAGACCTGCAATACTGGCGCCTGAAGCGACCATACCGATGGCAAAGCCCTTCTTTTTCCTGAACCAGGTAGCGACGACTAGACAATTGTTAGTGAGTCGTGACTCAAAGCTTGGACGTCTCCGGTACATACCTTGCGAGCTTGTGACGAAGAAGCAAGCCATACCGAGGCCAGTAATCAGACCCTGGGTCAACCAGATCAGGCCATAATTGCCTTGGCCGTAGCCACCATCGCCAACGGAGACACTGAGCAGGAATTGTCCGAGGACTACAAGCACAGAGCCGGTGATGATAAGCGTCCTGTGGTATCCGGCATCGAGGAAGCGACCGACGGGTGCCGAAAGAAGTAGAACGATGAAAGACTGCGTTGAGCCGATCAGGTTGAAGAGAAGGATGTCTTGTCCTGGTAAGAGATGTTGCATGTAGTAGGAAGCATATGTGCCGTATGCGTTGACGATACCCCAGCTGTTGAACATGCTGTGATAGAAAGGTCAGCTGGCGTGAACGACAGGAGGATATGGAGCTGTATCATGATAACAGCTGAGAGATGAGCACTCACAGAAGAAAGCCACCGAGCAAGCAGGCGTACGCTCTCCATTCAGTCGGCCAATTAGGCTCAGCTTCAGGATATAGGTTTCTCTCAGAGGCCACGGACAGCGAGCGCATGGCCTCGAGAGGCGGCCGTTCCAGCATGTCATCAGGAGCGACATTGTCATCTTCACGCTTAAGATTGTCCTTACTAGGGACACGCGAGAGATCTAACGAAGTCTTCTCAGATGTGAAGCGAGACTCGTCGCCAAAGGTCAACTTAGGCTCGACGGGTTCTTGTTGCGGTGCCATGGCGGCGGTACTGGAAGGTGGCAGAAGGCGGACCGCGGGTCGGGGTCAATGGGTAGGCAGTAGGTCTGAGCGAGGGAACGGTGACGATGGTGTGGCCAGAACGACACGATTGTGGCGTCGTAACGGGAGTGCAGAGGTGAAGAGAGAGAGTACCAGAGAGAGTCGAACGTCTGGACCGTGGGAGTAGGTAATAAAGGGGGATGATGTGACGGGAGTGCGAATGGGAGGGCGAGCTGAGACTATATCTATGCTTCTGGCTCGCAGGCATATATACATATAATGCCATCCAGCAGCAGCCCAATCCCAAGGTGCCCCCCGCGATGACCCGCCCACCCCATCTGTGCTTGCCCATCATGGGCTCCGACAAGGAGGTCGCACCTTCCCTACGCCGCCTTCGCAGCCTCTCTGGCTGGCATGGCATGGCATACCGGTGCGTGCACGCAGAGAGTCGCGGGCCAAGCGTTCAACATGCATTCGATGGGCCGCCACGAGTCATCACCGCCGCGTGCTGCGCAGGCCGACCGCTCAGCGGCAACGGACGACTATGACTAGGTTACGACAAGAGCAATGGCAACGGCGTCGCACACCCAAGGTCAGTTGGCAGCAGGTAGCATGTGTGGCCGGTTTCACATTGGCTTGGGTGGTGATGAGATGCACACGCGCCCCCGTGCGCAGCGGTGCGCAGTGGTGGGTCGCCGAGCGCAAGTGATGTGCACGCAGTGGATAAAGAAAGCGCAAAAGTATCACCACTCGAGCCACTCCTCGAGCTAGAAGCACGCAGGCACGCTGAAGGTAGGCAGATAGACGTTTGGGCAAGCACGGAAGAGACCCACGGGTGAGGTTGACTGTGGAGCCCCGCTGGCGCCGCCAAGACGACTTTCAACAGCCCCTGCCCTGCTTTTCCCTTATGTATGTAAGCACACAACTCTCTGGCAAGACAGCGTCTCGTCACCCATGACTTAGCCAAGGGCCGTGTGTGTACCGGATGCCTTTTGCGGGTGGCTGGCGCGGCACGCCGCTGTGCTGCCACGACTACGAGTGGACTGCCAGTGGACGACCTAGGGGTGCTGTTTACTGGGCGCTGGGCACATACTGGGGCGGTGGCGTGCTTGGAAGTATGGGAGGAGCGCAAAATGAGTGAAGGATGATTATGCTTACAGCGGGTGGCTGCTGCCCGCCGGGCCAGGGAGGGTTGAGGAGTGTAGCATGGCAGTGCAAAATGGTGCAACACGACGCCGAGAAGAGTTACAGTAAAAGGGGACTGACTGGATCGCAATCCGAGTATTCGATATTTGGATTTCTCCGTCACGCCGGATTGCAATTAGCTTCCTGTCTGCGAGCATCCCTCGCTCCGTTGGGCGCATCATCAGCACCCAAGGCATCTCTGATACCGGCCGAGTTATGCTCATGTCCGACCCGGCGGCATTTGACCGATGAGCGCATGGGCGAGACGAGAGATCAAAGAAAAAGGTCTTGGTATGGCTTGCCAAGGGCGCACGCCACGGCGGAAGATCTGCGCTTGACTTCGGGGCCGGAGTGCTTGTGGGAAGACAGCAGCAGAGCAAACGGAAGCAAGATAACGGCAAGCTTCCAATCCTTGCGCAGCTTGCACGCCGTATTCAAGGGTCAAGGGTGTGTATAGATTGGTCTGGAGGCATGGGATGATGACATCCTTGCAAATAGTGGATGCATTTACATCATTATCGTCTCAGTCCATGACGACGACGACGACGACGACGACGACAACAATGAGGACCAGATCAGATGTTTGTTGAGGCGTGCTGCCGTTGCTGCGCCTCATGCTGGTGACACGTTCTGATTAGTTAGCTGATAAGCTTTGATGGCACAGATGTATGGATTGGTGTTAGGGGTGAAGATCTCCCTTCGAAGATGCCCCCACGCTAGGTGGCTATCTCATCTCATCAAGATTAAAACTCTGCGCAGAACAACTGCCAGTTCCAGAGCGTCGGGCAGATAAGCACTGACGCCGCCACTCTGCCATTCGACACTCAATACGGCACTACCCCAAACGGCCCCAGACAGATAACCCCGGATGATCAAAGCGTTTGGGTCGGTCGGCATTTGGCCGGTTTCGAGGTCGCCACGCCTAGTGTATCATGTTCTCGTCTCGAACCATCACTACCTGGACATCGCGCTGAATCCTCTACCTCTCAACACCGGAACCTAATCCAGAAGCACCCTAATGAGCCTGAGTGATGCTACAGTACCTTCACGGACGCAAGATCTTCCCGCCTGCGCCCGCATGCCTTGGCGATATCAGCCCGAGTGCGCAGAAATCGTCTAATGCAGTGATCGACAGCCAACGACGATTCGTGTCATGGCCGCCCTGGAAATTCATCGGTGCTGGCGGAGATGGCGCCTCGCGGTCTAGCTTCAAACTCCGCACTACTACGTTGTATCTCAGCGGCAAGAGTGAGCGCATTATCAATCTACGCATAACGATAGCACCGTATTGAATGCTGAGTAGAACTGCACTTCAAACCATGACTCAATGGCGAAAACGAGCAGATCATGGGCTGTAGGTCGACGATAACAGCATACCACAGACTGTAGTAAATCAGAGCTTAGACACCAGCATCTCAGTGGTAGTAGGGACTTTGGAGCCGGGACCGCGAGAGCGCCTAGAAATCCAAACACTGCTTGCGTTTGCTGACTGACGCCTCGACTCGACTAATGCGGAGGATGTGCGGTCTGGAGTCCTTCTCCACACTCAAGACGTCGGGGTGATCCACTTACGACCAAACATGTACGCGGCCAATGGCTCGGCAAAGTGGTTCTTGAGCAGTGGAGGTGCGTCTTGATAGGGTCTCACGCTTGACTCACGGCGGTAGGATGAGGATGCGGGTACGCGTTACCGTGGCTGTCACGTAGGTGGAGACACGAGCAGCTTGCTTGTCGACTCCAACGTAGGTGGTGAGTACTAATCTTGTTGCCTGTAACATCAAATTCTCTCGGCAGGCTGGGCTGTGTTCAGGAATGCCAACCCTCAACAAATGGTGTATCTCACTGGCAAACCTGGTTACATCACCCATCAATGCGGCGGATACCATCAGACAGGCTTCCGGATGCACAGGAGAGCAAGCAAACCCTGCGAAAATCGAAGTTTCTAGGGTATCGACAGATCTGTGGAGGCACCCAAGCATTCAGCCTCGCCGTGTCCAAGCAATTGCTGAGCATTCCAGCGCCCTTTTCACTTCGCGCCAACCGCCTTGCTCCCGGCGCATTCCCTGGCCTACCAACCATCTTACCCGACATCATAATTGGCCGCCTAGAGCTTCATCTTGCGTCTCCTGAGGCACCGTAGGCGGAGGCACAATGCCAAAGTCTTGCAACTCTCCGACAAAGTCCCTGAGCTCCTTGGCCTTGCCGTCGTCGAATTTGCGTAGGTTGACGTTAACCTCTCCTAGCAGATACGCCATCCAAGCGCCATTGTCGTTCTCATCTCTGGGTGTGGTGATAAATGTCCCTACCGTCCTATACCAGTGACGCCTGCCAACGAGATTGATGCTCCATTGGCCGAGTACTTGCGCCGCGTCTTCCATCCCGTCTCGCAGAAGTATCACACATGTCGCAGCTAATCGCGCGGCGAAATACGGATCTTCTGCCTGCGGCTGGCGTTCCGCCTCGTCTAGTACTCGGAGCGACGTGAGTGTATTCCATGGCGCCGGATATTCCTATTCTTCGTCGTCCGCTGCGGACTCCTCCGCGTCATCCAACGAAGGTCTTGTCGGTTCTGCGTGTTGCTCGCTCGGTGCTACCCCGTCATCAGTAGTTGCGTGTGCATCCTGCATCGAAGACGTCTTCGACTCCGTGTACCTCTGAGATACAGTTCCGGCATTCCCATCCTGCACCGACGACTCCGTCTCTCCAAGCCCACACCGCGCAGCAAAGTCCCGACCCGATATCCCAGCATCCTTCAGAGCAGAGGTGCCATTCGACCAAGCAGCGACAGGACCATCATGGTACACAACCACCCTCGCTTTCGTCCTGGGTCTCGGTGTATACTCGATATCCAATCGGTCAAAGTGCCCAAAGCAAGATGTCGATGTCTCAACCGCGGCTGCTTTGGCTGCCGACTGAGGAGCAGGGGGAGATTTCCATTGCGAGTCGCGGCGTAGATCAGTGCCATCTTCGCTGCTGCTTGAGTCGCTTCGGTCGGTGTCGTTGAAGGTGACTGGCTTTGGAGAGATCGAGGTCAGCTGCGGTCTTCACCAGCATGAAAGATGGTGAGGGATACCTACAGCGATCGCAGAATATCCGGCTGGTCTCTTGCGCACTGTCGGCTGTGCCATCCTCTGCTGCTCTCGCCACTCCTTCTAGTGTGACTATGTGGCCTCGTAGTAATGGTCGTTGCCGCTAAGAAGCTTTGTATTGTGGTATTACTGCTGAAAGATACCGTATGCCGTGTCACAGCAGCATCGACGTTGATGCCCTCGCATATTTTCGCATTGTGTAGATACTCCAGCACTCTTGCCAGTGTGCGATTTTATTTAGCTTGTGGTGAGTGCACCTCGAAGTCGCTGGCTGAGTAGGTAGGCGCCACTGTTGGGAAGCGTGAGCGACGAGTTACTTGACATGGCTGAAGCACGACGAAGAGATATTCACACCCTAGTGATGAGAGCAACTCGCTCTAAAACATTATCTTGATCAATATATACCACGCCGCTTACGTACGCCTTCATCAATCCATCACTTCACCTCACCTCACTGGCGTTCCAGTTCGCGAGATGCCGATCCGCCTTGCTCAAACAAAGTCACTGCACAGGTCCCCGAGGGAGTGAGCGTAACTGGCAAAGCAAAGCAAAGCTACTTAATGCGTGTTGCGCTCTCCATGTCATCAACAACTAAAAGTGATTTCTTTAGCCTAGCGGTCAACGCGCCACTTTGCCAAAAAAAAAGTTGTTCTACCAACCTCACGGGTTTTAGTCCCCCTGGTAGGGTGACTCTGGAGGTGTTCTCGCGGATTCGCAGTTACACAGTAAAGTTGCTCTGCCATGACATGAGGAAGGATTTTTTTTTGTTCCTGTTCTTTGACACATGGTTGGTCCTTGGCTATCTGTCCGTTGAACAGAACACCCACGATTCCGAGCGACAGACAAGTGTTACTGGGCTCTCTTTTCTCCTTTTTTAAGTCGGGCATTATAGCTGATCTTAGCTATCATGCAGAATAAGGTATTGAGTACTCACATGATCGAGTGATATATGGTGTTGCTGCTTCTTGTACCAAGGAAGGCATTATTAGAAGGAGTGAGTGAATGACCGAGCGAGTAACAGCCTGGGAGGAGTCAATCGGCGTCGCTAAAATCCAACCTGATAATCTAATGTTCGCACGAGGGACTCTAATTCCACGTAGACAGCAAGAGTACACTGCCATCCTCTCGCATCGCTCACTTGCGTTCTGGCTCGCGAGATGCCGAGACCTCTCGATCAAACCGAATTCACTGCCCATGGCTCGTCTCCGAGTGAGCTAGCCGACAAAGCAAAGTAATGTGTTCGATGCATGTTGCGCTCCCCATGCCATCAAACAACCGAAGCAGGCTCTCTAGCCTAGCGGTAACGCGCCACAAAGTTGTTTCCATCACACCTCACGGGTTTTAGTCCCACCAAGCTGTAGTGTCCAATCCTGCACGTATCTTGTGGATGTCATGTTTCTCCCCAGCGGGAAACACTCCCAGTTACTCAGTCGTAATTCGACACTATCAGCACTACTGAGGATCCCTTTTTTTTCTTGCTTTGGGCATTCATCAACGGCAAATGGGCTGGCGAGCTGCTGCATAGCGGGTAGTACTTTTCTTAAATGGCGGGATAGTCAGACATTACTGGTAGTTTGGTCAATGCACAAGCAGCGTAGTACGACATCTGACTACATCCTCTCTTCTTCTTTTTACTTGCATCGCTTTTCCACAATCTGCGCGCCATGCTCTGCATACTCCTCCTTGCTCACCCACATCTGGTGGAAGCTACCGAGACTGCCCAGCACGCTGCCACCGACGAAAGCGCCATACTTGCGCTCCACGCTGTTTGCGTTGGCAAGAACACGCACCCTGGGGTTGGGGTACATGGCCTGGATGTCCGCTTGCAAGCGCTCGGGGAGCTTGTCGATGAGCGAACCCGCGCCTGTGAGGATGATGTTGTTGAGCAGAACCGGTCTGGCGTCGACGTCGACGGCCTGCAGGGCCTTGTTGACGACGGAGATAATGGTCTGCTCGCCGGTGGGCTTCTTGGTCTTGTCGTCGAAGTACGCGGCGTTGTGGTCGAACAAGCCTTCCGCGACCTTGAAGCGCTCGAGGCCAAACACTGTGTTCCAGCCGTCGGGCATCTCGAAGGGCTTGGGAGGCATGTTTTTGACATAATCGCTGTTGGCAATGCCTCCTTGGCTCGCAGGTGACTCGAGACGTCCAGGGCCTTGCCACACTTGGACGACGCTTTCTTTGAAAGATGTGAGTACACGCTCCTCCTCGAGCTTACGGAACGAGTCGGTGGGAGGCTTGTCGAATGTCGCGTAGGTCGCGGAGCTGGGTGCGTTGGCATCGACTGGGGTCTTTGACTTGACCATGTAGTGTGGTACAAGAGGTACGGTCGGCTGGTTGTTGGCAAACATCATACGGATCTGTTCGTTTAACCAGTTGCCGGCGAGAGGTGTATGTTGCAAGCCTTGAGATTGGTTAGCATGATGTATACTCACAAATGGACATGAAGCTAGAACGCATGAGCAACTCACTCTTTTGCAGCACCATACCGTCCCACAGCGCGGTCACTGATGTGTTCAGAGCTCCAATGTCAACCACAAGAGCCGTGGCCTTGCTTTGTGAGTATCTGCAAGTCGTCAGCACTTAACGTCACCAACGAATACACAACCACGCACGCTGCTAGTTGACCGTTCTTAGCCAAGAAAAAGGCAGGTACACCCCAATCCTCCATGGCAATCTCAATGGTCTTCTGTCGCTCCTTTGCAGGATTCCATGCCGGCTCACTCATGAGGAGCGGGAACTCCTGCAATGGCTTCTCCTGCTCTTCCAGCTGCTCCATTCCCTCGTCCATGTTCGTATCCCCATTCTCGTCTTTCGTGTCGTTCAGTCCGTTTTTGCTAGGTGGAGTCTGTCGTGCGCCCGTAAGTCGTGATGTGATCGTGTACTCCCATAACTTCGTCGCCGTGTCCCAGTCCTCCACGATTCCTTCCGAGTTGTAAGGGTTCTTGATCTCGAGGTCCGCTCTGGGCAGGTGGATTGCGTTTTCGCCAAAGAAGCGCTCGCCGGTGGGCAGCACGCCGTAGCTGGTTGGGACTACAGACTTTGGCGTGTCTTCTCCGGCAAAGCCAGCGCGTGTGGAATGACTGCCGGGGTCGAGGATGAGGGCACCGATTTCATCTGAGAGCAAGAGTCAGACACATGTGTACATGGATAATTGAGCAGTTTACTAGAAGCATACCTCCGGCGTATTCGGCCGTGCCAGGTGCCTGAGTAGGAGGGATGGTTGCCATGTCGGCGTCACGTGGCGATTGCGATGTGTGGTATAATCAGAAACTCCGGACTCCAGTGCCTTGAAAGAGGTGGTCAATGGTCACGTGCAATGGTGATGGTGGATATGGCAGAGCGCGGCGCAAAGATGTTGGTGGTGGAATAAGGCGTGTTTCGCAGAGGGCCCAGTCGCGAAAGCGCAGCATTGCAGCAAGCACCAGCGGGCGCTAGCTAGCAACTCTATTTGGGAGGCCATCCTAGGCCTGTCTCCACGACCGAGACCACGTCGACGTCAACTTCGACAACCCTAAACTCGCGACAACTCTTGCAAGATGGGCTTCCTCGGCCGCCTCTACAAGGCCGAGACGCTGGATACTAGATTCGCTTCCAAGACTGGCCAACGACTACCAGATGCTAAGCCGTCAAAATGGAACACTCCAGAGTATTACTTCTATTATCTGTGCTTCCTGATCATCCCCTTTTTCATGGTGAAATCGGTGTATGATGTTTCTGGGCCATGGCACTCGAGCTACAAACACTACGAGGGCCTGTTGGAGCCTGGCTGGATACCAGGTCGTAAAGTCGACAACTCAGATGCTCAATACCGGGGTTTCCGTGAGAACATACCATATATGGCGTTAGTCCTTGTACTGCATCCACTGTTGAGAAGAGCATACGAAAGATTCACAGTAAGTCTCGCATCTTACAATAGCTGTGAATAAATTCTGACTGTTGAGTACAGAACACATCATCAGTCCAATCAGGTTCCGCCACGAAACTAGATGGATCAGCTGCCGTAGAAGCACGCAAGGAGTCTCGCATACGATTCGACGTTGGCTTTGCTGTGATCTTCATCCTGGCGCTACATGGAGTCTCTGCTGCAAAGGTGTTTGCCATCCTGTACGTCAACTATCAGGTCGCCAAAGCACCCCCCCGTCAATACGTTCCTGCAGCTACCTGGATCTTCAACATCTCGATCCTGTTTGCCAACGAGCTGTGCAATGGCTATAAGTTCTCCGATGCTGTCTCTCTACTCCTGCCCCCGCAGACGTCGAAAGCTGGCGATGCGCCGACAGGAAACTGGGGCGAATGGGTTGATAGCTACGGCGGTTTGATACCTAGATGGGAAATTCTTTTCAACATCTGCGTATTGCGACTTGTCAGCTTCAATTTTGATTACTACTGGAGTCTTGACCGAAGAGCTGTGAGCCCCGTGGAAGTAAGAAAGATAATCGCCATCACTGCAATGCGAAACGAAGCTAATGCACTTCAGAAGAAGAACATCGATCCCGCCAACTACTCAGAGCGCGAGAGAATCGACACCCCTCCCAGTCCACAAGACTTCAGCTTCCGCAACTACATCGCCTACGTCCTCTACTCACCACTCTACCTCGCCGGCCCAATCCTCACCTTCAACGACTACATCTCCCAGCAACGCTACCAGCTCCCCTCCATCAAACGCGAGCGCACCGCCCTCTATGCCCTACGCTTCCTCATCTGCCTCCTGACCATGGAAGTAGTCCTACACTACCTCTATGCCGTCGCCATCAGCAAATCCAACCCCATCTGGAGCGCCTACACGCCCTTCCAGCTCAGCATGCTAGGCTACTTCAACCTGCACGTCATCTGGCTCAAACTGCTCCTCCCCTGGCGCTTCTTCCGCCTGTGGTCGCTCATCGACGGCATCGACCCGCCAGAGAACATGGTGCGCTGCGTCAGCGACAACTACTCCGCGCTGGCCTTCTGGCGCGGCTGGCACCGCAGCTTCAACCGCTGGGTGACGCGCTACGTCTACATCCCGCTCGGCGGCAGCCGCGGCAGCAAAGTCCGCGCCGTGGCGAACTTCACCGCAGTGTTTACCTTTGTCGCGCTGTGGCACGACATCAACCTGCGCCTGCTGGTCTGGGGCTGGCTGATCGTGCTGTTCGTGCTGCCGGAAGTGCTCGCGACGCTGGCGTTCCCGGCGAAGAAGTGGGCAGACAGGCCCGAGCTGCACCGCGTGCTGTGCGGGCTGGGCGCCGTGGGGAATATTCTGATGATGATGGCGGCCAACCTGGTGGGTTTCGCGGTCGGGGTGGATGGGCTGAAGGGGCTGGTGGAGGGGATTGTGGATTCGTGGGGCGGGAGGGTGTTTTTGCTCGGGGCGTGCGCGACGTTGTTTGTGGGCGCGCAGGTGATGTTTGAGTGGCGGGAGGGCGAGAAGAGGAGGGGGGTGAATTTGAAGTGCTAGGTTGGGATTGGGATGTTGGCTGGCTGGCTGGCTGGTGGTGGTTGCTGTTTTTGTTGTGTAGGACATGCGGCCGGCAGATTGCACGTGTCGTGGAAATGGAAATGGAAATTTGTCTTGATCGCTATGTACGGGTATGGCTGTGAAGGTCGTCTCGCTCACTATCACAGCTTTTGCCGCAGTCTATCAGGCAGATCACGTGGCCAATTATTGAAGGCAGTTCCGACAAGAATGAGTTAGTTATCGAAGCTTGAATTTCGATTATATGGTTACAAGCGTCTTCCTATCTTCTCAATCACCGTGTGCCCGTGACAACCTCAACGCCATACTGGGCGTGCCTGAGTAGTGATTGTCTTGCTGTCCTTTCCAGCCGCCCTTTTTTTTCCTTTGCTCGATTCAACTCCAACTCAAGTCTCCAGCTTTCCACCCCAGAGACAAACAAAAAAATGACGATTGCAAGCCGCCTCCCCGAACGCCAACGCTTGTGATGTGACAAAATGCAAAATGCAAAAGAAAAAATGCGAATGTGATGCGATTGCGTGCCTAAAATCAGGCCTCTGCTGTGATCAATGGACCAGAACCATATGAGGTGGGAAATCGCCGGTCGGATGCAGTGGCGGTGTGCAGTTCTTCGCTACTCTTGATTGAGAGCATACGAAGGGTGGCACCGTAAATCGTTTGAAGAAAACATGCTCAGTCCTCTCACTTCTCATTCACAGTGCCAGCCAGCTTCTTGCCGACTTCGTAGCTGCTGATCATGATCGCACAGGCCGGTGCGACCTTCAGGCACCTTGCTGTCCAGCCGCGGAAGAGACCGGACATGCCCTCCTTGCGGTAAATGTGCCACAGAAAACGGGGCATAGTGCGGTTCTCAGGAAGATCTTTGGCTCGTGCAGCGCCGTCCTGTAGCACAGTCTGCTGACGTGTTTTGCCAACGTCGAAGGGCGTGGTGAAGAAGGCGGCAATACCACCCGATGCGGCACCGGCGATGAATGAGTCTGCCAGGACCGTAGTGTGAGAGAGCTCACTACGGCTGCGCGCCCGACCTAGCACTGAGTGCGGCTCAGAAGCTTCGCGTGCTTGATGCAGGCGCTCGCGGCCGTATTCGTAGCCCCACCAGTAGAAGGCTGAGAAGGGAACATCACGCCAGAGGGTGAGGGTTAGACCTCGCCAAAGGGAAGAGTATCCGTCTGCCGCAACAACATCACGCATGCCAATAAGTGTTGAACGCATGACACCCTTCTCCTGCGATTGAGTGGCCTGCATGCGGGTGCGGAGCATCTCAATCGGGCTAACGACAATGGCAGCCGCGATGCGTGCAACGGATCCTGCAGCGAGTGGAGCATAGTTGTCTGATATCCTGCCAGCCATAGGACTCTTGGGGCTTCCTCGTAGCCAGTCGTAGCCAGCAAAGTAGATAACATTCGCAGGCACAGCCATCATAAGTGTTGGGGTGAGGCCTCTCCATAGGGTCAAGATGCCCTCATTACGAGTGATCTTGCGCAGGCCGTCAATGGTGGAGTTTATGGTGCGACGCTGGGTCTCTTCTGCCGCACAGTCAGAGGCTGCGGCAGACATTGCCGGGCTCAAGGCAGCAGCAGCAGAGGGTGAAGGCGCGGCAACGCAGAATTGGGACTGGTTTTGCACCCAGAAGACATCGCGACAGCAGGCACTCACGCCAAGGTCGGGTGGGAGCTGAACGAAGGAGGGCAGACGGATGGAGGGAGACGGACTTGGTTGAGCTTGCAGGCGCACGCGGACAACGTCAAGAGGTGTTACTGGGAGGGAGTGTCAGTGAGTGTTGAGATATGCTGGATGACCAGGAGCACAATGGGGTTTAGATGCACTCGCTAGAGTGACATGCTACATACCCAATAATGAGGTCAGAAGGGACCCTGTAGTGGCCGAGAGCATCTTCTGTGTGATTGAGGTGGTGACTTCGACCGGCTTGCCGATAAGGTTGGGTTCGGCGGGCATGTCGAGGGCACCATTGCCAGACGGCGAGAGTATTCTGTCATGCGCTTGTCCCTGTGTGTGTAGCGACGCCATCTCGTGCCTATCAATCTTGATCTTGTCCTCCTTTTGCTGTTCCGCGTCAGCCAACCAACGCGGGGAGCTGTCGTCTCAGGGAGGTCCAGGTGGTGGTGGTGGTGGTGGAAGTGCGTGCAGTGGGGTATGTCGTATTGCGGATGTCGGGAATCTAGTATAAGGGTGATGCAATTGCCAATGCGATGGAAATGAGGCTGGTGGCAGTCGTATGTGTGAGAGTGTGTACGTACAGTAAGGCGCAAAGGCAAAGGCAAAGGCTCTCTGCAACAAAAGCCATCCATACCTGCGGCCAAACGCGGGCCAAAACTCATGAGCGTCACCCCAAAATCATACCTAGCGCATTCGCAGTAGCGCATCTCTCTCCGCAATCGGAAGATGCTGAGAGATAAGGGCTGCACGTGGAAGAAGCATTTCTCGCCACTGCACCCACCACCTTACCAAAAAGATTTACAGTAAGTAGCAATACCGATCTTGCAGAATAAATGATCAGATCAGCACTGTGAGCTCATGTTGGCAGATCGGCTGTTCCTAGATCTATGAGGCGACTCGAAGGAGAATTCACAAATATTTGTAAGAAAGCATGAGTCGTCCCATGTGAGACCACGTGTTTTTCCTTTCTTGTACTGTACTGTCAGGATCGAGGCTCGAGCCCAGTGTCTTTCTAATTACCTTCTATCCGTGGGGCGAGACTCGGCTACATATCACTTTTTTTTTATCTGATCCGGGCCACGTTCTTGCGGTGTCGTCACCGAGAGACCGTAGGAGCAGCGACCGCATGAGCATCGCCCGACGAGAGCCTTTGTTGAAAAGGACGGATAATGGCCTGCCGCACATGATAAACACCCTCACGCAACCTGCATTTGAGACAAACATGATATTCACGTGACACCCAAGGATATCCGCAAACCCAAACACAACCAACCCACACGATGAACAACGAGCCTGTCCCCGAAAACGCGGCTGAGCTCGACGCCTTTCGACGCAGATGGCGAGAGGAAGTGCAGTCGCGCAATAGAGAGCCTCAAGTTCTTCAAGCTCCTCAAGATCCATCATCGCCCGAAAGACTGAGACCACAACAAAGGAGGAAGAGCACTGTACAAGCCCGAACAATCGCCTCTGTCTCAGCACCCACCAAGAAAGTAGACGAGTTCGAGAATGAAGAACTGGCTCCAAAACCATACCATGACTTGCCAGACAAAGAGGAAGCTCTCAAGCTGGGCGTCGAAGGCCACGAACTTGAGAGAGCAAAGCTTTTCCAAGAGCCCAGCTCAGCCTTAGAACATTACGAGAAGGCCGTCGAGAAGGAGACTCACGGCCAGCTTGGAGACAGTCTGAAGCACTATCGAAAAGCCTTCAAAGTTGGTCCCACTCTCCTCTCATTCATTCTTCCACTGTAGACATCATGCTGAGGTAGGTCGCAGCTCGACGATAATGTGCACGAGCACTACAAGAAGAAGCATTTCCCTGCGTCCATGTTCACAAAGCCGAAACCTGCTCCAACAGCGTCAACATCTACTTCTTTAAACCAGACAAAAGCATCAGCCTCACAAGAAACAGCCCCTCCTGCCATACCAGCAACCCTCAAAGAACTCGTCGATGACTTCTCACAACTCCGAATCGAGCCTGAGCCGCCAGAGACAGACTTCTCGCCACAGAAGCCATGTCCGCTAGCTGAGATCCCAGAGGAAATCCTCTCGCACATCCTCTTCGATTTGGCCGTCGCAGACGTCGCCTCCTTCGCCCGCATGGCCCAAGTCTGCAAACGCATGGCCTACCTCGTCCTCACCGAAGAAAGCATCTGGAAGCGCGTAACCCTCGGAAACGAGTGCGGCTTCGCGGCGATGCGCTACGACTACGCCACCACCATCGAAGGCCAGCCCCTAGAAGACGCCGACGACACCGTCCCCCGCTACCTAGGCTCCTACTCAGACGACGAAGTCGAAGACCTCGAGAAATCTCCCATCGTCACCGACCCAGCCACCCGCTCCCTAACCCACACCCTCTCCCTCATCCCCAAACCCTACCCCTCCTGGCGCCAAATGTTCCGCTCGCGCCCACGCCTCCGCTTCAACGGCTGCTACATCAGCACCGTCAACTACAACCGGCCCGGTGCGCACTCCAGCAACAGTCTCGCCTGGGGAGCTCCAATTCTAGTCGTCACCTACTTCCGCTACCTGCGCTTCTTCCGCGACGGCACCGCCATCTCGCTGCTGACCACCGCCGAGCCCGTCGACGTCGTCCACCACCTGACTAAAGAGAACCTCGACCCCAAGACTCGCCCAACAGGCCTCCTCCCAGGCGCAGTAATGAAAGACGCGCTCAAGGGCCGATGGCGGCTATCCGGCCCCACGGCGCTCCGGACTGCCAACGACAATGACAGCGCCACTGGAGAAGACGTCGAAGCCGAGGGAACCGTGCACATCGACACGCAAGGCGTCGTGCCGCGTTACACGTATCGTCTAGAGCTCGGGCTGAGCCACGCGGGCAAGAGCGCGCGCAACAACAAGCTGAGCTGGAAAGGCTTTTGGAGCTACAATCGCCTGAGCGACGACTGGGGCGAGTTTGCGCTGCGGAACGACAAGCCGTTCTATTGGAGTCGGGTGAGGAGCTATGGGGAGGGCTGGGATTAGAGAGTGCTCGAGTAGCGTGGCTGTAGGGAACGCGTGCAGATTGCATTTGGGGGGGGCGATTTATCAGAAGATGCAAACCAGCTCATGTAACAAGGGCGATTTTTCCCAAGCCAAATATTATTACAGAGCTCGTGCGGTGTTCTTGCGTGCGAACAGTTCGAGGGGTTTTTTCCCCAAAGTCAAAATATCATCACTGTGCGATTTGTGCTCGAAGATCGATATGTCCATGCGTGGCATGTTTCACGAAGCGCACTACGGTTACAGCACTTGCAAGACGTTCAGGTTCGAGTGATCAAAAAAGATCCTAAGTATAGGTATCAAAATTGCAAAAGGTGCCACAGTGCTGGGTCGCTTCTCAATGTCGCGACTAGGTGGACCAATGTAGCAGGATCACAAAGACACTTGCTCGACCGCTGAGAACTCAGCGATCTGATTCGCACTCTGCATCACACTATTCGGGGACACAAGAATAGAAGTTTGGAGAACAAAACAAAAAAGAAATTGATCAACTTACAACAGGCGGGATTCCCAGATGGTCACCCACTCTAGTACTAGTCGCCCGGTTCAGTGCTTATGTATGGCAGAGCGGACGGGATGCCCAGTTTTCACTGACCTATGGTCGTATGTACTAATTCACATGGCATCAAAATATATGAAACTTCGAAACTTGTATCGCTTCGAGGATCAGCATGATCTAGTAGTCTATTGCCGCCGTATTCAGGATTCTCGTACTACCCTCCATGCAGAACGAGAGCGCTACTCACCAACGCCGGCACAAAGGTTAACCAGCCTTGCGTTGAGCATCCAATCGACTAATCGCTCCACCGTCTGCGCAGCATTGCCATAAGCCCCGATTCGACCGTTCATATCCGCACCGTGCTCGACGAGGACAGTGTCTTGATCTGATATGGCGTAATGCAAGAGCAAGTTGCCGTGATGGTCTCCCATGTGCACACGAGCATTGTCTTGCGTGGCGACGGCTTCAAATCTATGTCCCTGATGTTGGTGATAGTCCATCCGAGTCGTCCCTGGCGAGACGCGCCTGTCGCTAAATGCGGCGTCTTTAGAGCCACCATCTGCATGGCAGGTTCCATCTAGCATTTGCGTCGGCTCCATGCTGTGAGCACAGCGTCATCATGCTGTCGATTTGCCTGCATAAGGTCGCGACAGAAGAGCCAGTGTGTCTATGATGACCAGGCTGAGGTCCTGAGGTGTATGCACCGTCCTATGCACACACTCGCACGCATGCCGCTATGCCATGTTGGGTGCTGGCAGGCGCGGCTGGCTTTCAACCTGCCATTCTCGATACAGACTCATCAGACCTATCGTTGACTGTACTGCTTTGAGCAACACAGATGTACTATATGTTGTCTGGGTGCCGTAGCGTCGCATCAGCTCTTCGGGTGCGACACGAAGACTTTGATGCAGGTGAGTAGGGCAGGCATAGATATGGTTGAAACGCGCTATCGGCTGTATAGATACATGTAGTCTCAAAACGGATGCGAGTTTTGACGAGTTTCATGTTGTTGCTCCCAAAGCTACATGTAGTTGGTGCTTAACAGAGTGTCGTTTACACGTACATGGCCAAGTGTCTAAGCTTATTTCTTAAACACAACAACTATAACTGTCTTATAGAAATAGACGGTACCTGGTTAATCCTCGGGATGCATGTGAGCAAGATGCAAGCGAGGTGGGAGAAGAAACGTCTGGCGCGTCATCCAAAGGGCTTCCCCAGCACAGCCCACACAAAGGCCGAGGCCGGGCAACACCACCACCAGCTGCTGGAGATGAAGTCAAAACACCTTGATACTTCTCACTATTTACACCCGTCCCGCCTTTCACGTGCCTCGAACTGTTTGCGAGGTCCACGACTACGGGTCTTCCGGTCTGTCTCTTTGCCATGAGCCTGCGCGCAACCAACCCTACATTGGCCTACAACACCCACTGCGGCCACGCACGCACACGAGCAGCAGCTGGACTGGACTGTTGAGTGGGTAAAACTGCGAGCGTTAAAGGAGAATGAGCACAGAAGCCGAGGAGGTTTCTAAAGTGCTGGCGACCGAGCAAGAGTTCTGGAATGGTAGGTCTTCCAACCAAGAGGAGGCGCATGAGGACATACCAGACCATTCGAGGCTGTGGCTGTCTTAGATTGGGCTCACGAGCACGTGGCTGACCAAAACGGCTTGATAGAACTCGATGATATTGTGACACCGGAGCACACCACATACGAGGATATCGACGACGTATTACGTTCTTTCATCGAGCTCGCTGCGCAACACAAACGTACGTCGCCCTACTGAAGTCGTGGCATTGCTGCTACGTAACATCTCAACACAAGCAAGAGAGGCATTGCATAAGGATCAAGAGACTGACAGCATTGGATTAAAGAGGAATACCTGCTTTCCGAGTACGATTTTGCGCAGTATGTGTACAAACTGTTGGACTGCAAGCTGTTCGCAGCCAACAAAGAGTATATCCGCCGGCAGATATTATATTGCCTGTTGCAGGTAAGGATGGAACAGGCGCAAAGAATGTCGACGGACTGCGCTGATCATGCAAGTAGGACGATGATGTAGACACTCTGCATCTTGCGGCTGCCATCTTTCTATTCGATGGGCGAGGCGATGAAACCGCCTTTGAGATGATGCAAGATGAAGGCGCTTTTGCAAGACTCGTGAGTCTCATCAGCGACCGCAGAGATGACGCCATTGGCCTGTATCGTATGCTTCTGGAATTATTGTTCGAGATGGCACGGATACAGAAATTGACGAGAGACGACATGGTCGTGATCGACGACAATTTTATCCTGCTACTTTTCCAGCTGATTGAGCAGCTGTCAGACGACGCCGAAGACCCATACCACTACCCTATCATCAGGGTGCTGCTCGTCCTAAACGAGCAATATATGTGTCTGGCGAACGCTCCACCGACTGCCGACTCAGAGGGCCAACTCACCAATCGCATTCTGAAAATCCTATCCATACATGGGCCTTCTTATCGAACATTTGGCGAGAACTTGATCTTGCTACTCAATCGCGAATCTTCCCTCGGACCTCAATTACTCATCCTTAAGCTGCTTTATCTGCTTTTCACCACGCCTGCGACCTACGAGTACTTCTACACTAATGACCTACACGTCTTAGTTGACGTAATAATTCGTAATCTCCTGGATTTGGACATGGGTAACGGCGACCATGAAATTGTCGACGGCACAGAACGAGACGGCCAGAGAGCGTTGAGACACACGTATCTGAGAGTCCTGTGCCCGCTGCTGAAGAACACACAACTTAGTCGAGAGGGCAACAACTACAAGCGTAACGAGGTTCGGAGACTATGCTACATCCTTGTCAACCGATCAGGTGCACACTTCGCACCCGTGGATGAAACGGTGATCAGACTAGTGATACGCTGCAAGCAAGTCGAGTGGCTGCGAGAAGAGGGTGACGAGCAAGACCAAGAGATTGAGCAAAAGCTGAAGGAGGTGGCTCCTAATGACAAAGACGTAGCAAAGAAAATCCTTGGAATGTCGATCGATGATGGGCGCGAGAGCAGCTTGAGCGTGAACGAGGTCTCGGCCAAGGTCACGAAGGAGAAGCCCATGGTTCCGGCCCCACGGCGGAGGAAGAACAGAGTGGCTTCCAGCAAGGAGATTCCCAACACGAACGGTGCGCATGGCAGTAATGAATTGAAGGTGCCGCCGACGCATGTGCATGAGACGGGCAGTGCGGATGAGGGTGAGAAGAGTCCATTTGCGGACGATATGGCTGAAGATGAGTGAAGCGAGGCTCACGGCCCAGATTTCAACACCGTACTCGCCTCTCAGCAGCAAGGCAAGCAGTACGGACTTTGAAGCTAGACCGCAAGCGAGGGTGGTCTCGCTATCGGGTAAGGGATCTTCCTGACACCTGTCGCGATAAGACATAACAATGTCGCAAGGACATGATAGACCACACCAAGACGCCACATTGTCGTTCAGAACTCGTCAGCCCTTGCAGATGTCGCACCCTCACTGTCAGACAGAGTGTGACTAACGACTTGAAGGTCTCCTTGCTTTGACCTCAATCTTCGATCAGTGCAACTTCTTTCGATGACCTTGCTCTCTTGTCCGCCTGCTGTCCACTTGCCGTACTACAAACAAAGTATACCTGCAGGGCTAGCGGGCAGCTGCGTTTTTCTGCTTGACTGAGCCCGCGCCTGCTTCGACGGCAGGAAGTTCCAGATCGCATATGCACAAGCTGTGCAGCCGAAGCTCATGGTGACACAGTACCTGCAGCCGGATCTGCGTTCGTACCTGGCGCAACCCTGACCTTGCATCATCTTCCTCCACTGCCCTTTACGATCGCATTGTTTTGAGAGTCATGTGACAGCCCTCATCATATGGACGCCATGCGTCGGGTGCGAGGGGATGGATGGCCGCCATGATACAAGCTGCACCCGCTGATGAAAATTCTTTCAGCACGGTCATGTAACTCTGACCGACTCCAAGTCGGAGCTTCTGACCGATGTGTATCGTTTGCTCTGTGTTTGTTTACCCAGTCCCATCGGCACCATGCTGTGCAGAAAGCGTGCCGAACGGCTCAGACGGTGGGCGACAGAGCCGCAAGGCGGTGGGTGGCACAGCGCCGGATGACAAGCACGCTTATCCTTGCTTGTGCAACAATGCTGATTTTGCCCTCCACAGCTACCAGACTGCGAAACATATACTCAAAGAACAAAGCATAACGTTGGCCAGACTGAACCTTGACAGTGTGGCAGTGTCTCCCAGTACTCGCACCAAGTGATCCGGCTACCGCGTCATATTTTTCCCTGGCATCACAGCACTCGAACGGGTAGTAGCTTTTTATGTGTCAGCTCCCACCAAGCACGTCACGCCCGAACCCGTCTTTCGTTGTTTCAGTCCAGTCTCTGGGTAAGTCTACGAGTGATTCCTAAACCCCACTGAAGGCCGACCCGGCCGCCGACCGCTGTACGACCGCTCCGCCAGAAACTGAAGTGCATGTGCAAGGCTTATCCCATAGACGTCTATCCGGGAGGGACACAGCGCTGCGGCGCACAATGCCCTCACTCCAATTCCCGCTCCATCCCTTGTGGAAGCCTCGATACGTCAGTGCCCTTTCAACATCACCTGTTTCTAGACTTTGGAGATTGCAGGTCGCGGCATCATGCAAGCTGCCAGTTACCGCGTCCATCGACTGCAACAAGAAGCGTCCTGCAGGTACAGAGGTGGGTGCTTACTTGTGATGCTGCAAGGCGAGCTAGTTGTTGGGGATGGTGAGAGTGTGTTTGTATATGTGTGTGGGTGGGCGAGTGGGTCACTCGGACGGGACGTATGAGTATATGAGACCGATCGATCGACCGTTTGCTCTCGGTTCTATCTTCAAGCTCCTCGTTCATTTTCAGAGCACTCCTCTCGTTACTTGCAAGGTCTTGACTTGCTTTTTTGTCCCGTCTGCTTTCGCGTCTGTCAATCGTTACTGATCTTCCGTCGACAAGATGAAGTTGACTTGCCTTTTGCCCGTTGCGGCCCTGTTCACTGTTGTTGCAGGTGAACCCATTCCTGGTATGTCGATGTGATCTATCGTCAGCTCGTCTTGTGCTAACTTTCTGGCAGCCCGTGGAGCTCTAGTCAAGAAAGACGAAGACTGCGAGTCTAACGCCACCACGAGCTCCTTCGAGGTAGACCCAGCCAGCTCCAGCCGGCCCACTCGAGGCTACGGTGGCTTCAGGCCGCCTTACGGGCACGGAGGCTATGGTACCGGTAGCTGGGGTGTGCCTAGTCCTTCTGGCTCCGTAACATCTGGATCCCCCATCGGACCATCGAACACTACTTCTTCGTCTTCCGCCTCGTTCGGTACGGGCAGCGTTACCACAGTCACCACTACTAGCATCAGCGTGAGCTTCACGAGTGGACGAAGGAGCGGTACTGATTCCACTTCGTCAACTGAAGGCTCCCCTGTGGGTCCCTCGAACTCGACCAGCACCACTGTCGTCACCCAGACCATCACTGAAAGTACGACAAGCTCTGCCTCGGGCTCCATCGTCGCAGTCACCAATGCCACTTCTCCCTCTGGGAGATCTACTGGATATTTGCCTCCGCCTTACGGGTACTTCCCAGTTCCGTCTGGCGTCGATTCCTCTACAGAAGGAAACCCAGCTACTGGTTCGGGATCCTCATCTCCTGCTTTCCCGACTCCTTGCAACGAGACGTCGCCTCCCAACACTGCTCCTACTGCTCCCACGACTACCGGGGCCACGACTATCACTTTGCCGCTGACTCTGACAACAACTTTGACGAATTCACGAATCACGATCGTCACCGTGTCCAACTCGACTTCAGCCAGTAGCACCTCGCCACCTTTCTCCATTCCCAGCGCACCGCGTGCTGGCAACGACACATCATCCGCTCCCGGAGCTGGTACTTCAGCGTCGCCAGTCTCTCCCATCACAGCAACCGGTGTTTCGTCGAGTGTGTCTGGCTGGACCGGAGTCCCTACTGGCTACCGCCCAGTGCCTTACCCATACGGCCCATTCCCACCATTCCCAGTATCCAGCCGTCCTCGCTCAGGTACTGAGAGCCTGCCAGCATACGGTACCGGCTCGAGCTTCCCTGTCGGCCCTACTGGCGCTTCGAGCAGCGCTTCAGTGACCCGCAATGTCACCATCTCAATCGGCACGACGTACACAGTCACTCTTCCGGTGCCCACTGGCGGTAGCTCGTATTCGACCGAGGGCTCGCCGGCTACTCCATCTTCTTTCTCAAACTTCACCTCACCTTTCGATCCTACTGGAACGATCATATCGCAGACAACCAGCACTGGTACTCTGACTTTGACAATTCCAGGCCTCACGACCATCACTGGTACTGAGACCTACACTTTGAACACCACAGTCACGATCTCCGGTACTGGCAGCTCGTCTTCCTCGACTGAAGTCGGCCCTGCCACACCATCCATTTCGCTTTCGACGGGCGTCACAACATCCTCCCGCTCGGGCCCAGCTCCATACCCGTACTTGCCTTGGACCCCAAGTGCGCCAGCCAGCAGCAGTACCGAAGTAGGCCCAGCCACAGGAAGCTCCACCAGCTCTGTCTTCTTGAGCACCGGCGTGAGCTCCAGCAGCACAGAGGGCAGCCCCATCGGCCCTTCAAACCCCACCTCCTCCATCCCAGGTACTGGAACCGCGCCCACACCCCACCTGCCTTTCACGCCAAGTGGCAGCGTCAGCAGCAGTACTGAGGCCGACGCTGCTACGCCTTCGGTATCCTTCTCCACTTCCGCCTTCACCACCATCACGATCACTCCCCGCACGACTCTCACGTCTGCCACCGCGACCAACACGCCGTACCTCCCGTCTTCTGCTGCGAGGCTCCCAGGAGGCTACGGTGGACCACCACCTGGCTATGGAGAGGGCTACAGGCCTGAGGAGCGCCAGGGTTGGTTCGGAGGTTGGGGTAGAGTGGTTGGCAACTGGTGAGTATGATGAGGTCGCGATCGCGGTGGGCTGTCCCGTCCCGATGGATGTGGTTGGGCTCTTTTTCGTAACGTCTTTTCTTTCTTCTTCCTCTCTTTCTATCCTGAGAGTCTTTTTGTGACGATTTTCTCTACATTTTGGCAGTCGGATTTGTTGCGGTATAATACATTTGTAGAAGAGCAATATTAAGATGGTGCCTTGTCAACACTCGCTTCAAAGTCTCTTCACGCCTTTAGTGTCGCGTATTGGTTTCACAACGTCAAAATCAATATCGCACGATGACTGAACAGGATATATGATTGTTTTGTAAGGCATTTCATTCAGGACGTAGCATTAATATTTGAGTCTTCCTCATCACAACATTCCTTCGTATCATCGTTGATGACCTCCTCAGAATCCACCTATAGCGCCACCAAGCATCATACCACCCAGCAAACCACCGCCCAAGGCCAACGGCATACCATAACCACCACCGTATCCCCTACCATAGGGCCTTCCATACGCCATTCCCGGCCTGCGGTACATGCCCGGCGGCGCAAACCCACCGCCGTACATGCCTCCGCCCATTGGGCCACCCATCATTCCACCTCTGTACGGGTTGTAGCCGTATCCTCCAGGGTATCTGGACGATCCATTGTATTGCGGAGGCTCGAGCCAGACGTCCTGGCCGTCCTTGTCGCGGCCGATGAGCTGAGGCTTGCCGGTTCGTAGAGCCGTGTCCATGGCCTGTCTGATGGCGAGGTGGCGCTGGTAGAGCTCACGCTCCTTCTGCTCTCTGCGAGCGCGCTCTTGCTGGCGCTCTTCGTGCGTGCTGCCCGTGATCTTGTCCTTCATTTTGCGGCCGAAGGACTTCTTCTGTGGCGCTTTGTCGCGCGGAGGGAGATTTTGGGGGATTCTTTCGTCTTCCGAGACGTCGGTGTGGTCGTGCATGATGTCTGCTTTGCTCGGCTGGGCGTTGTCGGGGCGGCGCATGCTCTCGTGTTCGATGCGCTCTCGTTCTTCGCTGGAGAGGGTGTTCAGGTACTCGTCGTCATCATATGGGTGCATCCAGATGCTCCGGGGAGGATCTGCAGTGGTGTCGACGAAGAACTGGTGGCTTGTTTCTGGGTCGTATGAACGAACCCAGCCTTTGGGAAGGGCGCGGGCTCCATCTTCCATGGAGCGGCGGATGGCGGCTGGGATGGCATCGTTGTCGCCTTGTCCAGGTACTTGAAGGTGACCAGACTCGCCGTGGGGTCTCGAGGAGCTGCTGGCCTGATTGCTGCTGTTGCTGCCGCCGCTGTTGTGGTTGATCGCTGCTTCATACGAGGGTGGCGGTTCCGAGGGACTCGTCATGTTGTTCGTCGCGATGTTGTGTTTGAATGAGGTTGAGTGGATGTTCCTAGGGATTATATGTGTATTTGTATTTCTAGCAAACGTGAGTGGCAACAGAGGCAGTGCTTTGTAGTATCACAAGTGTGGGACGGAACGTCTTGTTGCCGTCTTTCAACCTGCTTATGATTGAGCATGCGCCACACACAAGTGTCGGTAACTGTGTCGTCATTATATCTGGAGTAGCTTCCCAATATCTGTGCATAAGACACAGCACAGCCACATTTTCATGCTTCCTACGATCGGATCAAATGCCGACGAAACTCTAGATTGGCGAGAGCACTGCATCTCCGCCGCGTTGCGTACATTCTACCCCCATCCTATCTTGACAGGATTCCTATCGAGTAGGGAACAACGCCTTAGTGAGGCGAATATCACCGATGATCATACTTATAACTACGTTGCAAACGCTTTTACACCGACTGTACCCATAGGTAGTATTTGGAAGACTCGCTGTAGCTCCAAGCGGATCACCAACAGACCCCCACCAGCAGGCCATGAACAGACAACATTGTAGATTGGTTCCGTTGTTACACTGAGTGATGATGTGATGGCTGGCGAGCAAACGATGGAATGATTGAACAATCACCTTAGAAAATCTTCGCTGACTAGGTATATAATCACCACATCGAACGTACGACACGAGTGAAACTCATCAAATGAACATAAACACATTTCTTGCCGTGCACACTATGTATGTACGGCCTAAGTAACACGTTGCCGTGAGCATCGTCTGCTCCTGTCATCGCAATCCCGCTGCCACATGATCGAAAGGGACTAACGCCGTAGAAGACCCAGAAGTATAAATCAACAAAAGAAACACGTGTGTCGCAACATGGACAGCGCGATTCAGAAAAGCAAGCCGGACCCATCATCATGTGCTTGCCTGAGAGCACCCAGCTCTTAGGGGTATCACGTCCACCGGTTGACGCCGTAATGCGCCTGAAGTCATGCCATCGAAGCCAGGAGTCCGGCCCGGACTGCGGCTACGACGATGGCAGAGGATTAGAGAAAAGGGAAGTTGCATGCTCGCATAAGTAAACGTGTTTACTTCTTTGCCGCTGCCTTCTTGGGGGCAGCCTTCTTTGTGGTGGTGGCGGCCTTCTTGGCCTTGACGGTCTTTGCAACCTTCTGGGGAGCCGATGACTTGATGACACGGCCAGTCTTGGTCTTTGTGACCTCAACAGGAGCCTTCTCCTCGACTGCGGGTGCCTGGGATGGGTTAGTCAAGGACGACAACCATGTGCGACAAATTCAACGTACATTCTTGGGAGCGGCCTTCTTGCTGGTGTTAGCCTTTGCCGCAGGCGCCTTCTTGGTTGCAGCAGCCTTGGTAGTCTTTGTAGCCTTGGTTGCCTTAGTAGCCTTGGCCACTTTGGGTGCAGCAGCAGCAGTCTTCTTGGTAGTGGCAGTCTTGGTGGCAGTCTTCTTTGCGGCAGGGGCCTTCTTTGTGGTGGCCTTGGTGGCCTTGGTGGTCTTCTTGGCCTCAGCTGGAGAGCCCTCCTTCTTAGCAGTCTTCTTAGCAGCAGCTGGCTTAGCGGTAGCCTTTGCGAGCTTCACCGGGCCAGAGGGACCTACGCATCGCAGTGTTAGCGACGCGAAGCAAAGGGAATGGGTGCTCAACACAGCGACACGATGGAACGCAGGTAACAAGGCACAACATCATGAGACGACGGTGCCATGATGTGCAGACCATCACGTCTTGCATCGATCGGTTGGGAAACATACCCTTGGGGCGGTCGAAGGTGCCATTCTCAGAGCCCTTGGCGAGGGCACGGTTGAAGAGGGAGGTGAATGTGGCCTCCTTGGTGTCTCCAAGAGCGTTGTTCTTCCAGACAAACTTCTTGAGAGACTGGCGACTGTTGAGAGTGTAACAGTCAGCAAAGATGTTCGAAGTGAGTAGCGTCGCTTGGCGCTCCGGTTCGGGAGTGCATCGACGACGAGGTGTATGAACTACTTACGTGCTACCGTTACGTTCCTTGAGCTGTAGGTGACAAGATATGTTAGCGAGAGTTACATGGTCATTGAGGCGTTGGTTTCAATGCGCCGTGGTCTGGCGCAACGCCGGTCGCACGCGTCGAAACGCGCGGCGGTCGGCGTCACAAACTCGGTGATGGTGACGGCAAGGTGTTGTTACGTACCATCATAACGGCTTCCTTGATCATCTCTGCGACGCATTAGCTGACTGCCATACTTTTAAAGAATATCCTCTCACAAGCAACATCGCAAGTGAGCGACGCGCGAAAGACCTACCAAGGTAGCTGGCATGCTTGTTTTCGTTCGAGATGGGCGGGCCGAGAGAGGTGGACTTCTTGGGAGGCATTTTGGCTGATTGTGTGAGGTGATGGAGCAGAAGCTGGCGACTAGAGCGATATGTTTCGGGTAACGATAAACAGTGGTTGTGGTTGTGTTGGAAGCTGGGACGTGAGGAGATGCTGGTTTCGAGGGCGGGCGCGCGGCGGGGCTTCCCTGGTCTTATATTCGGAGGCAGCTTGCACAATCACACGCGCTGGACGGCAAGCGCTAAGCCTGTTTCGATGGGAAGGCACAACACAAACTCCACTCTGCACTCGCCCAGATATTGATTTTTTGCTTGGTGCGATAGTGAGCTGGCTGTGTCGCTTCTTCCATTGTGAAATGATTGTTTCCCGCATATGCACTGTGTGAAGGTTGTCTCATTTACGCGTCTCTGCTGCCACGTCGCGGACTCAGATCGAGCCCGGCGCGCTCTGCTTCATTTGAACTACTTGTAATGGTTCATCTGTGTTTCGTCTGCGCAAATACACAGTATACTATCTCATCTGATGATCGCATCCATCCATCAGTCGTGTTGCAGCTGTTATCGCGACCGCCACAATGGTTGGCACAACGGAAAGCGGGGGCTTTTTCCGGCGGTCAGCTGCTCCTCGCGTCTTGATCACACGGCCATCTCCATCACTCCGGATGTTCCATTCGTGTCCATTTAGTCTCGTGAATTGTTCAGTGTGGTCAAAATACTCGCAGTAATGTCCAGTAGGCTCACCCAGGCATCCTGCGCCTTCGCCGGCAGCCAAAGCCCGAATTCCGCACATGGTCGCAATATCGCGCACGCGGCGCTCGGATGATGATTAATTTCCAGGAAGTCGACCCACATTCGCGCGCTCATTCCATCGCGAATTCGCCGTAGAAGACGCAAAGCGCTTTGCTAGCACCATACATGCAGTAGTGCATAATGCGAAGCTTCTTGGTCTGGTCTCCGTACTTTGCAATCTGCTTGAGATCTGATGTACGCGGAAGGAACAGCACGACGTGAGTGGCGACGGCCGAGAAAGGTTTATACAGCGCCTTCATAGAGTAGGGCTGCATCAGGTCCAGGTCAAACACCTCGTAGTCGGTGTATGTAGGGCCTAGATGTTGTCAGCAAGATTATCTCTTCAAAGTCTTACGCTAATACGTTACGATGTGACGAACCTCCCCAAGGCGGACTGCCGAAGACGACAGCTTTCTTCTGCGCACCTTTGAGCTTTGTATCGAGCATTTCAAAGATGTCACCGTGGATCCAGAAGATCTTCTTTGCGACACCGTACACCTCTGCGTTGTGCTTGGCGCAAGCCAGGGTTTTCTCGTCCTTCTCCACGGCGAAGATTTGGTTCCATCGTCCAGATAGCGCAAAAGCAATAGCGTTTCCACCCGCTCCAGCAAAGCAGTCGATGATCGCAGTCTTCTCTTTGGGTGCAGTGGCAACTTCCTCGGCGATTTTTCTGGTGTTGTGTTAGCCGATCGTTGGTGGGTAAGTTATTCAAAGCTCAGAACTTCAAAACGTGAAGCGGACTTACTTCGCCACGGGCTCGGGAGTCACGCCAAACCACGCATCGTCGGTCATCCAAATACCTTCATCGTATTTTGAGAAGATATCATATCTCTGATGCCAGTATTTTGAAATTTCGAAAGGGACTTGTTCTGCTTCGTCGTAGTGGTGAACACCATCGGGCAAAGCCTGCTCGGCAGCTGCCTCCGAAGCCATGAATGTCGCGGATTGATAATAATAGCGCAAAGGCTCAATTCCGACCAGAAAGTTTTGTCGGACGTTTCGTAGTTGGGTATGAAGATATGAGCTATCAGATCAGGTGTTCAGAATGTCGTAGTGTGTCAAGAGGTCGATGCGAAGTGGTCGAACAGTTCTCGAAAGTAACATGAACCAATGGAGGAGTGACGTCCAGCAAATTTGTGCTAGGCCGGATTGGTACAGCTTTCTGGCCTCAGGTTCCCAAGGGTCTCGAGTCCTGGTGTAGCTGTGCTGCTATGTATACCGTTGTGCATTGCTTTACCATTCGAACAAAATATCGATTACCCTGCTAAGCGTTCTCGTTCGGAAGCTCCATCGAACAGCCGCGATTGAAGTTAGCACCAACCCAATTCGACACAGCATTCGCATACGACACTAAACTCAGCAGCCATGGCCAACATGTTCGGCGCCCTGAACCGCTTCATATCACGTCTCGACGCGAACGACAGCCAAGGAGCCCAAAAGCCTTCCTCTGCCGGCGCATTTGGCTTCCAGGTCCTGCGAAACACCAACACCGAAATCTTGCTGGAGCCCTGGTTCGACTTCATCATCGGCATCAACGGCCGCACCATCGACAACGCCGACCCTACCCTCTTCAGCACCGAGATCAGGAATTGTGCCGGCGCGACTATCAGCCTGGGAGTATACAGCGCGAAGGGACAGGTGATCCGCGAGATCTACGCTGGTGTGCCGCACGATGCAGGACTGGGATTGCAATTGCAGTGGAGCCCGCTGAGCTTGGGAGAGGATGTCTGGCATATTCTGGACGTGATGCCGAACTCGCCGGCTGATGTTGCTGGGCTTTTGCCGTACAGTGACTATGTCATTGGTTCGCCCGAGGGAGTTCTACGCGGAGACGGCGGCCTGGGTGAGCTGGTGGAGGAGTTCATGAACCGCCCGCTCAGGCTATATGTGTACAACAACGAGTACGACGTCACACGCATGATTACGATCACCCCGGCGAAGAACTGGGGCGGCGAGGGTGCTCTGGGCTGCGTTCTCGGCTACGGCGTATTGCATCGCATCCCAGCCGCGCTGACAGAGCCTCCGCAAGCGCCTGGCGAGACCCTTTTCGAATCCGGCCAACCCGCCACTTTCAACGAGAAGTCGACTTTCGATGCTAATGCGCCAGACGGTGCTTCTCCGGGAACGCCTGCTGGATTCCTTGTGCCAGCCAATATGCCTCTCAGCAACCCAACGCCGCCTCCTCCTTCGGGAGGACCGCCTCCGGGAGGCAAAGCCAAGAAGACTAGAGCATATGCGCCGGCGGCGGGTCTGGACGATTACTTTGCCGAAGGCGAGCAGAAGAGTAAGGAGCTGGAATCGACCTCGTCAACGCCTAAGCCGAGCGCCGGACTGCCTCCACCACCGAAGGGACCTCCGAAGGCTGCAGACGCGGAGTAGATCGATTTTGTTTATAGCGGGCATGGATGATACCCAATCTTTGGTCTCTTCGTGTGTAGGTGTAGTGTAGGTGTATCTCGTAAGCTCCCTCGTTAGGCAGGGACACCGTACACTCACAGCCTTGCACAACTACCCTTGTGATATGCCACCTCCCATCGCCCAGGCGTTTCATCATGACCTAACAATAGTTTAGCAAAGTAGTGCGTCAGAATCGACCGCGGCGACAGATCCTACGCCCTCCAAATTACTTTTCCGCCAGTCTTCGACATTTAGGGTTAGTGTTGGGGTTTTACTCGTAAGGCGGCGGCGATGCTCGGTGACGCTATATTGATCTGATCAGTCCTTGGATGCGCTGGTGCATACAACTGGCTATTTTGTACCTTTGGGTCACTTGATATGTCTGTATGTTTGTTATGTCGTCGTCAACCCCACCAAACGTGAATTCAGTCGACTTTGCTCGAAAGCCAGCAAAAACCTGCGACAAGACCACGTTGACTTTCGTGAGGATACTCTTCATTTACACACAACCATCGGTTTTGTTAGCATTTTGATAGGTCTACATATAAAGAACGTCTTCGAAGACACGGGCAATATCGAACCTGCTCCCCCCCCTTCTTCGAATGACGGTAAGTGAGTATCTGAATGTCCCCGTGCAAGCAAGAACAGTCCTACCAGGGCACAGGCCATGTCCAGACGGACAGAGATGCCCGATAGTCAATGGTAGCAGCTCATCAGATGTCGCGGAGATCCAGATCGAAACTGTTGAGATTTTTTAGGAGATATCTCAATGGCACACCGCGACATTTCAGTCTTGCTGTCTGATCGTAGAAGCACGAACATAGCAGAGATGCCACCACTGCAAGAGTGCTCAAGTCAATAATTGCGGCGACAACAAGACATCGGCAACACCACATGCCAATATGTTCAGAGATAGCGAATGTGAACAGCACGACTGCTCAGCAACAATCAATGAGTGCTTCCTGACGTAGCGAGGCATACGTGCAAGACAGTCTTTTACTTCCAGGCAAGGGACATCGCGAACAAGAAAGGAGTATCTAAAGCAGTGAAGTCTAGACCCTGTGACCCATGTCGGCTATCGCTCCGACGGCTCGGATGTGGCGTGTGGCGCTGGATCAGTGGATCATCGTGTGGCGGTGCTACCTCTGTAGTGGGTGGCTCTGGGGATACGGACGTCGGATCCGATGCATGTAGATCTCTATGACTTTGTATATTTGGTTGTAATATGGGAGAGGATGGTGCGAATAGCAGTTGTTGGCGTGGGGGTAGACATGCGACGGCGTAGTATTACGATTATAGTGCCAATACTCTCTGTCATAGCCGAGCGAGCTTGGGTCAGCGACTCGACAGGACCATGGCAGCGGTTCCGGTGACGCTGGATGCTGTACCAGACACCTGAACAGAGTTTCAAAGCACGCCTATCTATAACCGCACAGAAGAAGAAGAAGAAGAGCTTATTAAAACCCCAACACCGACGTCGCTGCGTCAAGGCTGCATGGTGGGCGGCATGCGAAACGAAACAATCTCCCCATGGCCGTGGCGCTGACATATGCTCAGGTTTGAAACAAGACGACGTTGGAAGCTACCTGCCCACCGTATCAAACTCTAAGAGTGACGGTGATGACGATGACGATGCGCTGTTGTTTGTCCACATGCAAGCACGCCATGGAAATTTACATAGACTTGGTGCAGTGCGATGTGCTTTCATCAGGCGGGAATGCATATACTACTACTGATTGATAGACGGCGCATGCGCTTGCAAGCTCCATTGCGTGTCATGGCGACGGTGGTGAGCGACTCGGCCGCTGCAGGACTGGGCGCTTGACTGCTTATCACCGACACGTGGCTGATGCTCAGCGGTTCCCATGGGCTGTAGACGACGATAGCGGAGCTGCATGATGGGAAGAACGGCACATGTTACTGTGGGGTGTTGAATGCTCTGATACAGCGCTCGCATTTTCGCTCCTAGGAGACGATGAAGGGTGAAAGTCTTGACAAGAGTAAAGGGCAGAGTTGGGGCCATCTCAGGGATGCGGAACAAGGAGAGAGGCGATCGGCTAGGTACTGTAGGTAGGTAGTGTTGTAACTTACTTTGTCTAGGGTTTACCGTGTCTCGGGCGGTTATCGGGCCTTGCAGAGAGCGACATACTGTAGATTGGCGCTGCGTTGGCTGGATGAGGAGGCGTCCATCAGGCACAAGGTACGCGCGAGCGGTAACAAATCAGAGGAGGGTGCTGGTGACGGGTATCGAATCAGATGCCGCTTTGGGTGACTTGGTTCTCTGCAGCGGATTTGCTCGCATATAATATGCACTTGTGGATAGAGTGGCGGTGCTGCAGCGGGCGGGCAGGCAGGCAGGCAGGCAGGCAGGCAGATCGGCCTCGGCCTCGGCGCGGAAGGAAGAAGGTGGTAGAAGAGACTCGTGCATTGATGCTGATGCTGATGCTGATGCTGATGCTGATGCTGATGCTGATGCTGATGCTGTTGCTGTTGCCCTGATGGCGCTGTGGCCCTGCCTCTGCCTTTGTTGGCGCAGGCGCAGGCGCTGATGACGGGATAGGGTGTGCATGTGTCATGTCATTCACAGGTGAGAGTGCCGTGCAGTGCTCAGGCGACACCTCATCGCATCTCATCGCCGACGCCGACGCCGACGCCGCCGCACCCTTTCCCTCCCCTTCCCTTCCCTTCACCATCCGACCGACACCGACACCCTCGAACCTTATTGTTACTCAGCTACCCTTCTGTCCTCTGCAATACAAAACGCCACTCTTCCTCGCAACCCAACCCTGCCTCTCCCTCATCACCACCACCTACACTCAATTGCTGCCACTCTGCAATAGCCTCGCCACTCTTGTCCACCGCCCGCCCACTGCCTCCGGTCCTGTCGTATCTGTCGCCGACAGCCTCTCTTCATTGATCACACCAGATCACACCACACAACCCCAACACATCACACATCACCGCGACCACCACCGACACTCCCACTTCAACCACCATCATGCGTTCCAACAGCATCCCCAGCGTCTCCTCCTCCACTTCCTCCCGCGCTCCTTCTGCCGAACCTGAGGAAACCATGCAGATCTTCGTCAAGAACCTCTCTGGCGACAGTAAGTCACTTTGCACCAAAGGCGATCCAACAACTCACTAACGCCCCTCCCAGCCTTCCCCATCACCATCCCCAAATCCACCACAGTCGCCACTCTCCACTCCCTCCTCGCCCTGCGAACCAACCTACCAGCCTCCTCTCTGCGCCTCGTCCACGCCGGCAAGCACCTGACTGAGCCTTCATCGTCTCTCACATCGCACGCCATCACCCGCGAGTCCACAATTCACCTTGCACTTCCAATCCGTGGCGGCGCACCAAAAAGGATCCGCTGCGGCTTCAAGGACTGCCGCGATGCCGCGCAACGCATCGTCGGCGACTGCGGCTTCTGCTCTGGCCACTTCTGCGGCAAGCACCGCATGCTGGAATCGCATAACTGCACAGGCCTCGAGGACTGCAAGCAGCAAGATAAGGAGCGCAACAAGGAGAAGCTCGAGAGCGAGAGAACGGTCGCTATCAAGGGCATTTGAATATTTGATTTCTCGAGGCTTCGGCGTTTGATGATGACGAGATGAGCGTGCTGCCTTTTTTCCTGCTGGGTTTATTTGCGAAGGTGCCCCGGGCTACGGCTGGGTCTCTGGTTTTTCTTTCCTTTCATCCTACTTGTTCTTCTGGCCTGCCGACGACCTTTCATCCAGCGAAGGCGTTGAACTGCTGTGGCTACTGACTACTGGTAGATGTATTTTTGCTACCTAATTCAACTATGATACTCCTGCGGATAGCACGCGGAGATGTCCTGTTCAAAACCGGAACCTTGTCACTCCACGACGTCTTGTATTAGCCGTTGTATTGTGCTATCGACATGCAGAATGATCAACGCGGCACCGCGGAACCACAAGGTCGCTACCATCTTCACGCATGATAACATCGCACTGTATTCTGGACGATGCCCGGCTTGAGTACTGCGCCATGGTCAGCGTTAGCTGTAGTCAGCAAATAGACACCACACCCCACTCGACTTCCCGTACCAGGACCCACGAACAATGTTTTTTGGCTCCGCGAGTAGAATATCTCATTTTAGTAAACTGGCTTCAGAGCACGTGAAGGCAAGAAAGCCATGTGCGATTTTACATGCATGCTGCGGCGGGATAAAGTTATTGCTCTCTTCTAATCTGTTCTTGGCTTCTCATACCTTCGATCATCACAGTATTCTAACAGCTGATCCTTCGAACTCAAGTCTCCTCTTGAGCATCATACTTGCAAAGCCAAGAGGTCGACAATTCTCGATGATACCGACCAGTCTACATCACAACCCGACGACGACAACAATGACGACCAGATGCCGATCCACGATCCTCCACCGTACGACGATGTAGAAGCTTCTCATCGCCTCCTCGGCACCATACAGACCGTCCTCGACTCAGAGTGAGGCGAAGACGACGACCCCGTGGAGACCGAGAACATGCGCAAATTCCTGCTTTACTGTCTATCAGTCGACTACCGCTTCGTTGGGAATTACGAGCTCCCGGCTTCCGAGCGTAGGAAGTACGTCGAGTTATGGGACGCCATGTCAAAGATTCGAGATTCGCACACTAAGACCGATATCACCGAGTATGAACGATGCGTCCTTGGCCCGTATCTCTGGAAGTACATGCTCAAGCCGTGCACGCGCCTCTCGGTCCCGGTCGGACACGCAGTGAGGGCCACGGCGCGGCTTGTCAAGTACTCAGACGGCATGGATCGGTACAAGGGATGTCTTCATGGCGTGCTGCACAATGCCGGCCCCGAGACACTGGCAAACAAGCTCTGGCAGGATCGAAATATTCTCATACCTCGACTTGCAGACTCTTGAACTACAACGTCAAGGTTTCACTGCGGCTTTGACGACGTTCGCGCGCAAGTACCTTGTCGCTATCGACGGTGTGGATAGCCCCATCTCTGCAGACGGAGCAGGCGAGTGGGACCATGACTCAGGCATCGCGTTGTACAGCCTGACCGCACGAGGCCTGCACTACGGTCCTTGCGCAAAGCAGCTCGATAGGAGCGGCTGTGTGCGACTACGCTCGCGGCTCCTGGGAAATCCTCCGGCCTTGCGTCCAGGATCTAAGTCGACGCCGCGGTAGATTCCCAGGAGGCAAGAGGGCTAATGACCATCGGGCGACTTGGAACGGCCCGGGTCCGCTGACATCGGGACACCCTACCGACGAAGGACTGCGAAGCCGCTTGGAAGGATGGTTCTGGCATCCGGAATGCCACCCTCTCGATTTCTTAGAGCATCGTTCGGGTAAAGACAGATGCGGCACGTAGGACTGACGCGAGGAAAGCTTGAGCAGGCGTGTGAAGGAGGTATAGGCTACAAATTAATATCGATAGCAAAAGAGACGAGTCTCAAATTCCTCGATGTTCAACTGAAGTGGCCGATGGGTTCAGCTCATGGATTTTAGCGATGCTGCGCTTGTGTCAGGAAGGAGAGGTATATTTCTTCCTATATCGGCCTTTGAAAACACACCATCGCTTAATTGCCTCATTGCTGGAAGTAGATAGAGTATTGGACAGAATTTCTGATAGTGGTATGCAACTGACAGCCATGCGTTCTTCAGATTAGACAACATGTTCCGCTAAGACGGTCAAATTCGTGTTCCTGCGGGTGTGATGACCAATCAACGCCCATCCGCAGCTAGATCACCATCAACATTATTATCATCTCCATCATTAGTACGACCCTCTTCGACAGTGGCAACATTCTCTCGCTGCCAATTCATTAGCACGATGTTATTAACAGAACAGTGTTGTGACTTACTGATCTCCTTGACACTGGGCTTGTGGATCGGGATCTGTATGCTCGTTCGCGCCGCTCGTGGTTGAGTATCTCGGGCTGCCGATCTTCACTCGGTCTACTGGTCTGTTGACGTGTCAGTCACACTCGTCCGCCAGGCGTAGGATACGCAGAGAGTGCGACATACCGCAGGTTCTGGCTCATCCATAGCCTCCACGCCACCAGCATATTTCATCAGCATCTTGTTCTTGAGCGCCTCGTCGTCTAGTAGAGCGTCCTCCGCGTCCGAGTCTTCTGGGAATGCAGTTCCTTCGTCAAGTACGTATTCTGTCGTGTGCTCATCGTCCTTTGGCTTTGTTGCGGTCCTGTCATCATCGGTGCCCGAATACACCACCGGCGTCGTCATGCTGGCGGGAATAATCTTCTTCGCAGAGCGAGTGCTGTGCCTCTGTGGGAAAAGTTCAACTTCTTTGATACGCTCTTCAGGGGCAGCATGTCGCAAACGAGTGGGCATTTCGACGGTGATGGGTCCAGACTGGGGCGGCTTGCTAGCCATAGGTGGCATTGGTGGGTAGGCTTCTAGAACAGGATCGAAGAAGGGGTTGGAGGCCTTGGATTTGTCTTTCCGCTTGCCTTTCTTCTTCGCTGGCTCGCTCGAGTCGACGATTTCACCAGCGTCTATGCCAGTGAAGAGCTTATCGAAGGTCGGCTCGTTGCTTGGGCCGAAGATGATCGGCGGCTCGAGGTCGGGGTTTGCCTTTTTCATCTTTTTGTCCTTCTTTGGAGGCTCGGGGATTGGCCACATGAACATGGTGATTTCCCAATCTGGTCTGATCATGGTCTCCCAGAGCTGCGGAAGGATGATGGTGCCGTCAGGGCCCATGAGATCGTAGTGGCCTTCCTGTACGTGCGCTCCGATCACATCAACGTGCAGAAAGCTCTGCTTGATAAGGCTCTCCATTCCCTTCCATGTCTTACAAATGTGCCATGAAAAGTTGAATTTCCTCCCGACGGCATCCTTGAACCTAATTGGAGCCATGTCTGCGTCAGCGCCGACAACACAATCTACGTTAGTGTCGCGTAGTGATTTCAGCTCAGCGGCCATTTCAGCCAGTTCTGCCTGTAGTCTTTTGAGGTCTCCTTTGCTTGCTGGTTTCGGCGAGTTGCTCGATAATGATGATACCGTGCGCACAGAGTCTGTTGATGATCCCAACCTGCGAGACCTTTCGCTGGGCCCCAGGATAAGCAACATACTGCCAGCGATTCCACGTGCATTCGCGCCGAGAACAAGTCTTTGGAGAAGTTTGCGTGTTCTTGAAGTGTTATTGGCCACAGGTATGGCCGAGTGCAAGTTCCAATCAGACTTTTTGACGCTATATGTCTCTTCCACCCACGTGGAGACTGACTGCTTGACCAGGTCTGGAAGAGCTTGCCATAACCGCAGGGTGGTTTGCAAGTCGCAGGCCGGACCACATGGCTTGTGCTTTAGCACAGTATGGTCGAAGGATTCGAAGCTGTGCTTGCCTTCCCCCAGATTGTAAGATATAGCGATGTGAAGGAAGTTTACTGGATCGTTGGATACACTTGAACCAGTGCGATATCTGCTGATGGTGCTCGAAGCACGACTCGACTCCATGTCATAGCCATAGCCATAACGTGGAAATCGTCTTTCGAAGAACCATCTTTACAATTGTCAGCTAGTCAACAGCTATAGCCGAATGTTAAAACCAAGATACCTTCGCCGAGCCAGCGGTACAACAGGTCTCGTCGGATCGGTTGCGGGATCGACAACCATGCCCCCATGCAACACTGGTGGCTTTACCCCAAACTGCGACAATATGTCACCGAATTCTTCTTTCAGCCGCTGCGACTGCTGCTCGACCAAGAACTTCTTGACCTTTTCCTGGTCGAGATCAGCTCCGAAGACTTCCTTCAGCAGTCTCTGCGTGGTCTCCGTATGATGCAGCATCCGCTCAAGTCGATCCCCAACGGACTGCTGGTATGCCTGAACCGCTGACTTCTTGACTGCTTCTTCAGCGGTCTCAACCGCTTTGCGCTCTTCGTCTTTGCGTGCGAGCTCTGCTTGGACAGATGCTTGAATGTCTTGTGCCAGTTTGGTGATTCTGGCGTCGTCTGCGGCAGTTCCGGATGCATCATCCCCGTGTGGTTTTGTGGTGTTTACAGCAGGCGGCCCGGGAGGTGAAGTCACTGCGTTGCCACCTTGTGTGTTATCTACACCGTTTGGCGCTGGAATTTGGACGAAAGCCGTGTTGGGCCCAGTTACTGAGTCCTGCATTGCCGCAAGCGATCGTTTCTCCTCAGCCATTGCCTCACGGAGTAGTTTCCGAGCGATCACCCGGCTCCTCGCAAGTGCTACGATGCTCTCTTCTCCGGCAGTTCTATCTGCTGCTGTAGTGCCTGATTGAGATTGGATGCAGGATCGAGCGATCAGAATGTCCGTTTTCATCACCTGCAACTCCGACTTCACCACGTCTACCTGCGGCTTCACAAAAGGCCAGTAAGCTTTGGTGAGTCGACTAGGAATGATATCTCCAGGGCTGATACTGATGATTGCTTCGGGGTCTTCAGGCAGACGCGCCTTGGTGAGGAGCTCGACTAGCCTCTTTACCAGTCTGTCGGAGTCTTTGATGCACTTCTCTGCCAGCTTCTTGCTCCCCTCACTGGCTGTTTTACTATTTCCGACAAGTGAGTTCAGCTCTTTGACTTGAATGATAGTCGCGTCGAGCTCAGAGGCAAGGCTGACAATGCTATCTCGAGAGTCTCTGTAGTCGCCAATGTAAGAGTTTAGAGTCCGAGCAAGGCTGAAGCCCACTTGTACCACGCCTATGACAGCGCTAGCCTCTCCTATGCCTGCCATCTGTTCAGACGCGTTCGGTAGGAGTTGACATCATGTGAATGACGCGGCCGAGTCAGTACGTGATACCAGATTCTGTGACGAAACACCAAAGAAATATCAAAAGGCAAGACATGACTTCAGCCGTGCCAACACCTCGTGACCGTGCATGCAGGGCGGCGCATTAGAGCGCACGAGCATGGCGCTAGATCGTTAGCTGGAGATGGCACGATGTCGATTCATCGAGTTCGCAACGGACCACAATGCGCGACATCGCAGTCGTGCATGAGTCGATGGGTACAAGGGCTATAGGCGACAGTCCTGCGTGACCATCTTTGTGACGGGAAGCGAGGTCGCGTTGTCCAAGATGGTGCCAAGGAACCCGTCCGAAAGACGCGATGAAGGACGCCAACACCGAAGGAGATGGCAGCCCTTTACATTCATGTACATCACAGATAGGAAATCATATAGCGTGCACAAACTATGAATATAGCAGCAGCTTTCAAACCGAACGCAAAGCCTGCATTTGCCTCACTCGCTGATGCTCTAGTATCATCGATTATCAATCGTGCTCATTCGATGCCTACAATTGCCACAGAAGTGCTTGCTTGATCAACCGGCAGCAAATACATGCTCGCTTATTGTAAGTCATACCGTGTTCTGTATTCGCAGTTTCGTGGCATTGCCAGTATGAGCAACATGCCTCATGCTGCCTATGATACATAAAGCTCTTGAACCTCGCATGCCGGACACGCCGCCGGCTCAATGCTGCCGTCAAACAGAGCATCTGTTGCAAAACCTCGCATTCTATGCATAGGGTTCAGCTTTACTATGCGTCTACCTCCATCTTCTCGCCAACGCCCGGCTCGCCGTCGCCGATGTCCTGTACCGTCACGTACTTGCTGATGTCCTCCTTTGTGATGATCTTCTCGTTCAGCACTGCAGTGGTGCCCCTCTGGAACTTGTAGTTGCGCTTCTTGGGTTCCCTCGTGTTGGGTGTGATGTAGTTCCTCATCAGCTCGGTCTTCTCCTTGGTGATGACGCAAACATCGACGTTCGAACCAGAACCCAGATCGTTCCAGATACCGGCCTCGATCGCGTTGGCACAGAGGCTGACGGCTTCCTCCCGAGTCATGTTGGCCTTCCACTGGGTCTCGAACACGCTCATGGCCGCCAGACTACCCGATCCCATGGTCACGTAAGGGAGCTTGTCTGTCGAACCATGTGCGTGGACTGTGAAAAGGTGTGCACCGGTGGGATCGCAGCCTGCCACCACGAGGTATGCGCCAATGTGACCCTGGTAGCGGAACAGATGTTGTTTGAGCATGGTCATGACAGTGACAACGCGTGGCTTGCGGCCGGTGGAGAGGGAGTGGAGTTCGAGGTTTGAGGCCATGAGGGCAGTGGTGAATTCGGTGTCTGCTGCGGTACCGGCACCAGCACACCAGATCTGAGGGGCGATGTAGTGGAGCTTCTCGCAGTTCTGGACATGGTGTTAGTGAATGCTCTCGCTAATGCTTGAGCAGCCTTCGTACCTTGTCTGCGACTATGGGGCCGCTAGTGGCACGAGTATCGGCAGCAATGACAACGCCTCCATCGTAGAGAGCGCCGACGATGGTAGTACCGGTGGACGTGGCCTTGGGGAGAGGAACGCCTCGGGCGTGGAGGGCAAGGTTGCGGTTGTGGTTTGAGAAGTCGAAGCCCGGCATCTTGCTGGCGTGTGTGGTGTAGTGTAATGTGGTGTGGTGATGTGGGTGTCTCGATGATTTTACTTCTTTATTGGTCACGGCAGCAAGAAAGGTAGAGGAAAATGGCGTGTTCGTTAATGTGAAGTGGTGTTGTTTGGAGGGTTAATTGATGGCATCTCCCAGCCAGCAGCAGCAGCAGCAGCAGCAGCAGCAGCAGCAGCACTAGCACCAGCACCAGCAGCACCAGCAGGCGACTACAGTGACGAAGCTCAAGGTGAAGCTCTCGGCGAAAGTCCGGCAGACGCCAGGCAAGCAACACGGTGCAGAGCGTGGCGGAGGAGAGTTAAAGAAACATCAATCGTGTTTACCAACTTGTCGCATCACCATCACCACCCCCAAATCTTTGCCGCAACCTTATGAACATTCTCGGCGGACAAAATAATCATTACGAAAATCACCACTGTCTTTATCAGGCCACAACGCTTTACCAGGGAATTTGAGCTGGAAGACCGCGCTTGAGCGCCTACAGCGCCAAAGTAGACGCACCAGAGCTCTGGGCCGGACGAATCACCACGACGCAAAATCACGAGGAAAATCGGGATAGACAATCATGACTGCTGTGGGAAGCTCTGTGCAAGCCAACGCGGCAAGTGACCTGGAACCTATCGAGACAGAGCATGTTGGCTTCCAAGCTCTTGCTTCCGACAACAAATTACGACTCTTCCCTACACCATGGTCGCCCGAGAAATTCCCTTTGACGACTGCTTCGCTGCTGTCCGTTGCTTCTGGTCGAGGATTGATTGCCGCAGCTGGACCAGATGCCTTGGTAATTTGGACAACAGAGAGCGTGAGGGAAGCCATCTCCAGCGAATCAAAAGACAAACCGTCTAAGGACAAGACGTCTAGCGAATCTGAGGAGGATAAAAAGAAGAAGGAGGACTTTACACCTCAGGCGACAATCCAAGTACCGAGACTATCACAAGTCGTCTTCTCGAGCGACGAGAGCTGCCTTGTGATCTCGGCGGAGGAGGGCGGCGGACTTGCCGTCTACGATACGGATGCACTGCTAAACGGAAAGAGCGAGTCGGCATTCCAGATCCCAACAAATGGTGTGGCTGTTCGGCAGATCCTGGCAAACCCTTCGAAGGACAACTCGCACCAGTTTGGATTGGTGTTGAGCAATGGACAACTGCTTTTGGCGGATCTCAAGCAGCGTCAACTTGTCAACGGTGCAAGCGGAAGCCCTGTGTTCAAAGAGAACGTGAGCTGCGCGTGCTGGTCAAGATTGGGAAAGCAGATCGTCGCTGGCCTAGCAGATGGCACCGCCGCTCAAGTCGACCTTCAGGGAAACACAAAGGCTGTGATTCCCAAACCACCCCAAGTGTTGGCAAACCGCGACCCGCAAGAGCAAGGTCTACCAGTCACCGCGATCTACTGGCTTGAAACCCTGGACTTCCTCATGATCCATTCACCTATCAACCCTCCAGCTGATGGCGATGGTATGGGACCTCGCAATGACGCCGAGTACCATCTCGTCCATCGCGACAAGGCTACAGGAAACTGTAGCTACCATCAATTCATGGATCCTTGTCCTGGCTTCTTGGATCAACGCGTACCGACTCATCACTTCATTCAGCGTCTGCGCGAGTTCCCTCCTCATCTTGACGACACCTTGATACTGAGCTCGACCATATCAACCGACATCGGCATGATCACTCGATCAGCCACACCACTATCACAAGATGTCGCAGCCGATCAGATCACACACATCTACACTACCACCACACCGCTGGAAGATACACGAAGGGCGGCTCTGCCTGTAAGTCTGGAGGACGGCATGAGCGACACCTCAGTCATTGGCATGGCACTTGACCTCAGCTCGAGGAACAAAGTACAGAAGCCGATTCCTACTGATGAAGAGATCGACGAATCGGCCACACCTCTACCTGCATTGCTCGTGCTTAATCACGAGGGTGTTTTGAGTGCCTGGCACTTCGTGTACAATGAGTCTATTCGCCAAAAGAAAGCATACCCTGGTTTAATCTACCAGGCCGCACAACAGCAGACTCCTGCCCCTGCAAGTACGACCACCAATGCCTTCGGTGCGTCGACTCCTGCGCCGGCCCAAACACCCGCAAAGCCTGCGTTTGGAAAAAGCAGCACGCCCGCCTTCGGCAGCACATCTGCCTTTGGCAAATCAGCCTCGCCATGGGCCGCGCCGCCTGCTGCAACACCCAAGGCACCTGAGTCTGCGAAGCCTGCGGGTGGTGCACAGTTTGGCGCTCCAGCCGCTTTTGGACAAACTGGAGGCATGGGTGCTCAGAAAGCTTCGCCTTGGGGCCCGTCTACGCCGAGTAAAATCCCACAACCTTCACAGCCAACCACTGCATTTGGAGGAAACACAAGTGGGCAATCGCCTTTTGCATCTTTTGCAAAGCCTAGCGGTGATGGTAAGACATCCGCCTCGTCGCCTTTTGCTGGCTTTTCAAAGTCAGGTGACGACACCAAGGCACCTGCTCCGTCTCCATTCGGCAGTTTTGCAAAGCCAGGTGGTGCCGATAAGGCATCTGCTTCCTCGCCGTTTGGTACTTTCGGCAAGGCGGGTGGTGATGAGAAGTCACCTGCTTCCTCCCCATTTGGCACTTTCGGAAAGCCGAGCAATGAGCAAAGCAAACCTGCTGCACAAGCTCCTGGCTCATTCGGGCGACCTAGTGCTGACGCGAACAAGTCTGCTACTCCAGCATTTGGCAGTGTTGGTAAGCTCGGTGCCGGCCAGGGCATGAAACAGCCCTCAGCATTCGGCAGCAACGACAATAAGCCTTTGGGTTCTCCCTTCTCCAGCTTCACAGGCAACCCACAGAGTGAGGATAAGAACACGACCGCGTCTCCGTTTGCTGCGGCTGGATCTGGAGCGTCGCCATTCTCATCGTTCGGAAATAAAGCCAACTCCCAGGTCTCGCCATTTGCCTCAACAGGACAGCAAAAACCTGGTATGCCTGCCAATACTTCCTTTGGATCTACTGTGACGCTAAATTCGACTACAGGAAGTTTCTCATCTGGTGGTGCTTTTGGCCAAGGCTCATCATTCGGCACAACGTCGTTCGGGCAACCAACTAAAGCACAAGATGCACCCAAATCGAGCGAGCAGTCCCCGGGTCTCGGAAGCTTCAGCGGATTCAAGCTCGGCTCTACTTTCAAGCCTGACGGAACTGCGAAGGACGATCTGCCGAAGCCCAAGGACCCAGGCACGAGCCTGTTCGGCAGCGGTTTCGCCAACTCTTTGAACACGCTTGGAAAGAACCCCGAACCTACTACGCCAATCAAGCAAGAGCCAGATACCGAGCAATCGCTCAAGCTCAACGACATTCCCGATACGTCAGCCACGCCTGCCAGCCCCCCTAAGCAGGCCCGCAAAGAGGCGTCTGCCCAAGATGATGCACCTCTCCCGCCAGACTTCATCACCAGCAAACCAAAGAAGGTGGAATCGCCGCCTTCTACCGATGATGCACCCTTGCCTCCTGATTTCTTGACCTCTAAGCCCAAGGCGGCAGACGAAGGCGCGGATATCCCCATAGCAGGCAGCCCGCCACTCGATGTAGGTGATGAGAGATTCTCCGAGCCTGCTAGTGAGGACGGAGAGGAAGACGGTCCACCTGAAGAGGATGAGGAGCCGAACTGGAGCGATGAAGAGGACCAGGAGGAAGATGACGAGGAAGATGAAGAGGATGACGACGATGAGGACGACGACGACGACGACGACGAAGAAGATGAAGAGGAGGACGAAGACGAGGATGAAGACGACCGCACTGTCGAGAACCCTGAGCAACTGTCTGCGTTCGAGGCAAGAATGTCACCTGCAAGCCCGAAGAGGGCTACCCAGGAGGAGCAGTCTACTACGCCTGAGACGGAGATGAAGAAGGCCTCGTACACTCCCGCAGGCTTCCCCAAGCCTCTCACCTCCTTCGCGCCGCCAGTTGCCAAGCCTCAGCAGAGTCCTCGCTCGCCGAGCCCTGTGCGCGGCTCAAGTAGACCTCCAGTGGCCCAGCGCTCTTCATTCGGCAGGATCTCTGTTCCTCCGGCGAAGCCAATCGAGCGTCCTACTTCGAGGCAACAGGCACCTACGCCACAGCCACCAACTCAAGCTGAACTAGAAGATGAAGAAGACGCACGCATCAAGGCTATCCTCAATGCGCCCATTCAGCCTTCAACGGAGCTGTCAGAATTCGTCGCTCATCACAACTATGCTGGTGTTTCGGACAAGCCTGGCGTTGCCGGATCTGTTGAGAAGGTCTTCCGTGACGTGAACAGCATGATTGACACCCTTGGTCTCAATGCCAGATCGCTGCAGGCATTTGTCGACGCACACAGGCACGCTCGCGACAACAACAGCCCGATGACAAGAAGAGACCTCGAAGACGAAGAGGGTTGGGTGTTCGCTGAGCTTGATGATCTTCGAACTATCATCGACGGTGTTGGTCGAGATCTCGAGAACGGCCGCCTCGACGACCCTTCGGGCAAGATCGCGGACTGCTTGGACGAGGAGAAAGAGCTCCAGAAGCTCAGGTCTAGGGCAGCTGATCTGAGGAAGCAGATTGCTACTAGGACGGACCCTAGGCAGCAAGCAGAGCAATACAACGCTCCGTTGCCAAGTGATAGCGCTGCTCAACAAACTGAGCTGAGACAAGGTGTGCAGAAGATGCAGAAGCAGCTGGCCGAAGCCGAAGAGGCAATGAGCATCCTACGCGCAGACCTGGCCTCAGTCCCAGCTAATGGACAATCCAAGGGCGCGTCCAACGTCCCCACCGTCGAAGCCGTAACCAATACAATCCTCAAGATGACCGCCATGGTCGAGCAGCGCAGCGGCGACGTCGACGTGCTCGAGTCTCAGATCCGCCGCCTGCCCAAGGGTCTCGCCAGTTTGAGATTGCAGGATGATTACGAAGATGACCTCATCGGTGCCATGCGAGACTCAAAGCTTCTCACTGCCAGCTCAGGTTCTCCGATGAGCACCCCGCGAGCCGGTGCCGGGAGCAGAATGACCGCGCGCGGCGACCCTCTTGGCATGAGCGGTATGTTCGGCTCGCGTTATGCTCGCACTCCGCCAATGTCTGGCAGACAATCCGTTGCAGACCTGGGCGCCAGTGCTTTGGGAAGGAGCACAGCCAGCTTTGGTGCTAGCACCAGGAAGAAGATGGCTGATGTTTCCATCGAGGAAGCCGAGGGCTGGCTGGGCAAGGAGAAGTCCAGGAAGAAGGTTTTGACCGGTCTCAAGGACATCATTGAGCGCAGAGGTGTCAGGGAGGTCAAGATGACCAAGTAGGGGGGAGGGTCTTAGTCTGAGGTGAACTGTTGGGTTCTGTATCTTCGTTGCTTTGTTTGTTGCTGCGTTCTAGCGAGTGCTTTATTCTCAGATTGAGTAGAGATTGTCACAAATACGAAACTTGTATAACAGATGTCAATCGACGATTGAAGAAGTATTGAACGGGAATATGTACTTTCGGGGTATCACAATATCAACACAGCTTTCGTCTATAAAAAAAAATACAGCCTCCCACGAAACAAACGACAGCCTCAATCAAAGCACCAGCCATTTCTCACCGATATCCTTCGCCGCACGCTGATTGCCCACGGCAACATAAATGGCCTGCAAGGCGTACGCCGCCTCGGTCGCATAGTCCTCCAGTCCCAGACCATGAATTTCCTCGTTCTCGAGCTTTGAAGCTTCCTGCTCTTCACCCTTCGGGCGAGCGGTACCAGCTTCTTCGTAGACCAATCTGGCAGCTTCGAGTTCTCGGAGACGCGCCTTGCGATGTGCAGCCTTCAAGCTGATGTCGCTCTGCACCTGTGCGCTCAACTCCAAGACCTTTTCGTATGCAGGGATTGCTAGGTAGGTGAGGCCCAGCACGTGCCACATACGTCCAACGTTGTACTCAGCTTCTTGGTCCTGCGCTGGCACACCGTCTCGAGTGCGCAGGTCGTAGTATCGGTACAAGAAGCTCAGTCCCTGGTGCATCTCGTGGTGGCGGTTGTTGGTCTGGCGCTTCATGGCGCCGGACACGTATTGCGATGCGATGGAGAGATTGATCCCAGGATCTTCTGGCCTGAGGGCGAAAGCGCGGAAGAAGTACGGCAGAGCAGAAGAGGAGTGGTTCGCCACGGAGACCATGTGGCCATAGTTCATGAGAGCTCCGGCATCTAGGCCATCCGCGGCGAACTCGGGCTTGTTACGGCGTCGCAAAGTACTGGGAGGCATGCCGAAGTCGAATCTCCGTCTCATGGCGGGAGAAAGAGCTTGGTAATCGAGAGTCTTGACACTACGGAGCATGAACTTTTGCGTTGGACCGGCCGTGAACCACGTATTATCTCCATAGGCAAGACGAGAGACAGCTGTGATGAGTTGATATGATGATCCTGAACGGAGATCGCCACGCATTGCGAACCAACGTGCTGTTTTGATCAGGCGCTCAGTGTCGTTGAACATGAGCGCACAGCAGATGGAAGTAGCTTGCGATGTGTTGAGAAGCTCTTCGTTATGGTAGAAAACGTTTGCGTTGAACAGACCGTTTTCGATGATCTCGTAGCAAGACTCTTGATCGCTCTGTTTGGCATCGGCCAGCGCAAGATCCACAAATATGTGGTGCCAGGTTGGGAATGTGATGCCGTGGAAGTCCGTTGGAGTTGAAACATCCATGGGGGGCGGCGCGTTCTTCTTGGAATTGTCGCCTCCATGATCGGATTCGCTGTCCGGTGCTTCTTCTTGTGCTGCAGTCGCTCCATTTGCTTCAAGCCTCTTCTTGAGAGCCTCTAGCTCGCGGATGAATTTGCTGTTTCGGTTTCGGATGCGAGTGGGTTCGAAGCCCTTGAAGGGTTTGTACCTGTCCCTAGAAGGATAGAATACTCTCATAGTCCGGAACTCTCGATACATGACCCTTGCATTGTCCATCCAATCGAAAACTTGTTCCTCGTCTGCATTGTCATCGTCCAAGACATGCCAAAGCTCTTTCACCCTGGCAAAGCATGACAGGATGCGCTCCGCTTGCTCCTCGAAGAAGCGGTCACGGTCGTCTTCCTTCTTGAGGATCTCGGCAAAGGCTCTCTTCTTGTAGTGGATCAGGGTATTTTCTACTGGAACGGAGGAATCGTTACCCTCGTCGTCATTGCCCGAACCGACATGACCATTTTGGGCCATCTGAGCGACTCTCTTCTTGAGTTCGCGCTGTCTTGCATTTTGACGCTGCTTCAAACGCTTTCGCGCCAGTGTATCATCGATCTCAGGCACATCCACCAGATCTGGTTGAGCGCGCTTCCTCTTGTTCTCAAGCACCTTCTCTTTCCTTGCTGACTCTCGTGGGTTGACAGGTGGCATTTCAAGTCTCTCCTTTCTGATGATATCTTTGCGGCCCATGGCGATCAGGTCGCGAATGATGACCATCGCTTTGTCTTTCTCGTTCATGTCATCCGCAAGCATCTTGGCTAACTCTGCTCTGGCCGCAGCATGGTTTGGATCCAACTCCACGACAGCTCTGTAGCACTTTTCAGCTTCAGCAAATTCTTTCATGCCGCGATAGCATGCTGCCATGCTTATCCAATACTGATCCGTGAGCTCGTCTTCCAATACTTCGATTGGCTTATAGAATTGTATCGCATCCTGGTACATTTCTTGAATTCGCAACGCGTCTCCGACTGTGTAAAACAGGTCGTACACGTTGGTGATATCATCTTTGAGCTGATAGATCAGATCGAAGTGATTCATGCCTTCGTGTTGGTCTCCCAATTTCAGACGGAATATGCCCAACTTCACCCTCAAGTCCAGTGGCAGACCGTCACCATGGAGCTCCGAATTTCGGTTGGAAACCTCACGGAATTCCGCGATCTCCAGTCGCCGTGCATGGCCAATATCATATTCGCGGTCGTCTTCAGTCACGTTGTCCCAGTATTCCTCCTCTCTGCGACCCAAGAACCATCTTGCAACGCGCTTGAGCTCTGAGATTGCGTAAGCTGGCTCCTTGGTCCGATCGACAAGGTCAAGATACATGTTGAGATGAGCCCATTGTGTGTCGGCATCACCAAAAGTGTCACTATCGTCGAATAGTTCGAAGGTTTCCTCGTAGGCTTCGCGACCAGCAGTCATCTCGAGTGGATCCTTGGATTCCAAACACAGTTCAGCATACAGCTTCAGATTGTCCAGGTCATCAGGTCTGGCACGAAGTAGAAGCTTCGTATCGATTCTGGCTTTGACGTCATGACCAGCATCCAGGTGAAGATCTCGCCTCCGTGTTCGCAATTCGTAGTTGTCTTCACCATGGCTGTAGTGGATAGCTTTCGAAAGACAAAAAACTGCTTGATCGTACTCTGCTCGGGTTCTGAGGGGACCGGCCATTTCAAGGGTCTTGTTTGCCACCAGAAGCCATAGGTCAGGATCCTTCTTGATATTGGCACCAGTCATCAAAGCACCTAAAGCATCCTTCTGATTGCCCTTCGCGATCAGAATGTCTGAGAGCAGCGAATGAGCAACATAGATCTCCGGGTTCGTCATAACAGCTTGACGAGCGAGATCCATCGCGGTGTCAAGTTGTCCGCTGAGGAAAGCTCCAGTTGCCCGTTCCTGAAGCTTCTTGAACTCTGGCCCGGGGTCTTCAGCACGTTGTCGTCGCTTGGATTTCTTTGCCAAAGGACCGGTTCTCGGCCCGCTTGGTCGACCTCGACGTTTCTCTTCATCCCTCTGCAGTTTGGGGTCATGCTCTGTGCCTTTCAACGCCCACTTCCATCCACGCCCTTTCCCCCGAGCCCGGCCAGTGCCACGTCCCCTCCCGCGAGGTCGTCCGCGGCCAGATTTCGTTGCGGCAGCAAGGTCCCTTTCGTCCTCTGAGATCGCGTTGAGTGCATCAGCGAAGCTGGCCTCAAACTCTGCATCCTCGTCGTCGCTCGCGTCGTCTTCCGTCGGAACATAATCGCCACCGTCGAGTGCCTCCGCGCGACGGATCAATTCTGTGTCGTAATAGGGATTCGCCATCGGCCTCTCGTCCGGCTCAGCTTCGATGTCAGTCTCATATTCGGCTGTAGCGCCTGGGAAGTGATAATCCTGTCGCTTTTTCGGAGTGCCGTATCGCATGTGGAACTCCTCGGCAAGCTGACTGTATTCGTTACTAGCTCCATAAGGGCCAATACTTGGGTTCTCGTCAAGGTCCGGATACATCTGTGACCCATTCAGATCTTGAGTCGCCGCGTTGATACCGCCGTTAGCTCCTGGAGGAGAGCCATAAGGCCCCCAAGCTGACCGGTCAATTGCTGGATATGGATCAAGCGACGATGCGCCTGGCTCCGGGTAATCGTTTGGGTCATTTTCGCCCATATGACCGTCCATGGTCACGTCGTCGTCAGCCGTGCTCGAAAATGTGTCGGTCCACCTTTGGTTGTTGGCGGCGACGGTTCATAGACCTGGCGGATCACGACTCAAGCAGAGTCTTCACGCATCAGCGATGGTCTATGGCAATGTAACAATGGACGTGCAAAAGAATCTTTTGCAGCTGTTGAAGTGTTATGTCGCACGGCAATCTGCAACACTTTATATGTTTGTCGAAGCAGCGATTGGCCCAGGAACGAAGAGCAGCAGCAAAGAAGCGCGCGCATTTAGACCTTGACGCGGGGTCCTGGAAGCCTGAGGCCACAAACTTTAACTTCCAGCAAACGCGCAAAGACACCACCAGCGACGTCAAAGCCGAGTCGGTCAACTACCATTCAGATACCCACACGCCTTCTACTGCTTTACTATCACCTCCTGCCGTTGCGGCACCCATATATTCGACCCAACTCAGTACATCTAACGGCACACTCGCGACCATGAAGCTCGTCAGGTATGTGACCTACCAAGATCCCACGCGCAAACGATATGCTGAAAGATTGCTTGAAGGCGGAGCGCACAACGACTTGACTGACCGAATGATGTAGATTCCTTATGAAGTGTACCAACGAGACAGTCACAGTGGAGCTCAAGACCGGTAAGTAGGCCAATCAAGTCAAGTGGCTTTTGCGACAACTTACTTACAAGCATGCGCAGGCACCATCATCAATGGCTCGATCGCTTCAGTCTCGCCTCAGATGAACACCAACCTCCGCACAGCGAAAATGACCGTCAAGGGCGGTTCACCAGTCAGCCTCGACCACATCTCCATCCGCGGTAGCGAGATCCGACACATCATTCTTCCCGATTCGCTACCATTGGACAACTTGCTCGTGGACGATGCTCCTAAACCCAAGAACAAGCCTCGCAAGGAGGTCGCGGAAAAGTCAGGAGGACGTGGAGGACCTAGGGGTGGTGGAAGAGGCGGTCCCAGAGGTCGTGGTGGTCCTCGTGGTGGTGGACGTGGCCGCGGCAGGGGTTTCTAGACCCACGAACAATCATCTGTGCGAGAAACACCAAAGCGCATGAGCGCGTAGACCTGAGGGCGGCAAGCAGAAGCAGCAGATACAGCTGCAATGGTCGATATCAACCAGCAGATTGCGATGGACCCAGGAGCATCACAGCTCCGCTGACCGGTGTACGCAAAGCAGGTTGGAAAAATACCATGCCGAAGTAATCACTCTTTGCTGTGCTACCATGGCATATCACATATCACAAATGATGCTGTTGACCCTCAGGATCACAAGCATCAAATTTCACGAATGTAATAAGTTCTTCTGTTCAAGTTCACTTACTGATCTCCAGCATTTGATATGGCCATGAATACAACATTGGCAGCGACACATTCCATGCAGCTGTATAGCCTGTGGTCTAGAACTTGCTATTCTCTCAAAGCGATATTTTTAACTCCGAGAAAGAAAAGCCAATTTCCACATTACTAAAGTATCAAGACTACTATGATTTACTTGCTCTCATCCACCCCACCCTCTTTCTCCGCCTCACGCTTCAGATCCTGGTTGAACTTCTCAAACCCCATCCCGGTCTTAGAGCCCATGCCGAACCACCCAAAGGGCGCAGCAAGAATGCCCCCGAACTCCTCTCCGTGTGAGAAAGTTGTACCGCCGGGCGTAGTCTTGCTAGCCTCGAAGCGGAAGAAATGGTCGCCGTAGAAGAGCAGTGGTACGGTACCCCGCCACATGAACTGCTGTGCTGAGTTCTCCTGTCATCACGGTTAGTTGTGTGGGGTGGACTGGCGGTACATGTTCAAGAAGACGTACAAGCACTACCGGCAAGAAGGACATTCCTTCAAGTTGCACGTTGAGTTTGTCGCCGGCTTGGAGCTCTGTGGCTGGTTTCTCTGGGATTTGGGGCGTGATGGAGCGGATGAAGCCTTGTGTCCATTGAGGTATACGCGGGAAGTCAAGGAACTAGATTCGTTGGGGCTTGGTCAGCTGGATGAACTCTGTCGGTTCTAAATGTGTTTTCAGGTGTCGACCCACAACTTTGCGCAAATGTGCAGGCGAACAGGCGATTTCTGTCGTGGTGGTGATTAAGACCATGGCTGCTGTTGTCGTATTTGAACTTGCGTCGAGAAGATATCTAGACTTCTGGTGGATTCAAGTTGTAACTTCGAGTCGATGGAATGGATGTACCATAGTGGGAACTGATTGATGAGGGAAGTCGGGAGCTATTATGTGGTTTTTGAAGCAGGACGATCCATGTTGGTGGCGCTGAGCTCAATCGAAACATGCCTCGAGGGCGCGGAGAGTTGTTGACCGCGTGCCGGTATTGGAGGATTTTGTGGCGTCTTTGTCAGTGTTTAGGGTTATGTCGTTATCTTGTGCACGCATAATCCCGCATAGCGTGTACATCTTTCTTTAACACCGATGAGACAAGTCTGAGTAGATATCGAGTTCCTAATCTTTCTCGTGCTTTAGTTTTGAGTTAAGGCTTCGATCTAACGAGTGCTGGGCAGCAGCCTTGCCCCGACCGTAGCCAGATTTAGCCGTCTCGCGGCCTGCAGTTGTCTGGTGCTCACTCTTCATCTCGTGCTCACGGTGCTAAGATACACAGTTGTTCTAGCGTCCGGGGAGGTGTGCTCAAGCCTTGGGCCGGCTGGCGCCAGGGTTTGCTGCAGATGCGGCCTCACGTGCACGAATGTTTGTGGGTGGCTTGTGAAGTGCGCCACCATCGACATCACTTTGTCGACATCGATATATCAATTTCCGCCAACGTTGTTATCAATGATGAATCCTCCAAGAGCGACGTGGTACACCTTAGCGAAGGAAATCAGTTGTCCAGGTCCAATCTCTGGCCGCGGGAACCAATGCCATGCCCTTGGTATGTGCGCCAAGTGACCCGATTGTACATGCCAAACCTCGAATTGCGGAAGGTCGACGTTGGCAACTCTCGCTCCAAGAAATGCCATGCGGCGTTATCTATCGTGCCGACCAACCGAGTGTGGTGTCCAGGCTCTGGCTTTGAGGCCGCACATAGGATATAAGCTGCCCAGGAAGCCGTTCTCCGTCGCGAGTAACGTCGTGCTCTTCGCTATCTCATACTATTGCCTTTGTCGGACTGCTTCCAATCATGGCCGTCGAACAGATCAACCCAGTGGAGTCCCGTAGGAGTGTAGAGATGGATGTTAAGGATACAACTAACATGACACAACTGTCGCGTGAGGGATCCAATGAGCCTTCTTCGACTGGAGAGGAACCTCTGGTCAAGCGTAACTGGTACCAGCAGCTCTGGGACTCTCTGAAGACTCCAGGCTCTGCGATGCAGATCATCTGTGCTGCACTCCTTGCCATCGCCATTGGCCTGGCTGTTTCAACTACCGTTACCGACATCCCTGAGGCAGTGCCTGTCATCCTTGAGATTCCAGGGAGTCTTTGGCTTCGTGCTCTCAGAGCGACTGGTGAGCTCAAGACCTTTGTTCTAACAACGATTGCAAGGAGCTGTCACTGACAATGATCAACAGTGCTACCCTTGATCGTTGTCGCCATGATCCTTGCTGTCCAAAACCTGTTGTCCATGGAGAAGGGTGGCGGAAAGCTTGCTCGCCTCACCATCTTGTGGTACGTCGGCACAACGATTCTTGCCATCATCATCAGCACCATCCTTGTCGACCTTGTCTGGCGTCCGTTGATGACAGTCGCAGACGGTGCCACCCTGCAGATGACCGAAAAGGAAAAAGAAGATGTAGCTGAGAGGGGTGGCATGGCGGCTCACGACGTTATCGTCCAAGTCTTCGAGTCCTTCATTCCGAACAACGTCACCTCCGCCTTGGCCAACGACGAGCTACTGGCCGTTCTCGTGTCGGCTATCGTGGTCGGATGCTTGATCAAGGGTCCCGACTCCTCCATCCTTCGCGCCGTCAAGGAAATTGAGAAGATCGTGATGAAGATTATCACATTCCTCATCAAGCTTGCGCCGATCGGTGTTTTCTTCTTGATCTTGTCTAACCTCTTCACCCTCAACATTGAAGATATTGGTCAGAACCTCGGTGTGCTCGTTGGCGGCTCGATCGTCAACATGGCCATTCATCTTTTCATTGTACTGGTAAGTGCCTCTCAGGGCCAACATAAAATTTTGTGGATAGTGCTAACAGCTGCAGCCCATCCTATACTTTGTGTTGATTCGCGAGAATTTCTACACATTCTGGATCAAATGCTCGCGATCTTGGATCACTGCATGGGCCACCGCATCTTCCGCTGCTACGATGCCTGTCACTCTTTCCGTTGCAGCAGAGCGCGGCATCCCGAACACTGTTGCCAATTTCACCATTCCTCTTGGCACGCTCGTGAACATGGACGGCACTGCTATCTACTTCCCTACCGTCGTCGTGTTCTTGGCAGCAACTCAAGGCATGCCCCTCAACGCCGGACACTACGCTATCATCGTCCTGCTCGCCACCCTCTCCTCCATCGCAACAACACCGATTCCTAGCTCCTCACTGGTCCTGACGCTGATCATCGCTGAGTCCGTCGGTATCCCCATCACTGGCATGTACGCCGTCGTCGTCGCTATTGACTGGTTCATCGACCGCTTCCGCACGTTGGTCAACGTTAGCGGTGATCTCATTGCTTCCAGGATCATGGCCAAGTGGACTGGTATCACTGATGACGACGTTGTGGACTTTGCTCCCTCGGAGTCGGTTCAACGTGTCATGTCTGAATCCGGTGCAGCTCAGCACAGGCAGCAGAACAAGGAGATGGTCTAGGCATGCTGTACGTAGTGGTCTGATGGGATTTAATCTATAAGGGCTTTAGTGATTCGGAATAAGATAATTTGCCGTGATATAAAATTTCTGCATGATGCGAAACAGTGTTTATGATGAGACGGAGGAAACAGACCCGTATTCATTTCCATGGAGAATGTCACGAGACAGAGACTCACGTCAGAGAAAGGATGATCATCTCCTAGCGTGTGACCCTCAAGCGGAACAAGCTTTGGTGTCTCCCCCCGACTCTCGGGTTGCGGTCGAGCAACCACGTGCTGCTTTGATCACGAAAGCCAAACTCCCGTATCCTTTAAAGCCGCTCGCTCTATCAGGGTCGGATACATGTATGACACGAACCAAAGTACCTTTAGAGTAAAACTGGTCTCCATTACTCTTGACACTTGTCAGTGCTTGCGAGAGCTCATAGAATTCATCTGCCTCAAACGTCCAGTCCAGTTCATCATCAGTAGCGGGGCGCCCAAAGCCCATGCGCCTACACCAAACACTGCCTCCCACATCCCACACACCGTATCCGTAAGGTATCTAGCCAACAAACAACACCATCCTCCAAAGCGCCACAGCTACACCCTCTCCAAACACAAAGAGCGCACAAAACCAAACCCAGCAGCCATGGCCGACTTCCTCCCCAACCTCTGGGAGTCCGTCTTCGTCTCCGGCGCCACGCCCACGCTCCTGCTCGCCACAAACGTCACCTTCGCGCTGCTGCAAGTCGTGCTCGCGCTGCTGCTCGCCCTGACCTACAGCATCCACTTTGCCATCCTCAGCGTCATCTGCGGCGGCCTGTGGCGGTCGATCAACTGGTTCGCGGCCGAAGTGGCCGCCGTGCGAGCGGAGGAAGAGGCGAAAGCAAAGCGGGAGAAAGAGAAGGAGGACGCGAAGGTTGGTGGCGGTGGTGGGGAGAGCGCGTACGATGAGGGCGAGAGCACGGAGGTTGAGGAGCATGGTGGGCTGGACGCGAGTCGGGCGAGTCTTTCGCTGAGTGGATTTGAGGAGCGGGTCGTGAGTTCTGGGCGGGAAGAGGAGGATGCTACCGCGGCGAGACAGAGGAATGTCAAGACGCCGGATTTGAGCGGCACGGATAGCGAGTGGGAGAAGGTTGAGGATGGGCGGTGATGCGCGGGAGATCTGTGTATGACTGTCTGTACTTTTTCTGTCTGCAAAGCTATGGGATAGAGTATGCTGCTCGTTCCTTCGATTTATCAGGGTATATTGATTCCTCATCGGAAAAATGCTCGGGATGCGAGGGGTGTGCTTGTTGCAAGTATCAGCCCGTGCTATAAGCCTTAGCTGGCTTCCCACTCATGTTGGTCTCTATATGCCTCGATGTCGGCCGTCAAAATCAGTCCTCCTATTCTTCCTCCAGCAAAGCGCCTAGCATGCCCTGCTCAGCTAAAGCACCCAGCCACTCCTTCGCGAACGCTGAGTAGTCATGACGGCGATCCCTTGCCTTCTCAGCGTCGCTCTTCACGTTTTCCAATTCGTCGCCACATGCACGGCGCAACCCGTTTTGCTGGAGCGTCATCTCCTTTCGCAGTTCGAGCAGGTCCGTCAAATCTTCTGACATCTTGAGCGCATCCGCGTCTCTCGGCATGATCTCCGCTCGCTCAATGTCGATGTTGTACAAGCCAAGATCGGAAGCTTGTCCCAACAAAGGCGCACTTTGCTCGCCATCGAGCATCTCCCTCCAGTCTTCCACAACACTCCCCAACTTCTCTTCGACTGCACGCAAAGCCTTGACGTTCGCAGCCAGAGCCTCGACACACGCCACCATAGGATCGTGTACGACTGCCATGATATTGAATTCGATCGAGCCCGCGGTGTACTGAGCCATTCGGCCCTGAAGCACTGGCTGCGCGATGCTGAGCCAGGTCTTGCCATGGATGATAGGGCCGATGTCCTGTGGGAACTTGTCCATGCCGTCGAGCTTCCAGACACGGTCGCCGATCGGCATGTAAGCGCAGAAGTGGAAGCCCTCTTCGTCGTCCTCAGCTTCGGACTCATGGGATAATTGAAGGTTTTTGCGCGGTTGAGGCTGGCGGCCAGAGCGGCGTGGCTGTGAAGTTGAATCTTCGTGCGCGGCAGCGGTATCGATGTTGGTTTTGATCTTTGGGGCGTTTAGTTTTAGTTTCCTGCCGATATTGGCTGTAGGTTTGGCGGGAGTGGTAATGCTCGTCGACTCGCTGTACTCGTCATCAGGATCATCATTCTTCGCCTTGGTCTTTGCAGAATCCAAGGCTGGGCTTTCGCCTTCATTGGTAGAGGTTGTGTTTCCGTTTGTTTTGCTGGGCGTGGAAGTAGAATCATCCATCTTCTTTGCTGCTGTGTCATCGCCGTCCATAGACGCCTCTTCATTCAAAGGCTGGATGGTTTGGGGAATGGACTTGGGCGACTCCTCGTCGACAACCCCCACGGCTGACCTCCTCATGCGCCCAGAAGTGCGTGTTGACTTCGGAGTTTCTGCAGGTGAATTTGACATAGCTTTGCGTGCGGCATTCGCTGCCTTCGTCTTTAGTGCCTTCGCCACAGCCTGTTGCTTGCGTGCCTTGGCAGCTTTCTCCTTCAGCTGCATATCAGCCTGTAGAATGTCGGCTTCTCGTGCAAACGAGTTATGAATCTTCTTGACGAAAGTGAAGTCATCGATAGCTTCACCTCTCTGACGAGGCGATATATCTTGAGTGAAGTCTCTGAAGCTGCGAAGATCTTTACCCATCTCCAGACCTGGGATGTTGTTGACAATGTTGAGCAGAGCGACTGTTGCGCATGCAAAATCGGGGACCTGTTCAGCGTACCAGACATTCGCAGGACATTCTGTGACGAGATCATCTTTGTCGGTTTCGCGATAGCGAAAGAGGAAGATCAAGGCGTGGACTGGCTGAGGCAGGATGGCAAGATCGTTGTCGTCCAAGCTCCAGACTTCGCTCGTCTTGACGCCACGAACACCCATATCTTTGAGCATGGCGTTGAAGAAAGCTGGCTCCGATTCCATCTCGACCCAACCGGGCCAGGTATCACGGTCTGGCGGGGTGAGAGCATTGTCGCCATTGGCGGTGGTCGCGTTTGATTTGGCAGGCGTCTTGCGTTTCTTCGATTTCGGCGGCATGATGGCGTTGGTGGAAGAGGGAGAAGGAGGAAAAGCCCGATGAGAAGAGCTCGACACAGGCGATTGAATCAAGGATAGATGTAGTGGACTATGTTTGCTCAGTCCAACTAGGGTAGATGGCGAGTGAATGCGATGCGCTTGCAGCACGCTCGGAAGGCGACAGAAGTGGATGTTGAGTCGCTGAACGAGCAATCATGATGGTGAGTGGCACATGGGGCAGCATGCGCGTGCAAAAATAGCGAGATGCGTTTATTGTCGCCGTCCCGTCGATCGTGGCACGCCGTACTGCCACCTACATACACCATCTATCTGTCTCTGAGGGAAGCATGGTCCGAGCGTTTCCGTGAGCGTCTGTGAGCGCGTTTCGCGTCGGTGAGCTTCAGAAGCTGGCTGGAGAGAAAACATTCCAGGAAGCTGCTGTCTTGATTCGCTCGCAACACCTCACTTACCACCACCCGTCCTCTCACATCCACTGAGAAGCGCTCCGAGAGGGCTTTCTATCTTCATCACGACCTCTTCCCGAGAAATGCTCACGACACTGCACACAAAATGAACGGCACTCCGCGCATGTCGAGCGCATTTCCATCGACACCACAAACACACAGGCGGCCGCCTCCCCAGTATGGCGCCTCACAGAACATGCCTCGCAGAAGTATGAGCGCATCTGGCGTAGATTCATTCAAGCAAAATCCGGCATCCCAGGAAGCTGAAAGTGGCCCTCTCATACCCACCGACTGGATCGATGCACCCTCACAGCGCTTCTACGCATTCGCCCTCTACCTGGCGCTTATGTCATGGCGAGCATACGACTGGAACACATTGCAAGATTCGGAAGAGCAGAGCTTGTGGTTATTCATGAAATGGCTGTTCATCGACGGGGCCTTCCTATTCGGCTTGCCGTCAATGAGGATACCTTGGCTAGAGTGGCAGTCGCAGACCACTCTGCTGATGTTCTTGGCCCATGCCGCAATTGATGCTATGCTCATGTTCCAGATTGGAATTCCAGTTGGTGCAGGCTTTGCTGCAATCGGGCGCAGTTTCTGGGGCGCGTACGAGATGGCTGTCAACGAGCACAACGTCAACCCGCAATCTGTCATGCACAACGAATCATTGATCCTGGGTCGCCAAACTATTCACATTCTACCGGAAGGATCAGCGACGCTCAACCTTGACCGAGAACCTTTCTGCATTGGCGGTGTCAAGCTGGAAGCCAGACTGCCTATCACCATCAACGCGACAAGCCCGATCTCAATCGACATCCTGCGCATTGATCTGGACACCCAGGCCAATGAAACGATTCACCTCTCCAAATCCCAGATCAAGACAATGCACAAAGAGGCCTCGCGCATGATCACCTACAGTGATAGGCCGAACGAGCCCAAGACCCTCTACCACACTGTCAAGAAACCGGGAATCTACGTTCTGCAAAAAGTCATCGATGAGACCAACCTCGAGGTATCTCGCAAGAGACTTGCGCATACAGTTGTGGTTCCTTGCCCGAAGGCTGCTGTGAGAAAATCTATCAGCAACAAGTGCAGGGGCGAACTTTCTGACGTAGAGATGGATGTGACGGGAACTCCTCCTCTGCGAGTCAAGTACCGCAAGACGATCAACAACAAGCACATGGAGTCGAGCTTCGAAAGCATCCAGCCCGATGATTTCTTCTCTCCACTTTCCAAGCAGGATTCCAATGCGCTTGTCGTGCCTAACCGCATTGATGTAGAATGGGCAAGGCCTCAACACGTGCCTGTGCCTCTGAGCGAGCATCTTGCAACCGCAGGTGACTGGGTCTACTCTATAGATGAGGTGCAAGATGGATTTGGAAATAGGGTTGTGTACGCCTCAAGCAACCAAGACGAGCAAGAACGCAGTCGCTCAAAGAAGGTCCCGAACTTGCACCAAACGATCACTGTTCACGAACGCCCCAACATCAACTTGAGGGGATGCAGCCCTCACTCACCACTCAAGGTTCCCAAGGGCGATACCGCTCAACTTCCAATTCAATACGGTTCGACGGGAAGAGAAAGTATCTCCGACACGGCTTACCAGCTTCAGTACATGTTTACTCCTGTTGCTGAATTGTCTCATAGTGGTGAGCACGGCGTCAACTCGCAAAGGCAAACTTTCACGGCTAAGAACATTGAACAACAACCAAATATTCGTGAGCCCGGACTATACACCCTGATAGGCGTATCGACCAAGTTCTGTGAAGGCGAAGTCATGGAACCCGCTTCGTGTCTGTTGCAAAACCCCCCTGAACCGGATCTTTCCATTGCTCCGGAAGAAATATTCGACAAATGTGCTGGCAGTCCGATTGGTCTTCGCGTCGATCTCGATCTCGCAGGTACTCCTCCATTCCACGTCACTTACAAGATGTCGAGAAAGGACGACAGACATCCATACCCCCTCAAGCCAGTGACCATTTCGGGACATCGCGGTCAGATCGAGCTTACGCCTCCAGAAGCCGGACACTACACCTACGAGTTCACTGAGATCAGCGACGCCGTATACAAGAGATATCCCCTCACACACAAGGGTCTCAAGCTCGAACAAGATGTCAAGCCCTCCGCTTCCGCCACATTCTTGAACCTGAAGCCCAAATACGAGGCTTGCATAAACTCGCAAGTCACGTTTGACGTTGGACTGAGTGGCGAACAACCCTTTACTCTTGACTACGAGATCATGCATGCCGGAAAGCGTAAAACTCATCAACTTCGGGAGATCGACGGAAAGGTCACAAAGATCACCACGCCAGCACTCACCGCGGGTGGCGATTATACGATAGCGCTTGTCAGCATAACTGATCGCATGGGCTGCAAGGAATTCCTCAAGTCTGAGGCCCGTGTCACTGTCCGCCATCAGGCCCCCAAGGTCGCCTTTGGTACTATCGACGGTGAACGAAGCATTGATATACTCGAGGGCAACAGGGCAGAGCTGCCGCTTCGAATCATGACCGGCGAAGCCCCGTGGATTGTCAAGTACCTCGATGCGGCTGGAAATCCAAAAGACTTGAAAGCAAACAAGCCCAATGAGAAGCTAACGGTCACTAGTCCTGGCACGTACAGGCTCGTTGAACTAGAAGACGTCAAATGTCCTGGACAAGTCGACCTGGCTGCGAATGAGTTCACGATCAGCAACATACCTCGCCCTGAAATGCGCATTGTTCCTGGCGAGAGCGAGACCGAAGACAGGAACACACTTACCAAGCAAGGCATCTGCGAAGGCGACGAGGATGCTGTGGACATGCTCTTCAAGGGTCTGCCACCGTACAAAGTGCAGTATGTGCAGACAGTCAAGCCAGTCTCCGGCACCATGTCGCCCAAGAGCAAGGACCTTCGTGCGGCGCTGAACGTTGCTTCACTCCGCATGGACACTACTCAGGCCGGCGATTACACGTACTCGTTCCAGAACTTGGGTGATTCAAACTACGACCACGGCGGTGGTCAATTTACTGCATTGACTGTCAAGCAACAAGTCTTTGCACGCCCGACAGCTGCCTTCAAGAACCCTGGCAAAACCTACAGCTTCTGTTCGTCTGAATCTGAAGGCGAGGAAGTCATTCCGGTCCTGCTCACTGGCAAAGCGCCATTCACTCTTGAGGTGGAGCTGAAACACATTGGAAGCATGAAACCTGAGACTTTTATGCTCAGAGATGTCAAATCACTCTCCACCACTATCAAGATCCCACGCAACAAGCTACACGCAGGGAAGTCCTCCGTAGCCCTGCGCCGTGTGAGTGACGCCAATTCGTGCAGCCGCACCCTCGACTCGACCACCCCTCGCGTTCAAATCTCCGTACATGACGCACCTGTCGTCACTGCGCTGGAGTCAGCAACCGACAACTGCGTCGGCGACCGCCTCAACTTCGCCCTCTCCGGCACCGCGCCTTTCAGCGTCTTCTACACCTTCGAAGGTGTCGAGCGCAAAGCAACCTCGCAGACCACGACCTTCCGCCGTCTCGCCGAGAAACCCGGCACTTTCATCATCACCGGTGTGCAAGACAGCGCGTCCAGCTGCCGCTCCAGCACAAAGCTCGAGAAGCGCATCCACGGCATGCCATCCGTGCGCGTCAGCAAGGGCAAAGACTCGTATGTTGACATCCACGAGGGCGGCGAAGCCGAAATCCTGTTCGAATTCGGTGGCTCGCCACCTTTCGAGTTCACGTACACGCGCTCTTCGAACACCGACAAGAAGGGCAAAAACAGCCGTGGCGTGGTGCTGGATATGCGCAGCGAGATCAGCGACGAGCACAGTATGCGCATCGCCGCGCACGAGGAGGGCACGTACGAAGTCGTGGCCATCAAGGACCGCTACTGCGCCTACTCGCGCCCTGGCGTCAAAGTCGGCGAGAAGAGTGGACAGAAGAAGCTCGGCTACTACTAGACGCGATGGACGAGAGAGGTATGCTTGAGGGAATGGATGGGGGATGGATCTATATTTGCATTTGGGTTGTAGCGTGGCGTTGTGGTGTTGGGGTTTTTCCTTTTGGGTGTCGTGTGTGTGTGTCTCTCCTGAGGCTGACACAGAATGAGTAATGTGCTGTAAGGTAGTTTTGGAGATTACCCGCAGGTGTGTCAATATCGTAGCATTAGAAAGTCTATCACGTTCTCATCATCACACAAGACAAGCAAATTCGGCGTGGCGCCATGGTAGTACCCAGGTCAATTTTTCGCAGCAGCCAACCAGATTCCTCCGAATGCACTCATGCACTCACGCACTCATGGATTGGTCATACACAGCCACACCTTGTATACAATCTCAAACCTTGTCCTCTATTGCTGACCCATGAGCTGACCCTCAATTCCGCACCATTGATCAGATCAGAGAAACTTTAGCGCGCGAGGTCAGCGATCAATGAACTTTGTTGTTTCCCTTTGACCGTCGGATGTGTTTATGAGAAGGGCTCCTCGCCCGCCCACACCAGATCTTTTTGTCTCGTCTATCACCTTCGTCTCTGGCGCCACTCAATCTGGTTGGCATACCATCGGCAACGTCAACGCCATCGACTTCACCCACCACCGGCTGCCAAGAGAAGGTCAGACGTCTCAGCACATGTGCAGCAGGCGCTCAGCTACGCCAGCATGCATCGACCGGCAGCCGCACATGAACATGACCGTCACAGCAACATGAAGACACAAGCCTTCCGAACGGCGAGCAAACAAACGCCATGCGAGGCCGACAATTGACAGCGACACACAGTGCGGAGACAGAATCTTGGAACAGGCAAAGCACAAGCTGTGATATTGCGTTGCATCTATCAAGTCAAGAGTATCAATGGACGACCCACCAACCAACCACCATAAAGATCAGAGTCAAACAGAAGGACCGTCGACGACACACCAAGGCAAGAGACCGTACAGAACGCACGCACGCGCATGTGGCGACAAGACACCGCAGTCCGTCAACCAGAAAACAATGGAAAGGGAAGACAGGGAAGAGGAAGAACGCCAGACACCAATGGCAAGGTCGTGAGGCTGGGTTGTCGAAGCCGGGGATCATGAGCGACGCTGGTGAAAGGCATCGAGCTCATGTCAAAGCCATGCAAGGCATGTGCTGAAATTCGCTCAAAGCAGCAGCATGTAGCCGGCGACGAGGATGGCAATTGAGCCAAGTGTCGACTTGATCAACACGGCGCCAGAGTTGTAGATCGACTCGGTGGGCATGGCAGTCGGCTTGGTGAAGGAGCCGGTGTATGTCGTCTTATGGGTGTATGAGGCGGAGGTATTCTTCGAAGGGCTTGGGGTGACACCCGACGCCGGCGACGACTTGCTGGATGAGGTTTGGCGGCCATTATTAGCAGTCGAAGTGGTGTCGCAGGTGCTCGAAGATTTGGGTTGAACCGGTGAGGTGAGGACAGAAGATGGGCAGACCGACGACGAGGTGTAGACAGGGCTCGGCACAGTCTCTGTAGTGTAAGTCCAGCTGGTGGAAGTCGAAGTCGAAGCCGGACAGGACGAGGTGGAGGGATTACTGCTTGTGCACTTGGAGGAGGACGAGCTTGACTCGTAAGGCTTGGTCCAGGATGACGAAGAGATTGTGCAAGGTGTGCTGGACGACCTGGAGGATGTGGTGCACTTGGAGCTGGTCGACTTGGAAGAGGTCGTGCACTTGGAGCTGGTCGACGACTTGGACGAACTCGTGCACTTGGAGCTGGTTGAAGAAGTCTTGGTGGAGCTGCAAGGAGTCGAGGTCGACTTGGAAGAAGTGCGGCTGCTGGAAGTGGTCTTGCGGCTGCTGGTCGATGACGACTTGCTCGAAGTTGTGCAAGGTTTGGTCGAAGAGGTGGTGCGGGGCTTGCTGGTCGAAGTCGAGCAGGGAGTGGAGCAAGAGGTGCTGGTCCAGGTGGTGACGGGCGTCCAAATCCAAGTCTTGCAGCTGGTAGTGACAATCGGCTTGCCAGCGGTGGTGATTCGGTGGACCTCGCATTTCTCCGAAGTTGTGGTGGTTGCAGGGCACTCCTTGCCGACCTCACAGGTGACGGTTGGCCAGACTGGGCCAGTCTCGTGCGGTTTGGTGGTGGTGCATGCCGTGGTGGTAGGCGTGGCCGGGTGCTTGGGGAGGCCCCAGACTGGAGTTCCGTTCGACACGATGCATGTCGCGGGCGAGGGATAGGAGTGCGCTGGGTTGCACTCCCCAACGGGGCACAATTTCGCACCCGAAAGGGCAATGCCTGTTCGTTGTCAGAAAGAGTTCACTGGCAGATGGCACAACGGGCAACAAGAACGACTCACCGGAGACAGCAACGGCCATGGTGGCCAAGAGGGGAGAGGTGAACTTCATCTTTTCGGTGTGGAGGTTGATCGGTTGCCGTGGTGGTGGGAATATGGATGCTGCGTAGTGCTGTGTTGGATGGATGGAAAACGGTGCAAAGAAGAGAAGAGAGGAAGAGAAGAATGACGGAGGGAAGAGGTTGGTTTTGTCTACGCCTGGGAAGCATGGTGGCAACAGCGTTGCTGTGCGGATTGTGAGGAAGCAGCATGGTGGGCTTGCAGGAGGGAAGGAGTTGGTGTTGGCAGGGATGGAAGTGGCTATGTCGAGGATAGCCACCAATAACAGCGTCTCGACGTTGAGTCTAGCCACATGCAAATGAACGCCCACACAATCACTTGCAAAGAATGATGCTACGCCATGGTGTGTTGAGTTTGAGATGGCCACGAGATTCCGAGCTTGTAAAGCATGTGACTCTGACGGAGACTCGGTTGACGACAGGGCGTTGCTCTTGCTTCGACTGTGGTTGAGGATGGATGGGGTGGCAAGAGCAGGAACATGTGAAGACCGGTTTCTCATATGAGATGCTTGCTCGTAATGCAGACGTCCATGATCATTGGCAGTAAGTACCTGACATGCAGTCGACATTCCCGTGCTCCAGCCTCGCAGCCTCAGGGCATCATAACGGGTGAGCTGAAGCGAAACGAGACGGTGCCATTGAGATGCTCGTTGCTTTGCATTGCAGGAATCTTGAGCAACACTGACGAACTCGGCATTCATATGAGGGCGCGACTCGTGGTGCTATCATCCACTCCCGTCTTGAGCATCATCTCGTTGCCATTGGCATGACATGATCCTGGCCATTGTGAGTGATGGTATCTCGGTTGCATATGGGCTGCTACCATCAGACACCAGCGCAAGATGGAAGTGAAGGGCCAGTGAGATGTGCCTCCACGCTGCTACCAGCCATTCGCTTTTACGTGCCCGTTTGTCATTCGCGTCGAGGGGTGCGGTGCGTTGTTTGCTGAGCACGTGTTCTCGTCGTCATGCAGGCAGCCGACGAGGCAGTCGCGACTTGCCAAACACGGTCGCTCTCACAACAAAACACGCCACCGTCTCTTGCTCGCTCGCTCTTCCTCTTCCACACACACTCCTTCTTCATCACCACTTTCTTTTTCTCGGCGTCCTGCACGCTCTCGTACATATCTCCGCGGCAGACTTCTACCACCTCACCAACGAGGTCGCCAACATGCACTCGCACCTCGTCGCCGCCGCCACTGGCCTCATGGCCAGCCTGGTCGTCGCTCAGTATGGTACGCCTGCCCGCAACATCCCCTATACTGACCGCAGATTGCTGATACTCCTCCAAGCCGCCTACTTCCCTGTCGGCTCCAGCTCTGTCTCGACCGTCTACACCACCTCAGTGGTCACCATCTATGGATGTGGCCCGGGCATCGATGTTTGTCCCGTCAGCACTATGATTGTTCCCGTCTCGACCACCGTGTGCCCGATCACTCTCACTGTTTCTTCTTCTTCCTCCACCACCCTCATCGCCGCCACCTCTGGCCCGAGTGATGGCTCGACTACCCTGAACCCCATCCTGCCTCCTTCTCCGACCAGCAGCATCGTTGCTCCTGCCGGCACCACTGCTCTGTCTTCGGTCTCCACGGGCATCCTCCCTCCCACCTCAACCAGTGGCTCTGAGGCCGGCGCTGTGCCCGTAACTGGCTCAGGTACCACTGAGAACAGCGTTTCTGCTCAGCCATCTGCCACATATTCTCCATCTGGTCAGACGACCAGCGACGCTGGCGCCACCTCAGGCTCTCCCACCAAATGGGGCGCTTCAAGTTCCTCTCCTGCCGATGCCCCATCCACGAGCACGACCGATGGCCACCGTCCGCTGTCTACATACACCGGCACCACTGCTAGCCAGACCGCAGGTTCGGCGAGCGCCTCTCCGCCAGCTACTTTATCCACTCGCTCAAGCATCAGCACTTCCGCGTCCACCAGCCCTATCTCACCGGCAACCAAGTCTGCCACCCAGACTGGCACTGCTAGCGCTCCCACATCTGAGACCGAGGGCGCCCCAACTGGTCTCAGTTCTGGTGTCCCTACTCTTACCACCCCGTCTACCGCCCCGGCTGGCTCTTCTAGCGAAGGTCAATTCACCTACACGCCCACTGGCAGTGAGGGCGACTCGACCAGCCACATCCCCATCACATCCACCTTGACAGGCCAGATCACTGTGTCGCCAATCTCGACCATCACAGTCTCCCAGGTGTCGAGCTCGGGCATTGCCAACGTATGTCACTGTTGCCGTCTGCCGTCTTCGAGACAAAACTAACATCAATAGAATGCTACCGGTCAGTCAACTGCCTCCTCCCGCATAAAGGGCAACCCGGCTGCCAGCCCTTCAACTGGCATCACCTTTCAGCCATCCGAGGCTCCCACCGTTCCGATGACATTCGACACCTCATCCACTCCTCCATCCAGCACGAGCAGCTACCAGGCTGGTGCCGCCGGCGCTACTGGCACTGGCGTCAATGGAGCTGGCTCTTATGGCAATGGCACATACGGTCCTCCGACTGCTCAGATCTCACCCTTCCTTGGTGCTGCCACCGATGTTGGTTACGATGCGTCGATGCTGCTCTGCTTCGCTATCGCTGTTATCAGCGCTGTGGTGCTCATCTAGATACACGAGTGTCTTGCCAGAACTGGCCTGATCTCGCACTGTCTCAGCGGCAGCAAGCTGTCACACATTCGTCGGCTGATCACCTTCACACATGTGAAAGCATGTGGTAGCAATGCAGCTTTTTGTTTGAATGTATGATAGTCATGATGATTTCTTGCTTTTCTACTCTGCAGTCAGTTAAACAGAAAATCAGTTTGCACTATACCCTTCGATATTGTCCCTGATCCAGTGGAAGAATCCCTCTGCCCGAGCCCCACAAGCGTCGTGCAGAATCATGCCAGACTAGCACGTGGCATTTAGATCTCATTTCGCATGTGCTTTCTAATTATGTGCTGCAGAAGAAAGATGTCAGCTCCCTCCCCACGTTCGGCGTACAGATGAAGACGGCGTGAGCCTCGCCGCACCGCCAATGCCGCGCTTTCTTGACAAATGCCGAGTGTGGTCTCATAAGTTTTGAGACATCACGTGATACACTACCGAGCGCAGATTGGACGTGACCGCCATTGTACAGCATTTGAATCTTATATTCTAGTTTCTAGGTCCTACCATAACTTTGCTCACCGAGTTTTGAGCCACAGATAGTTGATATCTGGATTTTACAGGTAACATATGTTGTCGACTTGTACACAGAAACGTCTCACTGGTATTGAGACCACCCTCCTCCGCATTGGCCAGGAACAAAGCACGTCAATCTCGAGTCCGCTCACCTCACTTCGACCATAAGCACGCCATATGAGGGATCGCGCTCGCCAGCGTCCAGAGAGTATGCTTATCGCCGCTCATTCGTGTGCAACATGGAGAATCATTGCGATGCCGGCCGATTGGAGCCGTTTCAGGTTGGGTAACGTACCATTGTGCTCATGCTTCCCGGCAGTGTGCTACTGATAGTCGTTTTCTCGCGTCATGTCGTGTTCATTTTCCTGGAGGGTGGAATGACTATTAAAGGGCGGTGGCCCTTGGTTTCGCTTGCTGGTTGCGTTTCTTTTCCATTCATCACGGCTGCTCTGTACATTGCTCTTTGTTATACTCTGCCATAACTCAGAAAGACATCAGCTCGCATACTTTGAATAAGGACCGTCACAACCAAGCGACACGACACTCCATTTTTTTTTCCTACAAAATGGCGACAACAGCTCGCGCAGACTCGCCCATTGAGGCGTCCGTCTTCTCATACGACAAGCCCTCGTCTGATATCTTCCCTGATGGCATCAAGACCAGCGGCCAAACATTCCCCAACTACGACCAGATCAAGCCTTACTCTGCTTTCCCCAAAGAGATCACCGGAAAGACGGTATGGAAGGGAGAGGAATTCAAGAACAACCCGGAGAAGTGGACACATCGGTTCACTCCGGAAGAGGTGCAAGAGCTTAGTGATACTGCGGATGCTTTCATCCAGTCGAGCACACCTTTGACTGGCATCTCAAGGGTAGGTTCTTACTCAACAGTTGTCATTGATCTCGCCTCGACGCATTCACTAACATGACTACATAGGCAAGATTCCCTCTCCCCAAGCTGAGCGACTTCCTTGACGCCCTTCGCGACGACATCCTCAATGGCAAGGGTTTCCTCCTCTTCAAGGGCCTCCCCGTCCAGGAATGGGGCAACCACAAGTCCGCTGTCGCCTACATGGGTCTCGGCACCTACCTCGGCTACTTCGTCTCGCAAAACGGCCTGGGCCACGTCCTCGGCCACGTCAAAGACACCGGCGCCGACCCAACCCAAATCGACAAAGTCCGCATTTACCGCACCCGCGCCCGCCAGTTCTTCCACACTGACGACAGCGACATCGTCGGCCTGCTCTGCATCCACCGCTCCCTCGAAGGCGGCGAGTCCGACGTCGTCTCCTCCCACAACGTCTGGAACGTCCTTCAAAAAGAACACCCCGACGTCGCCGAGACCCTCACCCAGCCCATCTGGTACTTCGACCGCAAGGGCGAAGTCTCCGTCGGCCAAGAACCCTACACCCGCCAGCCCATCTTCTACAAAGAGACCGGCCCGGACGACATCTCCCGCGTCTACTGCAAATGGGACCCCTACTACGTGAAATCCCTCACGCGCTTCAGCGACGCCGGCGTCATCCCGCCTCTCTCCGAAGCACAGCAGCATGCCGCCGCCGTGCTGGAGGAAACCTGCATGCGCCTGTCGCTGCACATGATCCTCGAGGTCGGCGACATCCAGTTCCTCAGCAACGCGCACACCCTGCACAGCCGCACGGCGTACACCGACCACGTGCCGCCGACGCCGCGCAGGCACCTCATGCGGCTGTGGCTGGCGACGCCCGAGACCGAGGGAGGCTGGAAGCTGCCTTTCTCCGACTCGGCGCACAAGAAGAGGGGTGGTGTGCAGTTGAACAACACGCCGCCTAGGGCGCCGCTTGATGCTGAGGATGGCAACGGTACTTAGATGGTGTGAATGTTTTCCGGATGGCTGTTTGGTTTCTTTTGCTTTTTCGATTTCATTTGATGAGTTTTTGGAAGCGTATATATATATGATCACGGGCCTCGCGGGAAAGCGCACACGGCTGAAAAACAAACAACATTATTTTAAAAAATACTTTTCCCCCTGCCTGTTGAGATGTACTTCTTCGAAACATTATTGCTAGAGTTGTGTGGCGGTAGTGAGGCGCCTTGGTCGTGAGAAGGTAATGGTTAGTGATATTCGAAGCCACAGGCAGTGTGCAATGGAAATCATGGATGATTGAATGGATGTCTCATGTTCAGCAACAGTGTGATACTATCAACATGCAATCACCCTGCATTCCAAATCCAACACTCCTGACAAAACGCCCACGCTATGCCATCTGAACAAAATCAGAAAAGTAAAACCTCCCTAAAAGCCAACCCTCATCAATCCTAAATCCCAGCAAGAGCAGCCTCGACCACACTCCCCAACATCTTCAACTCATAGAACGCCGCAACGCCCTCAAAGTTCTTCAAACTCTTCACCAGATCTTCTTTCTTCAGAGTCATGACCCACTCGCCAGCACAGCCGCAGTGATCCATGAACTCGTTCGACCGAATGCGTGCGCACTTTATGCACTTCAGATCTTGCGTCATCCACTGCACAGCCATCTTCTGCACTTCGCCGAGCAGCTTCTCCTCAATGGCAAGGCGATCGAATACCGCGCCGCAGTTGTCGCAGACGGGCGCCAGGACATGTTGTTGGGCGTCCGCGGGCATAAGGTCGCTGTCGCGGCAGAGATCGATATCGCGCGGCACGCAGCAGTCTGGACAGCTGAACTGCTTCAGCGCGAGAGTGGAGCTCGGGTTGGTGAAAGCGCCCTCGGCGCTGAATTCGCGGATCTCGAACATTTTCAGCAGGTCTTTGCGCAGCAGGCGGGCTTCCAGCGTGATGGTTTTGTCGAGGCTGAGAACTTGCATGATGCTTTTCACGAGCTCGAGGACTGGGTTTGATAACTTGACGTGGGAGCCAGGGAGGACAGGGAAGACCCAGTCTTGCGCGAGCTCTTCGTGCATGGACTCGTTGCGTTGCCGGCGGATGAGTGCTGCGATCTCTTTTTTCAGCGGTTTGGAGAAGGTCTTCTCGAGGGCGGTGCCGGGTGTAGTTTGGTCTTCCTTCTCGGAGTTGAAGATCGAGGCATGTATGGGCAATTGAGTTGGCCGAGGAGCACCGTTAGGAACTCCGCCTGAGTGCTTACGGTCATGCATGAGATCAATGTATTCCACAACACGGTCATTGAACGCCGGTTGGAGGATCGGTGGCAAGAACGTCGCAATCTGCCAGTGCATGATCATGTCGAGCTGCTGGTTCTCGGCTTCCACCACTTGAGCGCAGCCACGGCCACCATAGTTGAACTCATCGTACCAAGCAAGGTAATCCCAGTACTCCGTGATGTCGAGATCTAAGAAGTGGAACGCCGGCTTCGTGCGAATCGTCTTGAGGATGTATTGACTGTAGGCGTAGGCGTTGCCAACCTCAGCCTTGGAGGTCTGCAGCAAGAGTCGACCGGAACTGGCGAAGACAATGTGCGATCCAACTCTGCGGAACTCGCCCATCAACTGCTGAAAAGCTTTTCTTGACATCATCTGTACGTAGTAGTGCAGATTGCGGTCGAACAGATGTGAGCTCGGGCTTTCCACCCAGCGAACGAGATGTTGCACCAGGATATCAGCCATCTTGTTGCCCTTGTCAACACAGGCTTCCTGCCACCATGTCCGGACCATCTCGCGAAGCGCACTGATACCAGCACTGGCGAAAGCGTTCTCGGAGTGGAAGTTCTGTGAAGATTCATCCAATGCATCTTCCTGTGCGCCGGCACCCGAGACGCCGATTGGATCGGCGCCTTCAGAGTCGTTGAGCACAGCAGCACAAAGAATCGTGTTGATAGTCAAATTCTTGACAGACAAGTCAATGCAGACCGAGGAGTATGTTCCAGGGTTATTCACGGCTGGCATCTCGACGACCTCCATGCCACCAAGCACATCGTCCTTCTCGTAGCCAGCGTGATCCGGTCTGGCATTCTCTGACCACCACAACACAACACGTTCCTTTCTCAGACGCCTAGCATACGCGATATCGATCAAAAAGCGGGGGTCGTCCTTTTCAAGGTTGCACAACGGAACGTTGCCATAGCGGGAGTAGTCGATGAGCTGTTCGACTGTGGCGCCGAGATTGAGGTAGTGGTTCACTAGCCTCTTTGCCACAAATGATTGCCAGCCAAGCGGCGGCAATTGCCTGTCCGTTTCTTCTGAGCGGAGTTGAAGCATAGGCATACTCTGGAGTTGCGGCATATCCTGAACCAGCATCTGTGCTGTGGGAGACTGGACGACGAGCATGATAGGACGTGTCTCCTCCTTCTGGAGTTTCTTGACGGCATCGGCCAGCTCTTGGTACGCCCTACGCTGAGTGGTGACCTGGACTGCCTTGAAGTGCAGAGCCTCTTGGTAGTCGATAGTGGTTTGCCAAGGTCTACCATCTGCCTCATCAAGTCGAGCCTGTTGCAAAGTTCGCTCGAGCGACTCTTCATACAAACGATCAACATTGGGCATCCCCTGCTCGCTTCTGGCGCGGTTGAGCACAATGATCTGTGCCTCTGCTTTGGTCGAAGAAATCAGGGCGTAGATCTGGCGATCTCCAGCGCTGATGTGGTACAGTGCGAGGTAGCTCATGTTTGCGTGCCTCATGTATGGCTTTTTTGGTGGCACGGTGCGCAGAGAAGAGAGGTCGAAACCTTGCTCTAGACCCTTACCCAGAACACCACGTTGTGTCTCGTCAAAGGTGCAAGAGCAGCCCAGATCGAGCATTGCACGAAGGTTGAGCGGTACCTGAGTCTCATACACACCCTCAACACTGGGATGTTGGAACATCATTGATAGCTTTTCGGCCTCCTGGACGTAAGTCGTCTCGCTCATCGTGAGCTTGAAGAGGTGCTTCGAAGGATGCCCGTTCGGAAGAGTCCAGTTGGTGACCTTCTCCGCCTCGACATGCTCGACTGTGATATCGGGCATATCGTCCTCTTTCAGGTTCAAGAAGACTTGTCGGGGAACGATGACCTTCAGCTGATGCACCTTTTGATCGATGAGCACGAAAGCCTTGACTTCACCCGGCGTCTCGGTCCCACGAAGCTGCAGAACCTGCCAGTCGGCTGTGTATGCCAACTCAGCCTGCTGGCGGAAAATTGTACCGATAGCATCAGTGGCGTCTTGTCGCTTCTCACCAAATAGCTGTCGACGACGCTTGCGTGCCTCTTTCTGGATCTTCCACTTTTGCTTCTGATACTTCAACCAGCCCTTGTAGTCCGTGGAGATATTTGGCATGATGGCAGGCAGGGCATCATAGGGGTTGATGGAGACAGCTTCAGCCTCTCTCTCCTTCCTCTTCTGCGCTTGCGAATTCTTCGCTGCCAATGCTGGTCTGATCTTTGACATTGTCACATTGCCAAAGTCTTCAAGATCTCCACCAGCTCTAGGGTTAACGCTATTCGCATCAAGTTCCTCCAGCGGCTTCTTTGAGAACAAATCTGTCATCTTCTTCTGTTTGAAGACATCCTCTTTGATCCTGATCCTTCGGTTGAGCCATTCGGGGTGTGGCACACGAGGAACCGGATTGGTAACCTTTTGCAGGGCAGCGGGGATGGTGATGAGCTTCTGAATCTGCGAGCTCAAACGCTCAAGATAGTAGTTCCAGTCAATGACAGTCCTGGGGTCCATGTCACCAGGGTCTTCTCTGAGCCACTTGCGGAGGTAGTGACGCTTGACGGACTCCTCGGCAGAGAAGATGGCGACAGGAATAGCGCGGTCGGTGACTGGCGAATTGCGCGGCCGAGAAGCAACAATGTACTTGCAGTTCAAGCCTTTGTCCTTGATGATCTGGTCACCCAAAAACTCGGCCAGACGCTTGGCAGTCGTGATGGCCGTTGACTTCTGCGTACCGTATTCCTCCAAGGTCTTGCTCATACTCTTGTTCTCGCAAATGAGTTCAATTAGCTCTTCGTCGACCAAGGTTGAACCATGACTGTACAAGACATCGAGCCACTTGTTTGCGACCTTTGCGACCGCACCATAGACATCGGCGAGAGTAGTACCGTCCAAGAAGAACTTGAAAATCTGTTGTTGAAAGATCTTGATCAACTTCAGCTCTCCACGTCGCTTGATCTCGAAACCCTTCAGCTCGGCCAGAGTGCCATCATCGTTGAACACTGCGTAACGCTTCTTCAAGTTCTTGTCCTCCTCCTTCGATGTGGGCAAGATCATCGCCTTGTACGGTCCGTCGACTTCGAAGAAGATGGTGTTGTCGCTGTGCGTCTCATATTTGAAAGTTGTCGGGTCCACGAGCGTCTGGTATTGGTGGTTCGTAAAGTTCCGGTGCACCAAGTGGTTCAACATAACACAAGGATAGGCGATCGTGAGCTTCTTGCCGTTCTTCAGCTTGAAGTTGAAGTTCTCTGGGAAGGTAGCTGGCAGAATACACCAGATACCGTCAGTGTCCAGCTCCAAGGGCCGACCAATTCGTTCCACAATCTGTCGGGCCATCTGAATGATGCGAGCACCTGTCAGACAGGTAACGCCTGCCATCTCGAGCGAGTACCATCTTGATCCCTTCCGCATGACATAGCCATAGAATGAGTTGAGAATGACCTTGTGAGCCAGCTGGAGCGAGTCGAACAGAACAATCATCTTGCGGGCCTCTTCGACTTCGACCGAGCTTGCACCGCTCTTTTCGAGATCAGAGGTCTTACCCTTCCATACTTTCTGCTTTCCCTTGTAATCGTAGCGTCGATCACGGAAGTCCTTGACAGTATCGATATAGAAAGGGTTCTCTCGCTGGCAGATGATAGCTTCTCGCTCAATCGTTTTCTGGTCATGAATTTTGTGGTAGATCTTCTTGCTGTAGTCGGTCAAACGCTTCTTCACATGTCCTGTTTGTTCGTCAAGACTCAAATCCTGGAATGCCCGCGAAACGCCACCAGGACGTTTTGCTGGGAACTTCTCGTTTTCGAGTGCATGTCGAATCATGTTGTACTCGTCTCGCTTCGCGGGTAAGAACTCGCCTCGCCACGCCCACGGCATCCTCCGGTCGCATGTCTTGCCGGGTCGGTTGAAGTCACAAGCCGCGCAGACTGACTCATCGATCATACTGTCGGGCTGCAGTCGATTGGTTGTCATGATGTTTGGGTACATGGACGCCACGTCCAAGTGATAAATCGAGGGGCGCTCGTTGCGATTGGGTGTTTCCTTGAGTTGCAGTAGCTTCTCAACGATCTGTGCTTTCGTTTCCTCGTAATTCTCGATGTCGTCCATCGACTTCTTCTCTTCCACAGTGATGCTGAACTTCAGCGCGTCATCCAAGTCATTCAGAAGCTCGTCTATTGCAGAAGGATCAACCGCGAAGTTGCATGGAATATCGCTTCGGAATACACCAGCTTCAATACTCTCGACGTGACCACCAACATACGTTTCTGACTCCAGTAGATGACCTTCCCAGAAAGCTTCTCTTGGTTGGATGTACTTATTCGGTAAGATGATTTCCTTTTTGTAGGCTTCCACCATCAGGAGGGTCTCGCACAGTGTTCCAGTGCCTTTTCGTAACACATCGTCTGGACCAAACGGAATGATGGTACAGAGCGAGAAAATGAAAGGATGTACATATTTCATGTACAGGTAGTAGGTTGCGACGGCATCGGAGACGGAATACTCGGCCAGAACCTGCGGTCTTTCGATGGCGTATGGTGTCATCAACTCCGGGTCCAGTTCGTCGGGATCGTAACCAAGCTTGGCGACTGTGACTGCTTTGAGACCTCTTGATCCTTGTGGCAGGTAACTGTCTCGAGTAACCCACGCAAAAGCATCCATGTGCGCGCAATGTGTTGATTGGTAGATGTCGTCGCTGTTCTTCCGGAATCCAATCTCGGCGTACATGTCGATACCGTGTACGCTCGCTCGAGCTTCCACGAATGGCCAATCAAAGAAGTCACCGTTGTAAGTTGAGATGATTGTGGGTTTGGCTTCCTTGATGAACGCAAAGAATCGCTCGATCACTGCTTCTTCATTGGCTTCGTTGTAGATGACAAAAGGTCCTTGGAATTCCGGTTTTGGGGTGTAGTCGAAATCCTGGATGTCTTCGCTGACAATTTCTCGATTCGTGATCAGGAAGCCTTGGCCGTCGATCATGAAGGAGATCATCATGACTTGATCGAATGAAGCGTCCGGGAACTTTAGAGGCAACTTCGTAGTTTCAATGTCGAAGGCCAGCACCACAGGGTCTGCACGTTGCAGACGCTCCTCGATGCATGTAAGTGATATCCGGCCGTTCTTGGGCTCCACACTGTACCACTTTCCGATCCGAATGTCCATGTCGATTGCAACTCGCACATGATATGGCACATCATATTCACGAATGTCCACAATAAAGTCACTGGCATCGGCAAGTGAAGTGGGTTTGCGGCCCATATCTGCATCCTCGTCGAAGAGATCAAATCCGGCATTCGCGCTCGCGACTTCTGCATACATGTCCATTGCGCTGACCTTGCTTTTGTTCTTCTCTGCAATCGGTGCGATCACTCGTCGCGCCGCCAGCAAATCTGTGACGTTTATGAAGCTGAGCTTGAGGAATTGCCGTCGGTATCCAAGCAAATGGTTCGGCATCTTCAGATCCTCCTTCTCCAGTCGGTCGACCATCTTAACCAGGCCTTCGCAATTCCTCCTTACCCATTCTTCAACTTCCGCCTCTTTGCCCTTCTTCACCGCGATCATGAAGTATGGTAGATATTCCACGCTCGCTTTGAAAGTTGTGCCATCGTCGTCAATGAAGTAGTAGTCGACCGCCGCTCGACCTCCTGGTACTTTCGAGTCCTCCAAGTTCGTGCTGTGCATATTCACCAGCCATCCTGTCCGCTTCTTCCCTGCTTCGAACCGCTCGAAGCCCTGATTCTGGTCGATCTTGTGAGCCAGCCGCGTCGCTTCGAGGCGCTCATTCTGTGCTGTTGCTTCCGTAGACCGTAATGAGCCTGCATCGATCGTCTTCGTCCTTTGACCTCCAGAGTGTAGTGTGCTCGTCTTGCTGAAACGGCTCTTGCCCTCGTTGCGCTTGACAGGCATTTTGTGTGTTTACGAGTCCACTTTTGGACCAATTATTTGCGATTTTTCCTCAGTTGAGCATGCCGTTTTCCGAGTGAATTCCAGAATCAAAAGAAATGCGTTCGGGGTATCATGTAAACATTTACTTGTAAGAGCGGCCGAAATGGGACGGAATGAGGGATGGAAATGGGCAGGGCTTAAGAAACGACGCGCTACAACTTTAACGCGCGCGCGAGTCTCGCGTGCAGCTGTTAGATTGACTGGGCTTTCTGCCCACTAGCAACCGCCGCTTCGCTTGAGTCCTGCTACATTTGATGAATGCAACCTCAGGCATCACCGATTAACCCCGACACCAAAAGTCTAGACATTTGGGATGGAGATTCGATGATATCAGCACCTAGAAGCGCCACTTACAGCAAGCAATACACTTCACAACCACAACCATGGCCGACGACACACGGAACTCAGCGATCAAGGAAGACCTCAGCCGCGAGGCTCTCACCGTCGACCCAGCACAAAAAGCATTCAGCGGTGCACAATGGCAGGACACCCAGGCGCAGGGCTACCAACCGCCGCAGAACGCCAACATAATGCCTGGCGGTACTGAGAACACTGCGGGCGGTCAAACGAAAGAGATTGGCCTTGGGGATGCCATTGAGTCGATCAAGATGGAAGACTTCACAGTGATCCACAAGAAGCCTTGCGTACGGGATGCGCTAATGGTCGGTATTGGATCTGGGTTCGGTGTCGGAGGTGTAAAAGCGCTGGTTTCGCATAGAGGTTCAAGTAGGTCATGAAAAAAGCAGGGGTTTGAAGAAGGAGTACTAATTTGGTTCCGCCACAGCTCGAGTCTGGAGTGCATGCAACTGGGCCGTTGGCGCATGGGTGTTTGGCTCGGTAGGCATGTACCAATACTGCCAGTACAAACGCCAGATGGAGAAGGACGGCATGACGCGCGCTATGGAGATTCTCAGCAAGAAGGATATGGAGAAGAAGGCGAGAGAGGCCAGGCGAGAGAAGATGAGGGAGGAAAGGAGGAAGGCCAAGGACTCCGAGCAGGATGCACAGCTTGCAGCGCTCGCAGAGGCAAAGGAGGCAAATGGAAGCAGGTCATGGTGGAAGCCTTGGTAGGATATTGTCGGCAACGACGATACGGCTGTCGTACCATCTTGTTCTATATTGTAAGATACCTTTTGTGTATTTATAGACCAGATAATTTCAGACTGGTGTTAACGACAACACTGCACTCAAACTAAAGGCGCAATCGAGCGCAAAAGGATATTTACGGTTAAGAGAGACTTTTCTAATTTGATCTCAATGCTAAAAGTCCACCTAGGTACAGCCTCAATCCCGGTAAACTATATGATATCCATGCGCAACCACAGCGCTTCCGGTCATCCATTCATATGCTTTCAAAATCATGGTCGCACGTCGTTCTGGTAGAATAACGACCCGCATCATCGCCGTTCACCTACACAAACCTACATTTCAGCCCTCCCCGAAGTCGCCATGGCCTGTTCCCCTCGCATGTTGAACTGCCCACTGCTGACCCTTACCAGTCTGACCGCACTGGTTGCACTTGACAGTAAAACCGTGCGTATCAGTGTAATAGTGGCGGCTTTGTAGGACTTTGCAAAGTTCGACGGCAGCCTCGAGAGCACCACCGTCCATTTCCTCGTCACCAGTACGGATCACGTCGAAGACCTTGCGATCGAATTCGGGCTCGGCGCCAGGAAACGGCGTCACAGCAACAACGTCGTAGTGAATGCCAGAATAGACGAGGATGCAGCGTGTCGGCTTCCCTTCGTTGAATCGATCGACTCTTAGATCCTGTACATTGACAGACGCGATCTCGATGTCAAAGTGCTGACTCAGGATACTCAGCTCGATGCCGCCACCCCAAGAGTCTTCGCGAGTGATCCATTCGCAATAAGCTGTAGGTTCCTTCTCGAGCATGCCTGTTGTGTAGAGCTCTGGGTTTGCTTGGATCGTTTGTGCAACGATGCTGCGGAGCTCAGTCATGCCGTCTAGGGCGGAACCGAGGACTGCAGAAGACAAAGCACGAAACATGCAGCTATTGTCGTCGGGCATGACACGAAGGACTAACTGACCGTCAAGGCTGGGTACGGGCACCACTGGTGGATCAGAATCGAGAGAATCATGCTTCTTGCGAGTGAGGTTGAGAGGTTGGTCTGCACCTTCGGATGGGAAATCGCCGGCTCGGTGTTTCGGTGGGCTTGTGTGCGTGCTAGGAAGGGTTGAAGCGGCGGGAGGATGGTTTTCACTTGCAAGAGGGTTTGAGAGTGCAGCTTGCAGATTTATGGGGACGATCGTGAGCTGTTCGCCATTTAACGGGATCTCAAGGTCGGATAATTTGGTCGCAGCATCAATGCTGGTAGTGTCTAGGGGCTTTGGTGGATAGCCATATTTGACGTCGAATTCAGGGACCGATGTGGAAGATGAGATAGCAGCTTTCAGGTCGCCCCAGGTCGCTGTGTCCTCGATGGAGACCGTCGAAACTCCTTGAGGTCCACGAATCCGGATACGCATTATGCGAGGTCGGTAGGTGGATGTGCGGAGATCCCGGTGAGCCTCCTCAGATGATGCCGATATATTGTAGAGCCTCTGAGCCTGGGTTGTTTGGTAGCTTTGTCGACACTTTTGAGTCTAATCCTTGTAACGTCGTCGTCGTACTAGTACAGGTGCTTATGCCGATGCAAATTAATGGCCCAGGTAAGGCGAGCTTCCGGTTGGGAAAGATCCGACCTATTTTACACGTGAGATGTTTGAGTTTGCTCGGTCAAATGTTGGTAGTGTGAATTACCAAGCACGAGCAAGCAAGTGAGCACAGGTGGCACTTCGGATGGTTTAGTAAGTGAAGGCAGATGACCGCATCGAGCAGCGCCGATAACGATTACGGCTCCACAACTTCGGCCCGCACCTTCCGCCGCCAGCAAACCGCAGAGCCTCAGGCTGCTTGGCAGTCTCAAGCTCTCGCGCTCATCAAGCAAGCAGCAGCAGCAAGGGTTCGCGCCCGGCGCGTCCAACGTTCAATCCAGCCACTGTGAGGTGTGCAGAACACATCGTCAACATTGTCGCATTGGGTGCGCGCACTGCCACGGAGCCATACAGCCAAAATGGTCACCAAGAAGCGCGACAGGAGTCCCAGCACTACCCCCATGCCCACGACAGAAGCCGCGCAGAATGATGGCTCCCATCTGACTGCCGCGCAATGGGATGGCATGCAGAAGGTGCTTAACCACATCTACGACTACAGGACCGAAGAGTACGCCAATATGTATTCATTTGCACGCGACGGGACACTAACTTTCAGGCAGTGGCTTCGACCCCTCACAATTGTTCCACAAGAAGGTCAACAAGCGCGTCATTCCAGAATACTACGAGACGATCAAGGAGCCCATAGCTCTGTCCATAATCAAGCAAAAGATCAACACTCGCGCATACCAATCAATCCGTGAGTTTGTGCGCGACTTTGCGCTCATTCCTTTCAACGCCCAATTGTTCAACCGCCCGGACAGCGGCGCATTCCAAGACGCTCTCATCATCAAGGGTGAATTGGAGAAGCAACTTCAAAAGCTGGTCGAGAGTGGTGTCATACAGAAGGAGGAATCCATCCTGCCAGACCTTGGCGAGATTCCAACATATGAGGAACCACCTGAGGAAGAGGGCGATGATGCGGGAGAGGACGACGAGGAGTCGGACGAAGAGGGTGAAGAGGATGACGATGACGATGATGAAGATGGAGGAAAGAGAAAGCGGAAAGGTGCAAGAGGAAGTTCCAGCGCTGCGAAACGAGAAGGACTTCTGGACGAAGACGGAAAGAAGGCACGGGGTCGACCGCCTAAGCTTTTGACTCCCATGGAAGCACGTATCCTGGCCATTTTGAAAGGCATCCGCAAGCCTAAAAACGAAAGTGGCCAGCTCATCATCAGGGACTTTGATCGCCTTCCCGACAAGCTTGTCATGCCTGAGTACTACATGGAGATCAAGAACCCGATGGCATATGATCTTCTGAAGCGCAAGGTCAAGCGTAAAAAGTACAAGTCGCTCGAAGAGTTCATGGGCGACGTCAACGTCATGTTCAATAACGCCAAGGAGTACAACACGGATGACTCCGAGCTTTACAAGAACGCTGTTACTCTACAGGTCGAGGCCGGCCGTTTGTACGATATTGAGAAAGCAAAGTCTGACGCCGACTTTGCTGATGACGAGGGCAAGATACCGATACCTGACGGCATCTTACACAACGGCGAGCTCTACAAGGTTGGCGACTGGGTTCACATTCAGAATCCAAACGATCTCACCAAACCGATTCCAGCTCAGATCTACCGTACATACCGCAGCCCGAACGGACAATCGATGGTCAATGTCTGCTGGTACTACCGACCTGAGCAAACCGTACATCGGTTCGACAAACATTTCCTTGCCAACGAGGTTGTGAAGACTGGGCGGTATAGGGATCACTCTATTGAAGAAGTGGAGGGGAGATGTTTTGTCATGTTCACAACACGGTACTTCAAGGGACGACCACGACGTTTGCCACCAAACATCGAAATGTACGTGTGCGAGGCTCGTTACAACGAAGAAAGGCATCAATTCAACAAGATCAAGACTTGGGCAAGCTGTCTGCCGGATGAGGTGCGCGACCAGGACTACGAGATGGACCTGTTTGACCACCCCAAGAAGATGAAGAAGTACCCTTCTCCAATCGCCTACCTGTTGAAGGACGAGCAGACCGAGATTGATGACCTGCCCAAACCTATGTGGGGTGCAGAAGGCGCGCCACCCAAAATCGGTGCAGTGCATAGACGACCCAGAGGAGACAAAGACTCGCCACCTCCAGAGCCAACGCCTCCTCCGCCGGCAAAAATGCCGACACCTCCGCCACGACAGGTTTCGCAGCCAGCACCGGCGTATCAGCCCTCGCCAGCAGCTCAACCACAGCCTACACCAAGGCAACCATCCACAGGCGCCAGGCCATCGTATGGCGCATCTCATCCGCAGTCCTACACCCAACAACCATCAGCATCTCCTGCACCAGTGCGTGCTCCCAGCACACAACCCAACTTCCCACCATCGACACCTCAGCAGCCGGCATCGCGCCCTCCCATGCAACACGCTCAATCATCCTATACCTCACAACAACCACAGCCAACCACGACTGCACCGGCAGGTCCAGGCTATGCTCCTCGCCCTCCTACCGCAACCGGGTCATACCGGGACCCACCTGCAATTGAGGCTTACGTCCTCCCTGACCAAGCCAATCTTTCCATCCCCAGCGAGATTCGCGAACGTTACCAGCGCGATGATCTTGGACGCGTGGTCTTCTTCACAGCGCCTCCCGTGATCCCCAGCGAACCTACTGGCAGCGTGAAAGCGCACAGTGTCCGCTATCTTGCCGAGAAGGCGCGCAGAGAGGCCTCTCTAACTCAGAAACGGAATGCGAGTCAACTCGAGAAGCAGGCCGCTGAGCGCGTGGCTAAGAAGGCACGGACACAGCAGATCAAACAGGCGAAGCGTGACGTGGAAGCCATGCAAAGGCGGGGCCTGCGCGAGCTGGAAGCTCAGCTTGCGTCTTCGATTGGAGATGACCTTGACGATGCTGACCTCGCACGTTTGGCTGCAAGTCAGGAGGCGGCTTTGAAGCAAGGACGTCATACCCGGGAGCACGAGAAGCTGAGACTCGAGAGCAGGAGAGTCCAGCTGGATAGCAATGTTTTCGGGGACGATTGGGATGGGCGGTTGGGTTGATCAGGATTAGAACTCAAGACACGATGTCTGTGAACCGACTTGTAAGCTAATCCATGTACTTTCGTCCATTATACCATCAACGTTGATCATATGGTCCAAGTCGCCACACTAGAAAGACCCCTCGCACTCAATAAATTTCCGCATTTCTGCTGTGGCTTTCTGCGAGTCGCATGGCACATTCGTCTTGCATCACTTGACTCTTTGATGAAGGTATACTGTTATGTGACAATTGGACAAAATATATGACGCAAAATGAACCGTGATATTCTACAGTACAGGCGGTCAATCCAGGTCCGTGTCCAATGCCCAGTTACATCTGGCATCAACCCGATCACGTCGCCCAAGTTGTGGATGTGGCTCTGGTCAACATCTGGCTGTGGACGGGTACTTTACCATAAAAAACGCTCATCTGACTCCATAATATATGATATACTGCTGTAGATAACTTCATAGTAGAAATCATAGGTTAGATTCCATCTGGAAGAACGAAAAAATCGGTCATTCGCTATGATCACGTCGTCGTGCCTCGATTAATGCTCAGTGCAATAACCCCAAACCCTCATGTACATCATTCGACAAACCCTAGCGAGGCATGCGCGAGTGACATCAACGACCAACGTCATCGGTGATTTCGCTTTCGCGCGTCCAGACGCGTAGATTAATTGAATGCATAAGCCTCCCATAGAGGGGCTACTTTCAATAGAATCAGCGTGAACACGAGACTCTATCACGATGGGTACGCCCTCAAAGCGTCGTAAGAAAAACGACCACCAGCCATCAAGCCAGCCTGTCCGTGGCTTGGATTTCTTCTTTGGAAAACAGCAGGCCGCTCAGAAAGAGCAAGAGGCGCAAACGGACGGAGCTGGGACTTCAACGAATGATACGGCGAACGATGAAAACGCGCAAGGTGGTGGGAAGCCTGAACGGCATCTGACCGATGAGGAGTATGCGCTCAAGTTGCAAGCCGAATTCGACGAGCAGGACAGATTGCTGGCAGCGAACAACACAGAGGGCGCAAGAGACAACGATGAAGAGGAGAAGCCATCTGATGGTGAAGATATTGCGGAAAATGGCGACAGATTGCCTGAGGTGCAGGATGGAGGAGAGAGAAAAGTCAAGGAGGAGCATCTAGCTGCTGAGGACATCAAAGCAACATCGTCAACCACACCTACCATCACCCCATTTGCAGCCTTCGGGAAGAAGAATACGCTATCTCTACAGACAGCAACTGCGGAAGAAGACACCATTAGTTATACTATACCCTTTGACGAGTCTCCTATGACTTTCGACCCTCAAAAATACATTCCAGATCTGCAGAAGCAATGGGCGCCAGAAGGAGGCCGAATCACATATGCGCTGCTCACCCAGGGATTCATTCTCATCAACAGTACGCAATCTCGGATCAAGATCGTAGACACATTGGTGAATTTGCTCCGCACGATTATTGAGGGCGAACCGCAATCTCTCCTACCCGCCGTTTGGCTTGCGACAAACTCAATAGCACCGCCGTACATGGACCTGGAGCTGGGACTCGGCGGCAGTGCGATCAGCAAAGCGTTGAAGAAAGTCTGCGGTTTGGATAACGCGAGTTTGAAGAAGTTGTCAGACAGGCTCGGCGATGCTGGCGATGTGGCTTTTGAGGCGAAAAAGAGACAGAGCATGACACTACGGAAGCCGAAACCACTGACCATTCAAGGCGTGTTTGACGGCTTGGTCAAGATAGCCAACACGAAAGGCTCTGGGAGCGTCGAGAACAAACAACGCATTGTCGACAGACTGATCCAAGATGCGAGAGGAGCCGAAGAGAGCAGATACGTTGTACGGACGCTTGTGCAACATTTGCGCATTGGCGCGGTGAAAACGACCATGCTGATTGCCCTATCGCGGGCATTTCTGATGTCTAAGCCACCCGGTGCAAATTTCACCACAAAAGCGCAATCCGATCTGGTAAAGCTGAACAAGCAGGATCTTGCAGAAGTCTACGCACCGGCAGAAGAGCTCGTCAAAGCATGCTTTGCGAGACGACCTAACTATGGCGATCTAGTACCTGCTCTACTCGAGATCGGCATTGACGATGAACTGCTTCTCCGGTGTGGTCTCGCTATGCACATCCCAATGCGGCCCATGCTTGGTGGTATAACGCGTGATCTCGGTGAGATGCTCACAAAGTTGGAAGGGAGAGACTTCAGCTGTGAGTTCAAGTATGATGGTCAGAGAGCGCAAGTCCACTGCGATGAGAACGGCAAAGTCACGATTTTCAGTCGACACCTTGAGGTCATGACCGACAAGTATCCTGACCTCGTCGCTCTCATTCCAAAGATTAGGGGCGAAGGCATCAGTAGCTTCATCATGGAAGGCGAAGTAGTTGCAGTCGATCGCGAGACAGGCGACCTCAAACCCTTCCAGATCCTGTCCAATCGGGCGAGGAAAGACGTTGTCATCGGAGAGGTCAAGGTGGATGTCTGCTTATTCGCATTCGACCTGATGTACCTCAACAACGAGGAGCTGATGGACAGACCGTTTCGAGAGAGGAGGAACCTGCTCCGCTCGTTGTTCATCGAGATCCCCAACCACTTTACCTGGGTGAAAAGCTTAGATGCTACATCAGCAGACCAAGAGCAGGTATCAGAATTCTTCAAGCAAGCAACCGAAGTCAAGTGTGAGGGTATCATGGTCAAGGTTCTCGACAACCTCCCCAACCCGGACCTTCAGAGCGAGCTCGACGCCGATGCTACTACGGAAAACCAGCCGAAGCAGCCGCCTCCCACACCAACAAAAGCCAAGAAGAAGGGCAAGAAAGTGAAGACCGGGTCAAATGACAATGACGACATGAGTACAGAGAAGAAGTCTGGCCGGCGGAAAGCACTGCTGGCCACTTACGAGCCCGACAAACGCCTCGACTCATGGCTCAAAGTCAAGAAAGACTATGCCACGCACGCCGACACCATCGACCTCATTCCAGTTGGCGGCTGGCACGGCTCAGGCCGGAAGAACGCATGGTGGTCGCCTATTCTACTCGCCTGTCGAAACGACGAGACGGGCAGCCTTGAAGTCGTCACGAAGTGCATGAGCGGCTTCACAGACGCGTTCTACAAGGCCAATAGAGAGCGGTATGACCCAGAAGGCGACAACACCCTGGGTGGGCAGCCGAGTTACGTTGAGTATCGGGGCGGCCAGCCGGCCGTGTGGTTCGAGCCGCAGGAGGTGTGGGAGATGGCTTTTGCCGACGTTACCCTCAGCCCTACTTACACTGCGGCTATGGGCCTAGTGAGTGAAGAAAGAGGGTTGAGCTTAAGGTTCCCCAGGTTCCTGCGAGTACGAGAGGATAAAAGCATGGAGGAGGCGAGCTCGAGGGAATTCCTGGCCGGGTTGTGGAGGAAGCAGGAAGCGAGAGCACCGAAGGATGGCGACCGGGTGACCGCTGTGGACGATGGGTTCGAGGAGTGAGGAGCGAGGTGGAGGTGGCTTGTTGGTGGAGAATCTCGCTTGATGAGCGAGTGTCAACGTGGCGACCACGAGGCAATATATTTGTCCGTGCGATAGCGACCATGCTACCACTAGTATGGAAGATGAAGCAGGATACCTTTGCTGCTCCACACCACAGCCATCGAGAAGGGAAGTCCGCTCGCGTTCGCAGCCTAAGGTCTCACAACCTCTAATAAGAATCCCTCACATCAAATGCAGGGCAGCAGATGTACCCAAAGGATGTTGATCAACCAAAAGGAACGTCCTTGAGGAGCAGCCAGCAAAGGGGTCCAGATCCATCCACGGCAGCTCTGCCGTGTCGAACACAAAGAACAAACACAGCGCTAGGTTCCAAGGCGTCCCGCAATGCAGCTTCGCGACTCCAAGCGCGACAGGGTGAGGCGAGAAATCGCGCCTTATAATCCTATCATACCAACATCCCACCCTCCCGAGTACGAGGTACCAAGTATGGACACACAGAGAGCCGGAGTTGGCGGAGCCCAGGGTGACCGACAGCCCATACGAAAAGCAGAAGCTAGTCAGCGAGACGATGCGACTGGCTGTATCGCTCAGTCCTCATACGATGTATAAGAGATCCTGCAATATGACTTCTCCACGTCAGGGGTGAAGCCTTGAGGCTGCTTTGTCAGTTCGTATCGGGGGTTGTATGTCGAATAGAATCTCGAGTCAGATGTGAACCTGGTCGAAGGATCAGGTCGATCGCGTGCTCACCGCTTATCATGAAGCTGATAGTCAGCCCACTGCTGCGTAGGTACCGAAACAAGCAGCAAGGGTTCTGAGTTTTATCTATTTGCCACGCGAGGTTGGTTGTCGTACGACGGCAAATTTAATGCAAGGCCAATGCGAGTTGCGATAATTGCTCCAAGTTCACTTGTATGCTGGCCGGATCTGGAGTTGTGCATTATGTACTGTACGTATATCAGCGTAGCTGAACGAGCTGCATGATCGTAGCCAGTAAGCCCGCAGTGCGAAGGTCGACATGGGTGGGCGATGCCTATTTCCCAATGGCCGCTCGAACCCAGCTGAAGTGGTGTACTGTCGGAGAACTGTTGCACATATCCGCAGTACTGGACTCATTGCTTGCACGTTGAGCGGATTTCTCTCGTTTCATCGATATTGTGGCTCCGGTAACATGCATCTACCGCTGTATAGGCGGGGGATCTTCCAGTAGTGCCCTTCGCCTCATCCTTCTGGCAATGCCATGGCTGGAATTCATAGCCTGTAATTGAGATAGACGAAAGAGGCGCAGCGGGCGATACGGATGCTCTTGTTGTTATGTTGCCTCGCTTTATTGATAGGGTTGCGACGAACCTAGTGTCTTCATTAGACGATCCTTTTGCACCAAGGTACCGAAGCGCGGCAGTTTCGAAGATGTTTTGTCGTCAAGTATAGAGCCAATGAATGTCGGCTTTATTTGGAAAATGCAATCATGCCATGGCTGTACAATTTATTATCCTTGGAACTCTATTCCGCACCCAGATACTTTCGGAGATATAAAATACCCATTAGCGAAGACCTGCATCTATTCCTGGGGATTCAAGTGATGGTATCAGCGTTGCCAGTAGGTACCAATGAGCAGATTTCTCAGCACTTGCTATACCGTATCACATTGTCGGCGATGTTTCGCTTCATCGACTGCCACTCACATCACTTCCCCTGCTAGATAATTTGGTTCCACATGCGACTCCAAAGTCATTGACGTCCATTGCTTGCCGCGGAGATATCGTTCTCAAGATCTCTCCTAAACCCTTTCATAATCTCGACAAAGAGCGCTTCATGACTTGAGAGCTTTAGTCTGTTGTGGCTCACGAGCTAGTCGAACGCCTCATACAATCAAGCGACGGCACAACTCTGGTATACCGATCGAAACACCGCACAGGAAATAGAACAATGACGACGAAGAAGAAGCGAGCAAACCAATCGTTGCGCTCCAGCAATTATTCTTTCGAAACGTTCCAACCCTCATCCTTCATGGGTAAGTAATGCGGCTCCGCGGCAGGACCGCAGCCATAGTCAGGAGGCTTGTATCAAGTCTACCAGCGAATTTGCCATCGATGTTCTACCGCGCTGGACAGTGCTTAAGGAGTGGAAGGAGGATAGCTGTCAGGGCAACAACGATGGAAGTCCCGCAAGGCGACAGAAAGGGCACACAGATGAGACAATGTTCTGCACAAGTCAGATTAGGCAGGATGATCCGACACGGCACAGGGATGGCATATGATTGTGTGATTGCGGGAGCCCTACTCGCGTGGCTGCCTCGAGGCGTGCGATACTGATTCAAGCAGCCGCATATCTATCGTCCATGGTTGAGCGGGTCATAGGTATCGAGGTGGATCTGTTCTGCTCAACCAGCAACTGCCGCTCTCGAATGATGGTACGACCCCGACGTGACGAGAACCAAGGCGTGCAAGGCTCAGAACAGGCAGTGCGCTGAACAATCTGGGATATGACGAGCCAAGCAACTATTCACAAACATCGATAGCAGAGCATACCGAACATGGGAAGGCGTGCGACCTGTCCTATATGATGGAGATCAGCCGAAGTTGTTCACCGGAAGTCGGGTGGAGTGCGAGAGAGGTTCTAGGCAAGAGTGGATACAGGCAGCAAGTGGTCATGGCGGCGCTTACCGATATCATCGTCGTCAAGAAAAGGCCCCGGCAACTTCTGGCAAACGGGGAGAGACAGGCTAAGCCCAAAGCGTCTCGTACAGAGCAGTTCTACGCTTGTCGATCCTTCATCCCAGCTAGAGTACAGAATTTAGAGCTCCGCGCAGGCGGGGAGGCTGTCAACCCACTAGACTCCTTCTGGAGAACGCTCAACGTCGCTGCGTCGACGAAATGGGAACCCGCCTGTAGGCTCGCTCGCCTGTGGGCCGTCCGCGCTGTTTTTCATTTGCGACTCTTCGGAGGCTACCGCCTTTGGGTTCGCATGCAGACGGCGTAGATGAGCGATGCCACCGCTGAAACGGCCAAAGTCGCTCACATAGGTATAGGGTCTGCGGGCATGACATGGCTCGCGTGGCGGTGAATTCGAATCTCCACGCACGTGCGGATGCAGCAGTTGTACATTTATGCATGCGAAGGTCGAAGCGAATGCACGCCCGTCGAGGATAATTAGCACACATTATGAGACACACAGGACATCGTGGCAGTTCGTGTTGGCGGAGCCAGGAATCGGAGGCTGACAGGGGGTCTCTGGTGAGTACAGTAGAAAGGACGCCAGGGCAAAGAGGCGTGCGGCAAAGCCAGGCGGGTGGAGCCCATCGCCATCCTCCAATTGAGCCAATCGAGGCCGCAGGATGACTAAAGATGCATCGAGTCAAGCGTGTCTCATCAGCCTCACGAGCCTCAAGGAATGGCGGAAGGATTCAGGGATTGCGACTGTGGGGATGATGGCGCCGCTCAGCGATCATTTTTATCATTCGCGAGACATCATCACGACAGCTCGCAAACCGGTCAGCTTTTGGCTAGAGCGCAGGGAAATGAAACGGCCTGCGCCGGGGGGGGGGAGAGTTATTCGACGACTCTCTGCTCGCGTTCGTCTCGGTGCTCCGCCAATCACCGCCCAATTATCGATGTTATGTGTGCATGTAGCTACGCACCTACGCTCACCTCGCTTCTGCACGTGGACCCCGGCCACGATCTACAGCTACAGCACGCAGAGCGGTCGAGGGCAGGTCGCGTTCGGTTTGCGGCTGCATGCTTTAACCATGATGGGTGACGCAGGGCTGAGGCTGAAAGTGTGCTCCACGAGGCCTTGTTCGGCTGCACAATCTCTGCGGCAAAGACGCGTTGCGATATGCCGTACATCTCTCTGTACGCCCGCTTGACACTGAGGCTATCCATCCATCGCGCAGCTGCAGCCGAGAAAACCGTTATGGCGTAGCCCGGGTGTCGTTCTTGATCATCCTGCTCCCTGCCGGCCAGGCATGAGCCTCTGCTGGCGCTGAAGCAGGTGTCGTCCTCAAGGGATGGAATGTGCTGGGACTAGTGCCGATTAGCCTTTATGCAAGCGATCAAAACCACGTCGTCTGTGAATCAAGTGGAGACGGCCGGTGAGCGTGGCCGCCCGCCTGCCTCTTCAAAGTGTGTACATCAGGACACGAGGTCTTGGCGGTACGGTGGCAGCACAGGACTCGCGCAGTCACGCGGCAACTATGAATAGCCTGTCTGCGGTGAGCAGACAGACAGGCGCGCAACGACGTAGAGCGTGCTGCTGTGCCGCATACAGTGGCATCCTGGTTGGTTTCGACTTTGTGGTAGCATGACGTACGGCCGGAAGACGACCAATTTGATCGTCCGGCGTTGGAAATCACTAATTACTATGGCACGCAGACTTCGAGGCAGCGGCCAGTAGTGCTGTACATCATCGCTGCGCCCGATGTCAGATTCGATCGGCCTGCTGCAACGTGACATGAGATTAAGGTATACCTCGCGCGGCAAGACACAAAGCACGTCCGTGGATTAGGCAAGCAGTGCGTGTTGCGGCGCGCGGTTTTGCTGTCCACGGTATAGTGCTCGGATGTTAGCCGCTCGCCGGGGCTGAAGCCAGCTGAAGCCTGAAGATCACCACAGCAAGGTTGACACCGCTGTGTATGTGTTCTGTGCTGTGCAGCTGCGGCGGAGACAGACATGAGACGAGATGAGCAGTGCAGCCCTGTCCTGGAATTCCTGGTATTCCTGGCCACGATGCCGTCGGCCCCGGCACTCGATCGCAGAAGACGCGGAGCGGATGGTGGGTCGTGGCACTTTTAGGCATACAGTACTCCATGATCTATCTACGGGAGCCACATCCATCTATCTATCTATCTCCTTCAAATTAGCTAGCGGTGGTGGTGGTGGTGGAGGAGGAGGAGCCGAAGTATATCAGCCTGCGCTTGGACGGGAGGGCAGACAGGGCAGACAGGGCAGACAGGGCAGGCCAGATGGCCGGCAGCGTGGCAGCATAGTTGGCCGCCCGGCCCACTATGCCTGAGCGCGCCATCAAACGGTTGTCGTCAAACTCAAGGGTGGGCAGACTACAGCAATCGTCCTCTGACTCTGCACAACGCCCGAGCGCCTGCTGGCTGCACAGAGGCAGGGCTAGGAAAGGCAGGGCAGAGCGCCAGGGAGCCCACCGTCGTCTGCGCGAAGCGCAACCGCTTCGGCATGTTGGCCCGCACGCGGTCGAGATGAGGGCAGGGGTCTGCATCCTTCACCCTCCCCAGCGCCCAATCCGCTAACACGCTCGCTGGTAGCATGTGTTGGTTTGTGGGCGTACCTTATAACACACCCTCTGGCCCAAGGCGTAGGCTCGCTCATGCTGCTAAAAGCGATCAGAACTCTCTAAAGCCGGCCCTTGCTCTCCATGCTTTGACACTACCTACCTACCTCCGGCCCATCATCATCAACCTCCTTCGCTATATCATAGCACCGGCCCTCGTCTGTCCAGTCCCGAGTCTACCTCCGGTCTAGTCACTACTTCTTGTAAGACACCACCGCTACCTCACTACCACCTGCCCCATCGACACCACGCTCCACCTGCCCGCTACGCCGCATCGTTGCATGTGCCATGGACTCACCTCTCCGCCAGTCGTCACCACCGTCCAGCTACCGCTCGCGAACGGATAGCAGTCTGTCTATCCACTCCAAGTCAGTCTACGCCGGAATCTGCAAGAGGAGCTCCTCGCCGTCTCACTTCTCGGCTGCACAAGCGGAAAGGATTCAGCAAGCACTCAATCCTTACTCCACTCCGGACTTTCAACCTAGCTCCCTCATCTCGTCTGGTCTTCAGTGGGTTACTCCCCAGCACTCGCCGCAACCTCATCTCTTTCCGGACCAGGCCGCAACCGAATCCTTCCCTCAGTGGGCCGCACCAACTCCTCCCAGATCAGACTCAGGAGCGCCTTCCTTGTCTATTGACGCCAGCAAAGAATCCTCGACTTCTGGAACCAACTCCACGCAGTCATTCGACTTCGGCCCAGCCACCTCAACCGCAGACATGAGGTAAGGGCAACACGTGCAACGCTCGTGGATGTCTCAGAAAGCTAACGTTTACAGTTCACTCGGTTTCCTCCTGCCTTCGCAGTATGGTTCCAACAATCTCTACGAGTCTGAGTCCAACAGTGAGCAATGCGTATCAAACCGATCAACGTAGGCGTGTACTGACGATCACAGATGGTGGCATGGACAATGCATTCCCACCCATGCGATCACATGCACCTTCAAGCGGACCTCCAGCTTTCTCACACGCAATCTCCTCGAGCCCTGCTCTTTACCAGAGCCGACCAGCAGCTCCTCCTGCGAGGCGCTTAGACGGCCCTCCAGTAAGCGGTGCCGAATCATCGTACAGCTCAGGCTTCCCTCGCATTAGCAGCCCGTACGGTGCAGCTCCCAGCTCAGACTACTCTATGGCTTCATCACAAACGATCCCATCAATTAGCGGGTTGACACAGGGCCCGTTGTCTCCACCAATAAACCACAACTCTTCTAGCATGATGGGACAGTTCAACCAGAGTGTTCCCAGGTTCGTCAAGCATCTTCAACAGGAAGAAGGACTCGGGCTGATGACATCTAGATACGACGGTGGCATGTACAGCCAGCCAATGGGCAGCGCGCCTCCCGGAAGCCAGCTATACGCCTCCAGCCGAAGCCCAGGCTATCCAAGTCCTATGCATGGTGCGGGTGCCGGTGAGATGATGCCAAAGCCCAACGGAGGCAGCGATGCTGCCATGAGAGTCCTGAACCAGCGACCCAAGCCTCAATGCTGGGAGCACGGTTGCAATGGACGCCAATTCTCGACATTCAGCAACTTATTGAGACACCAGCGCGAAAAGTCTGGAACAGCATCAAAGTCCTACTGCCCAAGATGCGGCGCTGAATTTACACGAACTACGGCACGCAACGGCCACCTGGCACATGACAAGTGCACCAAAACCCGCCGAGACTCTGAAGAACAATAATTCTTCGGTGAGCAAGGGCCGAGGCTCAAAACCTTGACGATCACAACATGAAGACTTGGAAGCAATTGGCTGCCAGCAGCATCTTTGTAGACGAATACTTTGGATCTAGGAGATCTAGGAGCGTTGTCCGCAATGAGAGGACTCGTAGATCGTATACGCGACCAATCGGCAACGCCGATATGTTTCGAAATTTCGCGTGGCAGATCTTACAGCGGAGAGGGTGAGACATGCGCACGTGAACAGCTGTTTCGCTCGTCTGCATGAACCACTGGGTGTCTCAAAAGGCCAGCATGCACGACACAGGACAGCATTTGAAGATCCGTGCACGGCTGAAGCGCCGGTGTTGTTGCGTGGAGATATGACACAGCACTTTTGGGCGAGAGTACGGCACTTCTCGGGGGCTTCTGCGACTACAACCAATAGTCACTTACTCCACGGCACAAGTTGCCCATGGGCCACTTCTGCATACAAAGGATGAGATCTCACCGTTTGATGGTGTCTTTGCTTTCCTCCGTGCGACTTAGCCGGACCACGCAGAATATTGGCGCAGGTGGATACAATAGCGAAACGGTCTCATGGCCAAGGAGTGTTGTCTCGGTGCTTCCGAGCCACCGAGCTCTTAGGGCCTAAACCGCTTATAGCCTCGCTTCAATCCAAATCCAATCTTCACCCTCGAGAGAGAGATAGGCCTTCCCTGAGGCAACAAGCCAGATTATGCTCTGATACTTTTTGCATTGCCGCTGTGATCCTTCTGTAGCTTTCGCTACTTGATAATAGTGCTTGCTGCTTTACCGCAATGGGGAACCGCTCAGCTTGATCGCCGTCCACCAACATTTTGCTCAACCATGTAACCTATCTTGCGTGCACCAACGCCGGATTCCACGTCACGTCCGTTTCATGCGAGCCCGCGGCGCTGTCACGCCCTGCTGCAGGCGGCGGAGCCAAGGCATGCAGACAGTCAGCAAGTCACTCGCTAGCTGCCCGGGAACCAGGCATCACCGTAAGACGGCTTCAAGTTGCGCCGGCCCACGAGCCCATGAGCAGCAGGGGAGAGCAGACGAGCGCGCTTCGCGCCTACGGCGGCTGACAAGTGTGGATCGGCAAGGTGCTTCGCCTCAGCGGATTTCTCATTGGCCCACTCGCTTTTTTGCCCGTTGGCTAGCTAGCTCTCACTCGCCATGCCGGCGGCCGACGTTGGCGACCGCCGCCTTTGGCTCGTTTTGCCTTTCTGTCCCTCTGAGCCTTTTGCTCCTGCTTCGCCGTTGGAGATATGGAAGATGCCGTGCAGCGAAAGAAGTTTAAAAAAACAAAAGAAGGCCAAGGATCGCGAGAGTTAGGGAAGATCTGCGAGTCTTGCGATCATCGTCGCCGGACATCCCTTCTTGTGGCACGGAAAGTATCGCGGTGTTGCATTTCGATCTACTTGTCTGCCAAAAGGCTAAATGTTTACCATGCGGTCTTGTCTCCATGATTGGTTTTACCTTCCCGCATGAGTCGCGTGTCAAATCTTCTATGTGACTGCTCGCCTGGCTGGGTGGTTACGCCGCATCCCTGCAGCTTCAAGCTAGGCGAGTGATCACAAGCAGTACCGCAGTAGTTGACAGCGGGCCTGAACGATTTCCTACAGGGGTTCGATCGCACGCGATTTCTTGATGTCTCTCGCGGGGGAATTATTATCATCATCTCATCTGTTCGTCAAGACGGCCGTCCGACGCTTCTGGGTCGAGTGTAGGGTTGCGCGCGCGCGATCGGAGTGCGTCTCCACCCCACGCTAGTGCACAACAACGCCGCGCTCGTTCTCACTCGGTCTCCAAGGAAGAAGGAGTTTCGGAAGAAAGCGACAGGAAGTTCCCCTGTGCCTTCAGGCCTTCTTCATCCTCAGGTGCTCCTTTGAATCCATCCGCGATCCCTCAGCTGACGCTGTGCCGGCGCTAGCGAACTCCATTTCGTTTAAACAAGAGTGGTACGAACCGTACAAACTGCGTGTGCCATGCGGCGTGGCAGCGCTGTATGCGTGAAAGTCTATCCCCGGCCTGTCTTTTCTCCGTGATGACGCTTTCAAGATCTTGAGAAAGTAGGCTCCGACCTCGCGAAAATTACCTATTTGGTCAGGCGTGTTATTTCTGGGCGCGTTTTCATGAATCGTGATAGGAGACAAGGTGTATGCCGGTGGCCGTTGTGAAGATGGCTTTCCGCTCATATGGATCACATTCCTAGGCTTCTTAGCGTAGGCGTTTCTCGCCTCGTGATACTCGCTTGTGGTGTCAACGGTCAGCCGCCATTGCTTGGTACTTCATGTACACTCCTCAAATGCCCTCAAACCTAGGGAGCTCAACGGGCCGGATCAATCTTGTCTGTGCGTAAGCTACATTGGCCACTTTTTGAGGGTTAGGGTAGAGGTCCGAGGAGGGGGCGCTTCGGCGCAAGCACCTGCCCCCTCCTCTGATTTTTCTTTAACATATATTAAGAGAGTGAATCCAATTTTCTTTTACTCTTGCAATATAATGTTGACCTTTCTTTCCCGATTATGTATAGGAAAAGAATCAGAGGAAGGTTCAGGCGAGAAGCACTCTACCCTAATCCTCAAAGTTTGACTCGTAACATATTCAGAGCACGGACAATCCTGATTCAGCAGGTTGATCTCCCTAGATTTGATCAAAGCTTGAACGCGGCAGATGTCGGGACTTGATATCGGGGCTGTTTTGTCCCCGGCTTGAGCTTATGAGAGGTTCGGATGTACAAAGGGGGTCATGAACGGATGAAACCCCTGCAAGTCAAGCAAGTTTCCAATTGGCTCAACTCCGAGCAACAGAATATATTACTGGCTCTGTCAGCTCGGGAACTAGCAGGGGTCCCAACCGTTCGTGCCCCCCTTTATAGATTAGTATTCAATCACGTGCTATGCACATCACATGATCATATGACTGACGTCGCTTCTGGTATGACACAACTCCAGTGGATGACACAACTTCAGTTTGTGATGACGTTGGTAAATTCGACCACAGTGCACGCAGTCTAAGAACACCCATATTCTTTTCTCACTCTTGAACTGTCTCAAAATGTTCTGTTCGGCTTAAACATAGCAGCCTCCCGCTGTCAGAAAGAAGTGCCACGTTTACGTATACTTATTCCAACACCTCAGCCACGATGTACCAGTCATTGACACAACGCTTTCGGACCCACCACTCCCATACCAACTCTCGGTCACTAAAAGCAATAGAAGCGAATTGGACAAAGAAGGTGTGATGGATCGAGAGTCTCTGGTGACTGCGCAACTGTTTCAGATCGGAAGAAAGACAACTGCTTGCTGTGGGCACAAAGCGGACATAAGTGCGAGCCTTTGCATCCACCAAGGTACAATTGTGTATCGACACTCCACCTCCAAGTGATAAAGGAGCCACTAAGCCATCGAAATTGGCTGCAGGACGACATGGCCTCAATATTCACGTTCGAGCCGGACCCACCACGTGTGGCATCACCATGGCACGATGTCGAAGTTAGGACGCCTACATCCTCTACCCGTATACCACAGAACGTCCCGAACAACGGGAAGTCGCGCTCTGGTACACCTGGAAATGAAGCTGTAGCCGTGCGTTTGCAAGCCGAGCCTCAAGAAGGTCCTGTAGAGTACAAGCTGCATCTTCTGCTGAGGCCAAGGCGAAAATTCAAGGCCAGTACCAGCGCGAGCATCGTCGGAGGCTCCAGACGGGCCAAGCGCCCTGGTGATGCGAGTGTACAACCAGCTTCCGAACCTGCCTCAGATGCTTCAGTCCCTACGTCTACTTCAGCTGCATTGACAAAACAGGCGCGGCTGCTCAGATTGGAGCAACTCACGACACAATTACTCTGGCGTCTGCAGCAGTCTTCTCCGCATCATACGTCCTCTGCTACAAACATCATTCTTCCCTCCCTTCCCGAGGCCCTGCCAGAATTACAAGCACCTCAACAACCGGCGAAACTCCTGCATGGACTGGAAGAGAGCCAGGGTGCTCTCTATGAAATTGGTGTCTCTGACGATGGCACGCTTGTGGGGTTGACAGAGGATGAAATGGAAGAGAGCCTGAATAATCTTCGTGCCATGGCCGCTTGCCTTGGCTGCAAGATGGAAGTGCTGCGACGCGAGGTGGTTGGCGCATGCGAATGGGTTGAGGATTCGGAGCATGGAACGTCCCGTTCTGGCAGCCTATGCGTGGCTGAAGCTTACGTGACTCCTCATCTCTCTCAAAGCACTCCGACCTTGATCGAGGATCCATCTCAAATGACAGACGTGCGCACAATCACCCACGAGGAAAATGGAAACGTATCAAGAGCTACCGAGCAGCTGCGCATTACTATGACGGGACCAACGATGTCTGGAAAGTCTACCTTACTCGGAACCCTTACCACATCAACTCTCGACAACGGCCGAGGAAGCTCTCGATTGAGCATGCTCAAGCATCGACACGAAATTACCTCCGGCATAACCAGCTCCGTCACGCAGGAGCTGCTAGGCTACCAGGATTGCGGTAACGATGTTCAAGTCGTCAACTACGCTACCGGGAATGTTGCTTCGTGGATTGACGTGCATGCTGCAGCCGATGGTGGCCGTCTGGTCTTTGTATCAGACTCCGCAGGCCACCCTCGATATCGACGAACTACTGTGAGAGGTCTTGTGGGGTGGTCACCACATTGGACACTACTTTGCGTCCCAGCAGACGATGCCGAAGAAAACACTTCGAAACCCACGACGCAGCAAGTGCCCTCGACAACCGTGCCGGACCTGGATCTTTCGGGTGCTCAACTTGATTTGTGCCTTAGGCTTGGCTTACCATTGGTAGTAGTGATCACGAAGTTGGATCTAGCATCAAGGAGTGGACTCAAGGGGACTCTCAGCAGAATCCTTGATACTTTGAAAGCTGCTGGCCGCAAACCTGCCATTCTACCAAGCGCTGCAGGCGGTGTCTCCGAAGAAGATCTGCGAAAAATCACCAACGAAACTCTCGAGAAAGCTTACAACGCTGCCCTGCCACTTCTGAACGATCCCACGGCAACGGTGCCCATAGTGTTGACCAGCGCTTTACAAGGCTCCGGTATCAGCAATCTGCACGCACTTCTACATGAACTTCCGATCCCCACCGACCCTCAAATAAGTCATAGTTTCGCGTCAAGCATTTTCCATATCGAGGACGTATATACCAAGCCAGCCGATGTGGAAGGCGTGATTGTGTCTGGCCGGTTACGATCAGGGCAAATCTCTGTTGGAGATACTGTGGTGCTCGGACCTTTCTCCACCCACACCGACTACGAGGACTCCGAAGATTCGGACGAGCGGCCGACGAGAAGGTCTTCCAGTCACTTGCCATCATCAAGGTCATTCCCTGGCGCGCTACGTGACCTGCATCTTAACTCCTCACGTTTCCGACTACCTGGCCAAGAATGGAAGAGGGTCACAGTCATCAGCATTCGCAATCTACGTTTGCCTGTAGCGTCTCTACAGTCTGACCAAGTGGGAACCCTTGCGGTTGTGTTTGAAGAGGATGATAATCTGCACATGTCCGCCTCCATCGCCACAGCTTTCGCCCGCATTAGGAAAGGAATGGTTCTGGCAGCTGTTCAACCAACTTCGACGCGCTCCTTCGTAGCCGAGTTCTCGAGGGAAGACCTTACATCGTTGGCGGTTGGCAATCATGTAGTGGTCTACATTGCGAGTGTTCGTGCCTCGGCCAAGATCGTTTCAACTCGTGTGCCAGACGATACAGACTCGCGCGACCCAAATCCTGATGCAAAAGCGCAAGATTTCGCCGAGCAGCCTTTCAACTTCGATAGTGAGAGCGACGGAGTAGCTACAGGTGACGGAACGAACGAAAGGATCAGCATTGCAGGTGTGGTCACTGCCAATAGTTTGCTTGTCACGCTACGCTTCGATTCTTCGAAAGAAATCGCACTTGTTGGCGATCGAGTCTTGATCATGCCAGGTGGTGGACCAGGACTCTTAGGTGGACAAGAGAGGGGACAGAAAGGTGTTGCTGCGTTGGATGGATTTGTTGGCAGGATCGTTGAGGTCAATGGTTGACAGTCTCTATGCTGTCGTATACAGTGCCTACAGCCACACACATGTGACGCATTCGCAGAGAGCCTTCATCCGCATATCATCATCGTTTGTTGTACACAGCCACACTGGGTGTTTGATCTTGTTAGCTCGCTTACTCCCAACAATACTTACTCTCAACCACGTTGATTTCATTGATCTTACCTCCAGCAAGTAACCAATGCGAACCACTTACTCCGGTGCTGACGACCTCGCTTGCAGTCCCATGCACAACCATCGTATTCACGCATTTCACCTATCTACTCCAAGAATAACCCATAGCCGCAAGCGACATTTGACATTTCAAAAGTAGGCAACAACGTTGATAAGAGTAAATCGTACGGAACAGTCCCCCGACATCTCCACTTGCCGCCCTAAACCCTGTGCATCCGCCTTCCGCGGCCGTTCGCTCGCTCGCCTTATAGATTGCCCTCGATTGCGACGATATGAAATTCTGGATCTACACGAGAAGAGGCGTCGTTCGCTTGCGGAGGATTGGCGGGCTGGAACGCCAGGCCAGTCCTTGCCTGCCGTTTCCCTGGCTCGCGGCTTTGCGCATTTCATTCTCGCGTGCGCGAAAGCGGAGCCCACGTTTCTGGGGAGGGTTGATGACTCGCGGGCGTTGTGTCCATTCTGCATTGGGACTATGTCATAATTATGTACATTCATTTGTGTATGCATGTGAACGGTACAATGCTGCGCGCATGTGCGGCCCGCGTGCGTGGGTTTGTGTTGATTTTAGGCGAGTGTGCATTTCGCTTGGCTGGTCATGTGGTGTGTTGTTGATGCGGGTAAGCGAAGCGAAATCGGTGCTAGGGAGTACACTCCGCCTTTTGCGCGTGTTTGCGTTGGCGAGGCTATGACGCGGTGAGGGAGTATTATTGAGTGACTTTGGCACAGTATGGCCGGTGAGACTGACATTTGGAACCGTAGATTTGGAACCTCGTGCAAGCTGCATCCGTGTCAGCTCTGGACAATACTTTCTGTGGGCTGGTGCTGTCGGTGTTATCGACTGCGAGTCGGTGCCTTGTATGCCGCTGTTGTGTATACGACTAAAGGAAGCAGAATGAGAACAAGTCTTCGTCATCATGGAATGTTTGAAAGTGCCTTCGCGCAAAAATTACCACGCCCACGCTATCTATGCTCGACACTCAACTCCCTTGAACACATCAAACAAGCAAGAACAACGCCTACGGACACTCCTCTCCATCTTCATGCTCGTGGTATCGCACACATAAACCTCTCCCAGTCCAAGGCTTGCATCCGCCCACGTCCTCCCCAAGCACCACTCGATCTCCACCACTCTTCCTCACACATCCCCCACAGAAAGCGCGATCACAGCCCACGCACTTATCATGACTGATCCCAGGCTTGAGCACCTCTCTACAGCCTTCGCAGCCCTTTGTAGAATTCCAACTGCTCGGCCGCCAGGCCACTAGTGAGTGTCTGCTGATGCCTTCGGCTCCTGGCCTCTTCAGTTTGACGACCAGCTCACGCAAGAACTTAGCGTGCCACTCGTCCTTGTGCGTCTCGAGCAGCTTGTCCGTCTTCTTGTATGCGAAAAGGTCGAGGATTAGAGACCTCAGAGGCGCGGAAGAGCGAATCTGCTCGTAAAGAATGCGCGTGTCGCTGGGTGTGGGAACGGAGTTCGTGGCCTCGCTGAGCCGTGCGATGCTGCTCAGGATGTGATTGCTCAGTGGCGTTGTGAGCAGGCGATCGCTGAGCCCGTACAAATCGATGAGCAAAAAGTACTTGGGACTGCCGGCGTGGTTCCTCAAGTCGCCGTCGAAGGCCGCCTCAGCTTGCACGAGTTGGGTCCAGGGCGTAGGCGCGTGAAGCATTTGATGATGGTGGTGCGGAGGGAGATGTGGGACCTGGTATGCCGGGCCAGGGACTGTCAGCGAACCTGTGTACAGCCATTGCAGGAACCACTCAAAGATCTCTGGCTTTTCTTCTGGAAGTCGGACGGTTTGGTCGAGGCCTTCGGCGAAAGTTGAGTTGAGAGCTGCGGCAAAGAATGGGCTGGCTGAGGTCAGGAGTTCTTTGTGGATGAGGTAAGTGAGAGCTGGACGAGCAGTGTTCTTTTCGTCGCCGACGACCACAGTGGCCATTGCATTGAAGGTGCGAAATGCGGTGCGTAAAGGAACTTTGGCGGGAGTGCGGCCAGGTCGCGGGCGTGAAACGGGCGCTGGCGAGGGAGCACTATGGTGCGATGAGTCTGACACCGTTGACGGTGTTGGGGAAGGCTGCTCGGTGGCTGGGATGCCCTGCAAGGACATCGCCATTGCTGGTGTTACAGTAGGAGACCAGACGCCGGCGAAGGATCGTACAGGCTGGTTATGAGGCGTGGCTGGGTTAGGAGGTAGATTGCGGAACCAAACAGGCTCCTCTGGTGGATCCAGTGTGACAGATGCTAAGCTTGTTGGGGCTTGATAGTCGTATAAGGATGCTTTGGCAGTCGAACTTCAGGGCTACTCAAGTGAAGAGGCGAGAGTAGGAAACTGGCTGGTTCAACAGAGAAAATGTGATGAAAAACTTGAGCAGAGGGCGTTCGCTGGAGCAACTTACAGCAAAGGACGCATCTTCTCGTTGGCCGGTTACGGTCATGCCATGTCGTTTGCCATCTAAGGCTGTAGCAGCGCGTGGACAGTATGTGTCTTTGTTGCAAGCGGCCAAACACACACGAGCAAAGCCGGAAACGGTCAACCTGCGCAAACTTCGGCAGGCTGCGGTACAACAGCACCTGTACGGACACCTGTACGGACGGGGGGACCATAGAAGACCACACATACCGAGTATGTTAATTCTAGTATTCGACTGAATGACCAATGTACTGATTTCCTAGTTGACAAAATGCATCAGATCTATATCATATGCAAGTGTTAGCATTCACCATGCTCCATGATGCTGCGGCACGTGGCGCTTGTGGAATGTACGGCGGCGCTTCGTGAAATTGCATTCCAGTATAGACAATGGGCAAAGATAGAAGCCCCGCGTTTGAATGTGTATGTGCTAGGATAAACACGCTTCTACATTGTAGTAAGGAGTGGTTGGTCTACGGGTTAGTCTGATTTAAGGTACTTTGACCCAAGAAACTCGCACTCGAGGTCCAACTATAAAGAAATTGCCGCGGCCGGCGAGTATTGAAATATGTTCCTATTAGGGTGGAAAGAAACGGACCATCGATTGTTTGTTTTCGCTATTTCAACAGCAACTGCCAATGCCAGCAGCTCAGTATTTCGGTTCCATCGATTGCTTGTTTTCACCCTTTGAAGAGCAATTACCGATCCCAGTAACTCATTATTCCAGTCCCATCAGTTGTTTTTTTCTTTTCTTTCCGCTGTTTGAAGTGAGATTTCCAGAGTCAGCAATTCAGTATTTCGGTTCAACCGTGCTCTTTTCCGCTTTTTGAAGAGCAACTGCCAATGCCAGCAGCTCGGTATTGCAGCTGGCGCGGGAACGTATCGCCAGGAAATTCCAGGCAACGCTGAGCGAATCCAATCTGTGTGTTCCCATTGCACTTCCGCAAAAGATCGCCTGGTGATCAAAGTGTCGTTTCCTCATTTATCCAGTCGGAAAGCGCTTAGGATTCATATTAACCTGCTCTGTGTGAAGTAAGTATCGAGTCTCAAGGATTGTGTTAACGCGATTTGGCAGTAATGGATGAGCAAAGCATACTCTTGTCGTTTTCGGTTATTTGATCATCAGCCGGTTGAACAAGGTGTCCTTTGCTCATGTAGCCGTCAAAAGGGCTAAAAGGGCTGCAAGGGATACAGGCTCAGAGTTGTTATTCTTCGCAACCTCCCCTGTTTAAGGTAAGCTCGTATGGATTCTCGATAAATGTATTAACGCAATTTGGCAGCTATGGAAGTGTAAAGCAAAGGAAAGGGAAGGAAAGGAAAGGAGAAGAAAGTCATAGCAAGGGAAGAAAATGGTCATGTGATGGAAAGAGGTATTTGGTTATCGTACAATCATCCCCTGAGCAAGATCAACGTGGCATGGCGGCGTTGGAGTTCTTGCTCGACTCACCCAATCTGGAGTACAGCATGTAGAGTGCCATCTGGTTGCACTCCTGGGTACCAGTGATGGTTACCAGACGCTCGTTGTTGTTATCCTGTGGTTCGTTAATCTTGATAACGCTGCCACTGAGCTGGCGTATCTCGTTGATCTTGGCACCACCCTTGCCGATGATTGCTCCCACCATGTCGTTGGGAATGAAGATCTGCTGAGTGATGGGCTGTCCAGGGAACGCGGCGCCTCCCTGAACCGGCTGCTGCGGCGCAGCAGGACCGGGCTGTGCAGGGCCGGCGTGACCATAGGGCTGTGGCTGCTGCGGACCGGCGCCAACGTATGGCGTACGAGGAGAGCCAGCACCGTAGCCCATCTGTCCCTGAGGGTGCTGCATCGGGGGCTGGCCCTGCTGGTAGGGCATGGCGTACTGTGGCGCAGGAGTGCGTCCGGGCTGACCTCCCTGTCTGCCGCGGTACTGATCGGGGTGGCCCATCTGGCCACCGGCGTGCTGGGGAACGTAGGGTACGACTTGCATGCCACCAGGGACAACGCCCTGAGGGCCACCGTGGCGGACAGCATACGCCGAAGCGGCTGGGCCGCCGAAGCGCTCGGTCAACTGCTCGACCAGCGTGCTACCAACGTAGTAGGTGGCAATGTGGACAGCGTCAGCAACGCCGAGGACTACGAGCGAACGCTCCGTGGAGAGAGGCAGGCAAGATTCCGAGGCGTTGAGACGTGCGCCAGAAGCCTCCTGGATCTCGCGGATCCTCACACCCTGCTTTCCGATGATAGAGCCGATCAAGATGTGGGGAATGAGCAAGCGAAGTGGGTAGGTCTTAGACTGTGGCGTGGAAGGCTGCTCAAGCGGCTCTTGGTTGAGTGTGCGAATGATGAGACCGAAAGCCTGAGAGTAATTAGTCAAGTGAAAGGCAAAACGCGCGAGTGAGTGGATTCACATACCTTGGCCACGGCGTCGACCAGACCGCTGACTGTGAGGATGCGCTCGACGGCGCCTCTGGAATACTCGCTGACAGTGCACTTGGCGCCAGCCATACGGCGGATCTGGCTGACGTTCTCACCACCTTTGCCGATGACAGTCGCAGCCTCGGCGCTTGAAATGATGGCGCGCACGTGGAGCCAGCCAGTCTCGTCGCGCAACTCGTGATGCGGTGGGTGTGAAGAAGCGTGGTTGTCCTCGGTAGCACTGGTGGACTGGACTGGCTTGGTTTCGAGGATTTGGTTTGTCGCAGCAGTTCCGTTGGCTGACACGGGCGCATCGAGGACAACAGTGTCGCCCTGCTTGTCAGTGGTTTCGGCGCTGGGGAGATCCGCAGTGTCCTCGGAAGTCTTGGTCACTGGCTTCTCTTCCTTGGCATCTTCATTGTTGACCTCATCTTCAGCTTTCGCGTCGATGGGCGCGTCGACCTCTGTGACGCCTTCGTCTCTGATAACCTTGTCGAGTGCCGGGCGCTTGGCATCCGGACCATCCGTGGGGCCGGAGGGTGAAGAAGGCTCCTCGAGGGGGCGCTTCTGAGATGGGACCGAAGTCTCTTGAGGAGTCTGCGGCTCGGCCATTGCTGTAGCTGTCGAAGTAAAGTGGGAGTGTAGTGTTCTGAAAAAAGCTGCCTCTTTCAAAGGGCTGCCTGTATTGAATGCCTATCTGTCTTGACTTGCACGCGGACAGACGGTGATTGCCAAAGAAATCGTGGTATGATGGCGGACAGGTGGGGTAGGAGGGTGTCGTGTTGGTAGGTGGTGAAGGAGGTGAGGTGGAGCAAAGCTGGAGATGGAGGATGCTCGAGAGTGGTGGTGGTGGTAAGGTGATGGTGTGCGTGTGCAGTGAGCGATGGACAAGTAGGTGGTGGGTGCGTGCTTGCGCGCGCGTGTGAGAGGTCGCGGTGTAGCGTGAAGGCAGGGTGTCGCTGAAGCAAGTAAAATCCGCGTGTCCCAGCTCTTTGCGTACTTAGCCTGCGCGTGCTAGCGACAAGTACCAGCTCCCGGGGGATATTGGGTATTGCTGGGTGAGCGATGAAGGTGAATTGATCGCAGACAAGGAGTTGTTGTCACAGCGGTGCGCGCGAAGAAGGGGCGTTGCTGTTGCTCGTTGGTGCAGCAAGCAACAAGTAGCAAGCAAGGTCGACCAGTCCGAGCTCCTTTAGCGCGCGGCAGGAACGGCCCGTATAATTCACGTGACTGGCTGGTTGCAGAGAGTCAATTCATCACATGGGGCTGTCTTGTTAGGGTTGATCTGACAAAAGCAGGCAAACCATCAATTTCAACAAAGACACATATGAACGGGGTGAAGACAAATGTGAACGTATAATCCGCATTGATCGGCCGAAATGCAAATTCTGGACCAAATCGAAGCCAATGGGCACCAAGAGTAACAAGTACTGCGGAGTTTACAATCCCATCTGCTGGGACGGGACCGAGGAGTATTTCAAAGAAGCTGTGGCTGATCTGTTTAAAGAAGGGAGGCCACAAAAGCTGACTTTGGAGGGATTGACTCACATAAGAGAGAGTGCCAGCGAGAACAACAGTCGCTTTGTGTGAGGGCAGGCCTGCCAGGCCAACCTATTCGGCAGGCTCCCAGGCGCATTTGCCAGCAAAATCTTGTATAAATGATCAGATTACAAAAGAGTTCGAACACTCATATTGAGTAAAGTCCCCCCGGTGTTGCGGGACACCCGGTGTAACAGGACATGATTACCAAGATTCGTCTTGTAGCTGTGTCCCGCATATATGTCGATATTGGGTTTGTCTCATACTAATCTGCAATCGCTTGCCTTTACAGCAAGCTACATGCAAGCTTCGATCTCGAACAGAGCATCGTTCTATGCGAGGAATCCTTGCTGTCGTCTTTTCGGGCTCCAACTCTCCTCCTAGAGCAGAGATAGGCTAAGGTCCAGGTGAGTTCGAAACTAAGTTCACAAGACGCGCTGCAGTGCAAAGTATGCCCTGCATTGATCTGCATGGCCATTGAAGACTGGCAGGGAAAGATATGAGCGAGAAACAAGCAGACAACTACTCTTTTGAACAGTGTCCGCTGCTTAGGGCTTATGGCTGCGCTCTGCTGATATCGCGCAGCGAAGCACCTACGACTCGCTCGATGCTATCCGCGCGGACTGACTTGCACATCTCGAGTCCATCTGCTGCGCCCCACTGTCTCAGTGATTTTGACGCTGCTGATTGTCCTCAGCAGACCGACTAGAGAGAAAGATGGCGGCTCTGCAAGATTCCAGACTGTTCTACAAACATGCAAGCAGGGACGCTGTGTGGCTCGTCATTTCTAGGGGTCAACTGTTGCCTCCGCCTTCATTGCTCTTTGTCACCTCCCCGACGTTCCTGTTTACCCACGACTTGAGGATGGACAAAGCTAGCTAGGCTTTGGCGCAGGGTCTTCCCACAAGCATACCAAGATCCTTCCATGCCATTGTAAATTACAGCAGTGTTCCCTGCTCCACCCTCCATGCTCGTGCACGAGGCCAACCGTCCATCGAAGCGAAAGCTCAGAGCCAGCAATACCTCACGCCATCCGAAGAGAAAGCATTGGTCGATTTCATCCTGCAGATGTCCGACCTCGGGACTCCTGTGCGTATCAAGTACATACCCTCGATAGCCTTTAGTGCTACTGGCAGCAGGCCAGAGCTTAACAGGCCACCCAAGCCGCCTGGTAAGAATTAGGCCAAGTCCTTCGAGAATCGGCATCCCGAAATCAAAGCTAGAAAGGTCAAGGCACTCAACTAGGATCGCCATGAGAAGCATATCTTCCCGAAGATCAAACAGTGGTTCGAGATAATCAGCGGGGTGCTGAAAGGCGCGGACATAAGGCCGGATAAGGTATACAATATGGACGAGACTGGTGTCATGCTATCTAAATCTGGGTCCGTTAAGGTCCCGTAGGCACCAAAGATAGGCGGGACTACCGGGGCACGCGAGTCGAGCGAGAGGTGGTGACTGCAGTCGAGTGCGTCAGCGCCGATGGTAGGTGTTTGGAGCCTATGGTGATCTGGCCAGCCCGAACTCACAGAGCTAATTGGACAACGTTCCCAACGCCGGGGTGGCACTATGCGTTCTCCGACTCCGGTTACACCGATTCCAAGATAAGTCTGGAGTGGCTTACGAAAGTATTCGAATCTCAAACTAATGAACGGGCAAACGGCAAGCCTCGTGTGTTGATTTGCGACGGCTTCTGTTGTGAGAAAAATGTGGCACCACACTCTCGCACAGCGTTGAGTGGGTAATATACCAACAGCTTCGGCACACACGAATCGCTTGAATTTCTGGAATATTGCTTTGCCAACAAGATCATCCTATGTCGCCTTCCCTCCCACACATCCCACAAGCTTCAGCCTTGTGACATATCGGTGTTCGCACCGCTGAAGACAGCCTACCGTGACAACGCCGAGCGGCTGGAACGCGGAGGCGTGAATACCATCGGCAAGCAACATTTCACTTCACTTTATAGCTCTGCAAGGAACGTAGCCTTCACCAAAAGGAACGTTCTTGCGGGATGGAGCAAAGGCGGGCTGTTTCCATTCAATCCCCAGAGAGTGCTTCAGGATATGAAGAGCCTTTCGCCAGACTTCAAGACACCACCGGAGCCTTAGCCGCACTTCCTATGCAAGATGCTGTGTTGCCGCTAGTCGCAGCGCCTGTAACACCTGTGACCCCAGTGCCAGCAGCGAGCTTTATTGCTATACAGGACACCATCATGAAGAAAGATGCCTGCGCATTAGACGATGTTGATAGACAGAATCTGGGGAAACACGTAGAAAATCTCGCGAAAGCTGCTCAGATCTCTTTAGCAAAAAGCGCCCTCCAAGAGGAACACATTCTATTCTTGCTGAAGATGAACGACGGGGGAAACCCTCGACGTTCTGCCAGGGCCATCGTGCTCGGCACAGCGAGAGTGATGAGTTACGAGGATCTTGCAGGAGCGCGCGCAAAGCGGGCAGAGCAGGAGGAGAAGAGCAGAGTTCGTAAGAGAGGCCTTGCAGAAGCTCGAGCGAGGCGGGCTGAGCAGGAGAAACAAGGGAAAGCTGTGAAGAAGAAGCGGACATGTGGTCGGAAACGAGAGGGTGGAGTGTCAATGGGCCGCAAGTCTAGCACGACGCCTGAAGCAAGACACACCGACGATGAGCGAAATGCAACTACCCAAGTCACCCAGGTAGCTGAACCAGGCCGTGTTGATGAGCCGATCGCGCAGTGCCCTGGTAGAGCGCCTACTGCACGGATGTGGTAGGAAGTACGGCGGTGTGCTCGCTTTTTCTCTGTTATCGTTTAGTTGATCCGAGTAGCATGCGAAACACTAGAAAGCTCTATCTTCCAGGAGCAGTAGTTTTTGGGTATAAGACCATAGCCACCAAAACCAGATAGAGCGAGGGCGTACAAGGAGGCACAGCGACGTCCAAGCTATCTTGCCAAATTCATATCAGATAGGGTGATAAATCATTATGTTGATGTGAATTTCTCGCAGGCTAGATTACATGACTGTCCTCGGACGTGCGTCACACGCTATCTTTTCGCATCCATCCAGCGGAAGAGGCGATCGCGCTTGCTTAGCTTAGATGGCATGTCTTCCGCTTTGCTTTGGCATGTAGTACTGGCAGTACTATTGCTCTCAGACTGATGAACTGACTTTGGAAGTTTATTAGGAATAATTGTGGCAAAAGAGATGTTGTGTTCGCTCGAGGCTGAGCTTACCTTCATTTGTACTTGGAGTAGAAAGCTGCGCTCGAAGAAAGCGATTCTTAGCTTCATGATCCCCTTCCACATCTTCATAGCCTTCTGCTGCTCGGGCGAACATTATTCTTGCCTCCTTCATTTTGCCTTGATCAGCATAGAGGACGCCGAGGTTGTTAATAGTGTTGAGAGTCGAGGTATGCTTCGGTCCCTATGCCTCCTCCTTCCCTTTCAGCGCTTGCAGATACATCTCCTCTGCCCCCTTTATCTTGCCTTGAGCTTTATAGAGGATGCCGAAGTTGTTGACAGTGTCGAGAGTTGAGGTATGCTTCAGTCCCTATGCCTCCTCCTTCCCTTTCAGCGCTTGCAGATATATCTCCTCTGCCTCCTTCATCTTGCTTTGAGCTTTATAGAGGATGCTGAGGTTGTTGATAGTGTCGAGAGTCGAGGTATGCTTCGGTCCTTATGCCTCCTTGTACCCTTTCAGCGCTCGCAGATACATCTTTTCTGCTGCTTCAAACTGAGCTTGCTGATATAATAATTCAGCAACATACTCTATTCAATTGATTTGCTTAGGAAGAAGGTCTTCAACAACTTTAAAGCAATACTGGCATACGTGTTCTATCCTGAGAGCATGCGCAGCAAGATCAGACAATCTGATGCTAGCAAGTGAAGATCAGCCTTCTCGTTCTGCAAAACCACCTATATAGTCGAAAGCATACTAAAACTGGCTTCTGTTCGTTTCTTGATTGAGTGTTGCAAGCGTCTAGTCGTGTATGCACATGTGCATGTTCCATAATATCGACTTTTGCACTTCTAGGAAGCAGTAGTCTGTCAGCATCCCTATTACACTCTCGAATGCGATATTGGCAGAAATGATTCCATAGAGCCACTATAGCAGGTTCTTGGAGAGTCCACCTTGGAAGAATCCATACTATAGACATCAATTGCTGAAGTATGCTAGCAGGCCAAGAAACTGGACTGCTTCCTTGTCTTCACTCTTGAGAGAATTGTACAAGATTTCTCACATGGTGTATAGTATACGCTCATATTCTGGGATTTTTGCTAGCCAATAGTGATTGAATTTCCAGCTTTTCTCGTATTCCTAGAGGTATTGCTAGAAAGAGAATGTGCTTCAGCGAAGATATGCACCAGCAGTAGCCAAAGCTAAAGGAAGCCCTCCAAGTCACTCAACCAGCTTTTGTGCATGCAGATCTCGATGACTATCAGTTAATGACTTTTAAAGCTATTAGCAAACTTACCTGACTGGGCATCTTTTCGGCCAGACTGAATCTCTAAGATCTTGAGCTGGTCCTCTACATGCTAGAGGAGCTGCAACTAGATGCTTTGGCCTGCTACTAAATCTAGATGTTGTGTTATAACAATGATCGATCCATAGAGAGCATATAGAAAAAATTGTTCGAGGCGGTATGATTTTGAGTCATCATAATTGTCAAAGACTAGTAGCCATCGCATATTCTGCTTATCAGATAGCTATTGTTTGGAGTAGATAATGCTTTGTCCTTCAGCTAAGATTGTAGGATCTTGTATATCAAAAACAGCCTCTATTATACTTTGAAAGCTGTCCTTCACTGCTTTTTCTAATGATGCATCGAGCCAGAACACTGAGCTATCCTCTCGATAGTATTGCGTTGCGAAGGCGACAGCTAGCTGTATCTTGCCCATTCCGCCTGGGCCGCCTAGTACAAGATATCGCTGTTCTGGAGACAAGTCCTCTAGCTGTAGTATAGCTGTCATCTCAGCTAGCTCGGACTTACGCCCAATGAAGAGCTTTGGATCAATGTGAGGTACTCGACTGAGGCAGATGCCAATAGGCTTTTGGAAACCCAAGTCGTCCTTTGGCATAGTGACTGGGATTTTACAAGCAATCAGCTATGATTATATAAAACTAAACAACTGACTTGTCTGCTCCAATGTTCCTGACGCTAGAATTCCCTTGCCATCCACTGCCTAAGCGAATAGTCAATTCTTACTGAAGTTTTGCGTACCTACAGCTGCATTATTGTTAATCTATTGCCTGCTACTATTATTGATGTTATTTGTCTGCGCGCCTCTATTACTATTGAAGGCCATACTGGAGCCCTCCTCTTCAGGCAGAGATGACTGCACTGATTTCATTTCTTTAATGATGTCTTCCAGCTTGCACATTTGCTCTGGCCCAGCAGACTTAACTGCATGATGATTGACCACTAGCTGAATATCCTCTGTAATAGTCACTATGAGCTCTTCTACTTTGCTCTCCTTGCTGAACCTTTTAGCGATCTTGAAATAATGCTGGCACCAAGTATCCGCTTCTCTAGGCAGAACTTTCTCAAAGACTGTTCTTAGCCTTCTAGCTGTATCGTTGCATTTCGTCAGAATGGTCTCGAGGCCTTTGCACACATCTGCTGGCAAGGAGTCCTTGACTGGCTGCAGGTAGTTTTCGCACATCTTGAGAGTGTCAAGAAGGACTGGGAGGCGGCTCCTCACCGTCTGGAACGTCTTAAGCAACTTTAAGTCATTTTGCGCGTTGTTGTAAATTTTGATTGAGGAATCGAAGATGGCAATGACAGCAGAGACGGCGCCAATCACTTCCAGGCCCGACATTCTGATGTAGGCGTTTATGGCTTCAAGAAGCACCAGTTCGATTTTGTCCAGTGCGCGAATAAATACTCCAGTGCGAAACGCACTGGCTGCAAGTAGCGAGAGCGTAGTTATAAGACATCATGGCGAGGCTGAAACCAGCGGAACAGCTACCTGCAGGTGATGGCTGGGTCATGCAGTTCTACGTCACGTACCTGGCCAGGTGGGGGGATAGACATGAATTACTCCAAGTCTGCGTTGTGGCCGACCATATCATGATCAGCTAATCGAAGAGTGGCATATGCAATATATACCTAAGAGCAGCATTTGAACGAGGATCGTCAATTTTGAATTAAACATAATTATACTCTTCGTGTGGGGTGATCTTCCTGAGGCCCTACAACATCATGATATCTTACTGAAGCGAAGGTACATACTGGCGCCCCAAGGCAGCCGTGGCAGTAACGTATCAGCGCTCCAGAACATGCCAAGCGCCAGTGCTGGCTACGTGGCCACCGAGGCTTCTGGAGCACTATGGACAAGCCGTCGTGTGGAAGGCTTTGGTTCCTGCACATGATTACTTCTTTGGTGTTTGGGCTAGGATAGAAGTGGGCCTCTAACTATGGTTCTCGATGGTCTGTTGTTTGGTGGCTCTGGTTGGGCGGTCGATAACAGAGCAGATTGCTTCGAGCATTGGCATGGAAGACCTTTTTGCTAAAATATCAATGATGGAAATTCTCTAGGGACGAAGCTCGACAATCCAATTGTTCGCCTTTGTCTTGACCTCGATCCAAAGGGCTGTCTTTTGTTCATGCATTACTGCTCCATCGTCAAGCGATGGCTCCTGGATTTCATTGTTCAAGACAAAGAGCTTGTTCGCGGCGCCATTCATCGTTGGACGCTATGACGAGGATGGTAACCTTGTACCGAGGACGATGCACCGCTATCGATCGAGGAAAGCGGGCAGGGGGAGTGACACCTTGTGATCTACTACGAATCATCCCACGAGCTCCGGCTAACGTCCAAAAAGCACGCGACAAGCCAAACGAATTTAACGTATCGACTGGGAGTTGTCCTTGCCAGCAGACGGAGGTCTGCATGCCTTCCTCTCTCGCTATCACTGGGCATCCACCGCCACTTTCCAATGCCATTGTGCATGAGTATAATTGCGTTGTGCGCGTTCTTTCAACGACTTCGACCAGAGCCCTGAGAATTGTATATCATGGCACCCAACGATTTGCCGTCTCTGATATCTCCTTTCGATCAAACAACACCACTACACAACAAATAGTCTCTAACATCTTTCTTCGATAAAGCAACGCCACCCAGCCTGAAAATCCATCAACATGGCGAAATCTACCGGAGCTTCCACCCCCATCTTCACGGTGGACCACTCCAGCCCGGGCCGAATCCCCATGTCCGAGGAGCACGAGGAAGATAACCAGTGGCTTGTCGAGGCCATACTCGCCAAGCGTACACGACACAGAGTCAAGCAATACCTCGTCTCCTGGAAGGGGGATTGGTCTGAGGCAGAAAAGACTTCTTGGGTGGACGAGGATGACCTCGGTGACGAGATCATTGAAGGATTAAAGGCAAGCGGTATCGTCTTGAAGGCGACTCCGGCCTCGAAGGGCTGTAGCTTGGAACCTGCATCTCCGGTCTACGATGAAGACGATGAGATGGACGTTCCTGGTGACGAGGACTTTGGCGACGACTCCGGAAGTGAGTACGACCCAAGTGATGATGAGGCCGGCGGTGAGTTGGACGTGGATGACAACGCTAACGAGCCGGCTAGCACAAAGCTGCCTAATGCTAGCAGTGTCAAGTCCGATCGTGCGGCTTCCATTTCCGAGCAGTGTGGCCATGGCTCTAGGTCTCCGTCTCCTGTGCCCGTTCCCCAAGTGGAGGAAATCATCGAGATGCACAACCCTGCACTGGTGGCCGCGGCGATGGAGGCTCAGGCTAAGGCTGATCTGGAGGCTTTGGATGCCTCATGGAACGCTCACCGAGACACGCTCACGCTTCCTGTCGAGACCTTCGGACAAATTCTGGCCACGATGCAGCCGGCTACCCAGCAGCCCAGCCAGACTCTCACTTTGAGTCAAACTGAGTTTGCTTTCGACCCCATGCCGAACACCCTCACGCTTCCTGTCGAGACCTTCAGACAACGTCCGACCATGATGCAGCTATCTGTTCAGCAGCCCAGTCAGGCTGCCACGGTGAGTCAAAGTGGGTTCGTCGACTATGTTTTCAATCCCATGGTGACCGCCGACGAGGATGCCTTTATGGATGAGCTGTTCGATTTTGAGGCCGCCGCTGGCTATGATTCCGAGGAGGACGCTGATGGGTCCGAGATCTTTGAGGGCGAGCAAGCTCGCGATGACGCGATGTCTTCCTACATGTGAGCGTCTTCCTTTTTGTCAATCGCAGTTAGGCGTTTACTGAGTACTGGTTTTAGCTTACAATCTGAATTTTTGGTTTCACCTTGCATTTTACTGTGCACTTCTTTCCTTCTGCTTCATATGATGTTACACCACTCTCTACTGCTGGCCTTGACTTCGTTTTTGATGAATGATATAAAAGCCTGTCCAATTGCTCAATGAGCCGACCAATCCTTGAGCTACACACTAACCAAAATGCTACAGTTACGTCCAAGGTGGCAAACTATACATTGATAACATCTCATTACTTATTGACGCTTGGAAAGTACTTGAGGAATAAGTTTACAACGATGTTATGTTTTTCGTTGCGGTGCTGATCCCTGCTGACCGGCTCACCTTTGATGTCCTCACATTCTGAAGCTTAATGCGCTAAGCCTTGCACCTGATACCAAAGTCAATTACGACGAAGGATAAAGCTGAGGACAAGAGGGCAGCAGCAAAATGCTGCAGTACTATATAAGCATCCATCCTCATGTTCAACATGCCTCACCTCTCGGAAATCACCACATTCTTCCTACACGTAGACGAGTAAGCGTTACTATAACACACCAGACAACAATGGAGACGAACAAGCCGAAAATTGCCTCTCTGCAAGGATCTGAGATGGATCGAAATGCTTTCGACACGCCGATTCATCAAATTCGCAATAATCTCAGAAGGAAACACGTGACAACTACACCCGTAAACACTACCATTGAGGATCACAAAGCCAACGACACTCATCAACGATTGACTGAACCTCTATTAAAGAAACACAAAGTCGACCATACAATCTGGCAAGAAGCAGAAGAGGAGGAAATTAGGGAAGTACCTTTAACTCTTCCAACCTTCTCTCTTGCACACCAGGGTTGCTTCTCGGCGCGGTCGGGTATTCCATTCTGGACCGCTGAGATGGACCACGATGCGACACTCACAGCCATCACGCAAGAGGAGGAAGGTGTGTTGGTCTGTCGCATCATCGTCCATTTGAAGGGCACAACCGAGGTTTGCACTGGGTTCTGCAAAGTCCCGATCGCAGAGATGGACAGTGACGTGACAGAATACTATCGACAACGCCCGAAATGGATGGAGGATGTCGAGCTCAAGCATGTCTCTGGCAAGGCCCGTCTAGGTGTAGTGATGGGCGAGGATCACAGTCCAGACACATATACGTGCGACGCGGAGTTTGGCCTATTCGATGCAGTCGATCCTTGGGAGGCAGAAGTGTACGTGCCGAAGAAGCATGTACCAGATTACAAACTCGTCGACTGGGAGGGTGAGCAGAATGCTGTCACTTCAATCGAGACCAGCGGCAAGGAGTCTGAAGTGAACGAACAGCAACCTGCACGGCGGCACACTGTGGAATTCTCCCGCTACATCGAAACCCATCGGGAGCAAATGTCCGTCACATTCTGGTCAGCCGACGGCGAGTACTATTGTGTGAGACCAGAAGTGCAGATACTAGCATGTGAGGATGATCGCCCACAAATCTACCTGGAATTCAGAATGCGGCAATGCGAAGCATCCTGGTGGCATTTTCACGGACGTATGGACCGGGGACTCACGCATGGCCGCTTCGACATCTCATCATCGCCAGTCCCAAATATAGAGTCCAATGCACAGTTCGGTATGGGTTGGATGGATCGATCCATTGATTCCGATACATCACGGAAGATTCGAGAGCTGCGGGAACGGATTCAAAGCAACAGGGTGGACCCCAAAGAGCAGTGCTTGGAGTAAGAGTGAGCCGTGAGAGGAGACTGGGAGGGGAGCGTAAAGTACCACATAGGGGGCTAAATCCATATAATGAAAGCGAAGCTCCTCTGTGGATATATTTAGACCAGATGTGTTCCACGATTCATGACGAACCTGGTTTTTTGCTGTCGTGCCGAGCTACCTGCGAGTGACTCGCAAAAACCCGAGTGCGGTGATAGCGTCACCATGTTGTTCAATTGCCCAAATTGTGCTGTTGCTGTCGCATATACTATCATAATTATAATGAGATCATTTAGTAAAACATATGCTCGGCAGTAGAAGATGTACATTTGAATTGGTAACCAAAGAAACCCCTCAAACTCGCGATGTCATCGCGCATACGACAACAGCAATGATCGACAGCTCAGATTTATGTCCACGCGGCGTAGAGATACTCATACTGCAACGTCAATATTCATCAGTGCTATGATTTACAGCAGCTGCAAAGACAGTATCTAAATCTCAGCAATCATGTCGAACGGTGACTCGATAGATGAACTCCGACACGCCATCAGAACGTGCCCGGTCATCGATAACCACGGGCACAATGTTCTCCGACCTTATGGGCTAAGATCAAGCGACTTCTTGACAATCACGTCCGAAGCTACTGGAGAGGCTCTGCGTGACACCCCAACAACACTAGCCCACCTGCGAGCGGCGAAGCAGTTACGAAAGCTCTACGACCTGCCTGTCGAGGCAAGTTGGAACGCGATCTTAGAAGCACGCAATCGCCTCTTGTACGAAGACCCAGGCGGCTTGACTGGAAAGTGCTTGAAAGGTACACAGACAATCCTCATCGACGATGGGCTCGGCAGTGTGGACGACTTCGAACCCTACCAATGGCACAGTCAGTACACGCTATCGCCATGCAAGCGCATCGTGCGCATCGAAGCTGTCGCGGCGTCTATTCTGGCGTCCTTACACCAACAGTGAAAGTTACCAGTTGGGATCTCTATAGCCGACGAAGAGGCTTGCTCACTCGCTTGGGTCAAGTTTAACACCGCTTTCGAGCGAGCCATTGAAGGAGCCATCGACGACGATGAAGTTGTCGGCTTCAAGAGTGTGATCTGCTACCGCTCAGGGCTCCGTGTCAAGATGGGTCGTGATATTGAAGTCACCGAGGCAGGTCTGAAGAGTTTCATGGAAGAGTTTCTGCCGACCTGTGAATCGAAGTCTTTCCGTGTGGAAAGCAAAGGCATGAATGACGCACTGGTGATCAGCACGTGCAAGCTCATTGGCGCCGGGCTCACTGAGAAAGGCAAGGCTAAGCCATTACAATTTCACACTGACCTGGGAGACAACGATATATCGCTACTGGACTCGAATCCGGGCTGCTTACAACCACTCGTCGCAGCGTTCCCAACAGTGCCGGTGGTATTGCTACATTCGTCGTACCCTTACACGCAGGAGGCTGGCTATCTTGCGACCGCCTACCATAATGTGTATCTGGACATTGGCGAAGTGTTCCCCATGGTGTCGAGGAGTGGCCAAGAGACGATTGTGCGTCAAGCTCTAGAACTTGCACCTATGTCCAAGATTCTCTGGAGTACAGATGGTCACCTGCAAGCAGAAACATATTGGCTGGCTAACGTCCAAGGCCGAGAAGCTTTGGAGAAGATCTTCACCGAAATGGTGCAGGACGAGGACTTGACCGTTGGTCGAGCGATTCATGCTGTCGAGGACATTCTGTTTCACAACTCGAATAAGCTGTATGACCTCCGCCTGCAGCTTCCAGAGTACTCGCGAGAGGATCATGCCCCTTCAATACACGTACGTAAGCCCCAACATCAAACTCTGACTTGACTCGTAGCACATTGTAGCAGACTGTAAAGGTGGACTTGAACTGACCGCTAAACATCAAAACTATTAGGCACCAGGCACACAACTCCGCATGGAGGCAAATCGCCCGGGTGCCGCAACACTGGGTGAGTTCCAATACATCTTTGTGCAATGGATCGATTGGATGGGCACACTGCGCAATAGATGCATACCCTCTCGTCGCATCTCCGGGGCACACAATGGGTCACACCATATGTCAGTTCAAGAGCACCAGCCATCCCCGAATAACACTTTCCGCATCGGGATCTCTCGAGGCAATCTAGGTACATTGCAAAATGATACCTCGACTCCGGTTTGTAATCCTGTCGGGCAGATATACGTCCGACCAGACATGCGTACGCTGAGGCAGATGCACCCGGGCAACCACATGTTGCCAAGCCAGACTGCCACTCTTATGGCAAGCTTTGAGGAGGAAAATGGCACAGCGGTCAAACTCTGCCCGAGGAGTCTGCTTTCCGAAGTTGTTGGCTCTCTACAGACAGGATTCAACTTGGATTTCCTAGTCGGATTCGAAATCGAGATAACGTTCTGTCGGCGATCAGAAGATAACTCTAAGTATCCGTTTGAGCCACTCGATGATCATGCATGGAGCACATTCACCGACCGGCAATACACGGACTCGTTTCCGCTCATCATGGCTATAGCCAATGCCCTAGAAGACATTGGCATTCAGATCGAGCAAACACATTCGGAGGCAGGCGCTGGGCAATACGAGTTCGTCCTACCTCCATTACCACCAATCGAAGCAGTAGACGCATTCGTTCAAGCCAGACAATGTATCCAGCATATGGCTGCAACGAATGGTCTGCGTGCCACCTGCCACGCCCAGCCTTTCCCAGGCCTTGGAACGGCTTGTCACGCGAACATATCCTTCCACACCATGGATGGTAATGAAAATCTCGAGAATCAGCAGATGCACTTCATGGCTTTTGTATTGGACCATCTTCCTGGTTTGTGTGCATTCACCATGCCGCAAGCTGCCAGCTACGCCAGAGTCGCTGATGATAGCTGGACGTCGGGGTCATGGGTGGCGTGGGGAACCCAAAATCGCGAGACGCCTCTCAGGAGGACTGCGGCGGCAGACGGCTCGACTGCTAGATGGGAGGTCAGATGTTTGGACGGCATGGGGAACATGTACCTCGCTTTGTATGTGATTCTGCGCGCAGGCGTGCAAGGGCTTGTAGATGCGACAGAGATGAGTTTACGCGACTGTCAGAGTGAGTACCAGGGAAGTCCTAGCACCACCGGCAGATTTATAGCTAAATGTGGTATAGGTAATCCATCCCGTCTCTCTGAGGCTGAGAGGTCGGACCTGGGTATTAGTGAAAGGCTTCCCAAGACGATGAAAGGAAGTCTGGGAGCGATCGAAGGAGACAAAGCATTGCGAGATGCCCTTGGTGAGGAGGCTGTAAGACATTATTTGGTCATGAAGAAAGCAGAACAGGACATGCTCAATGAGATGTCGGAAAGCAAGAGACGAGTGTGGCTCATGGAGAGATACTGATCGCTGCTCTTTTTGCAAGAATGAAAGGCGGCCTGGCTCGGCGGAGTAGCATACCACACGCACTTCTGGTGATTGCTGAAATGATGTCAGGCATATAGAATATACCAAGTCTATCATCTCGTGCAGTGATGTATGTGGCAACTCGTGATATGTACGCGCGTTACCGTGACTTCGATCAGCATGCTAGTACAGAATAGCCTACGCCGGTCTCGCATGCTGCCTTCTGGCGTGGAACCACGTTGTGTTGATGGTATATGCATTTGCACATCTCCCGAAACATGTCTCCTTTTATCCCGTTCTGGTGCCTAAGTGCTTGTGCTATGCTGATCGTGATCGCTATGATGACAACGTGAAGGTGCGGGGTCAAGGTCGAGGACGGCGCCGACCTACGAAGAAAGAGAGACATTTGGAAAGGCTGAGGAGCAGCCATTTTACCGGGACCGCACTGTATTTGTACCTTGCTTCACACCACTCTCAGAGAATGCTCGATTAGTCATTAGAATTCCGAAGCTCTTTTCACCGATCCGCCTCGAGTCGCACAAGGCGACCGCAAAATCCAGACCGCGGCAAGCTTCGAGTGGAGCACAAGAGCTGCTCCCGCATTTGCAACACCCTCTATGGCGACATCCGCAGCAACAATGGTCGAACAACATGCAGAGCAGGTTACGCCGAGCGAGGCTTTCTTTAAACACTTCCAGCAAGAAGCTGTCGGTAAGCTCTTGCAGATTCCCGTGCTATGATGTAGTGCTCGCCTGACTTTGGTCACAGCCATACAAGATGAAATAGCAAAGATCGGAGACCTTGCCAGCTCTGGAGGGGAGCGCGCAGATGCTGTCGACCACTGCTTGGCCGGCATTGCACGGCTGTCAAATGAAGTGAAGGACGTTTCCTCATCCATGCCTGCCTACGATAAAAGAACATATTCGGACGCAATCAAGGGCTTGTCGACCAAATTGCAAGATGCCCGAGCAAAGGTTGCTCCCAGACAGAAATTCGCATTCAAGTCTGCATTCACGACAAAGAAGAATGAGTCCGCTATCAGCTTGAATGACGCCGCAGTGCTAGCAGACCAGAAACGCCGCGACGCCCCTGGCTACGCCTCAGACATATCTGGCGCCTCGAGCTTTGTCACAACACCGTACGAGACTGAGTCCCCTGCGACAGAGCAAGCAATCGACAGCACTACAATCGCAGATCTACCTCGTTCTGGAGATACACAGCAAGTTTCTTCCGCACAAGCCGCTCGCCTCCGTATGTCATTCTCGCAAAGCACTTCGGTGAGCATCAACAATCATGCAAACCAACATATCATCCTCCCAGCCTCGGCTGCGCATGCAACTAGCTCCGGCACGCTCTCAAACCTCCAAAGCTGTATCGTAGACATGTCTTCTCCGACTGCGCTGGGCCAGCCTTTCGCCACCCTCACACTAAAGAACATCGACCGCAGCTTGATCATCTGCGGACATGTGAGCGGCGCGGCGCACTTGACAAACATCACGAACTCCATCATAGTAGTGGCAAGCAGACAATTCCGGATGCACGAAAGTAAAGCCTGCGATATTTACTTGCACGCTGCAGGCCGACCGATCATCGAAGACTGTACCGGCGTTCAGTTCGCGCCACTACCTGAAATCTATCTCAAAGATGCTGACCGCAGGGTCACAAATCAGTGGAAGGAAGTAGACGATTTCAAGTGGTTGCGGGCAGAGGCGAGCCCGAATTGGACAGTGTTGGATGAGTCCAAGCGTGTCTCGGAGGGTGTGTGGCGGGACGTCGTGCCTGGCGGCCCCAGTATGGGAGCCGAAGATGTATTGAGAGCAGTTGGCGTGCTGCAGTGATGTGGGCATGGGGATTCTCTGCATTGACTACTCGGCGTTTGTGGTGGGAAATCTGGTTTCAAGAAGCTTTCGGTTATGTTGAGGTTCGCGTGTGTATTAGTCTGAAGACCCATTACAACAAACGAGTACCGTAACCCAGAACTGCGTGCTTTGGTATGTCGATCCAACCATCATGTAGGCTTTTCCGTTTGAAACGCGAGCACCTGAATGTCAACATATGAATGAACATTTGATACTGTCATCGGCCGGTGGTTGCCGACATGGAAAAACGCCCCCTGAACCCGCAATATTTACAACATGACCTTCTTGCCCTTTAGCTTTGATTCTTCCTGGCTCTCTCGGCCCTCGTCTACTTCGAAGTCTCGCTGGGTGTGACTGCGTATGTGGGGCGCACGAATCTGTCCTGCGATCAGTCTCAAATGCACTCGTTCGATTCTGTAGGTCCTTGACATACCTGTCGTTGTTGTAGACCTTTGTCTCCGCGCCCATCAGCTCCTTCTCGCGCGCCTGCTGGGCCCAGTGTCTGCGGACCAAATCGCGGTCCTCCTCGGCCTGGAGCACGGGAATGAGGTGGATACGCGACCACATCTTCTCGCGCGCAAGCTCGCTGAAAGAAAAGATATCCGTCAGTATTCGCGGTTCTTGTGTTCTCTCCTCAATATGCCAGCGCTTCCTTCTTGGTTTTCTCTCTTGATGTTTCCTCTCCATGGTCCTCCAAGCGGGTGCAATGCTCACTTCTGTTCCCTGATACCCTGTCCAACTCTGTAGAAACCGTAGCTGCAGATGGCGCCCACTGCGACCAGGTAGTAGGCAGGGCGGAAGCCGCGAACGGGCAGGTTGCGGCGGTACTGCACGGGCTCGTAGCCGCCGGTCGGCGGCATGTCCTGAGGCATATTGGCGGTATGGAGCTCGGCGGAGCACTGATGTATGGGTTTCGGAGGGTGTGGTGCAAATGAATGGGCGCAATGGGCTTTGGTGCAAGTGACGTTGGCGTTGGTGAGGTCGCTGGCGGGCTTCAATGGTGCTGACCACGGGCTCACGGCGGGCTCAAGCTCGGGAAAGACGCAGCTTTAAGTTTTGGCTTGGCGGCTCGAGGAAGAACATTGAAGTCCAGGAACAAATATTGTCGCGAGTCGCATTTCTGAATCATACGCTGCCTTGCAAAGAGAGAGAAACTCGCCAAGTGCATAATCTTTCAAAATGGAAGGCGACGAGCGACCCCAGAAGATGCGCAAGTTAAGTCGCGACCACGAGGAGTCACAGACTGAGATCGAAACCACGAAAAATGTTTCGGATGCTACCAGTGGCAATGGCGAAGTGCAACATACTGCTGGCGACGAAAATCTTACCCAAGAAAACGCTCCATCAGCACCTGCCGCCTTGCCCACGGACGCTGTGTGCGCCGATGGTACTCTGGCCACGAATGCTCAAGATCCGCCTCCCATGTCAAAGAACCAGCTGAAGAAACTCCGCAAAAAGCAGGAGTGGGAAGCAGGTCGCGAGGAGCGCAAGGTCATCCGCAAAGAAAAGGTCGTCGCTAAACGTGAGCGCAAGCGCGCAGCTAAAGACCAAGCTGAAGCGGAGGGGGGCGAGAAGCCACTCACAGGCGCAGAGAAGAGGATGCGCCATGTCCAACGCCCTGTACAGCTCAACGTGACCATCATCCTGGACTGCGATTTCGACAATTTGATGCGCGACAACGAGCGCGTCTCCCTCGGATCTCAAATCACTCGATGCTACTCCGACAACAAGAACAGCAAATTCCGTGCGCACTTGACTGTTTCTTCTTTCGGTGGCCACCTTCGGGAACGCTTCGATGGTCTCTTGAATGGCGTCTACAAGCAATGGAAAGGCATGCGCTTCATGGACGAAGACTTCGTGGAAACATCAGTCAAGGCCAAAGAATGGATGGATGACACGCGAGGCAAGCCCTTTAAGGGCGCCTTCGCCAAATATGCCGACTTGGAGCCTGCACAGATCGAGGAACTGAAGGAACAGGGCGAAGTTGTCTACCTTTCTTCTGAAGCCGACGACACTCTGGAAGAACTCAAACCCTTCAGCACATACATCATCGGTGGCTTGGTTGATAAGAACCGCGAAAAGGGTATCTGTCACAAGCGTGCCACAGAAAGAGGCATTCGCACTGCTAAGTTGCCTATTGGTAAGTACCTGGACATGGCAAGTCGCAAAGTGCTTGCCACAAACCACGTCAACGAGATCATGGTCCACTGGCTAGAGTGTGGCAACTGGGGTGAAGCGTTCATGAAGGTCATGCCGAAGCGAAAGGGTGGCAAGCTGAGAGAAGAGGGCGACAAGAATGAAGGTGGCGAGGACCCTGCGGATGCGGAAGAGGATGTTGAAGAAGCTGGCGCAGATGGGGAGCAAGAGTTGCAAGAACAAGCCAACAAGGCTGCAGAAGTGGAGGACAAAGAAGAGACGCCTGATGCCACAATGACTGCTGCTTCGTGACCACAAGATCACTTCGCAACATTAAACAATTTCGTACGTCTGGGCTCACCGACGAGGAAGTTACTCGGCTTCCAGACTGCAGCTAAAAAATTGCAACCGGTGGGAATGCGTGTGTTGCATCAGATCGCTACGCCTCATAGTCGCGCCGTAACAAGCGTCGACAAAGGCATTATAACTCAGTTGTTTTCGACTAAGCGATCACCAGCTCGCTTCATGGGCACACTATGCTCGTGCATCCTCGGTGGGCGGCGAAGTGTCACAGCGTGGCGAAGTGTCACGTTTGGACGAGCAGCTCCTAGATATTAGTGCAATTGTCAAAGACCAGATTCTGATGCCAATTGCAAGCCTCACCATGTAAAACCCCAGTATTCATTATGCACATTCGGCGACATGCCCCGTTCCCCGACTCGTGTACCTCGTTCAAGAAGTGGTCTGTAACCTCCATCACAGTCAATGCTTGGTTATGAACATTGCAATAAACAGGGTTGGGTCCATACAAGCGATAAACAAACGTCGTTCATTGGCCGACTGTGCATATTGCCAAGCCGTAGGCGCTCTGCTGCCTAAAATTTGGCTAAAAGTAGTTAGCTATGGGCGTTGTCATTGGAATGTAATGTGGCGCCCGGACCACCATTTTGCCACCATTTTGCCTATTTAAGCAGCTCTGATAGGCTCTTACTTTAGCTTTCTCACACCCCACTCCATCAAATTATCTTGTTTATTAATAATTGCTAAGTCAGCTGCAATTATAATTTAGGTACGTTTCATATTCATTCACCATTTTATTCTTACAATTTATTCACTATTATTCTTATACTCAAACCTTACTCTTGTTGTCTTGTACCTATAGCTATTTATAAGAAGAAAGTTACTTAGAAGCTAGCTACTAACATAGCTGTTGATATAGCATTATCTTGAGACACAATAACAAACCCTAGTTACAAGTAGCTAGCAACAAATACAGCGCCAGTCATTGATCGATCAGTCACTGGCCGATGAGCCATTCCACCATGTCCCAAGTTCGACCAGAGGTTTATCTTGGTCGAAGCATCTTGACACCTCAACCTTTAAGGCAGAAGTTTAAGGCCAAACGTACCGGCAACTTATTGCCTATGGGACATAGTGTAGCAAGCAACACAACCGCAGCTTCCAGAGACAAACAGCAGCACGTCGTATCGACTGCAGTGCGTCCTGGCAATTGTCGGGGGGTCAACGTTGACAACACAACGACCACACCTTCAACAAGCAATGATCGACCCCCTTACGTAGCACCGACTGCGAAAATGGAATCTTCGCAAGCAAGAAACGATCGCGAGGCGAGACTTACATATACTGGGAAAGGCAAACGCCGAGCTACTTCGCCTGTGTCGAAGGAAGCACAATCACCAGTTGTCGGTAACGATGATACTTCTGGGCAGGCTGAGACTCTGCTTACCAGCGAAATAATGGATTCCCAACAACAGGCATTGGAAGATGCTAAGCGCTATCAGGAGCAAGTAGACCGCTACGAAAGTCAACGTGACCGCGAAGACACAGACTTCTTGGACCCGGGGACTCAAGAGGATGATTCTCAGACACAGGAAGATTTGTTTGAGACCCCAAGAAGAAGATCAAGAAGAACTGCGAGCGACAGTGTCATGTCAGTGCTACAAGACTCGGTACCACAGCAGTCAGCCCAGGCTGCCCAACCAGATGCGTCTAAGAAGACACCAGTCAAGCAGAAACAGCTACCGGTACAGCAGAAGCCAGTTGAGGATAGATCAGCCCAGCGAACGCCTGTCCAGGCTGTCCAGGCTGTCCAGCAAATGCCAGTCCAGCAGACATCAGCCCGGCAGATGCAACCAGCTCGAGAGCAGCAGCAGCCAGAGTCTCGGAAACGCAAAGCTGACGCCGAAATCGTATCAGAGCATCCACGACTTTCTCCGGTGGCAAGGGCTGCCACTTTACCCAACTCACCCAATCTACCGACCAGAGAGTTGCGAGTAGAACCGAAAACACGCATCACTCACAACAACAAACGCTTCGAGCTCTGCAAGATCGAATCACAAACGAGACGCAAAGATGCCGTCAAGACTATCCAAAAGTCTTGGGGAATCACTGACGACCAGCTCATGAGGCTTCCACACGCGCCTCGCATCGCCTCCAAGCAAGATCAGCCGATCATTAAACCCCTAGACTGGAATACCAAATTGCTAGAAGCTGTGGCTCTATTGGCGGGTGTCACCAAAGGTGACTTCCCCAAAGCATGTGTTTTTGCAGACAATGCGTTCGAAGAGTCTGGGCGACCAGGTGGTGCGAAACAACTTACCGCTGAAATCTTGTTGAGTGCCCTCGTTTCGAGACGTCCAGGAAGTGGCAGTGCTCAAGCATCAACGGGCATCACTTCGGTCCAGCAGCCTACCAGTGGCCGCCGTCAGAGTGCACCCAGCGGCGCTCCGACCAAAGAGCCAGCAGTTGAAGGACAACAGAGCCCCGACAATATCGTTGTCTCCAGGCAGATTCCCAGTCGGCCATCTCTGGTCGCGGGGTTACCTGTGGATGCGCAAAGCCCGCCACTACCAGCCACTTCCACTGTAACTACATCCCCGTCGCCAGCAGCTCCGCCCATCAAGAGCGAACATGTGGTGCCTATCATGCTGCAGGAAGGTCTTGGCGACGATGATGGCGAATCCCCGGAGAGTGAAGAACGTCTGAACTTGGAGTCGAAGAGACGGATACTGGAGCACGAGCTCGCCATTGTGCAGTTGAAATTGGAAATTGATGATCGAAAGAAGAGGAAGGAAAAGGAAAGGAAAGCCGCGAGAGCAAGGCAGCCCGGGGGCTCCGTTGAGAAAGCACTGCTTGTGTGAGGGAAGGATGAGCCGCTACTACGCGTATCTGATGGCGGCTTGGCTACAGATTGCGTCTAGGAAAAGACTGTTGACAACTTTTCCCTACGGATCTTGTGGCGCTAGGTCATCTGGGTGGAGACTTTCACGAATTATGATGTTTTTCGGCTGTTACACAAGGGTATGAAAGCTTCTTCGCTCAAAAGATAAAGACAAGGACATTCGACGCGCATTGAAGATGAGATGTTCGAGCGACACGTAAGCCATTATAGAACGCCTTCGCTTGGAATAAGCTTTCGTGTCTCTTGTGCGTTTCCAGGAAAACTGACAGCAATGGTTGGTGAACAACAGCGGAGACGAGTGGACATTTCCACTTTTCTGTGCTGCAATGGAATTATCACTTCTCACGATGCTCTCTCTACACTAAGGAGCTTAGGTGCACGCCAAGCGCGGGTGCCATTGTACCGTGATGGTCATTAACTTCACATCTTAGCCTTGATCTCCTCAAGCAAGGCCTGCAACTTGTCTTTGCTTACTTCCTGCATGGGCCACTGGACACCGAGACCCTCCTTCTCGTTGGGCTTGGGGATCATGTGGACTTGAGAGAGGTTAGCTGAGACGGTTTCTTTCACTCGAGTATGGTAAGACCTACAGTGAACGTGGTCGACCTGCTGGTGTGCAATCCTGCCGTTGTTCTGCAGGATGTTGAAGTCCTTCGCTCCAACGGCGGCAGCAATCTTCTTCGCCACAGGAAGGAGCTCTGTGAGGGAGTCGTCGGGGATGTCTGTGAGCTTCTCGCCGTGGAACTTGGGAATGACAAGCTAATGAAACAACCCGGTCAGTACGGCTGTCGTCCTACATGGACTGGCTCGGACATGTACTGACAGCATGGCCCTTGCTCAAGGGACTAATGTCCAGGAAGGCGAATGTCTTCTCGCTCTCAAAGAGCTTCATGGAGGGGATCTCGCCTGTGGTCTGGTCAGAGTCATTGTTACATCAGCGGCTTGCACCTTCCACGTACCCTTGATTATCTTGCAGAAGATGCACGAGGCTGCCATATTGGTTTGTTGTTTACGATGATGCCTTGCTTCCACCTGTTCGGACGCTTCGACCGTATGCATGCATGCGTGCTGCAATGTTAGTCGGCGTTGCCCGACCCCGCGCCGGCTCGCAGCTCGGGGGCGGGCTCTGGCTGTTTCGTGGGTTGATGGCTGCACTGGCTGGCTCGCCCGAGCTCGCCGGCCTCCTCGCTTCTTCTTCCTGAACATCGACTTTTGTGATGCGTCGAATGCAGCGGTGCAGCCTTGACACGGGTGTCTTCATCGCCCCATCCCGATACGCGCCATCCTGCCGCCGGGGAATCCAACTCGATCTCTCGACTCACTCTGCCTGCTTTGCTCCATGGCCGACACTCCACCACTTGTTCCACAACATTGAACGCTTCCAACGCTACAGCACCTTCAGAGCCACACCACCACCCACACCAACGCCAGTCACCCGCATGTAGCGGCCAGGCCCCGCGGGCTATGATGGCGCGCATGTCTCGTCCGCCCATACCAGCTTTTCTCATCTCACGTGGCGGGTGACAGTGTGACTCGCTTAGCCGGGTTCGCACAGCCAATGCCTCTACTGACTCCAGCGCTATGGCTCGACAATGACCGGGAAGATCCCACCACCAAATTCAGTCAATAGACCGAAATCCCCATGAAGGTACGTGGGTACCTGGTGAAAAAAAAAAGTGATAGATATCTTCACGCTTGCCGCTCCCTTCGACAGAACAGTCAATTTGCATGTTCAACGTGGTCTCGGCTGCAAGGCCAGACTGAGCGGCAGAGTGTGGTACCGGTCACTCGGACACCGGTGAGCTACCCCACGGACATTCGTGCACCCTTTTGGTCAGAGTGCTGTCGCTTCACAGTGCATGCTCCATTGAATCTGCAGCTGTGCCGCACCAATACCATACTATGCCAACAGGCCACGATACAGGAGCTGCAGACGGGCAACAAAGCCGAATCGTCTGCTCTCCCTCAACAACGAGGGCTCTACGTCCTCGTGTGTACTTATAGAAGCCCAGTGCAACCTTTCTTCGGTGCCTCTTCCGATCCTCACGTCTATTTACAGAGGTAACTCTGTCTCAAGTTTACGTTTGCATGGTCTAGCAAAATCAACATATTGGGCCTGGCCGTACTGCTGTTTTGTCGTTTATAGCGCTTGGACGTTTTATCCTTGACAATGTCTACAACCGCCTCACAAAGCCCGATTCAATACCGGGGAACCTCAAACAATGGGTCTTACTATTTCTGCATCGAAGGCGTACGTGATCGTGACCGTTGCGTTGCATTTACGAACTTACACTGACGTCCTGAATGCAAGTTGCCGAAACGTTACACATGGCAGGATCTGAAAGATCTGGTGCGTAAAGAGGCGGCACATGGCATTTGGACCGAAATGGCTTTCTTCTCGAATGGTCAGACCGGCGAAACTGGTTGGGCGAGGGTACAGCGTCAGGACGAAGCCGGAAGATTATACAGTAAGTCGGGCGACCGCAGCAGCGGACTTAAACACACATGCTGTGATACTAAGACTTCCTACAGAATTCCTCGCGAACAGTCCTGTGCAAGGTCGAGCACTGCGGATACATCTATTCGATACCAGTGCATCACCTCCTCGACTCATAGCACACACTTGCGGTGCGGCACCATGTATCGCCAACGCCAGATCTTTCGAGGCTTGGGCTCGTACAACTTCCATCCCAGCAGCAACGCAACCAGTGACGTCTGCGCCGATATACATGCAGCATCCTACAGCGTACGCGGTACAGCCACCATCTCCCTATTGTTATGCGCCTGCTCCCACAATGCCCATTCAACCGCCGCCTCAACCAGCATCGGCGTACTCAATGCAAGCATTGCAGACCGGCATGGCTGGGATGAGGATGGACCCTGCTGAGCTTCCCGCTGTGGCAGCGACTCGAGCCCGAATGGTTCAAGCATACGCTCAGCAGGTCGCTGCTCAGCAGTCTCCTGCGCAAACCCGGGTACAAAGCCAGGTTCAAGTGCCAGTCTATGTCTCATCGCCCAGTGGAACCCATGTCAATGTTGGCCAGGGTGTCATCAAGACTGAAGTCCGCGGGGTCTTCGTCAGCAACATCGACTACAAAGCAGGTACAAGGGACCTCCAAAGGTTCTTCAGCAGAGCCGGCGAGATCGTCAATTGTCAATTGCAGAAGGATCCGGCGACCGGCAGATCGAAGGGCAATGCTACCGTGCAGTATGCTGCTGCCAACGATGCTAAGAATGCGGTCAGGTTGTTTCACAACGAGAAATACATGGGCATGCGTCTCAAAGTTCGTTTGGACAAGGAACCTGTTGCCGTTGGCGTGCCTGCTGCCAGCTCGTCCAGATCTACAGGCACTGCCAACACCAACCGAATTACCCAGCAGAGTCGCAACAGCGCTGAACCGATCATTGCCAATGGCAGCAGCTGTTGAATTAGCCTCGGTTGGTAATAATCCACGTTCTTCGTCGCGTGTCCCAATGTATTTGTCTTACTGCGAAACCACAAACGACATCTTGTTGCCCTTCTGGTGCAATTGATTCATTCTCAATCCACTTCCATTAACCAATGAACTAATTCCTGCATCGACCAATGAGAAGCGGGTCTCTCCACCTGCAAGCCATCTTATCGACCCTGCATGGTGCTACAGATGGTGGTTCACCTCGCAGCTTACCCGCGGCGCGCATGCATGTCTGGAGCGCGGTAGCACAGCATGAATTGCCACGGGTCGGGGAAGCGGCTTTGAACGCCTGTCTACGGCGCGGCTAAGGTCGGAGTCATGGACTGTCCATCTCAGAGATTGCTGGTGATCTGGAGTGCTCGCAGCCGTGCTACGATTGCGCCTATGTTCGCTTCAACACGCTGCAGCCACCAGCCTAGACTACTCTGACGTACTAAAGTATCTTGGGGACAGTTCATCGCGAAAGTCGCATGCCAGGCACGCATGCACCGCGCCAGGTGCCACAATTGGTCTAGCGGAAACGCAATGTGCTGCACTCATCCGTTGTCCTTCAGAGTTGCATCAGGCACACCCCCTTCGCTGTGTCCCCGGTCGCTGGTGTGAGCTGAGTTACATACCGGCTGATGGCGCCATCGACAGTCGTCCCGTGTACGATGAAGCTCTGGAAGGCCTGCCTCTGAAGTGTACTGCGAGGCTGTCAACATGATCATCGGAAGATGCTCCGTTCTTCATCAGTGTGAAACTTACATGTATAGCTGCTTTCTGCAGCGACCGCAAAGGATTTTGCTTACTTCCACCTTGGTCTACGCAACGAAACCTACATTTTGCGATCAGATGTCAAGCCTGCCACTGTGGCGCTATACCTCCGCCGAGGCGGGGCAGATATCATCACATTCAGCCCATGCGAACGCTGGCTGCTTCCCAGCTCCCTGGGCTACCTTCCCGATCAGTACTGTGGATCCAAAAACCACAACGATTCGCCAACACTACACTCTCGGTCTCCTGTCGCTGCTCTTCCAACTGGCCTGGGCGCTGAAAGTCGATGACTAAGGTGTCCAGATTGGGCTCATGGTATCCTGGCTTTCTGGTCTTTCATTCTCGCTCCACTGATCGATTTCGCAACTTTCCGGCTGTCCCGCGAGCCAGGTACGCATTTAGCTCATGCGTGCTTATTGGACGCTACGCACATCGCAGGTCCACAGACGTTTCGATACACACTCAGTCTACAAAATGCTCGCAAAATGGAACTCGCATACAAGTCACCGAGTCTTTCAACCCTACTGGCCGCCTCGTCGGTTGTGCCTCCTCTCCTGAGGTAAGCCGGCCGGAGCCGTTTTGTTGCAGAAAGATCGCTTCTGTCTCCGTCGATCCAACCTCGTCTCCACTGCGCGCACGGCCCCACGTGGGTTCTTCTTTCACTTCGACTACACGTTGAAATATTCGCCCGCTCTACGCATGCACTCCTGCCTCAACTGCATGCGCGAATGTGAAGCCATGTTCCCCGCGCCAGCGCCTTTGACAGGGAACACCAAGTCCCGGAGTGTCTGCTCCATGATTCAATGTAACAATCGCAGCGCCTAAGCCCGCCCGGCTTGTCTACCGAAGTCCGCCATGCCGTCTTGCATCCTTCCTTCAGACGTGCATACGCGCCTGCCCGCAGCTGCCAGAGAGCTCCACCGGATGGAGGATGCGCCACGTAGCAGCGGCTCCAGCCCACGCGTGCCCGCACTAGTTCTTCCATCCACTCGTACTTCGTCGACGCGGGCGTGGAAATCCTTGGCTCACTCTGCTCCGGCGCTTCCAAGCACCAAAGGATCAAATGAGAGCTTACGCACTTCCATCGCGCCGCCTTCTTGCCTCGACCAGCTAGACAAGTGTGCAGGCCACTCACTCCCTCCTCACTTCTCAGCTCGACAAGCCGTATGGCCACATGTGCATGTGAAAGTGACGCTCAGAAAAAATGTGACGAGACGTGATAGTGGAGGCCCAGGCCCTTGGGACTTCACGGGTGTGGCTTTCTGCTGTCTCAGCTGCAAAGCGCTCCTGGTGAAATACATGTGCGCTCGAGTCAGGCTTGCCTGAGGCAGGAGTGGGTGTGCACCGTTATTGCTCGTTGCCCTTCGTTGCTGGCGTGCTTGCGTGGTCCTTGTGTCTCTGCTTGGAGTTTTGGCAACGGGCTTCGGTGTTCGCTCCCGGCGCCCGCGCGTCTACAGCGAGGCAGTCAGTCGTCGTCTTTGCGGCCTCGACTGCGTCGTCGGATTCCAGCTGACTATTCGCATTCATGTACGTTGCTCCAATGTTAAAGACAATGAGGCTTTTGGATACACGTCTCGAGCATGCGGTGCATGCATTACTACACACTAAACGTACTGACGACAGAGTTTATTCACACTCACTCGATATCCACGTCGAGTATGGCTAGGCTGATAACACGTGGAAATTGTGTTCTGGGACAATGACTGTCTGTCTGATGGGTTTTTCCAGACTACACACGTGTCTACCGTGCAGGAGCTCTCGGCCGATACGGGCCACGTCTACACTGTCACATGTGCGAGATGGAGTAAGCAGTAAGTCAATATCAAATGGAAAGGAATCTCCACAGTAGACAAAGAACGTACTAATCTCCAGTCCGGCCGTGCATGTAAGTAGGCGAAGAAAGAGTTAAAAGTGTATGTGAACTTTCCCATCGCTCTTCAAACGAGGAAACAGAAAAGAAAAAAAACCAAGTAGTCCAATTCAGAATCAACAAGGGTGACAACTATCTAAACGCTGCGCTCAGGGCTTTCGCCCTCGGCCACCACAGCCGTGCCCAGCCCTCTGTCCGGAGAGCTGCGCACCAAAGCTTCTTGCCGCCTCGCGCGCATGAAGTCTGACACCGCGCGGATGAGAATGAACCAGCCAACAATCATTAGAACATAGGAAAACCAGTCGGCGGTTGTAATGGCGGTCTTGCCGTTGTCGTTCCCGCCTACGTTGTTCGGGTCGAAGTCGTGTGAGTTTGGGTGGTCGGGGACGCCGTCTGTGGGAACATTGGGAGGACCAGGCTCGGAGACACCGCCGGAAGCTGCGTAGCGCATTTGGAAGCCGTATTGCACGAGTGTGATTCCGAGGCCGGCGCGGGAGCCGTGCTTTGCTGCGTGGCTTGTGTGGAGGAGGTAGGTGAGGAGGAAGCCGATGAGTTGGAAGGACATGGAGATGAGGGCGTTCCAGATGAAGGAGAAGAAGGATCCGACTAGTAGGCCGTCGACGAAGACGTCGTTGGGGTCGCCGGTGTGAGAGAATGGAGATAGGACGGTGGTTTCCCAGTATGGTGGCGTAGCGTCGGCCGCGGCTTGTTCGTAGGTCGGAGGCTTCTCTTCGACATCCTCGCCAGCCCGCGGTTTGGCGTTGATGTTGGCCCAGACACCATCGCTACCACTTCCGCCTCCGTACACACGGCCGCCTGTGGCCGCAGTAGCAGGTGTGGGTGCATATACGGGTATCTGAGTGACTGTGCGCTGTGGATCGGCTGGCCGTTGAGGTGGTTGTTGCTGTGAAGTGGATGCTGCGCTGCTGCCGAATGACGAGCGTGAGGGTGTGCGCTGTATTAATCTCCTCTGGTCCGCGGTGTTCTCGTCGTCGCTCTCGTCGTCGGAAGGCGCATCGAAGGCATCGTGGAGATTTCGCTCCTCTTCACTTCGGTTGTGGTTGTTGTCAGATTGCGAAGGACGGCGGGAACTGGCGCGGGAGCGGAAGGAGGGGGGTGGCGAATTGGGGACAGGTATGGGCGATTGTCCTATGGCATCGTTGTGGTCGTCATCGGCGTCTTGTGCTGAGATCTGTATCAAGGTGGCATTATCAGTGTTCTGTTGGGCTGTGGAGGGTGGCGTGGTTTGCAGTAGGCGGCGACTTACGCGCTCGTAACGCTGGGAGCTCATGGCTCGGATGCGCGGGGGCGATATGTGGTGTGGCAGAGAGGATAAGAGTGTCGGTGGTGGTGGTGGTGGTGGTAATATGAGTAGTATTGGTGGTTTTGCTATGGTGTATAATTGTGTATGTTGGTAGTGGTGCGTGACCTCAGGAGCGGTGATGATAGTGATCACTTGGGCGGGTGCACGCAATCAAGACCAACTGGACGTCTCGGCAACTCAAATCAGCCCGTGCGCCGCCTCTGATCTTTGACGCCTGCGCCACACTCTTGCATCACGACCCTTGTTCGCTAAGCCAACTCAATCTACCTACTGTACACTCTAACACAGGATTCACTCCTACTGCAACACTTAAGGCACTGTCTCATGGACCATTCTACCTCGCTTAATCGTATGGCAGATCCCACTGGCATATTCGTGCTCTGATGTTGGCTTGCAATTCCACGTCGCCACCTCATATCGAATGTTGCAACCATGGAGACATGGAACAATACTGACTCAAAAACTCAATGCTCATACCAACAGGCAATATGTCAGACAGATCGCCACAATAGATTTATATTATGCTACAGCTATGACTTCACAGGCGCACCAATATCCGCCCTGCCAAACCTTACACTAAGCTTTCCCTCCTTCTCCATCTGCTTCTTGCGTTGCGCTGCCGAAATACCCGCTCGATCTGTGATCGGCGCCGCGTTCATGATATTGTCGAATTCGTCGTCTTCCGCATCGCCGACCTCTGAGCCAGACTCTGCGTCTGAATCTGCGGGCAGACCTGCAGGTCCGGCGCGCTGAATGCGTTCGGGAGCTTTTGGATCCACGTCGTCATGGTTGTTCTCAGGCTTCGAAGGGTTGGTGAAAGGTTTTGATGCAAGAACTCGGCGGCGGAGTTCGGCCATTTCTTCTTCGTCGTCCGAAGGCGGCAGACCGAATGGGTCGCGTTCTTCCTCCTCTTCGTCATCTGAGGGAGGCATATCGCCTGGCTTAGGGCCACCGAGTTGGATGCCACCCAAGCTGCTTGTGTCGCTCTTGCCGTCCTCGTCATCGCTGCCTTCTCCATCGTCTTCACTGTCGCTGGCAGCATTCGGATGCCTGTGGTTCATGTTTCCGCCAGCCCACATGTCGTCTTTCATCTCGACACGCTTCGCGCGGTCGTCATTGTACTCATTCTCGATCTTTTCTAGCCATGCTTTCTCCGCAGCTTTGACCTCTTCTTCATTCTTGCATGCTGCGTAGCGCTTGAGTGGCGCATCGTTGATCTCAAGGAACGAAGAGCCGTACGAAAAGGGCGCAAGAATGCCTTCGGCCCATTCTGGATGTCCGCAAATGTAGAAGCAAGCAGCGAGCGCTTCGACGCAGTTGAGGCGCCAGGGTTTGCCGTAGTTGGTCGGGTTCGCGGCAATGAGGTAGGGCAGCAGACGCGAATGGGGACCACCAATCTTGCCAAAGGGGACCTCATCAATGCGATTCCAGCTGGCTTCAACAACGGAAGCGCCGTACAGCTCGCAGATCTCGCGGTCGGCAGGGCTGATGATGGATTTGGCTTTGGGCGAGACGACGACGCCCTGGTGCTTTTGGCCGACGTGCAGCTCGCGCATCAGGCCCAAGCGAATGAGCTTCTTGCCAGAGCAGCGCTTTGCGTCGCAGTGGTTGAGATCCCAGGCGGCTGCTTTGAAGGCTGGGCGCTTGCCGCCTCCGAGGCCGTCTTCACGTTCGGGGTGAGTGTGTTGGGCGAAGGTTTGCTTGGTACTATTGGCGCCTTTGCGGCCTTTGTTGCCCATGTCCTTCTTGTGGCGCACCATGGTTGGGGAGTTGAGGGGGAGGAGGTGGTGGTGATGGTGATGGTGGTGGTGGTGGTGGTGTCGAGTGGTATGAAAATTAGTGGTTGATCAGAAAGAAAGGTCCTGAGTGGCGATATGAGTGGTTGATCAGAAAGAAAGATCCTGAGTGGTTGATCAGAAAGAAAGATCCTGAGTGGCGGGGTACTGCGAGGGGTCGATGTTGATTGATTGTAGAGGCAAATTTTGGTGGAAGGCCTTGGTCAGTGGAGCTGTCATCCAGTGGCAGATATGAATAAGATGCGGGTGTAAGGTATAGTGAAATAGTGACGAGCAGACGCGATTGGCGTGGATGACTAGACGAGTAGTGGAAGACGAATTGAGTGCTAATTTTCTACGTCATATATATATATATATGGGCGATCGGGGGGGTCGGGTCTGTTGTTTTAGTGTTGGTGTTAGTGGGATGAGATGAGTGGGACCAGCCAGGCACGCCGAGCAGAGAGCGGCGACCAACATCCGATGAGAGATAGTTACTGTTTGTACTGTTTGTACTGTATATATATATACATACCAGCGCCCAGCGGAGATAAGCTGGCCAATATAGACAATCCTCCAGCAAACTCGCAATCAAAACATTTCAGTCAACAACACCCGCCAAATTGACGAGGTAACCCGCACTGCCTTGACACAGCAACACGCAACACGCAACATCCTCATCCTCATCCTCATCCTCATCCTCATCCTCATCCTCATCCTCATCCTCTGCTGCTGCTTCCTCTTGCCACCTCGCTCACTACCACCCCACCCCAGCAATAATCATGGAAGCGGCCTCAGCTCGCTATGCGGCGAGAGACCGCTTCGCATTTCCCAACGAGCCCGCCGCCACGCCTCTGCAGCGATACATCCAGAATGCCTGCTCGCCCGAGAACTACGAGCCCAATCTGGCATTGTGTCTCGAGATCGCCGACCTGATCAATGCGAAGAAGGGCAGCGCCCCGCGCGAAGCCGCCGTCTCAATCGTTGCCTACATCAACCACCGCAACCCCAACGTCAGCCTGCTGGCCCTCTCGCTACTCGACATCTGTGTCAAGAACTGCGGCTACCCTTTCCATCTGCAGATCTCCACCAAGGACTTTTTGAACGAGCTCGTGCGACGCTTCCCCGAGCGACCGCCCATTCGCAACACCCGCGTGCAGAACAAAATCCTCGAGCTGATCGAAGAATGGCGACGCACCATCTGCGAGACGAGCAAGTACCGCGAGGACCTGGGCTTCATCCGCGACATGCACCGTCTGCTGCACCTCAAGGGCTACCAGTTCCCGGCCGTCCGGCGCGAAGATGCCGCCGTGCTCAACCCTTCCGACAATCTGAAGTCTGCCGAGGAGATGGAGTCGGAGGAGCGTGAGGCACAGAGCGCAAAGCTGCAGGAGCTGATCAGGCGAGGAACACCGCACGATTTGCAAGAAGCGAACAAGCTCATGAAGGTCATGGCTGGCTACGACACACGCAAAAAGACAGACTACCGCGCCAAGGCTGCCGAAGAGGTGGGCAAGATCCAGCAAAAGGCGAGACTGCTGGAAGAGATGTTGCAGGGCTACAAGGCTGGAGACGAGGTCAAAGAGGGAGACGTTTTCGAGGAACTGGCAAATGCGCTTGCGAGCGCTCACCCCAAGATTCAGAAGATGTGCGAGGAGGAGAGCGATGATACGGAGGCTGTGGCGAAGCTCTTTGAGATCAACGACAGCATACACCGCACAATCGAACGCTATAAGCTGATCAAGAAGGGAGATGTCGAAGCAGCAAATGCCATTCCCAGAGGAACTCTGGGCACAAGTGGCGCAGGCGTTAGGAAAGGACCTGACAACGAGCTATCACTTATTGACTTCGACGGTCCTGAGCAGTCGACTTCTCAACAACAGCAGGAACCAGCAGCGCCCGCGCCTCCGCCTAAAGCAGGCAACGCCCTTGAAGACGATCTTCTTGGATTGAACATGGGTGATGGCAACTTTGGCGAAGGGGGTGGAATCTCACTTGGCTCATCATCGAACGGTACCTCTAAGGCTCCGTCCATGGGCAACGCAGACATCATGGCCCAGTTCTCCCAACCTCAAAGATCAACACCGCAACCTTCCATGCCGGCCATGTTCTCCCAGCCAGCACACTCACAGTCCGCAAGCACCGATCTATTCGGCTCCCTCTCCGGACCTAGTTCCCAATCAGTCACACCTTCGCCTCAACAGCAGCAACAACCAGCACAGAAGAAAGCCGACCCCTTCGCCGCCCTATCCAACTCAAACTCCCGCTCTGGTAGCCCATTCCAGTTCCAGTCTCGCGCACCTGCACCCGCACCAGCATCCTCAAATTTCGACCTTCTAGGCGGCGGAGCTTCCACATCTTCGGCTCCTGTACCTGTCGCCGACGACGACGAGTGGGCCTTCAGCTCCGCCCTGCCCGAACAGCCCCAGGACCTCATCATCACCAACAGCGCAATCAAGACCGTCTTCGCCGTCACCAGACCCAACAACACAGAACTCGTCATTTCCTCGCGCATCTCAAACACCACCCCCCAGCCAATCGAAGACCTGACTTTCCAGCTCGCCGTCACAAAAGTAAGTTGATATATCATTGTTATTTCCCACTCTTAGTATCTACGATGAGATGGTCGGAACCAGGGGGCGGCCGGGGGCGAAACCAAGACGTCAATGGGATTGAAGCCCATCGTGAACAACCTAATTCAAATCTACAATACAAGAAGATAGCCATCACTAACTCCCCCAATCTCAACAGGGCTACACCCTCAAACTCGAGCCCCAATCCGGCCGCAGCCTCTCCCCGCAGCAGCAAAACGGCATCACACAGACCATCCGCGTGCAAGGCGTCGAGCAAGGCAAAGGCAACGTCGTGAAAATGCGCTGGCGCGCATCCTACTCGCTCGCGGGGCAAGTGGTGAACGAGCAGGGTGCGATTGAAGGGTTGGGATTGGCGTAGTGGAGTAACCACGAAAGCGAATGATCGAGGGGAGGGGAGGGGAGAGGAGAGGAGTGGAGAGGAGAGGGAATTCGGGCTCGTGTTCTATAAAGGTGTGGAGGATGTTTTTAGGCTGCCGCTTATTGCTTTGCTCTGCTCTGCTCTGCCTTGGCAATGCCTGGCTTCATGGTATCTGTGAGTAAGAAGAAGATGGGAAGGTTTATGAACTACGTCACGGTGAGGAAGTGCAATTGCCTCTGGGTCACCATAACCTCTCCTTTGACTCTTCACACGCACGGCTTATGTCGTCTGACACCCAGTTTTTGAAACACATGCAAGGAAGAACCATTAGTGACAAGATCATGTTGTTGCAAAAGCTACTCTTTTCTCTTGTTCTTTCCAGCTTCTCCGACAAAGACGCATCAGCAAAAGGCAAGACTCCTTTGGTTGCTGCGTACGAAGCTAATTAATTGTTGCCTTGGTATCTCACTTTTTCTGGCTCGATGGTAATGTTGGCGCCGGATATCGCGCTGTGAGACACAGCACAGCCAGCCCTATCCTAGCGCTGGTTTCCCTAATCCCCACTTTTCAAGTAGCTCGCGGCGCTGAGCATTCAAATGTAGGATGGCGCGATATCGAGCGCACACCGTTGTGCCGAAAAAGCCCCCCCTCTCTCTCTTTCAGCGGAGAGCCCAATGTGTCCATGGCCTTTTCCTATCCATACTCCCTTGGATCCAACGGCCTCCTCGGCCGTTCCAACTGTTGATTAAGTATTACCCAGATGTTTCCTCTCGAGAGCCCTCTCTTTGTTCTGGTTGACGCGGGCGTGAGCAGCCGTGAGCAGCCGTGAATATATATATATGTTTTGAAAGTTGTCCCGGAGCACAAGGAAACTCCAATCTCGAAGCTTGTGGCGTAGAGAGCCCGGGCAAAGGGGAGTGATGACGAAGGTTACGAAAAGCTGAAGGAGGGCAATTCCCTCAGCGTGTTATGATGAGGCCGAGTCCGTCGATCCATGGCCCACAGCTACCGTAGATGCCTGCAATGCTGTAGCCGCGGGGTGGGATGAGCGTGTGTCTGTGATCGAAGGCGTTAGTGAATGACGACTTGTTTGTCGATGGAAATTCTGCAGCAACTTACCCAGATCCTCCAGTGGCATTTCCATAGATCTCGCTCTTGCGACCTGCGCTAGTCAAGATCTGGATGCCGTCTATCCACGCGCCTGCTCGCAGATAGAAGCCAAGGATGGTCTCGCCCATGCGTGTATCGAGGGCGAACACACTGCCGCCTTCTTTGCCGCCACGCTTGCCGAAAAGCTCAGTGCGGCCGTCTTCATAGCAGAACTCGATTCCATCGAGGCTTGCGCCGTGGTAGATCTTGATACGCAGCATTTGCTCCTTACTCTTCCATGCTATGGCGAAGATGGATTCTTGTGGCTGCGAACCTTGCATCTGGGAGAGACCGAGTTTGCCAGACTTGAAGCCAGGGCGGCCGTCAGGAAGCTTGACGCGTGACTCTTTGGATCCTATCTGGCTGAAGTCTTCAATGGTGTGCTTGGTGCCGGAACATGAGAAGATATCGATCTTGAGCTTGCGCTTCTTCTTGTCGTCGGGTAACCTCTCGCGAACAGACTGTTCTGTGAGAGAGATCTGCCTTGGTCCATTGCCGTCGCGGTCTGCATATTCGATCCAATGGTGGCAAATGTCGTCGCCTTCGGGGAATATCTCAATCCAAGCAACGCCAGTGGCGGCAGTGGCGAGGACTGCACCGTCAACAGTCCACACTTGGATGTTAGGATCAAGGTGTGGCGATACGACATCGCCAGGGAGCCTGAAGCAAGTGTGGTAGCGGAAGCGGAGTGCATCGAGGCGATGCCAGGCGCACTCATCTTTGGGCAGACACAGGCGTTGTCCGGCTTGCTTAGTGCGTGTTGAGTAAGGCTCGCGGGTTGTGAACGTGCGATTGAGACGAACGTAGTCTCTGAGCATGACACCCGATTCCTGATGAGGACACCCAAGTAGATGTCCCGTCTCATGGAGATGGGCGCCAATTCCAATGTTAACGGCTTCCCAGTTGCTGCCGCTCTCGTTGCAGTCGTTCGCCACGAAGTTCGTGTCTGTCCGGGTGCAGTCGGTGAATGCAGGGACAACTTCTTCCAGGTGAGCCGGGTAAGATTGCAAGCAATGCGAGCCGAAAATAGCAAGCTTGACAGTGTCGTCGCCACCACCAAGCGCGGCATGTCCTCTGACTGTATCGGCTTGCTTGTCCCAGTGTGCATCCAAGAACATGCAGGATACATATTGCGTTTGGCCAGCCCGAGGCTGGAAGTATTTTCTCACCTCCTCCATGGCGATAGCGAATAGATCACCCTTTCTCTTTGCGGGACCATGCTGTTGCGCGATGTCCAAGTCTTGGATTTCTTTGACCGTCTTATCCATTCGGATAATGTGAATCTTTGCCTCGTTCCGCATCTGACCGGTCTCCATGTCTTTCCAAGTAAGACTACCGGGTTGCCACTCCTCTTCATATCTATAACATCTTCTGCCAAACATATTGCGGTTCATCTGCTCTGCTGTAAATGCTTGCCACAGATATGCGGCCATGCGGAACTTGCGCACTGCGGTAGCCAAGTTGTTGCCCTCTTTCTGCGCTCGTTCGGGGACGGCATCGTATGTCTCTGGGGAGTCTTTCGCGACAAGTATGCATAATTGTAGAGGAGGTGAGGAGATGAGTGGTAGGAAGTTGATGTTGATCCAAGAGGTGTGCGCTGGGCCGCCATTTTGTGGAAGTTTGGGTGACGTGAAATCCAACCTCAGTCTGTTGGGTCCAGGTTGGAGGTAAACGAGAGCTTTGAAGTGACAGTCGTTGACTGGCCATTGTTGGGGAGGGAAACTATCTTGGTGGTGATAAATTGTAAGCTGTCCATCGAGTGGTTGTGTGATGTCGGCACACTGGCCGGAAATTAGGAGGATCTTTTGGTGAACCTGAAAGATGGTCAGTATGTGTTGTAAGGATAGAGATGTAATATCCATACCCAAGACCCATCTGAGACGGAGAGAACGCGAGGCGCAAGCGGTGATGTAGCTGGTGACACTCGTGGAATGCTCTCGCCGCTAGTCGATCCCTGTAATTTACCATGTCAATTCATGCTCCTCTTTCTCTTGATCAAGCCTTGTATCCACTCACGACAAGGCTGAATCTGTTGTTCTGACCTGGCATACCAGGCCTGTTACCTGCGAGCGGCGGTGTCTTCGATCCGTTGCCGTTCATAGATGGTAAGTGGCTACTTGAGAGCGACTTGCCCGACGAGCCCAGGGTTGCGGGTGGGGATGACTTGTCGAACCACGAGCTTAGTGTGGACGAACTCTTGTTCCCGTAGGTGGTGTGCTGCGAACGCTGCTCATCGTTGCCGTCGTTGCTTGAGGAAGAGTTGTGGTCGGAAGAGGGATTGTTCGCGGAGCTTTTTGTGTTGAAGGAAGCCTTTGATCGCCGGCGGAGGCTGAGGTCTTTGAGAAAGGAGGGCATTGCGAGAGACTGTGTCTGTGTAGTGCCTCACTCCCTACGGAGGTCCGTGTAGTCGGTGGAAGAGGAGTGAAGGCAAGACGCTGTTGTCGCAGAAGAGCGGCTGTAGCAGGCGTGAAAGACGGAAGCCGCGGTCGGCGGGCAGGCGCGAGTTGAGGTGAGAATTATCCCGAAGGCGGATGGTGGAGCGAGGGGCACAAGGGACGGGCGATGGAGCACATGTGATTGCGTGGATGTAAACGGATGTGCGTTGAACAGAGAGGGCAGTGCTCGCGGTAGTGGTGGCGCCAGTGCCGTGGGAAGGTGCTGGCTGCTTGCTGTCGTGAGGTTGCCGATCTATCTACGACGCTTGGATGGAGTCGCGGTAGCACGTAGCAGGCGTCGGCGCGTGTGCAGCTGTCAGGCGATGGTCAGCACTCCCTCAATTGATTGCGCGGCGAGGCCAGGTAGGGCAGACAGGCAAGGCAAGGCAAGGTAAAGCAAGGTAAGGCAGGACAGGGCAGCAGCAGGGTGGTTAAGGCAGAGAGGTAGTATTGCAGAAAGGTATTTGGTAGCCAGCTAGCTAGACTAGCTAGCCAGCGCTCCAGCCCGCCGTGCCAACTTATCCTCCCTCCACCTTCACCACCAACAACAACTAACTAACATTAAATAATCCATCATCTTTGATTGCTAGCCTGTATGGAGCTAGCTGCCTTCGCCGGCCACTAGACCAGACCACCCATCGCCGCGCCCTCTGAGATGCGCAACTGCCAACTGCCAACTGCCAACTGCCAACTGCCAACTGCCAACTGCCAACTGATATCCGCCCGCATCATGCACGCTCAACGCAGCAGCCACCGGAAACCTGCATACTTTCGTGGCGTACGGGCTACACATCTCACATACGCTATCATCTACCGGGAGCTGCCACCGCGGTGAATCCTGCCTGCTGCGACAGGCCTTACTGTACCTTTCCACCGTTTTTGTCTTGCATCACACTCTCCCAAGCGTCGGCAATTGACGCGTTGCCCGCGACCTGCCGTCATATCTCTCAACTCAACCCACCCCACGTCCAACCAACGAAGAAGCACTGGCAGCGTTCGCGCTCGGATGATGGTGATGTAATCCTCGTGTATGCACAAGCTGGGCTTCCCAGCATGCTTGACGATCGTCAGTGTTAGCATGCCGCGTTATTGCAGCCAGCCAGCCAGCATCAAGACCGTTGCTTGCCAGTCACCGCACACCTTACAAGCATTCAACGTTCGAGCGCAACGAAAGAGCCAAGCCACGCGAAGCTGCTCTAATGCTCAACCTTACGCGGCGGCGTCTGTTCGTGAGGGCCGTGCCGACCGACGAAATCCTGCTCATCTCGCCTCTGACCGCGTGCTTGGATGATTGGAAGTAGTTTAGGAGGTCTTCCACGCTGTCCCCCAAGCCGATGAAGCCGGACTTCAGGCAGGCCAGCTCGCGATCTAGGTTCAAACGTCGTACTGACCTCTCAGTGGCAGGGTGTGCAGAACGGACTTTGAAGCCAGACCGCGAGCCCACCGCTGTACGCGGGACTTATTTGCATCTCGTCGCGTTATAGAACGTCTGCATTATACCTTTCCCTATCTATGCTCCCTCGCCCCATAGGTTCACGTAGATATCGCTTATCGCAAGCCGTCTCTGGAAACACATGTCTGTTAAGGAGGATACAAATAGATCGTTGTGATGGATTGCATACAGACTGCAATCGCCCAGCGCCGGGTGCTTAGGTACACTTGTGCATTCGACAGGCTCCGCGGAGGATGCGGGAGAGATTTTAGATGGGAAGATTCGTTGGCAGCAGACACAGTGCATACAGTCCTTACGCTCATGTTTGTGTGCAGCTGTGGTATGGAAGTGCTTACACGATAGGCAATATGGAGATTTTCAGGTACGCCAACCACTGGATGGCTATTCGTTCTCTCTATTAAGATCATGAGCAAGTGTGCTGGTATCGATGATCATAGAGACTAAATAACCTTGCTTGCCACCGAGAGTCGTACAAACTTGAGCGCAACAGCTGTACGTGCATGATCACGGGCAGATACGAGTGAGAGCTTGATAGCAATAGTAGTGCAGCCAAACATGCTCTGCTACCACTTGTGTATTGCTACAATCTCAATTGAGGGCAGGGGATTTTCTCGACTGCAACAGACTGAGACGCTGTTTCAGGTCCCTGGACAACGTGATGCGAGAGATGTCCAACCCTCGGAAGCCGTTGTTGTTATGCTGTGTCGTTCGGAACCCACGCAGGCACACTCCCCGCAGCATGCGAACGGTCTCGGACAGGTAGGCAGGCAGGCAGGCAGGCAGATTACAACGGCGCAATTCGATTCGCTGCAAAAGCAGAGTGTCGCTTTTGAGCAAAGTACTGTAGCAGCAGGTCGGGGATGATTGGCGAGCGGGAGATCTGTGCGGTTTGGTGGCTGAGGAGGATCGATGCAAGGCAGCTTAGGGCCGGCCATACGAGCAATCCTGCGTTGCACAGGACAGAAGACACGATTCTTGCGTGAGCGACGCAGCGTCCAGACCACTGCAGCAACAACAACAACAACAACAACAACAACAACAACAACAACGAAGCATCAGTTAGTAAATTCAGTTCCGCAGTGAGAGTATCATTACCTCCCCACGCAAAAGTCAAAGTGAAACAGCCAGCGAAACCAGTTGCTCCGGCTGGTGCGAGACAAAATCGTCGATCCGGTGGATCTCCGCATCTCTCAGCCTGCTTGCTCTCTTTATCCACCCCTGTTCCCGTGCAACGAGATCATCGAGCCCCCAAGCCGAAAGCACACCAACGCTAAAGTGCTTGCAGCCGACGGACGACTCTGTACCCGCGACATCACCACCACCCTTGACCGATTCGTCGACAGGACTCCACTACCGCTGCACTGCTTTGCACTGCACTGCACTGCTCTGCTCTGCATCAACACACATCCCACACCCCGCTACTCTGCGCCCTCGACCAAGCTGTTGTAGCCATGGCGGCTACATTCCAGCCCACCCGGCCTGAGGATGTCGCCAACAAGGTATTGCGCAGAGCGCAAGTCTCAAAGGTGTGTACCCCGTGTTGCGATGACCGTTCTGCGCCAGCAGAGCGCTGCATCCACATGACATTGCTGACACTGTTGGACCAGATGACTCGAGCCTTACAAGACCGCCTGGCGCTTGCCAATGTTAAGAGACAGAACGGCTGGGAGAACTTGAGCCTGGACGCCATCGAACCCCATGTCGAAGAACGCATGAAGAAGAAGAGGACTGCTAGCAGTGTCGACACAATCTCGGATACTGCATCCACCACATCCAGCCGCTTGCACTCGAGCAACGGCTTCAACTCCTCTCCACTCACAGGTCCGATGTTTTCGGACGAGCTGCGCTCTGGTGGCAGCGTCAAGCGCCTGCGGTCAATGAACATGAACAAATACGCCTCGTCTGGCGCTGCGACTGGTCGCAGGAACCGATTCTCTGCACGCAACCAGCAAACTTGGAAGAGAAGCCATGACTTGCCCGAGTCGTCACCCATCAAGCGCACCAGGCATGCGCAGTTCCCTTCCCACAACACACAGAGCCTCTCATTCGTCTCTGAGGCAAGCACCGTCCCCGACGAGCCACCGTCTCCCGAGTTCAGCGAAGACGATGATGCAGATTTGCCAGTACACAGCTTCCGTCTCAATTCAAGCTCCCGAATCACATCGTCACCGCCCCGCACACCCCCACCGGAGCGCCAGTTCACAAAGCAAAACATCTCTTGGTCACGTACACCGAAGAACAGTGATGAAGGAGCGGGCCTTCTTGTCTACCTGGCCAACTCGCCTTCGGTTGGCAATCCCAGAACTATCAGACCTACTCAACCTCAGGCGCCATCCACACCACCTTGCAAATCCACACCCCTGCCCTCGTCACATATGACACCAGGCACCAGCGGCAGTGCCTTTGGCATCTTTGGGCCTCAGACCCCAAACACCAACTTCAAGTTCGAAGACTTTGTCAACGTCACTCCTAGTCCCGCACAAGCGCAATGGACACGCACGCCCGGAGGCAGGACTCCAGGTACAGCGACGAGACGCAGACTGAACTTCGATACACTTATTCCCCCGACCTCAAGCCCAACGATATCTCGCCAGCACAAAAGTGATGGAGTAGGCATGCAGCTTGGTGGAGAGCTGAGATGATGCACGCCACTACAGGTCACTACTTGGTGGTGCCTGAAAACAGAGTGCTATCAAATACTTACACGCAATAAGTGAGCAGTCCAGACGCTTACTCTACACGTGGAAAAGCGAGCAGCTTCAAGAGCTACAAACATGACGACATGATGACCGCTGTGAACACCGACGATTCACCACATCAGCTGCCGAAGACGCAGCTTTGGATACCCCGACTGTCATTATCAGAAACCCCGGACACTTCTGAACGACTGCCTTGTTTTTTTCTTTTGACAATTTTTTCTTCCGCAATGGTTTTTTTCTTTTTATTTCTATTTCTGGGCATGGCTATGGCTTTTCCGTGCGCGTCCCCAAGCAACGGTTGCTCCGAAGATGGCCAGAGGCTGGGATGGGGAAGAATCAAAAAAATCGGCTTTCCAAAAAGCCCAGTCGGGGGGGGGGTTGGTTTTTGGTTTTTGGTTTTTGCAAGACGCACGCGTTCTCGGCGTTTCTGGGAAGGGGAGGGAACGGGGAAAGGATGGGAACAACACGATGTCGGTTCTTTACATCATTTTTATTCTGTTCACAGTACAGCACATGGAAAGCCCTTGGTGGTAGATAGCTCGTCTTATGTTTAATGCCTTTGCTCGATGTGCTGGTGCTGTCATTGCCGTTTCCTTGCCGCCGAGGTGGACGCGTCGCGCGCGCCTTGTGGAAACACGCTAGGGGTTAGAGCTTCTTTTAGATCGTGGTAGGTTCCGGGTTACACAGAGGTGGGCGGCTCGGAGGTAAGATCGAGAGGTACGAGGTACTTGTTACTTGGTGATGTATTGTGGGAGGGGCGAGGAGGGTTGGCGGTGGCAGGCGGTTCGTGGATGAGAGTAGGTATTACGATGGTTGTCAGATGTGTATTTGAATGGCATTTCCGAGTCTGTGGCTGACAAAAAGGATTACCGTAGAGAATGTTCTTGATTCTCTACCTACATCGATCGTGGCTGATCGGGCTGGATTACTCGAGCGGATATCACCGACTTCTACTAAATCTCATGGGAACAATAGGAATCATCATAGTGATGTGCATGTATCAGATCATATTGAGATACGAAACGTGATGTTTGTAGTTGTACCATCGAAGAGGAGTGTAGTCTCGATCTCACTCGATCCAGAGTGGAGTGCCATCATTTCGCTCCTCCGCGTTTCAGGGTTTCGAAACAGAGACAGCCTGTAGTTTTGGCGAGCATAGGGGCGCATGCAACACTAATCACCACTTTCACGACCATTGGGGCCGCTTTCACCAAGGACTATCAACCAGAGAATGCGCAAACGATAGCCGATAATTCACATACATCTATTCCAGCACAACCAGTCGTTTGCGCCCTCGCGCGCCTGTCGCAGCAATCATGAACTCCTCCTACTTCCAAGTCACCGAACTTCCCACAAAGTACATCACCTTCATCGACAATGTCGCTGCCGCCTTCCAGCGCATCCCTGGCTCTTCCATCTTCATCCGCTACATCCAATCATCCTACCAGGACGATCCCGTCCGTTCCGCCGTCGAGCTCTTCCTCTTCATCTTCGCTGTCCGCTACCTTCTCGCGCCCTCATATAGCACCAACCGAGCCAAGCATGTTCCTCTAACCGAAGATGAGATCGACGACCTCGTCGAGGACTGGACTCCCGAGCCCCTCGCCAACGAAGAGACAGAACTAGAGAAACTCGACAACGAGCGCAGAGCCGTCATCGCTGGCCCAGCAGGTCCCAAGACTAAACTGCAGAACGGCAAGAATGTCACCAACCTCGCCAGCTACAACCACTACAACTTCTCCACCAACCCGGAACTTGTCAACAAGGCCGTCAGCACCATTCGCACCTACGGCGTCGGCCCTTGCTCGCCGCCGGGCTTTTACGGCACGCAGGATGTCCACATGAAGAGCGAAGCGGATATCGCCGCGCACTTGGGCGTGCCGGCTTGCATCATCTACGCGCAGAGCTTCAGCACGATCAGCTCGGTGATTCCGGCTTTCAGCAAGCGAGGAGATATCATTGTTGCGGACAAGGCGATCAACTACCCCATTCGCAAGGGCCTGCAGATCAGCAGATCGCAGGTCAGGTGGTATGAGCACAACGACATGGCTGATTTGGAGCGCGTGCTGCAGCGTGTGGTTAAGGAGGGTCAGGGCAAGCCTTTGACCAGACGCTTCATTGTTACTGAGGGCTTGTTTGAGAATGTGGGCGATGTTGTCGACCTGCCTAAGCTCATTGAACTGAAGCTGAAGTACAAGTTCAGAGTCATCCTCGACGAGACATGGAGCTATGGTATTCTGGGCAGGACTGGCCGTGGTGTCACTGAGCAGCAGAACGTGGACCCCGAGAACGTGGACTTGCTTGTTGGTGGTCTCGCTGGCGCTCTTGCTTCTGGCGGTGGCTTCTGTGCTGGCAGCGTAGAGGTTGTTGAGCACCAGCGTCTTTCGGCTGCATCTTACACCTTCTCTGCCGCCCTTCCTGCTCTGCTTGCGACTACGGCCTCCGAGACTGTCACACTGCTGCAAGAACAACCCGAAATCATTCAAGGACTGAGAGAGAACATTCGCACAATGCGCACACAGCTTGATCCTCGCAGCGACTGGGTACGCTGCACGAGTGCAGCTGAAGCACCCGTCATGCTCTTGGTTCTCAAGGATGAGCATGTACAAAGCCGCAATCTCAGCGTGCTGGATCAGGAAATGCTACTGCAGGACTGCGTTGATGAGGTATGTTTTGAAATCGTTTGCTCCGGTGATTTTGACAGCCACTGACATTTCTATAACAGGCTCTAGCAAACGGCGTCCTCATCACCCGTCTCAAAGCCATGCCTCTCGCGATCGGCGCAACCCCCAAAGACCTCTTGAAAGAATGGCGACCACAGCCAGCTCTGAAGGTGTGTGTGACCAGCGGACTCTCGAAGAGGGACATTGAGAGGGCTGGCGTTGTTGTCAGGCATGCCATCACCACTGTCATGAAGAGCAAAAAGTGGCAGAGATGAGCAATTGCAGGATGATTTGTGAGGTGTGGGAATCATCGATGACTCTTTTCAACGCACATTCGTGTATATTTATTGCCATGAAGGTTGGCGGGTGTATAGTAAATCTACGTTGATTAATGATAATGCTGTTATTACTTGATGTCGCTTGCATTTTATGGTGACTGTATTGTACATGTATGGTCGGAATACAAACATGCGTGACCGCGTCTGTGCGTTATCGGCTGTTGGCAACATGAATGTCAAATATCCAGGATGATCGTACACTTCGTGTTCACCGACTATATACTAATGACAATTTATTCAGAGCTTACGATGATTCGACCCATTATCCGCGCGAACTGCCGCAACCAAGCGGCTCACGATTCCCAAGTCTCCAGCCTCTTACCAGCCACCACCCCACGACGTAACGCACTCGAGCACAGAGTTGGCACTTGCGCCTTGTCTCATCGAGACACTTTCCTCTTGCATTCTCTCTCTACCAAAATTTTTTCCTCGCTGCTGTACTAGCACTGTGTCTCTCGCCCGGCCTCTTACTCACTCGCCATACCATCATCTGGATCACTACTTTGTGCCCTCACAATCACTGCTGTCCGTCTGAAGACCTGCCGCGCGCCACGATCCCATAGTGGGAGCTTTGCCCCGCGATCCGCGATCTCGTCAGGTCGACCCGCTCGTCTTTGGGCTGCTATTGCTGCTGCTGCGTGGACCCATTCTGTTCGCTGGCTATTTGGCGCGACTGCTAGGAGAGGCAAAGACTCGGGAGAGTTCATTTGCTGCGCTGGCGAAAGAGGAGAGCCAGGCGAAACTACCACTATAAGAATCGAACTGCTGCTTCATTGCGAGGAGATCCCGGCGCATCCATACCCACCTGCGCTGGCCGTGCTTCACCGACGATTACATTTATTGCGCTCTCGGGACTAGAAGGCAATCTGATCACTGCGGCTGCCCGACTGTTACACGACATTCATCGCATTGCCTAAGGCGGATTACCTTCTCTGCTTTCACCTTCACGAGGTCGCATCTTCAAACCTCAAGTCGTTCTTCCGCTGAGCTCATTTCGCCTTTATAATCCCACCGACCTCGCCGGTCCCACAACCCCATCGAACCATCAAACTGGCTCCTTCGTACGCCTCCAGCATGGGGCGCAGCGTATCTCGCCAGCGCGTCATCGTGCGTCAAAGTTATTACTGGCCCGACCAACAACTCAATTTCTGGATAATCATCATGCTCGCCACTGGCGGCGTGCTGATCGGTATTTTTGCAACTTTCATCAACATACAACAAACTCTCGGGGGTCTTGGGATACCTTGGTAAGCCTCTGTTGTCAAAAATACTTTCACGCATCATTGCTAACACATGTCCTTTCCAGGATAATGCCCTTCGGTATCTCCGTCGGCGTCCTCACCGTCCTCTTCGTCTGGCTCATGCTCGTGCTAATATGGCAGCGCCGACTACTTCCTGGCGTCGTAATGCTCGGCTCTTTCATCCTGCTCGTCCTCTATATCACCGGCGTCATCGCAACCGCAATCCAGCTCTTCGGACCCCAAGGCAACATCAACAGTAACTGCCAAACGTACGTCTTCAACAACCCGCAAACCCGCCTAGATCTCAACACGCTGGCATGGCTACAGCAGCGCAGCATCTGTCAGCAGTGGCAAGCGGCTTTTGCCTTCTGGATCATCGGCGCGGTGTTCTTGGTGTGGATGTTGGTGCTTGGTGGGATGGTCGCGCGTGGTGATAATGGCAACTGATGAGCCCTTTCAAATGAGTGCGCGAGGGGACTATTTGCTTTCTTTGGGGTACGAAGACATGTGCATGATAAACGGGGGAATTCGGGAGAAAAGGTTTCGATGGGAGAACAGAAACAAGCTATCTTTCTCCTTGGGCGTTTTTTTTATTTTCCTTTCCTTTTCCTTTTTTCTTCGCTCTGAGCTTTTGAGAGCTGCGACGATACCGCTGCTATATGTACACACGTTTCATTTGCGTTCCCGCTTAAGCGGGCTCTTTTTTTCGTACAAAATTATTGTTCGAGGTCTCATTCACTGCAAAGCACTGCTAGCTGTAAGAACAGCTTAGCTGGTGTATGCTCAAAGGTCGCGGAGATGCTCACACACTTGCCTAAGATCATCTCACTGGAAAGGATACTCAAACATGGTGACATTGTCAATGATATCTGCTGCAGCTTGAAGACAGTCGCACGGGGAACGACACTCAACAACGGAAACTATCTTGCTGACATGTGATGCAGCTGTCGCGGCGATGCTCGCAATGGTGTCTGTAGACTGCCATTGCCGGTGCGTTGAGGCACTTGTTGGCGTGCTTGACTCACGTCTGGGTAACTCTTAACATCTTTTGGGCTACGGTAGCTCTGGGAATGCAATCTGTGTCTTGACTGATGGTCTCTCGCTGGCAATCGTGCCCGATCATACGATCAGTATCGATGATACATGCATTAGCTACCTATGCACTACCAGCCACCTCCTGCAGCACGTCCTTGATGACAGCAAGGTCTCTCTCCACGTCGACTTGCCAGTTCGCCACAGCAAAACGAGCAGCTGCCTTGCCTTCCCACTGCGTTCCGCTCACGTAGAGCTTGCGCAAGCCATTGATGCGTTTCACCAGCTCGCTATTCAACTCCGCATCTTTGGCACGGAAGATAACGATCACGTAGATGCCCGAGAGTCTCTTTTCGAGAGGTGTAGATGGAGACGCTGAGGGCAACAACTCGTACGCCGCGTGGGAATCGATGTGCGCTGCTATCGCGCGTGACAGCTTGATCTGCCGCGTGATTATGTCTAGATATCCGGCTTTGCCGTGTGCAGCGAGCGAGGCATAGACGGGCAGGGCGCGGAAGCGGCGCGAGTTCTCGATGCCGATGTTCAAGGGTGATGGGATCGGATCATCGCTGCTGATACTGAGGTAGGCTGCGTTCGGGTTCTGGAACACTTGCTGTGCTGTGGAGAGGCTCTTTGACAGGATGAAGCCGCAATCGTACGGGACGTTGAGCAGCTTGTGGGCGTCACCAGCGATGCTGTCGGCGAGCTCGAGGCCGGAGACACCCTCGAGGAGCGTGCTGTAGCTGGGGTCTGAGGATGGGAGAAGGCGAGCTTGCAGACCGAAAGCGGCGTCGACGTGGATCCAAGAGCCGTATTTATCCGCGAGAGAACGAATAGCGGTGAGTTCGGAGAGGCCTGTGGTAGCAAAGAATCCAGTATTGACTTCTGCAGCGGAGATGGAAATGATAGAGGCTGTGTTAGGCAGTGCGAGGGCTTTCTCGAGGGCTTCGTGATGGAATCGGTGGGGCATGGAAGGATCCGAGACGTCGACTACTGCCGTGTGGCCAAGACCGAGGATGGACGCAGCTTTGCGGATGGAGGAGTGAGGTACAGTTGTCAGAATCTGGACTTGATGAATCTGGGCCTTTTGCGCGGCTGCCAGCAGGCCATCACGGGCGATGCTGGCTTCTTTCCCGTTTCTTCTTGCTGCCTCGGCGATGATATGCTCTCGACCGCATGCCAGGCCGACAACATTGCTTGCCGTGGCACCCGTAGTGAATGTCCTATGCGGCCAGTCGGATGGGCTGAAGTTGATCAAGTCACATAGGAGTCTTAGAGCCGCGTCTTCGACGTTTGTTGCCACGGTCTCATTTGGCAGGTGAACTTGGACATTCTGGTCTTCTTCGACGGCGAGCTTGTCGGCGAAAGTGGCGATGGAAGTAGAGCCACCGGTGACAAAGCCGTAGTACCGCGGGGACTTGGAAGCTGCATTGAGAGCAGGGACGATATCTTTCGCCAGGTGTCTCTGTGCTTGCTCGTGGCCAATGCCTTCGGAGGGAAGGGAAGTCAAGAGAGTGGATCTGGCACGTTCGAGAACGTCCCGGCTTGGGAGCACGAGATTCTGCTGAACCGACATCGCTGCGCCAATCGTATGATATGTTTCCAATGCCACGGAAGGGAAAGTCTCAGTACAAAAGTTATCCCCAATATATTGTTGCCTAATCGTCTTTCTGATCCCCTCGCTTAGTATATTGGGAGGGATCTTGCCGTGGCCCGAGTAAGGTTTCGTGCTTGAGCTTTGAACTAAATCGGGTGACTATAGGGCGCGAAGGACTATACGGCAACCACCTGCCCGAATGTGTATACTACATGCGTCAAAACTTTAGTGATAAGCGTACGCTACTTGATGAGATGATCAGACAATGACTTGAGTGACGAGAACAGGTTAATTCATGTTGGTTCGCGAAACACGAGTGTCTCCATTGAGTGTTGGCAGGGTTAGTGTTTCTCACTTCTGTTGGACCCCTTCAATCACTCTGTCAAGTGCTTTCGTGGTTTCGCGCCCCGCTGCCTAACGCGTTGTAGTCCATTCATCTCGACATTCATCTCATCTTTCGAAATACCGCCACGACTCACTCGAAGGACGCGGCGCATTGTTTCTGTAATGCGTACACGATACAGCCATGTACACCGCAAATGACGCGACACAATCTGGACTCACACCTGCGCTGGCTAATCTCGACGAAGGCTTCATTGCCGCCAGATGTGTCGCTGCCACCCGCGACAGTCTCATTCGGCCCAATTAGTGCCACTCCTATAGAGGACATCGAGGATATACCCGACGGAGCGTTCGACGACGATCTAAGCGAGGCGACGACCGAGGCTCCCGACGCTCCAGAAGTTGAGGTCCGACCTACTACAGAGAGGCACACTGAAATGGCGAGATTGAGGGCTGCACCCGGTTCTGCTGCTAAGCCACGACTCCTCTCGGTCGGCGCTGGCTCACAACTCGAAGGCAACTCCGCGAAACCGGCAAGACCAATCAGCAAATGGAAGCAGACGGTACAGTCGGCGTTGAAGGCGGAGTCTGTACCGCAGACACCTACTAAGGACGAGTGGGAGATGCCAGACTCGGGCTCAGATGTGGAGATTATGGATCTGACCGAAGGCATGAATAAGCTCAAAAGTCCTTCAGTTGGTCGGGTTGTGAAGATGGGTACTTCGCGCAAAAGAAAGAGCGAGGAATACAGGGCGGACTTGGACGATTGCCCTCGACATGGGTCGCCTGTGTCAGCCAAGGTACAACGCATAGTGAAAGAACCGTCGTCGTCTGGCGCGCGGCCAAAAGTACAACCGCCACCATCGTCCGAGTATTCCACGATCGACGAAGTCCTGGATGAAGCACCTACCGAGCCTCCACCTCCGTATTCAACAGTGGCTCCGCAACCACCGGCGAACCCTAGTACGTCCTCGAACCAGCCGCGCATTCTTCAAAATCACAACGACTCTGTCTCGCGACAGCGGACGGTCATGCCAGACTCTGAAGACGAGAATGAGGAGGACGACAGCATCATATGCCTCACCGGACCACCCAAACGAGTATCTCCGAGACCGACGACCATCAAAGAATCCCCTGTATCCAAAAGTGCAACCCGTGCTTTGCCGCAACGGTCATCTCGAACCGCTTCCCCGACCAAACCTCCATCGTCCTCAGATCTTGCCAGACCGCCCGGATCGATCAGTACACAAAGTGAACCGAAGTCAGCACTTGAGCTGGAAGACCGCAATCGAATGGATAGTTTCTTCAATCTTTCCGCGGACGCCATCAACCGTGTTCTGACGGAACTCAGAACCCGAGATGACCAGCTTGCGGAGGAAATTGCATATTGCTTTGATGATGGTGACGAAGCGGGAGCAGAACGCAAGCAGGATGAGCTGAACCAAGTGGAGAGTCGTCAACATGCACTTGAGGAACTTCAAAAGATGCCCCAGTCACGAAAGGACCTGCTGGATGAAAAGCAGGCCGCTTTTGACAGCATGCGAAAGGCTATCAAAACCAGGATCGGACTGACGGAGGCTAGAGCTGTCAATGACCAATGCAAGCTAAAATTGAACGAGTTCGAGAGCAACTGCTTACGCCTCCTCAACATCTGCGAAGAAGACATCGACAAATGCCTCAGGCGAGCGAGTGCCAGTAAACCTGCAGACGCGAAGTCAGTGGCAGTCAAGGCAACACAGGCGATGCCACTTGTGACAAGACCAACCGACACGAATATATCCAGCTCGGCTCGCATTGCGCAAACGCAAGCACCGACCAATGTATTCGAGTACATGCAAGAGAAAAGCCTTCGAGCGCAAGCTAGACAATTACCGATGGCTCCACCTCCTCGACCAGAACGGTCTCCGTCGCCGCGAAAAGAGAAACCACGCGCTCATTTCGCCCCTACAACCGAGGTGCACATGATAGACGACTTCCCGGAGTACGAGGAGCAGCTATTCAGTAACAATATGGGCACGCCGCCCGCACCTTTCTCAGACCACAATGAGGACTTCGGAGGTGATGACGATGATGATATGCTCCAATTTGCCGACGACATCGAAAATCAGGGTTTGCCTAAGAAGCCAGTTCGTCAAGCCTCTGAACGCCCGGTCTTTAGGGAAACTTCAGCCAATAGCAATTCGGCGATAGCTCCACCAAGCGCAAAGAAACAGAAGAAGTCTCAGATGGTGCAGGCGGATGCCGATATCGAGGCGCAATTTCAGTTCCCGTGGTCTGATGATGTGGCGAAGGCCCTCAAACATCGCTTCAAGCTACGCGGCTTTAGACAAGGGCAAATCGGAGCAATCAACGCGACACTCCAAGGCAAAGACGTTTTTGTTTTGATGCCAACAGGAGGTGGCAAGTCGCTATGCTACCAATTGCCCTCTTTGATCACATCTGGTACCACTCGTGGTGTGACTGTTGTAATCTCGCCATTACTTAGCTTAATGCAAGACCAAGTCCAACACCTCAGGGATTTGAACATCCAGGCATATTTGATCAACAGCGAAACCCACCAGGACGAGCGTCGTGCCATCTTCGACGCATTTCACGAATCAAATGTCCAAGACTTTGTTCAGTTGCTCTACGTCACCCCGGAGATGTTGAGCAAGAGCCAGGCAATCGTTAATGCCTTCAGCAGACTTTACAATCGAGGCCAGCTGGCAAGGCTCGTCGTCGATGAAGCCCACTGCGTCAGTCAATGGGGTCATGATTTCCGTCCCGACTACAAAGCGATTGGCGATGTGAGGAGACAGTTTCCGCGGCTGCCGGTCATCGCACTCACTGCTACTGCTACGGAGAATGTCAAAGTGGATGTCATGCACAACCTCGGCATTGATGGGTGCGAAGTCTTTGCGAGAAGTTTCAACCGCCCAAATCTCTACTACGAAGTTCGTCAGAAAGGCAAAGGGAAGGAAGACCTGGAAGCTATAGCACAGCTCATCCAGAACAACCATCGCGGCCAAACGGGCATCATCTACTGCTTGTCACGCAAGAACTGCGAGGATGTGGCTAAACAACTGTCCAAAGAGTACAAGATCCGTGCTCACCATTTTCATGCTGGTTTGGAGTCAACAGAGAAGGCTACCATCCAAAAGAAGTGGCAAGCAGGACAGTATCATGTCATCGTGGCTACCATTGCCTTCGGTATGGGTATCGACAAAGCGAATGTACGATATGTGATTCACCACAGTATGCCCAAAAGCTTGGAAGGCTACTACCAAGAGACTGGACGCGCCGGAAGAGACGGCATGAATTCTAGCTGTTACTTGTTCTATGGCTATCAGGATGCCGGCAAGCTACGACGCATGATCGACGATGGCGATGGAAGCAGGGAGCAAAAGGACCGTCAACACCAGATGCTACGCAAGATGGTCTCCTATTGCGACAACAAAGCTGTCTGTCGACGCGTGCAAGTACTGAATTACTTCAACGAAAGGTTCAACCCTGACGACTGCAACGCCCAGTGCGACAACTGCAATTCGACATCATCGTTTGAAGAAAGAGATATGACAGATTACGCCGTCAGTGCTATAAATCTCTTGCAGGAATTGCAAGGCAACAAGGTGACAATGATTTATTGCATGGATATCTTCAGAGGCTCGAAGATCAAGAAAATCGTCGACAGCGGCCACGATACACTGGAAAACCATGGCAAAGGCAGGAGTCTCGATCGTACAGATGTCGAGCGCCTTTTCGTTGAACTTCTCAGCGAAGGGGGGTTGAAGGAGTATAACGAGATGAATCGAAGTGGCTTCGCAAATCAGTACATGGAGCTTGGCCCCAGAGCCAACGATTTCAGGCGTGGCAAGAAGCAGCTCAAGATTGTGTTCTGCACCTCACCTAATGGTAAGGCTAAAACTTTGTCGAAAACTGGAACAGCGAAGGATGTGGCCTCGAAGAACACCAGAAAGCAAGCCAAACCACGAGCCGAACTTCCACAATCTACGTACATCTCATCGCCGATCCAACAGGCTATGACCAACCGCAAACAGAATCGTGGAGTTTTTGGGAAGTACGCACACGATGAAGGCTTCGTGGTTGACGACGAGGAAGACGACGATTATATGGACGATGACGACGACGAGGACGACGGGTTTGAGCCCATCCGAGAAGGTGGACGATCGCTACGTACACAACCACCACCTCCACCCAAGCGTGTCGGCCAGCGAATCACGTCTGACAACACGATGGAAGCCCTCAACGAGATGCATCGATTCGTCGTCGAAGACTTTGTTCTGAAGGCCAAAACAATTGCAGAAAAGATCCAGAACGACAAATTCATGCACTCTGTGCCGTTCTCCGATACGGTCTTGCGACAGATGGCCATCCGTTTCACTGAGACTGAGGAACAGATGCTCCAGATTCCAGGTGCAGATCCCGAAAGGGTGCGTCTGTATGGAAAGCGCTTCACGAAGCTGGTCAAGGATTGCCGCCGTCAGTATAACGAGATGTCTGGAGGTAACGACGATCCCCGTATCCTCGACCCGAATTTGCAAAACGTTATCGATCTTGTCAGCGACGATGACGACGAGAACGATGACTATGGCCCCGAGATTAGCGGTTCTGACATGGAAGAGGACGAGGGCGAGGAAAGCAATTACTTCCGCCCAGACCCTCGCGTCCAAGCCTTCAACCAGAAGTTCGCAAACTCGCAACTTGCGGCCGCCAACTCGTATGCTGCGACATCCCAGGCGGCAACTGGCAGGAAGACCGCTGCGAAGCCCAGAAAACAGAAGTGGCGCGCCAGAGGCAGCACTTCTAGGCGGACGACCTCGGAAGGTGGTTCAAGAGCCTCAGATAGGGGTGGTGCCTCGCCTAGCAAAAGAGCACCGAAGAGATCGGCTGGAAGTGGTGCTGCATCGAAACGCAGTGGTGGGAATGCTGGTGGAGGATTCTCAATGATGCCGACATAATACGCTTTGGCGAGGTCTGGTAGAACGGCTGAGCGGTTTGCTTGTAACTCGGTGCTACATTAGTTTCAGATGATCGACTTGTAGCTGAAGTACTTTTCGGGTGGTCGTGGCCTGCGTGCTGCCGAGGACAGCATGTCGCGAGACCGCTTAAGATACCTTTTTTGCAAATTTGAAATGAAATGACTTGACGACCACACACCTATCGCAACTTCAAACGTAACAATCAAGTCTACCTCGCAGGCACGATTTGCATGCAGATCGTGACATGCAACGGTGCTGGAAACATGTTGTATCTCTATTGTATCTTTGTCACAACTATGTGTCTGTCTTCCTAGATGACCAACCGCTCGAAGCGCATTGCTGATAGTGTTCCTCGTTTCCTCTCATCCGTCTTTGCTTGCGATCATGCGTCTAGTCGACGAACCCTCTGACTCCGTTTGATTCACACTCGCACAAAGACCATCCGTACAAACATTCTCGGCAATGCCGTCTGCACAAATGTGCACGCCGGCCCCAGTCGATATACCGGAGCAAGAGACGTTCGACTTTCCAACGGTACTTGGTCGCGCCATGCTCTATCTCGTCAGCACTGGTCGACTTCTACGGACATGCTATCAACCGCAATGTCTTTGGTTGCAAAAACATAATGTCTCGATCTCGACATCACGACAGCAAAAGGATCGCTCGCCCGAAGATGAGCATTGATGGAGAAACTGGGAATCGAACCCAGAACCTTCTCCACTTAACAAGAGCTGTGAAGCTCAATGCTAAGAAGATGTCATACCACTAGACCATATCCCCAGTGATCCATTGCTGGATCGATGAGGTGACTGCGGAAAGAAAAGTTTAAGTCCGTCATGGATCATTTGCGGCGCTCTTACATCTGCCATGTCTCCCTCTCTGACGAGGCTGGATCACTACTTTACCTTAGTTGATTCGTGAGGTGCCAAGTGTCAGTCATAGAGTGGGACGTGTGAAAATTGCGCGCATGTGTGCAAGCTGGTCAGAAAGCCCTAGCCCACAGATTTGAGAATTCAAGGCAATTACTGTGTTGTCGGATCAATTGATTAGATTAAAGCGATTAACGATGTACTATTCGAGCTCTTCTCTGCCATGCCACTCTTTGCGAGACCTGTGCTGTCTAGATCTGTCCAACACCAGCACCGGCAAGGACGGTGAAAGGCAGCTCGTAGAGGTCGGTAAGCTTGTACTTGTACGGGGCCTTGGTGAAGTTGCCGATGTTGGTGATGTTCACAGCAGCCTTGCCGAAGTAGTTCTCTATGAATTTCCGTTAGCCGTTGGTTCCTCCTTTACAATTCATCGTAAACGCGGTGAAACTCACTCTTGCCAAGGTTCATGTATCCATCAATCTCAAAGTCGCCCTCGGGGCCGCTGTTGGGCGAGTCCTCGGGAATTACCAGGCCGTAAGTGGTAGCGGCAGTCCTGGTCTTGCCGAAGAAGGCGTTGGCCTCGACGAGCATCTGGTTGTCGGAGCGGCTCTGGATGGCCTGGTAGCGGTAGTCGACGTAGAGGTTGTTGTAGATGTGCTGGTGGCCGAAGCGGCCGGAGGGGCCACGGGTGCCGCAGTTGCGCTGTTGGAGGAAAATGTTAGTGGAGCGTTTTAGATGAGATGATATGAGAAAAGAGTCATGTCCAACATACCCAGTAGTTGTGGTGGTAGGTCAAGTGCAGCTTGCCAAAGTCGACGGCGCGAAGCGCATCGGAGTTGCCAATGAGGTTGCTCTTCCAGTGGTCGTGGAAGTAGTTCCATGAGATGGTGACCCAGTCGCTGCCACGGATAGTATCGAGTTGACCATCGTAGTAGTCGGGGCCAAGCTCTTGAGAGAACTCAGACTCGAATTCGTTGTGATCGATCCAGACGCGGGTGCTGTTCTGGATGGTGATGCCATCGTTGTCAACAATGAAGCGGATGGCAAGGTTGCGAATGATGACGTTGGTCGCATTGACGACAGTGATACCGTTCTGGCGGATCTCAGCAGAGTCGCCCACACCGAGGATGGACTTGTTGCTGCCGACGCGAAGGCGAGAGGGCAGGTCGATGCGGCCCTCAACGTAGATGGTACGAGCCGTGGTGCCAGTGACGGCAGCGATCAAAGCAGCACCATCTTTGACTGTGACCGTCTCACCCTTCTCTCCACCAGTGGTCTTGCCGATTGGGTTGTCCTTCGCGTAGCCAACAAGATCGAAGCTACCGAACTTGCTCGAGGAGTGCTTCTCTTGACCAGGAACTTCGGCTTGGGGAAAGGCGAAAGCGGATGTCAGAGCCAGACAGCTGAAGAGGACGGCGGTGACCTTCATGGTGGCGAATGTTTGAGCAGGCGTGATCGTAGTAGAGCAATTGGAAAAGACAGAGTCAAGGCCTTGACTTTATATATTCGGTCTGGGGAGTCGCGGAGCATTTTGCTCGTTCCCATCGATCGTCCCCTCAACTATTGCATGCAGCCACTTGATCGTAGCGAAGTAATGCTTTTCCAAGACGGGAAAATGTACTAACATACCGGCTGGCTTCTGCCGCACCTGGTGTGGCTATACATCCAGCATGCATGCTGAGTTCTTGAGCTCTCACATCGTCGGCGTTTGATTCTCCGAGGCTCGAGAGCTCAATGTTAGAGTGTTTCCTTGAATTGCTGGGCGTTGTTCCTGCATCAGCCGCATACTACACGTGACGGCCTTGTCTCATCATGAGTTGAAGATTGGTGGATCTTGCATTGCCCGCCTTGGCTCAATGCGGGGCGTTTTCTTGGGGTCTCCATGGGGAAGTTGTTCGACTCTTCGGTTATTGTGGCCGAAATGTACTAATGAAGAATCTCGTGGCACATGAATTGATCATCTTTGGATCGTGGTGTGGTAGGGTTCTATTCATGCAAGGTCTCTATCTGGCGTCTGTGTGTATGCGTAAACCGAGCTAGCAGAAATTCAGGACTCGCTTCCGTTGAGTACACTTAGCGAATGTACCAAGTCAGCCGGAGGGCCGGTTCTGTTGGCAACCTAGCTGACTGTCCATCTGATCTTGTCCTTGCCTTGGTTTGCAGAATCATGAGCTTGTATTCGCTTCAACCTTGGCGCGAAGCCCCAGCTGTATGCTGCCAGCAAGGCGACGCAGTCATTGCTGTTCACATCATATCGCCTTCGCCACACATATAATTGTTGGTGGCTGTCAACACTCGGTGCCATCTGATCCAATGTTCCATTGGATCGAACTCCGTGGCGGAGACGGAATCACACTCGAGCCCTGTTCATGGCCCAGGCAGTCTAATTTCCCAAGCGACCCGCCACTGCATCTATCATATTCTCGTGCATCGCTAGCTCGCATCGCGATACCCTGCACATATTGGATCATCTGTGCGTATACCCGGAAGCGTCCGGCGATATATGCTCGTTTCGCTTAATCTTCCTCGAGAGCTCAGATGTACTTCTTGTCGGGATCAATCTGATCCAGTAGTTCCATGGTCTTCTCATACATGGTGAAGACGATGCCACCGCTGAAGATTAGTCTTCCCAGTCGGGGAACTGCACCACTCCAAAGTTTGAAGACACCTTCGGTTTTGAAGATCTTCACTGCACAGTCAATGCTGTTCTTGTACATTCCTTTGGCGTCGAGACTTTGCATGCGCGTCTTGACAGTGTCAATGGGCTGTGTCGCGTAGACGGTGATCACACCAGCCGCACCGCCAATGGCGAAAGTTGAAAGCGTGCCTAGCTTCTCACCGGGAGCGACGTATGATTGCGCAGCCTGCTTGAGCGATGTGTACGCACTGAAACGAACGGCCGAGTTCGCTGCTTGACGAGCGGTGGTCGGGACGAATCCCTTGAAGAAGCCCTTGATTCCCTGCTCTCTCGCAATGAGCTTAGAACCATGCAAGAAACCCTTCATTCTTGGGTTCGCCTGCTTGCGGTCGTCGATCAATTGTGTCTTGATGCTCTCGAACGGGGTCACGGCGAGCAAGCTCTCCGTCGCGCCAGCAAGGAAGCCTGACACGACCGTCATGGGCCCACTGATTGTTCCGTCCTCATTGCCCAGTATACGCTTGTATTGATCGAAAGCCACAAATCTGACACCAGCCTTGATGCTGTTTCCAATGATCAAAGTTGTGCATCCAGCATACCATTGCTTGCCGAATGGAGGGAACGGGATCTTCTGGCCGGCGGCGAGGCGCGAGTTGAGTTGAGTGCGGGTTTTGGCGAACTCGGCTGGGTATGTGATGGCGATTTCCACGGCACCGGCGCTTGAACCTGCGATAATACTGCGTAGTGGGTTGGGCTTCTCTTTCTTCGAGGGTGGTTGTGTCTTGACGCCGATGTTCGGAACGGGAACGGCGGTTGTTGATGCCATCGTTGGCGAAGTATTTGAAGAGAGGGAGTATGTCGCAGGCGTCGCAAGTTATACTGGGAGTCAAGTTTATGGTATGCGAACACTTCTAGACAGTTTTTGGTGTAAAGTATGTAGATGTTGCAGCGGTGGTATGGTATATTGACGATGCTCTGAGTCGATTGGTTTTGCCGCAGGTGCCAAGGTGGACCGCCGAACAGCTCTTAGGGCAGAGCAAAAGCTCAGGGTCGGGTTTCTCCTCGCATGTGAGGTTATGTCACTGTGAAAACATCTCCATCCTCCATCGACAACAAGCACCACCAATTGCTCTCTACCCATTCCATCCCCCTCTGTTTTTATTACATCAAATTTTCTCTTAATACATCTACCCATCCACATATCTATCTAATCACCCGTCAACCAACATGCACTCCTTCCGCGCCCTCGCCCGCGCTGCGCCTAGAGCGACTGCCCGCCTCACAGCTTCCTCCACCCGTGCCTCGATCCGCCCGGCCTTCACCAGCTCCATCAGGACCCAAACTCCTCGCGCCATCACTGCCGCCTTCAGCACCTCCCGCCCCGTCTTCGATGCTTCCGCCCAGGAGCTCGCAGCCAAGCTCACCTCTGAGCTCCAGCTCGAGAGCGAGAACGCCGATTCATCCCAGACCGCATCCGACAGCAACGTCCAGAACTTCCTTTCCAGGACCGACTGGCAATTGCACGATGTTGATGGCGAGCAGATCGTCAAGCTCAGCCGCAAGTTCGAGGACGAGCTGATCGAGGTCCGCTTCAGCATTGCCGACTTCAACAACCCTTACCCCGAGCACGAGGATGCCGATGAGGCTCTGATGGACGACGAGATGGACTACCCCGAGGGACAGAGCGGTGGTGCCCACACCAAGGGTGCCATTAACCAGGGCAACAGCCGTGACGGCAACTTCAAGGTCGCGCCCGAGGACAACATTGCGCCTGCCGACCGTGAGGGTCTCAGGGACCACGAGGTAAGACTAGACATACATAAGTGGGTAGTATAACGGAGATACTAACTGATACATCCAGGACGACACCGAGCCCGCATTCCCCGCCAACGTCAACGTCCTGATCTCGCGCCCCAGCAAGAAGAACGCTGGCGCACTCCGCATCAACCTTGTCTCTGACAGCGGCGCATTCCAGGTCCAGTCCGTCACTCACCTGCCCTCCGCCGACCTCCCTGAGGCCCAGATCGCCGACGAGCCCCTCTCATCCGAGAAGATGTACTCCGGCCCTCCCTTCCCCCAACTTGACGAGGACCTCCAGGCTCTCCTCGAGACCTACCTCAACGAGCGCGGTGTTGACACCGATCTCGCCATCTTCATCCCCGAGTACATCGACGTCAAGGAGCAGAAGGAGTACCTCGGCTGGTTGAAGAAGGTCAAGGACTTCGTCGAGTAAAGCAATCTCTTTGTTTGCCTTGGAGTCTGAACGTCGGCTGGAAAAAATAATAATTTCCAAATGTGGATGCGGTGGTGAGATCCTAGATGGGCCATCATCGTGACCAATACTGTATCATAAAAACCATGTAACATTGCTCAACTTTTACGAACCTGAACGCATGCTTTACGGCGTCGAGGAACGACGCTATGTCTGTATCTGCTATTATCTCTGCCCACTCAATGTGGCTCCCTAATCCACTCTCCCCTTGCAAGACTTTCACGAGCATTGTCGTCTTTTCTGCGCATAGGAATTCCATGTGAAACCTTGCTGTACCAAAAAAAGTAAGCATCAAATTCAATGTGAAGGACGCACAAGACGCTGGTCACCTCAACAGCTTGGATTCACAACAGACGCCGGCATTTCTTGGTGGTGCCTCTGGCGGCAGTATCTGGCTTAAAGGTTACACCGCATCTGTCTATGCAATCGTAAAGCTCACGTGACTTCAGTAACACAACCAGCGCTGCTGCCAGCCGCGATTGTTTGCTACTATTGCGCTTAGCGGCGGCACTCATGCGATCACATGCCTTCTTCAGCGAACTTGGAAGTAGGTGAGTGAGTGAGTGAGTGAGTGAGTGAGTGACTGCCACTGCCATCCAAGTGAGCTCAGCTTCACGTGCCTTCCTTCACTAACTACCTGATGACGACAGAGTGCCTTCCTGCCTGCACATGCTCTCCGTGGCTGCCTCACTACGTGCCAGCTCTTGCATAAAGCCTTTTCTTCTCTCCTGATCTCTTCCTCTTCTTCTCTTCCACATCACACCACCACATCCGAACCGTTCCTCTGCAAACCAACAACTGCACCCACTCTTTCAACAACTTACCAACAACCAACCAACCAAACAAAACCACCAGCCACTCCATCAACATGTCTGACGCCAACCGCAAGGATCTCCACGACAGTACGTTCCACCACTCATCCTCAACTCCTGCATGCAGTCTCATACTGACACTTGCCACAGAGGTCGCCGACCACGTCACCCCTGACAACTCCAAGTCCACCACCGAGAAGGTCAAGGACACCGTCACCGGCACCACCGACAAGGTCCAGCGGTATGTCATCTCCCACAGCGTCCTTACCCACCGACGCTTTGCTGATGTTTCCTTTTCCTCCTCACAGTGACGTCGTCCCCGACTCTTACAAGTCCACCACCCAGTCCGCCACCGACAAGGTTTCTCGCGAGAAGGACACCCACACCGGTACCACTACCACCGACACCACCGACGAGTCTCTGCTTGACAAGGCCAAGCACCTGGTCGGTGCGGACAAGAAGTAGAACCTCCCTGGTCACACCGACCAGCACCACGAGCACAAAGACCAACACGGCTTCTTCTCTCACCATCACCACCACCATGACGATAAGACCCCTGCTTCCGCCGACGACAAGCACGACAAGCACGACAAGCCTCTCGATAAGCCTGCTGACAAGCCCGCCGACGCTGCTGATGCCAAGAAGTGATTGTTGTCTTTCTCCTTGTCGTCTTCTCCCCTGATGATGGTTCTTTTGGGTTGTGTTGCTGATGGTCTGTTTTAATCGGTGGGGTTTCGGAGACGATCCTCTTCACTCTCCTACGGGACTGACAGGAGTTTGCCTTTTTCCTTTTGTTGATGGTTGCTTTACCTGATTAGCTTCCTATGATACCATGAATGCAATGACAACAGTTGTTACCAATCGCCTTGCTCTTCTTGTGCCATGTGTCATGATATTGTCAGAGTGACCCCATGAGCATACAGCACAAGTGCAGTCGCCATACTGGTGAAATCATATTGCTTTTCGTGTACGAACCCATATGCAGACGAGCAGAGATCTATCATAGCTATACATCCATTCACCTCATCATTCATGCAAATTCCTCACCTTCCCTTGAACATAGGCTTCCTCTTCTCACCAAACGCAGTCAAAGCCTCGGTGCGATCCGCGGTCGGCAACACGATCTCGTAGGCCTTGTTCTCGCTCTGCTCGCCCGCCTGCCAGCCATTGACGGCTTGCAACGCCGCTCTGATCGCAACAGGTCCGCCTTCGCAGATATCGTTGGCCAGAGCAATGGCTTGGCCCATCACTTTCCCACGCGCCACGCCGGGAGCCGTGGCTTCTTCCTCAGTGACTTCGACGAGGCGGTCGGTCAGGCCCATGAAGTAGGCTTCGGGACCGGAGACGCGGCGGCCGGTGAGGATCATATCGCGAGCGCGGGCGGGGCCAACGAGGGCTGGGAGGCGGTAGGTTCCGCCTTGGAGGAGTCAGTTGGTTGTGTTGTGGAATTGAGGGCGGAGAGAACGAGGGGATCTTACCTGCGCCAGGGATGATAGCGAGGCGAGTCTCTGGTAGGGCGACGACAGCGGTCGAGGCCAGGACGCGGAAGTTGGTGCACAAGGCGAGCTCGAGGCCGCCTCCAAAGGCCGAGCTGGCGACGGCGGAGATGGTAGGGATGGGCAGGGTCGAGAGGCGGGTGAAGGTCTTGCGGAGCTTTGTGAGGAAGGCTGCGACTCTGTGGTATATTGATCAGCATTGTTCCAAGTTGCCAGAGGCATACATTCGTCTTACTCGTCCGGAGACATGCCCAGGCGCTCCTTCAGGTCGGCGCCGGCACAGAAGGCATTGTCACACTCGCTCGCGATAATCAGGGCTCGTGTGCTGCCCTCGCCGTTCTCCTTGTGCAGGCCCTCGACAACACCGTTCAGCTCGCTGAGCAGCTGTTGCGAAATAGCATTGCGGGCCTTGGGACGGTCAAGCGACAAGACGGTGATGGTGCCCGCGTGTGGAGCCGGGATGCTCGAGATCTTGAGTGCAGCACCTAGGGACGAGGCGTAGCAGCGCTGGTGCTGGACGGCGGACTTTAGCCATTGCCTGTTGGCGGCGACGACGCTGCGGCGGGAGAAGTGGCCGAACATGGTTGCTGCATGGTGGGCGCGAGCAATAGAGAGAGAGAGGGAGAGAGGGAGAGAGGCTCGCTCGGACAAGGCGAGGTGGGTGTCGGCGAATCAATGCATTGCTTGGACCTCGGCCTCGGGCACGCTTCGTTACACTGTAGCACGTGCGCTAATGGAACGGAACGGAACGGAACGGAACGGAACGATACGATAAGATACGATACGATACATAAGCACCTGGCGCGTGTCTTGCACCCTGCCCGCCCTTCCTGATGATCACTTCGCCCTGCCCGGCCACATGACTTCTCTCACTGGCCAACAGTCGTATTAAGGTGCCGATTGTAGTCTCGTCTCGTCCTGTCGCTGCACCTACAACACAATCTCCTCGCCTCATCTCGTCCCTATTAACTCTATCACCTTCCCTATTCGTCGTGGCACCGCAGACGGCGCCCTGCATTAGCCCACCGGGCCCTGAACCACCGCAGTCCACTCCAACCCTATCAATCCAACAATCCACTTCGCAAACACTCAATTATTCATTCCCTACTAAGCGACAATGGCCTGGGTGGCAAGAATAAAAGACGCGCCGCTCCCCCAGCAATCGTCCGTCCTGGACTCTGTAGCAGACACCATGCCTTCCTTCCGTTCCTTGTCCAAGTACGCCGTCTCGGCCTTTGGAGCCTCCCAGTCTGTTCTTGCGGGCAGCGCCAGCATGAACATGAACATGAACATGAATTCCCTTGATGCTTTTTCTTCTTCTTGTCCTACTCCTGAGTTGTCTTGTCACAATACCACCGCCCAAGCCAACCTTTGCTGCTTCAATTCTCCTGGTGGCGCTCTGCTGCAGACGCAGTTCTGGGATACTTCGCCTCCTACTGGACCTGATGATTCTTGGACTATGCATGGTCTATGGCCCGACAACTGCAACGGCACGTACGAAGCCAACTGTGATCCCAAACGCGCCTACAGCAACATCACCGATATCCTCAAGGCCGCCGGCGCCGACGAGACCCTGAGCGTGATGCAGAAGTACTGGAAAGACTACAAGGGCGACGACGAGTCCTTCTGGGAGCACGAATGGAGCAAACACGGCACCTGCATCTCCACCCTCGACCCGGTTTGCTACCCCGACTACCAGCCCACCGAAGAAGTCCCCATCTTCTTCAACCGCACCGTCTCCCTCTTCCAGTCTTTGCCCTCCTACAACTTCCTCTCCGACGCAGGCATCGTTCCTTCAACCAGCAAGACTTACACCTCTGCTGAAATCCAAGCCGCGCTCAGCAAGAACCACGATGGCATGGAAGTCTACCTCGGCTGCAAGAGCGGTGCTCTCAATGAGATCTGGTACTTCTTCAACGTCCGCGGCACGTTGCAAGACGGCACTTTCGAACCTTCTGCTCCGCTCGCGAATTCCAAGTGTCCGGCGACAGGCGTCAAGTACCTCCCCAAACGCGCCAGCAGCCCATCGCCCACTGGCACCGCCACGCACACGACCACTGGCGCGGCCCCGACTTCCACTAGTGGTCCTTTCAGCGGCAAGGGATTCTTGAACGTGCGTGTTTCCGGCGCAAGCAAGGGCTGCTTGATCTCCAGTGGAAAGTGGTACGTCTCCGGTACTTGCGCGACATACACGGCCGAGGCAGTCAGTGGCAACGCTCCGCGTGCAGCGGACGAGTCTTCCAGCTTCACACTGAGGTCGTCCAAGGGCGACTGCGGTGTTTTGGATGGCGCGTTTGCCTGTGGCTCTGGTGTTGAGAAGGGCGAATTCAGTGCGGACGGCGGAAAGTTGCTGTATTCTGGCAGTGCCAACTTCACCGCTGATGGCGTGCCGGCTGGCACTAAGCAGGTTTCTGTGTATGCTGATGATAGCCACACGGTCGTTTTGGATGTGCAGTGGCAGGGAGCTTGATGGGGTTCTTATCATTGGGCGCATTACACATTTGGATAGACGCATTAGCATAGATAGATAGCATGAGGCGGGGCAAATGCATTGACTTTAGAGCCGACCTGGTGGCACCATTGTACGTGCATAGGTGGGAGAGTAAGTAAACTTCTAATACACAAATTAAATTGCAATTGAAAATATCTGCGCTGTATGGTCTAATGTATGAGCTTGTGCTTCGATGCAAGCCCAACTGTGCAAGAAAAAGAACAATACTGTACAAATATCTTACAGCCTTCCACTCTTCTATCCACAACATCCACAACAACAACAACAACACCCTCACCTACTACCCACGAGCTCCCTCTTTCCCATCATGACCATCACCTCCAAACTCCTCATCATCCAACTCATCAACATCATCCTCCGCAAAGTCCCTCAACCGCATCAACTGCGCATCAATCGCCTCGTAATCCCTCGTCAACTCCGCCTTCGCCTCCTCGAAACCCGCCACCCTCAACTTCCCATCCTCCAACTCCCTCCTCAGCACCTTCGCCTCGTCCAGCAAAACCACCTGGCCCTGCTCGAGGTTGCTCTCCAGCCATTGCGCAACACCCGCTGCCACGCGGCCCTTGTCGAGCATGGCGCGCAGGTCCTGCGCGTTGCGAAGCGCGAGCTCGCGCGCGACTTTGCGGCGGGCGACTTGGGCTTTGGTGGTGAGGGCGGCCGCGGCTTCTTCTGTTATTGAGGCTTGCTTCTGCTGGAGTTGGGCTTCGAACTTCTCGGCGCTGCGTTGCAGTTTGATGAGGGTTTTGTAGCGTTTGCGGTGGGTGGGGATTTGGCAGAGGTAGTCTGCGACGGTGGTTTGGAGGATTTGCTTGGAAAGAGGAGGTTGGTTCGGGGGTTTGGAGTCGGAGTTGGAGTTGTTGGTGGAGTAGTGGCGGCGAGGAGGGAAGGTGTGGTAGATTGACATTTTGCGGATTTGTTGGGTCATGGAGTCTCCCATGCCCCAAGGGCGTTTGCCGGTGCTCAGAGCGTTGGCAGAACGCTCTTCGCGTGTGGCGCTTTTGGCAGGATGTGTATCCGATGGGGCTTCTGTTTGCGGTGCTGGTTCAGGTTGCGGTGACCCAGCATGATCAGCGGATTGGCCAGCTGGGGGAGCTGGTGTCTGCGACGTCGACTCAGGCTGCGATGAGACGGCAGGCTCAGAAGCGTTATGATAAGCACCTGCCACAGCATTGAGGGCTTCTGCCAGCGCTGGATTATCTGCTGCGCTCTGAGAAGGTAACCCCGAAGAAGAGTACGCGGCTTCGTTCTCCTCGAGCACCTGTCGAAGGGACTCTTCATCAAGCATAGGCGACGAAGGGCCGAGGTCTTCAATGTTCTTGGGCGCTGGTGCAGGCGCTGTCTCGAGTTCCTCGTCAGGATCAGCCGAGAAACGCTCGTACAAGTCGGCCATGTCTTTTGTGGCGATGTCATTCGATGCATTCTCGCCAGGCTGGAGCCGATCTGACTCTTGCCCGGTAGTGTCTGTGATCCTGTTCACTGCGTTCGGAACAGAATCGATTTTACTCGGTGCTTCCTTGTCAGGCTTGACATGATCTGCCACAAACTCTTGTTTTGTGGTCCCTACCCCGTTGTCCGGTATGTTCTCCGTAGACTTGACCTCCTTCGCCGGCTGCAAATCACTTGATATCGGTTCCGCAGGTTTGAGTTCCACCGGCTTGATCTCATCGCCAAGCTGTCTATATCCCCTCATGCCATAAGACAAAGCACCCGTATCTGACGCGGCCGCGGCAGCGAATGGAGAGAACGAAGTCTCTGTGACTTCAGCTACAACAATCATATGGTCACCGACCTGGATGCACTTTTCCGGAATGACCCTCGCCACGAAATTTGCATGTATCGCCTCGCGTGATCTGATGTGAGGAACCTTTGCGGGATCTTGTGTCTTACGGTAAAAGGCCATGCTCACGCCGCTCTGGTGCAATCGTTCGAAAGGCTGGTGTGGCTGCTCGTAAGGTAGCGTGAAGGCATGTGCCACGGCGGCGCCTTCCGGCGAAGCTCTGAGAAGGTGTGCTCGCAGATATCCCGATCCAGATATGGCATCCCAGGAGCGCGATGGTACGCGTAAGTTGAATGAAACCACGGGTATTGGTTGGAGCGTGACTGTGCAGAAGGAGGACACTGTAACACCGCGAGCTTGCGTAAGTCTTGGTTGCCCAGACCGGATTCGGGGCGCGTATGAAGTCACGAGCGCTACGGGCTGTGTGATATACCGAAGTGCCGAACGCATTTTGTCGCTGAGCTGTTGGTTTGGTTGCTTTGTTGCCTGCTCTGCCGCTTCACTTGCCTCTGGAGCAGTAGCCTCGTCGACTGCCGAAAGCTGGTGTTCTTTGCCGCTCGTCGAAGATGAAGAAACCTTTCCAGCTCGATCTGCTGCTCCGCTCTTAACGGGAACTTGTTGTGGTGATGATGTTGGTTGCTTTGCCGAGATTGCAGGAGCTCCTTCCCTGGATGACTGCACGAAAGCGTCAAAGTCCCCCATATCCTTTGTCAAGCCCATCTGCATTATCTCAACGGTTCCAGCAGATTTGCCAGACCTGTCCCGGATCCTATTGGCCAGCTGCTGTTGCATCGCTTCGACGGCGGATTTTATCGTCTCTGCACTGCCCTGTAGTCTAGCCACTCCCTGTATCTCACCATCCGCTTCGCCTACCGACACGGGGGCGGACGACTTACAGCCAGACTCTGTAGCGGTCTCGACCAACATGCGTCTGAAACCCCGGCCAGTTGATTTATCATAGAGAATCTTCAGCCATGCAAAGTGGCTCCATTCAATATGCGGCGCCTTCGATCTAGGCAGGTCAGGTTGTTCAGTGCTCTCAGAAGCTTGGTCTTTGCCAATCGCAGGAGTTCCTGTAAGAACTGCCTGTCTCACTGCCGCGAACCGCGACCTTTCGTCCGCAGGACCCATGTAAACGATCTCAGTTTTCAGAACAGGCTTGCCCTCCTCTTTGTGACTCTCATCGATCACCTGCTGAAGGTCGCTGATAGTATTACTCAGTGCTTCCTTGGTACCAAACAATGTCATATATCCCTGTCCTTTGGTGATGTGGTTTACTCGACCAACAAAACTCCCATACTTCGTTCTGATAGCATCTTTCTTGGCAATGTTTCTTTGGGAGTCGATCGTCTTCGCAATTCTGAGCCATATGAGTTGCCTGCTCGATTGCCCTTCGTCTGGCGTATCAAGCTTCTTGACATTCGATGCTGGTGGCTGCTCTCCGGATTCGGCGACCTTTGCGATCGATACCGGAGACGTCTGCTGCTCGGCCTCTGCAGCCTTCACGGTCGATTCCGAGGGCGTTTGCCGTTCGGCTTCTGCAGTATTTTGGGACAACTCCACCGGACATTCCTCTCCTACGTCCTCTATCAAGCCCATCTTCAAAACCTCGAATTTGGCAGAAGATTTGCTTGTCGCTTTTCGCTTTTCGTCTACGAGCAGCTGTATTTTTGTCATGGCGAGTTTCACAGATGCCGAGTGTCCCGCTATCTTCACGAAACGCTTGCCACTAGCGTTTTGACGCACCGTGATGTGAGTTTCGGTGTCATACTTGATCCGTTTTCTCTTGGAATCGTCGAGAGATGTGCCCTCAGGCATCTGGATCCAAGCGACGTGTGTGGCGCGGGCAAGAGACAAAGCCACGTTGATCGAACGGGCAAGCTCCTCAACGCCTGGGTTACTTCGACCTGTGCGTTCGTTGTCGTCATCAATACTTTTCTGCAAGAGTGCTCTGGCCTTTTCCCGGAAGACTTTGTTCCCGACGAACTTCAGGTATTGTTTCGATTCATTCGTTTCTAGGCGCAAGATTGCTCTGACACCTGACTCCTGTTGTATTTGCGCAAGCGTACTTTCGTTGGAGGCTTCGAGTTCTTGTCGTATGTGTTCCGGGACAGCGGATCTTGCGAATGGATCAATCAACACTTTATTGTTACGTGCTGATTTATCTTCAGGCGAAGTGAGTGCTTGCCCTTGGGAGGATTTCAATGATGCTGTCCTATCAACGTTTTTTTGGACAGCAGGTCTTGTGTCTTGAAACTTGTCCAATACTGTATTTTCGCGCGTTGGTTGTTTCTCAGACGAGAAAGAGAAAGTTGCCAAACTTTTGTGTGCCTTTTCTGATGGTGCTCGTGCCGCAAGCTTGTCGCTGCCGGCTTTCTCTTGACTCCTACGTGCAGACTGTCGCTGTTTCGTATCATTGGTCGTGTGCAGCCAAGTGGCAGCCGAGTGAATCTTGAGGTACTCTTTGTCCTTTTGAAGCTCAGGTACATTCACCTGGAAACCTTCAAGATAGCCTTTCGCCCTGTCAACGTGCTCGACGTTCCCCTTGAGACTTACGCATCGCGTTTTTCCGTCCCGCGATACTTCCAATGGTTCGAATTCGGTCGCAAAGCGCGCGTGTAGTTTCTCAGCACCGCCATTGCGTATGATCTGCTGCCATGCCCCTTCAGGCAAGCAAATATCAATCTCAGTCTTCCCTTGGAGCTGTTTCCGCGTGACGGATTGCCAGACTTCGAGGCTTTCCGAGGGCAAGTCGTTACGCCTGATGATTTCCACCTTCTTCTCCACCGTTTTGCCAATACTGTTCTTAACATGTGTTTGTTCGAGCTCCCAAGCGCGAATGCTTTCCAAGAAAAGATCCACTTCCCGTATTTGTCTCTCGCTGCCCTTCAATCGTGCATATTGAAGTGGCCCGCTATGGTCCAGCATGTCCACGTGCAGTCCAAATTGCGTCGAGAGATATTCGATGGAGCCTTCTTTGCCGATCGGCTGCCAGAAAGATTCAGGTAAGCTGCATTCTTTCTCCACGAGACTCTGCTGCTGTTCGCGAGCGAAATCTTGGCGCAATCGATGCGCAATGGGCTCGACGTCGCCATGTGACACCAGCTTAGCTGCCGTTGATTTGTCTGACGATTGCCCAGCACCATGAGTATACAAGTTCTTCCATACAGCCTTCACATCGGTGTACTCTCCCTCCAGAATTACGGCACATGGCTCATCATCGCCAGCATCTTCTCGAAACCCGGGCGTGGACAGCTTTACTTCGTGGATTCGAGCTCGGTTCGCAACATCTTTCACGCGCAGCACCCGTCGCGGCACTAATAGCTCTACTGTGACATTCTTCTCCGACTTCTCTCGTACAACATGCTCCCAGAGGTCCAGGCTCTCCGTTGGCCGGTCGGCAGTCGATTGTACGGCTTCTTTCCTCAGCTGTTCACTCGTCCAGACGGGTTCGCCGTGGAGTTGCGAGTGCGATGAAACGCCGTGTGTTGTACTCTGTTTCCGCCTCGTGACGAGCGTGGACGTCGTTCCGGCGCATCGTCTGGTCGGGTTGGCGGATCGCAGTGTCCAGTGGTAGAAGGCGGCATAGAAGCGGCGCGTAGCAGCTCCAGAGCGCTGCATTACGGCCTCGAAGCGAGCGTGGTGTGTGGGATTGAAGGATCCAGGAATATGGATCTCAGGCCACGTGCTACAAAGTATTCCTCACGTATTAGACTACATACATCATGCAACTTGAGCCGCATCGCCATCTCGGGGTCCATCTGTCTAACCCTCCGCCAAGCTCGTTCCATCTCCGCAAGTTCACCTCCGCTTGCCATTCATCTAGGCGAAGCGAGCAGCATTGAAGCAACCAAAGGGCATCCTATTAAATCACCACAACACCAAAAAAAGAAAATGCCACCAACAACCACAACCACAACCATGTCCTCCCTCCTCACCACCTCCCTCCGCCCCAGCTGTCCCTCCTGCCGCCTCACCACGCAAATCCGCCATGCCTCGCTGCTGCGCCGCCCCAAGCGGCCCTACACTTTCACGCAAATGATCACGCTCTCGGACGGCAGCACGTACCTGCACCGCACGACCTCTCCCGCGCCCATCTACCGCTCGACCAAAGACACCAAGAACAACCCGCTGTGGAACCCGTCGTCGCAGAAGCTGAAGAACGTGGAAGAGGACGAGGCGGGAAGGCTGAAGAGGTTTAGAGGAAGGTTCGGTAGGGGATGGGATGCGGAAGTTGTTACTGAGGTTGAGAAGGTGAGTTTCTTCTTGTGGGGTTTGATTTTCCGCAGAAATGGAGTACTGACTGGTGTGATTATAGGTGCGAGAGGGCGAAGAGAGACGCAAGCCTGAACAGGGCGCGGACAGTCTGCTGGATCTTATTTCGGGCTATGGACAAGAAGCGCAGAAAAAGGGCGAGGCGGCTGATACTACCGAGCCAAAGAAGAAGAGTGGAAAGGGCAAGGGCGGCGAGAAGTGAGCGCGAGGTGTATACCCAAGGGATGAAACAATGTTGGGGAATTTTGCATATTATGCTGCTTGCAAATGTCGAGGCTACCACGAATTACATGCATACACCAAGAGGTCAATGTGATGTGGGAAAGCATTGGCAAGTCGCAGAGCCTGTACAGTAAGATGGGTGGGAAGGCGCAGTTGAGAAATGCGAGAGGCGCAAAGCAAAAGCTTCCAGTGTACAATACCAATCTCTGTATTTGAGCAGAGCGATTTACTTCTGCGCTATAGTACAGTTACCAATCTGTTCGAGGAGACGCGCCCTATGCGACCTCGGAGATACCTGAACTTTCCAATCTGCCCTTTCCAGAACGCCACGCTAGTTTCCAAACCAAAAGTCATCCACCCTCCTTTCAAGATGGTGTTCAGGGCAAATATGCACCACCAGCGACGACCAGGTTCATGTTAGTGAATCCGACCTTGTACACCGGGCTCTTTTTCGTCGGGAACGCACTGATCTGATCAGGGCTCACAACAACGTCCTTCTTAGTCTTGCCCTTCGCATTGCCAGAAGTACCGGCCACACCGGAGCCGTCAACCTTGTTTCCAGCACCGCCCTCGCCGATGACCTTGCCGCCAGCGTCTTTGTTCGGCGCCACGTCCCAGACTCTGACGGTGCCATCTGCACCGGCAGACACAAGGACAGTAGACTCGACACTCCAGTCAAGTGACCAGATACCGCCACGGCCATGACCACGCATGCGCTTCGTCAGACGGCCAGTTGCGAGATCCCAGAGGAGAATCTCACCGCGGTCGTCGGCCGAAGCCAGCATCTTGCCACTCCTTGCGCAAGCGATGGCAGTACAGTTGCCTGTGTGGCCAGTAAAGAGGCGGACTGCGGTTCCTTGCTGGATGTTCCACATTCTAACTGTGCGGTCAGCGCCTCCCGATGCTGTGAAGACATAGGCGCCGTTTGGGTGCCACGCCACGGCCTCGACATCTGAATCGTGGCCAACAAAGAGTCGCAGAGGTGCAATTTGAGGTGTGCTCCACAGGCGTGCAGTACGGTCCGACGAGCATGAAACGAAGTAGTGGCCGAACGGACCAAAGCGGACATCCCAGACAGGCGAAGAGTGAGATTTGTAGACGACAACATTGGACCAAGTGTCGAGCGACCAGAGACGAATAGTGGTGTCGGCCGAGGACGAGAGCAGGTAGCGAGGCCTCGAATCTGAGTGACTTGATGTTCCATTGGTGTGACCATTTGTCTGCGGCTCAGGAATAGCCACTGAAGGTGCGAACGAAAGTGCATAGACAGGACCCGAGTGGCCGATCAAGCGACGAGATGAGGACGGCTGAAGATCGGCGGGGTCTGTGGGAGAAGTGAGAGGCTTATTGTCGAGTGACCAGACGCGAACATATGACTCGGCTGTGGCGACAGCTGCCAGGGAGTTGTCACCAGAGAACTCGATGCAGTTCACGCTGTCAAAGGTGTTGTGGAATGTAAACATTGTGACGCTGAGTCCAGGTCCCACGCCGCTGCTACGCCCGTCGATGTGGAAGCGGTCGCGATTTTCTCTTATCTTTTGGACCTCCATTGCGACGTCTCTAGCAGTTGAAGGCGGCAAAGGTAGTGTATCGCGCGAAGGCACGTCGTCCATAGGCTCGCGCTTGATCTGGTGCTCAAACTCGTCGACTAGTGAGTTCTGGCCAGGTGCGGGCGGATGCGACGAGTCTTGATCCTGCAGCTCGGCTTTCACATCGTCCATCAAGTCTTGTTCCATGGGCATTGGACCGAGCGACAATTTTGAAAGCACTGAGGGCGCATTGCGGTCGAGGTTTGCAGATCCAGGATGGTGGCCAGGAATACCTTCGTCTTCTGCGGGCACATCCTGCTCGCCGTTCTGCTTGCCCAGCAGTCGCGCCAAACTTCGCTCACTGCCCGCTGCAGCACGGTCAACATTGCGAATGTCAAGGTTGTTGCTCATGATTGCCATGATGGTGAGGCCTCCCTCCTTGTCTTTGGATTCGAGGAATTGCGTGAGTGTCATGAATGCCATATTGCTCATGGTCAGGCGGTATTTGTTGTTGCGGTAGAGTTGCGCCACGGTGTTCTGCTGGACGTGCTCGGGCATGCTCATGGGAGCCAGCGCTCTGACATCGTTCTCGTGCTCTGCTTCAAAGTGCGTTCTGTAGGCGGTGAAGAACTCCTGCGCGTCCCGCATGAAATGCTCGCTGAGCATTTCGATGAAAGAGTACACAAAGAGTGGCCATAGCAGGCGTTTTAGCTCTGGCTTGTAGATGTCCAGGACGTTGTCGATCCATTGTAGGGTTAGTTCGAAGGATGTGTGGTATTTGCGTCCACCCGTGTCCTCGGCGCGGGAGGGTACTGGTCGGCCGTCTGCGTCGACATTGGCGCTCTCTTTCCGGAGCATAGCCTCCGTACGGCTGTATCCTTTTTTGGAAAGATACTCTAGGACCTTGAAGTTGCAAAAGTCAGTAGTGTAAGGCATTGTGGCAAAGAGTGCAGCGAGATTTTGTGGAGTTGAATGAAAAGGATTGGTTGCGATGTTCAGTCAGTCAGCTCCATCAGGACGCACAATCCTACGATTTTCTCGCTCTTCCATGTTCTCCCTGCCGCCTGCATGTTGCACACGGTGGCACATCATCGTGAATGCTTGCTGAGGACTATCCGCATGTTTTGGCTGCGCTTTATGCTTGGGAGTCGGATACATGGCGTGGTGATCGAGCAGTCGTGGGAAGGGGTAGCGAGATAAGTGGCGCTATTTCGTGCTTTTTGGGGGTTTCGGGTCTTCGATGTTGCTTTCATGTGACAGCGCCGTGGGCATGTGACATCACGTGGGGCACAAGAAAACGAACAAAATGGTGGCGAGTGCAAAAGTGAGATGAACTTACAATCTGGTTTAGATTCTGTGACTGCTGGCCGGGAGGACCAGGTGGTGGTGGCGGCGGCCCTTGCCCATGTGGCATATTGCCATTTGGGGGGCCTACGGAGCCGGGACGCGACTGAGCGGACATGCTGGCGAGACCTCAGCGCATGTGACTTGTCGCGACAAAAAAACCCTAGTCGCAAGTGACGGGTTCGGCAGGAAGTGAAAGGCGGGATGGAAAGAGCGATGGAGACGAGATCTATGGGCCAAGTCGCAGTCGCAGCCCACGCGCGCCGCACATGAATGAAAGTGAGGTGAAGTGCTCGCTCGCTAGCGCGGCTTCCCCAGATCGGCCTGCCGCTGCTCGAGCGTCGCATCTTCAAGTAACTTATAGCATCACCTAGATCGCCCTACCCGCACTCAACTACACCATCTTCCCCGACTCTTCGACCTCATGGCCACTCAGACTCTCTCCTCAGCGGATCGCATCCGAGAGCTCACTGAGGTCAACAGCGATGTCGCGTCCATGCTCTCTGCCGCAGGTCAAGCCATCAACGCCCTCACGAACCGCCCACTGAGTGCGACAAACGATGACGACAATGACACGAACATGGAAGACAACAACGGACCGGCAACACTGCAAGCACGCAAACAGGCGTTCCAGCAGAACTCGTCAGCTTTCTACAACAACCTGCAAGCTATTGTCGCAAAGCTACGAAGACAGGCCTACGCGCTCGAAGAGGCGGGCATCATCACCCCAGAGGCGGCCACTCTCTCCACCATATCTGTGCAGACGCCGAAGCCGCCCGCCAATCAGCCAGGCAGGCCACCACAACAAGCTGAGCAACAGCCCGAACGTATCACCAACGGTGGAATGGGTAATCAAGACATCGGGTGGCTGAACTCTCGAGGCAATGGTGTTGGAGCCGACAAGGAGAAAGAGCTTGTGGAAGATGCGAAGAAGCTTCTTGTTGATGTCTTGGCGGAAGGTCGCGGTGGATGAGTGACTGGGAATACTCACATTCCTTCATCATCGCCGTGTCAAAGCCAGCCGGTCCAAAGTTCCACGCACATTACGCCACTAACAGTGGACAGCATGCGTCATGCGAAACAGCCTTTTGTCCCGCTGGATCGCCAGCTACCTTGACGTAGACTTCACTGCGTTGGATCTCCAGGTGCAATGCTGGTCAACATGTCTTCGACCTACGCATGTCCAGGTCACTTCTGCAACAATCGACGTGCTTTAACAAAGAATGATAATAAAATCATCATGGCTAGCCGAATGATGGAGTCTGAGGCGTCTTCAGATTTGCCGACGTTCACGAAGAGCGACTTTTCCTGCCACGACAAGATGGGATGGAACTGGAAAAGTATTTGGGTGGAATACTTGGCCTTTCTCCTTGCCGGCTGATGACCTACTTGTTATCACCCTTTGGGCAAGCTCGCCCACCGGAGATTCACGGCTTCAATTCCGGACCCTGGACCACTCGAATTTCACAAGATTGAATCAACGTTGTCGGCTAAGCTTTAACACAAAATTCCGAGATATACCATCCCTCTCACGATGTGCTGCATGGACCATCCTAATGTGAGATTGGAAAGAAGTGTAATCACCATGGTTGCTTCACATCCGCTGGGCAATGACCACCTACATTTCTTCGGTGAACGTGTCCTATCCGCTGGATTTCTGTCAAAACTCAACCCATGCTGTCAGCGCAACATTGGTTTTAGCTTCATAGTCAATATGGCCGTTCTCCTCCCATCAATAACGACGAGTTATCACGTTACCGTAAGCCTGGTCTAACGGTTATGATTTCTGTCTAACAATTAGTTGCAACATTAGCTCTATTGGCAGCACAGACGGTTCCCGGTTCGATTCCGGGGGTTTGTAACAGATGTTTCTTTTTATCTGGATGCGACAATCACCTCTTAGATGACTTGCTCTTGATACACTGAGCCGTGTTCATGTGTTCCTTTCTCACGAGTTTGTAAATCCACCTCAACTCACGCGAAATTCGGCCTTAATGCGCATCGTCCTTACTCAAGCGTTGTTGGGTTGCCTCGTAAATGGCAGGTACCCCAGTGCGCTTGAACGGCACGCCACTGACAACCATTTCCGCGATTCCTCGGGCAGACAGAAATATTCTGTCCATCCCTCCGCCATTGAAGCCAGCCACTACATAATGTCCATCCATACCTGGGAGTTCGCCGACAAGTGGGACCTCATCTGCGGTAAACGCCATGATGCCAGTCCAGAGATGATCGACCACCGCGCTGCTCTTCTCCCAGCCTCTGAAGTACCGCTGCATGTATCCATCGAAGTGTGAGCGTACTTCGGGGATCAGTCTCGAATCGTCCCAATTGTTGTACCACAGGCCACGGTCTTGCGCGAATGTCCATTTCCCGCCACCTAGAACTATACCGCCATCTGGTCGAGGGTTCAAATAGTCGACTCTTCCTCCGGGAGCATACTTGATGTTGTATGTGGTTGACAGATGAGGAGCGATTGGACCGGACATCGGCTTGATGTGGCAAGCTGTACCTCTGTCTGTATCAGGCAATGCCAGATGGTCAGCACTAATCTTCACATCAATCTGAGAGCGGAAACGGAGTGGCTACCTACACGGCACGATCTTGTTGGTCAGAGCAGGACAGATGCCGCTGGTCCAAGCGTTGGTAGCAAAGACGACCTTCCAAGCCTTCAATGTGCCTCTGAACGTTCGCAACAGAGAATTACCAGAATCATCTCGATCGACGCGTGTCACAGGTGTGTTGGTTTGTAGGTTTACAGCATTCCGCTCTACGAGCTTGGCGGCCAGTTGCGACACGAATTTGTACGGCCAGAATGAGCACGCAGGAACGTTGAATGCAGCTCGGGCACCTTTGAAAGAGGTGACCTAGCCATCCTCAGCGTCAAAGCAAATTGGTCTTCGTTCCTCGGTGCTTACCTGTTCGACCAGCTTCTCTTCGACCAAAGCCACATCATTGGTCCATTGCCGACCAGCCGCTTGACTGACCCGCACATACTGACGAGCTGCTTCAGCTTCGCCATCGTTGCAGAAGACGTCATAGCTACGGCGCAGCTCAAACTCGCAGTCGATGCCTTCTTCCTCGACGACTTTTTTCAAGGCATAGACGTGCGCGCGAGAGAAATTCAACACTTCTGTGGCTACTTCTTCTCCGAAGCGCCGTGTGAAGGATTGCATGGTTGTCGCTTGTACCTTGCTGTGGCCCTGTCTGTCGAGTTAGGATAAAGATATTTTTGTTGTATTTGGTGGTCAAATCGACCTACGCCGTTTCGTCCAGTTGCTCCAGAACACAATTGTCTCGCTTCGAGAATGACAACAGATGGTGGTTTGTCGCCTGCTAGTTTTGAAATGTGGTATGCTGTCGCGATGCCAGTCATACCGGCGCCAATGATGGCGATGTCGCATTCTGTAGGCAGCTCTTCGGTCGTGCGGTACTCGTCAAGCGCGTGGAGCTCGGTTCGCCAATACGGGACGGTGGCATTTGCGACGGGCAGTATTTGTTCTTGCAGCTTGCGGCCGCTGCTCACGTCCATAGCAATGTTTCGCATGTTGTGGACGGCAGTTTCTGGCTGATGGTGTTGGATGAATCGAAATGCTCTCAACATAGATGCACATATGTATATATACACGAACGTACAGCTATGTTGTGATCAAGCAAATGCAAGCTTTTGTGGGCTGAGCTGTTGTCGATCCTGGTCGCGAAAGCGAACTCCGTGGTCAACTCCTGCAGCCAACCACGTCACCGCGAGATCATCCTCCTGCTCTCGTTGGAAATGGCTAAATGCCTATCGCGACGTATATTTTCCATGATAGGAAGCTGGCCTCGTTCCGGAATTTGCAGTCGCTCTGCTCGATGTTTTTAAGCGTTCGCCTTTCATGAACCATGCACGATATGCCTGACTCTTCGATGCTGCTACAACACCTCCTTCGAAGCATGAAAACTTTGTCTTCAAGGCTTGTATGTACGCAGAATACAGTATGGCAATGCGTGCGCTTATGTTCCCAAGGATAAAGCGCACGCAGACACTTTAGTTTTCGAGAGTGTGATGAACTGAGGTCACAGAAACATTCCCTTGCACGAACACTAGATACTGTGCTCTTTGTTTCACAGCATGCCTTATACAGCTTCTTTATATTCGAAACAAGGTAGCCACTTTTCCAATGCTCTCGCAAACAATTCTGTCGCTTCTTGGGCGTCTCGACTCCCAGCAATTAGATCGCTGCAGTGTCTGCCCTCAGGCAGCAGAAGGCCGAATACCTCGCTTTCTGTCATCACTTTATTGCACTGTGGCACCTTATGGGTCAACTTCCTGTCGCGTGGCGCATCAGGTATCAGACCGTTACTAGGCGCAACGCTCGCCTCGTGCCAGGGATCTCGCTGGCCAGTGATGAACATCACATTGCTGACATTCCTGTCCCATCCAGCATACAGTGATGGAGCCCGCGAATTCAAATCCGATTCGTTTGAAGGTGGATTCAACCAGGGATATTGGCGCGCACACGTGTCCGCCCAGGTGTTCTCTTCTGTCAGTACGGTAGGTACGATATTGTATGAATCTTGCGCAGCAGTCGTGCGGAGCTGAAAGTACTCGGTGCAGGTCTGGTAACCCCATGCTTGATGATCGAATTGCGAGAGACCTGAGCCGCCACTAGTTCCAGTAAAGTGGCGGTTGTGCGCTTCGATCGCGTCTGGGATCGTTTCCATCGCTGCGCTAGATTGAGAAGTCGAGCCAAAGTCCGCGGACCTGACTGATGCACAAGCGACTGCCATCCTTCCATTGGCATCCATGCCACGCCACTGCCAATCTGCTGCGATCAATTCTAAGAAGTGGCTTGCGACGAGAACATCGGGGGCAGCGAGCGCATACAGAAGCCTTTCCTTGCGTGTTGTTGTATTCGCAGGCCAGCGGCGAGTGATGGCCCATCTCAGTCTCGATCTTGCGGTGTAGCTTTCATTCCGCATCACGTCATCAGCATACCGCACTGCTTGCCGGATAATGTCGCCGCACTCTACAGGCAGGTCGTGTGAAATATGCAGGTAGTATTCTGGCAAGCTCAGCCTGACCTCAACCGCCGCACTGCTGCTGTAGCTCGCGAAGAAAACGTCGGGATTGCGATGTCGTATCATCGCAGCTCGCTGCCCGGGGTACGAACCTCCAATCAATATCCACGGCGTTGCGTTCGGTTTCAAGTCTGTGTCTGTTCTTTCGAGATGTGACGTGAAGAAGACGGCGTCTTCGAGTGCTTGCTCGGTTTTCAGGAGCTGGTATGCAGCTTTTTTTTCTGCATTCGTGCTGTCAATTTACAGTGGAAACGGGGAGCTTTGGCCATAGAACCCATGTTCCCATACGATGGCGAGACCATGGAAAGCTTGCGTGAGGTTCATTAAAGGGTGAGACTTTTGGGACAATGAGACAAGGTTACCGTCGGAGACACCACGTTCGCCAGCATCGTAGAAGAACACCGGACCACCTGTCCGGTAGAAAGTGTCATTCGTCCAGAAGTGATTCGCATACGTCCGGTTGTCTGCTGGGTTGAAACGATCAATCGGTATCTCGATTGTTGCAGCCTCGAAAGGTATCTCTTGTGTTTGTTCGCGTAACGTAGCCTGATATTGAGCATAGTCGTTGGTCAAGACGAAAAATTGGCATATGAGTACAGCATGTAAGCATATTGATGAATACATAGCGTGGTCTCTCTCCGAAAGTGGTCGAGAGCGTAAGCGTTTGCTTTTGTGCAACACCGCTTGCTCGCTTTCGCGTTGCGGAGATCGGCATTCAAATGTTGTCACGTGCGGCTACATACATGTAGGAGGATCGCCTAGCTTTAGATGCAGGAGCCAGCCTCCTTCTTGTGATGGCCGCGCTACAGTACTGGAATCATTGTCTAGCGCTCGTTGTCGCTGAAGCTAGTGTTGTGGTTCAACGTATGTTCCACATGGAGTCTGCTTGGGAGTACACTGTATAATCGATTCTATATCTTCTACGATCTGGAAACGGGGTCAATGGAAGACCATACGAGTCTTCGAGAGCGAAGACGTCAGAATGATCGGAGAGACTATTTCTATCGAATATATATATCAAGCAGTCAACTCGTCGTACTGGTCGGCAGCTTCCACTTTCCATCTCGTTTTAGCTTTGGCAACACCATAATTATGCCTGTGAGCAGCATAGCCGCACAAACAGCCGTATAGAAAATCCACATTCGCCGGAAAGCGCCAGAGTACACGCTCAGCTCCTCCGTAGTCCGGTCCGCGGCGTCCAAAGAGCTTCCGATTCTCGATTCGAGCAAGACGGTTCCGACAACAATACTCACACTGGAGAAGAGATTTCTGGCGAAGCCTTGCGCAGAGATTGCGGGTGTCAGGTTCGCGGGGCTGACGAAGGATTGCAGTGCGAGTAGTGGTGTTTGGAAGACTTGACCGACTCCAACACCGAGGACGATCTGGAGGCAGATGATTTTTGCCCACTGCGTGCGGGTGCCGAAAGTAGTGAAGAGAGAGACCCCGATCAACATCATGGCACTGCCGGTTATCATGAACAAGGAGAACCTTCCGTTATTCCTGACCATCATGCCGGTCAAGAAAGTCGCGAAAGACAACGGAACGACCAATGCGAGAAGCGCGAGACCAGCTTTGAGCGGCGGGAACTGCAAGACGATCTGATAGTACAGAGGCAGGAAGAAATCACAGGCGATGAAGATGAAGCTGTGCAGACATGTAATTATCATGGCTGCTGCTGGTCCGAGGGAGCAGAAGATGTGCATTGGGATCAGAGGCTCTTTCGCAAACTTGGACTCGTACCAGATGAAGATGCCGAACGCTGCAACTCCAAGAACAAGAGGTGCTATCGCTTTCGCGGATGCCCAGTCACTCTCTGTGCCAGCGCCAGTTTGGAGGCCGAAGAGGAATGCCACGGTTCCGCCGATGATGAGTACGACACCAGTCCAGTCCAGTGCGCGAAGACTCTCTAATAGAAGAGCCGTGGGGACATCAGCTTCGAGTGTAAAGACCAGCACTGCAAGGGATGCAGCGTTGATCGGCAGATTGATCCAGACTATTGGTTATTGTCAGCTCGTACGCTTCAAAAGAAACTTGCCACAAAGGGAGGGACTCACAACACCATCTCCACCCAATCGTCTGCGTAAAGACGCCTCCCAAGACCGGCCCTAGCCCACTCGCCACCGCAAATACCAAGCCCGTCAGGCCGTAGTACTTCGCCCGATCTTGCATTGCGAACATCCTGCCGATCAAGATTGTGATCAAAACTTGTATGCCTCCGGTGGCAAGGCCCTGAATAGTGCGGCCGCCAATGAGAATTTCGGGAGAGTTGGATAGAGCGGCGACAAGACTCCCAACGAAGAACATGACGTTGGCTGCGACCAATGTCCACTTGACGCCGAAAAGGTCTGACAGCTTGGCCCAGATGGGAGACGACGTGGTACTCGCAAGTGTGAAGGAGCTGCCTATCCACGCATATTCGGAGGCGTTAGCGGCCAGAGCTCGTGTTACGGTCGGTAAGGCGGTAGAGATAATGGTAACGTCCAAGGCTGCGATAAATTGCGACAAGCACAACGAGGCCATGATCGCCCTCCTTCTCCAAGTCGATGCTGCGGCTTTGGCAATGGGTTGTGCCTCGCTATCGATAGCAACGTCTTGTTCTTCTTTGGTCACGACAGTATCTCCGGACTTCTCGTTAGTGCTCATGGGAGCAGCGTTCTGTGTTTCCGCCATGATCGTCGCCTGGAGTCGTGAGGAGGCGGTCTGTGGGATGGGGAGAAAAGATATGGGGTGAGAAACATAGTGGATAATGCCCATGGGGTTCGCTTATCGTTCCTGCTTAGCGTCCACGATGCGGTCGTTCCGTCCACCTGGCCCGGATGCTTGTACAAACACATTGAGGTTCTGTCCACCGGAGCTTCGGGTCGTGTGGGCAGCTGTGTGGGCTGCTGCGTTCGCCATCACTTCCATCTCTCGTTTGTCTATCGTAGCGACAGTTTATACGTCTCGAAACAGGGCAAAGTAGGGATTGCTGCACTTATACATGGGCATAACAAGAAAAATCACTACCCTACCCTGTTGATGCCTCCGAACCTAGAATCTCCACCACCTCCGCCAGCAGTGGTGGTGGCGTCGGAAGCCACGAGAATCGCAGAACTTTGATTAAGCGGCCTCAATACATGTATTCACTTTTACATACATATACATATACATGTACACACACACATGCAAATTTGTACTGAGATATGCCACACGAAGTCATAATCGATATTGTACTAGCTCTAGTGTTGCTACTATCGGAAGAGTAGAACCGAAGGATCGGTGACCTGTCATGTAACCCTGAAGCCCTATCCCTCACGAGACACCAGGTGGCAGCGAAATGGGCTCAAGACAGAGAAGCATTGGATATTGAAACACGTTGGGAGTTTGACTGTAACTCGTGTGTATGGATGCAACTCACAACCCAAGGTCAGTTGCCCGTGTGAGCAGACAGGCGGCAGCAGCGGTGTGGAAGTGTCACGAGCGAAATAAGTGCCCATGACCAAAAAAAGTAAACCACAAAGTCACAGCAATCATCTTGCGTAAATGTAACAGTAGCTACAATAGCAAAACATATCATCAAATCCTTCTTATCTATCTGTACAAAAATGCAGTGTGCTCCTCGGGGTATATGTACACTGTCGCTGTGCAAAACGCCGTTTATTCCAGACACACGGGTGTCGTCCTTGGTCCCTCGTGGTAATCGTCCCTCTACTCGCCTGCCTATCTATCCCTCAGTGCGCTCGAGGTCCACGTGATCGATGGCTTGGGCTTCATCTGTCACTCCTCAGTTTCGTGAGTGTATCTTCTCCTCCAGATGCCTTTTCACTAGGCAGCCTGGCCAATGTGTTTAGAGATGTGGTCTCCAGCGCATTCCCCATTAATTGCTGGTTGGATGATTCCTGTCAGCATCGTACTTGCTCAGTCCCAGGGTGCAATCTCAGATTTGAGTTCTTTGTGAGCAGGCCCCCGGTCAGGGTAAGCTGGTGTCGAAAACGCATCATCGAATTCGACCAAGTCCTCGGTTGCCGCTGACGTTTGTCTGGCAGATCTGCGTCGCTTTTTGCCACCTTGTGCTCGCCCGCCATACTCAGATGATTCTCCGCTTGTCAATACGTCAACCATATTTGCTGTGTTCGATGGCAGAGTTTCCAATTTGTTTTCTTCGCCAGTCGCTGCATCTATTGGTCGCGATAACACCGGTTTTGCTGCCGAGCCTGTGTGTAAGTCTCGTTGGTCGAATGGTTCATCGCTTGACAGCGCATCAGACGGACTTGTGGCCACTTTGTGTTCTTCGTAACCTGGCCGCCTTACAGTAGGAACTAGCGTGTCCCATTCAACAAAGTCGCTTGTCGGGATTATCGTCCCGGGAGTCTCAAGTTGTGGCACCACAAAGGAACGTCCGTCTCTGGTCGGCAAGGGCTTCAGCTTAGTCCATTTTTTCAGCCTGAACTTCGCCTGACCCGCCATGTAATTGGACTTGTTCATCCATGCACTCTCCTCCCTGGCCTTGCGCGCCGCGATGACTAGATCGTGGACGGAAGCTCGCATGTAAGTGGCGAGCTGCTCGGCTTTTTCTCGAACCTCGACGCCCTCGACTTTTTCGACAATGCTCAAGATGTACTCGAGCCTTGCGTCGGGTATCCATTTGCGGGCATTGAGATGCCTTAGGATGCCAGCTGTAACCATGGCGCGTGACATGAGAGGTTGTATAGGCGCGCCGCGATCCTGTAGCCAACGGTACAAGGCCCAGACGCTGCGGTAAGCCTGGGACGGCCGGAGTGACTCCATGTGCGCACATTTATGCGCGAGCATATGGACGACCTCGATGTGCCCGTCTGTGACGGCGAGCTTCAACCTCTCTCTCCACTCCATTGGTACTGTACTCGGTTTCCTGTTGAGCATCTCGAAAATGTCGAAGTATTTGACGTTGCGGTCTTCCAGCAGAGCAACTGGAAGCTCGGGCACGTCGGTTAACGCGATCGATGGTGACTCGCAGAATACTTTGTAAGCTAGGTAATTCTCCCCCTTGGCCATCGAGTGCTCAATGATTGAAACGTAGACATTTGTCGGAATGGCGAGCTCTTCGTCCTTGAGCATTTTGAAAAAGATACTGTAAATCGTCTTTGGATCATGTCGTACTTTGCAGATGTCGAAGACGAGATCGACGATGTGGAGGTATGAGAGGCCCTTTCGCTTGAACGCCTTGACAAGAGTCTGCCAAGCATTACGACTTTCAGCTCTGATGAACAGGACTTCGAACTCGACTCCTACCGCCGCCAGATCTTCACTGGAAGGGCGGCGATAGCCATACGGCATGGGCTTGTATCCATGCAAGCTATAAGCGGCATTGCCCCGCTTCAAGCGCGAACGCGACGTATTGTCAGGCCCAGCATTCGGAAGCCAGATCCGCAGCAAGAACCTTACGATATCGGAATCGTCAACGTGCCTCGGTGCGAGACGTTCAACAACTTGACTGAAAGGAATGTGCTTGGAGATTTCAGCGTAGACAATAGACATGTGATCGACCGGAAATGCGGCAGGGATGACACAATCCAGCCATGTCAGCGCCTGAGGGCCCTTGTAACGCCGCACGCTTCGGCCATTGTCGAAAATCGCGCGTGTAGCAAGTCCGAGCACTTCCGTTACGGCTGCAGAGGAGATGTGGCCCAGAGCCATTTGCAATTCGGACAGTAGCTGAGTCCGTGTAGTTGCATCAGCGCCACAATTATGGATCGCCAGTAAAGTCAAGGCAATATTCTCCGATAGGACTTCCACATCCCTGTTTCCAATAGTTCTGATCAACATAGCGATCAGCCTTGAGCATGTTTGTGCGTCCTTCGTTGCCTTATGAACCTCTTGAAACATTGTCTGAAAGACCATGTCGCCGCTCGCAGCCCGATCCTCAAGATTTTCGGCGAAGGCAGCGTAGGTCCTGTGTAGTCGATGTTGGGCACTTTCGTCTTGCTTCCAATCAAGCGCACTCGGCAGCACGCGAATCACCTCGAGCAGCTCCTCATCATCAATAGATGCCAGTTTGATTTTGTCGCAGATCAGATCAGTGATTACATTCCAGGCGGGATCACTGATAGAGCGTCCCGACAGCCATTGTATGAGGCGCGTCACATTCCTAGCCGCAGGTTCGTTCGCCGAGCTTGCAAGAAACTCGGTGGGTGCCTTCATATCAAACAATCTGAGCACCTCAACACCTTCTGCAGCCTGCAATAGCTCCTCAAATGCTTCTCGACTTTCCCCAACCAGCTCTTCTCCCGACCGAGGTATTTCCAGAAGTTGTTCCCATTCGGCGGGAGGTTTGGCCGGTTTTGCTCCCCAGTTCCAGCCATTGGACGTCGTCTTCGTAGGAGCCGGCTGTGTTCCAGGAGCCATCCAAGTCCAGCCGCTCTCTACAGCATTTCCCCCTGCGATTCCAGAGCCAGGGCCAAAGAGTGCACCAAAGTCTCCCCCCGGAGGTCCCATGCTCGTGGCTGCGACTGCACAGCCCATCCTCCTCTTCGAAGCCCTCCTACGCGCTTCCAATGGCCCCGGCACATTGCTCCCATATCGCCTGGCGGCATGCGACACGCGAACATAGCGATTGAAGGCTTCGGATAGTAAATCGTCGGAAATCCAGGTGTGGTTGCTACCGAAGGGCGCTGGAGATGGATGTGAGAGCTGCGCAGCCAGTCGCTGGCACAGCTTTGGGCGACATGGCATGAAAGGAGTGGCCGAGCCGCATCCAATTGGCGAGAGGTGTGGTGTTGTTGTTGTTGTTGTTGTTGTTGTTGTTGTTTATTTAGGACATATGTTATGTAACCATGTAGTTTAATGTCACATGCACAATACTGTGCTTGCTTACACTGGCTGCCTTCCCAATGGAGGTTGTTGCGGCGGCCAAAGTTGCTTGGCTTGGCAGAGCAGCAGCGACTCCGATCGGCTTTGAATGTTGTCGCCGCGCAGGCAGAGAGGCAGGTATAGGCACAGATGAACTCCACCATGATTGTCAGATCGCTACTGCTGCGCCAGGGTAATATCACATGATCTTCCACTTCACTTACGACCACTGACCGTATCCTCCCAGGCCGCTTCGCCCTCCCACGAGCACCAACTCCTTTCCTCGCCTCACAATGGCGCCGCTCGCTTGTCACCCAGACTCCCTCCAGCGCCCAGATCTCCACCGAAGAACAATCGAATCTTCCTCAAAGCGCCTCCTCAAGACCGCAGGCAACAATTGATCCCAAAGACACCACCGTCGAGGACTGGGAGTTCTTCCAGCACCAGAAGAAGCACACCACCGGCCTCGGATCCGGCGCCGTCGACTTCTACAAACCACACGAGCTGCTCCACAACCCGCCTAGGCCTCAAGATGTGACGCTGGAACTCCTGATGGCCTCGCAGTCCCACCTCGGCCACGCCACATCGCTCTGGAACCCCATAAACGCAAAGTACATTTTCGGTATCCGCGGCGACCATGACCCTATTCACATCATCTCTCTCGACGTCACGGCATCCCACCTGCGTCGCGCCTGCAAAGTTGTCGAGGGCGTTGCCGCGCGAGGCGGTCTGATTCTGTTCGTCGGCACCCGCCATGGCCAAGCGCGCGCTGTGGTGAAGGCCGCAGAGATGGCCGGCGGCTGCCATCTTTTCGACAAGTGGACGCCCGGCACTCTCACGAATGGCCAGCAAATTCTGCGCCGCTGCAAGAAAAAGGTCCTCAACGAGCTGGACCGCGAGCAGCACGGCTTCGAGCCGCAGCTCAAGTTCAACTCCGCCGTGAAGCCCGATCTGGTCGTCTGCCTTAACCCGCTCGAGAACTACGTCCTGCTGCACGAGTGCGGCCTCCACAACATCCCGACCATTGGTATCATCGACACCGACGCCAACCCCACATGGGTCACCTACCCCATCCCCGCGAACGACGACAGCTTGCGTTGCGTGCAAGTCATTGCCGGCGCTCTCGGACGCGCTGGTGAAGCGGGCCAGGAGAAGAGATTGGCAGACGCAAAACAAGGATTCATCAACTACCAACCCCGACACGGCCTCTCCATGCCGACCAAGGAGGAAGTCGAGGCCAGCAAGCGCGGTGAGGAGGGCTTGATGTCACAGCACGATGAGGTCGAGGAAGAGTTTGACGACGAGATCGAGGAGGCCGAGCACGAGGACGAGCCTGACGCGTATGCGCTGAGGATGGAAGAGGCGGAGAAGGAGCGCGAGCTGATGGCGCGGGCGACGCCGAATGCTGCGAGAGACGAGCAGTTGGCTAACCTCTCCGGGTTGGACGCTGAGGACATGGAGGAGGATCTTGCCCAGTTCGGCCGGCCTGATATTGACATTCTTTCCGAACGCTCACGAAGGGCGGAAGAAGCACAGGGTCTCGAGGAGGCCAAGAACAAGTGAGACATGGGCGAGCGATAGAAGCTGTCAAGGCACTCGAGAGTCGAAGGTCGTCTCAAAAAGACTAGCAGCAAGACAATCCGCTGCCGAAGGCTCGAGTCGTTGCATGTGAGACGAGACTCGTGCAAGAGGGATGTCCGGAGAGCAAGTGATGGCTCGAAGCGAGACAGTCGCCCTCAGGGATCCATGTTTGCGTAAAGAGAGTGAAAGGACCCCCCGGAGCAGCGGCGGAGCAGGAATACCATGTACCAAAATACTGTACCTTATTCAAAAGATAAACAAGATTTCCCTTCAAATACAGCTCCAAATGCATGAGTGACACTTGAGTCGAGCAAATGTGAAATGTAAGCAGGCTGCTTAGACAAGCACGTAGCTTTACATGATGTATGCCTACCAAGAAGAGCTCGAGTAGAAGTTGTCCGTGGAAAAACGGGTTCCACGACAGCGATAATCACGATCAAGACATCCTTGATACCACGATTGATGTAAGTAATAAGTATTCTCTGTCCATGGTTATGCTGACTCTCTAGCGCAACAAACAGAGGCGCCCATCGTTCGGCCTTTTCCGAAGTGTGCGGGAACCCTTCTCGCAACACTCAAATAACCCCATAGCCAGAACGCTTCCGAATATTGAAAACATAGGAAAAGGTGGAAATAGTACAAAGAATGGAGCCCTCAATCGCTAGAAACATAACGCCTCAGCGCAAGGCGATCACGCTTGCCGGTTGAAGCAAAAAGAGGAAAAGAAAAAGTGAAAAAGGCATGCGCCAAGTGCTAAGACTTCCTAGGAGAATGCTTCTGGTGTGTTGCTCGCAGAAGACTTCCTAGTGGCTTGCGCACTGTGGTATCGGGGAGCTGATGAGCGCGGCCATGGCGATTGAGATGTGCGAGCAAGAGACTGCCCTCCAGTAGCTCGCGAACTCGTTGGTTGCGCTCGGATTGTGGTGACTTGTTGGGCTGTGCAGTGATTGGTGGCTTCCGACTAACAGAGCATGGAGGGCTTCGAGGTGGTGTGGTCATCTTCAGTTCACCCGGGAACTCGACCAAGTCATCGGGGAGCGAGTCAGGGAGAACGAATGGATGTTCGAAAAAGGGATGGAGGCATTCCGAATGGCCTTCATTTTCAAGGGTCTGATTCTCCGATTGCAGATGTGGAGGAGTAACGTGCGCTTCAATGGATGGTATTGATACGTCGCAAGACATGTAGCCACGTTCCTAAGCAGTCGTACCCATGCTCTGCATCGCAAGCGTTGTTGTCGCGGTCGGCATGGGTCCGCCGGCAGCAGTGCGCTCGCGCTCTCTCTTCTCGAATTCCATTCTCTCGCGATCCGCCTTGGTAATTCTTGGCTTGCGGGTGGCACCAGTGCCGCGACCACGACCTCTACCTCTGCCAGTAGGAGAGGGCGCAGCGACTGTGTCCTTCTTCTCTGCGAGTGAGGCATGTGTAGTGCCGGCTGACGCAGCGCCGCGACCGCGGCCACGTCCTCTGCCACGACCACGTGTAGGGGCAGACGACTCGACGCGTGCTGCCTCGCCCGGCGGAATCAAAGGTCCACTGTAGACGAAGAAACCATCCTTGGCTACAGCAGCTTGCTCCTCCCAGGCAAGCTCCGTGTCATCGATGAAGTCGTCATCCTTGTCGTACTCCTCGACCTTCTTGCGACGCTTTCGCGGCTTCTCGCCATCGGCCGGCTGCGCGCTGTTCGCTGTGTCTTCCATGCCACCCATCTCGACGTTGCTGTCGTCAGCCATATCTGACAAGTCCACACTCATGTCATCTGCAGATCCGCCGTCAATTCTATTAGCGGCAGCCGCAACTTGCAAGAGGTGCTGTCTATGGGCAGCGGCACGCGGGTTGATGGCATCGTGGCCATACTTGTGGAGAATCTCCTGTGCGATGTTGATAGTGTTACCTCCTTCAGGCTTGAGTTTGATGTGAATGTCAATGTTGACTCCGCGACGCTCCGTCGCTTCATTGTTGGTAGCACCACCGAACAGATCCGAGCTTGCAAGTAAACCAGTACCAGCACTCTTGGGTCCTGCTGGTGGAGGTGTGGGTCGGCTGTTTTTGGGGGTAGGCGCTCCCGAATTCGGTTTGGAAATGTCCTTCACTTCAGACGCTGTTTTCTTCACAGGCATTTGAGGCTTGGGAGCACGGACATTCGAGTCGATGTCCATAGCGCCGTCAATGTTAGACACGGTAGCAGTGGATGTTGATGCTGATGGTGAAGGGTCTGGAGGATATGAGTAGGTGACAACTGGTTTTTGAGCTGGCGTGGGTGAGTGAGGCTGTGATGGCACGACAGGCTGCTGCATTTTCAATTGCGGCGAGTGTGTGGTGGTGGGAGCAGAAGGTCTAGTGATTGGCGGATCGATCAAACTAGCAATAGATGGTGATGCAGAGGCGCGGTTGATGTGAGGTGATGCCTGAGTTGGTGTAGGTCCAGCAAGTGACTGCGCAGGGCGTGGTGGGTTAGAGTCGATTGTTGCAGAACGGACCGGGTCGTAATTCTGTCCGCTTGAGAATGGCCGAGGTGTAGGGGTGTTGTTGGATGTGTGTGAGATCAAGTTTGGTCTCACCTGGCCGTCGCTGTAAGTGTGTGAAGAACGGGGTGACACAGTGTTGCTGGGCGCAGCCATGGATTGTGGATAGGCATGCACCATTTCAGTGATGGTCGGCTGGCGGGGCTGTGAGGATGCATCTGATGCGGCTTTGTCTTCAGTCTTGACTTTCTTACGGGAGGTGGCAGTAGTGGCTGTCGTCTTGTCTTTGGGCTCTCTGGGTTTGCGAGGCTTCTTCTCCTTGGGCTTGCCGTCGTCGGTGGGTTTGCCGTCAGTAGTAATTTCTTTTTTCTTGCGTTGGCGCTTGACCTTTACAGGTGGAGTCGCGTTGTTTGCTGCAGATGCGCTTGCTGACGAGGCAGCAGGGTGCGCGTTTGTGAGGTTGGACGAAAGGGCGGAATTTGCCGCAGAGGCAGCTACACCTCCACCAAGAACATCCGGATGTGAAGGATGCGGGCGCGCGACGCGGATGGTATCTGAAGCGAAGCCAACATTCTGCGGGGACGTCGGCGGCGATGAAATGGACGAGGAACTGTGGTCCGACGCGGCGTCGTCGATCGGCATTCTGTCTCCGAAGCCTGGCGGCATGGCCATGGTAGGGCGACACGAAGAATGCTGCCAAGATGTTGGTATAGCGGTATGGTCAGGGTGCGAGTATCAACTGCGAGGGCAAACGGGCAATTGAGCCTGGTAAGAAGCAAAAAGTGGACGTGAAATGCAGCAGTGAAGCAGTTCGCAGTGTTGGACCAATCCGACGCGGGCTGACCGATCGGGGCAGGCAGAGACGGCGACCTCCAACGTCGCAGCACGCTGGAAAGGCGATGACAGCAGCAGCAACAACAACAACAATTCCGGTTACTGCTTGCACGCAGTCGCGGAAGGGCGGTCGGATGTCGGGATGGTGTCGAGGGTGAGTGGTATGCCAGGTACACGGTGGTTCAAGGGCGCAGGCGATGGCGAAACAGAGCTGGTTGATGCAAAGACGATTTGCACAGGAGCAAGACACGCTGCAAAGTGGAAGAAGGTAGGAGGTAGGAAAGGGGAATACGAAAGGAACTCGTAGAAGACGCTGGGGATTTGGATCAAGTTGAGGCAGGCCAACGCAACAGCCTCCAAAGCGCGCACGCGGACGGGCCAATCCATAAACCACACACCAAGCAAGCAAGCAAAGCACACATGACAGCCGCAAAACCGCGAGCACCCCGCGATTCCGTCGGGCGGTCCAGTCACGGCGGACGGCATCAATCATGCCAGGCCGCAGAGGTCAGGGCAGCAGATCCATTCATCGCTGTTGTAATTTGTCCAAGGGTCAAGACTTGAGGCAAAGCCCCGGCTGCTTGGGCGAGTAGGCAAGCCAGCCAGCCAGCCAGCCCCCAGAAAGAGCAGCAGATGCTAGGCTAGGCTAGGCCAGGCCAGGCAGAGAGAGAGAGAGAGAGAGAGAGAGAGAGAGAAAGAAGTTCGGCTGATCTAACCGGCGCAAGACACCCCTTCCTTGGTGGGCAGATCTCCCACATTAGTGCTTTCGCGTAGGAGATTGTTCAGCGGTTGTCATTGAGCTTGGTGCAGTGTATATCCGAGGTTTGTTACGGGCATATCGCAGTATGAGCATTGTATTGTCCGGTGCATTTGCCTATTCTTGCTTTCGATCTCTCCCTATAGCGCGAAGCGGTTGAAAGATGATGACGAGCCTTCGCTGACAGCGCAACCATCACCCGGAAATTAGTCATGTGACCACAATGGCTACTCGAGCAAATGCACACGCGTCTATTATAACACCCATCAAGTGCATTGCGCATCCACAGCATTTAATAAGCCCTTCCATGTTCCACAAGCGAAAACATCACATCTACAAAAGGCTCCTGCAGCTCTGCACCTTGTGCTCCACTATTTAAGGTTGCGCGGGGGCTAGTCCTTACCCGAGCGCGCTCTATTCTCGACTCTCGAATCTGAAACGCCACATAAAACAACACCTTCACCCGGTGACAAAAGGCACATCTAGATCCAACAACACAAACCGTAGAAATGTTCCGCGGAGAGAAGTTCGTGCTCGATATTGATGACGACGACGGCGACCTCCGTCAATCAGAGCCTGTGGCCGCCGCACCAACGCCATCGCCGTTCACATTCGTAGGCGATGTCTTGGAGAGGAGATCCTCGGCTCCTACGCCGCCTAGCGCTCCTACACTGAAGAGCAAGACCGGGTTTCCTGAACACAAAAAAAGGCCTCTCCAGAGCAAATTTAGGCAAAGAAAGCAGCAAGCCGAAACCACAGTCTTGAGCGATGGAACCACTGTATCTGCGGGCGCCCAACAGCCAAGTCAAAATGCCCCCCAAGATGAGAACCCTTCACCCAAAACCTGGCAGGACCAGGAGAAGATGCAGATCGACCAGCAAAATCGCGACGTGCTTGCTGGCATGTCCGAGGCCGAGATTGCAGAAGCCAGAGCTGAGCTGCTCGGGTCACTGGACGCGGATCTCATTCAGAAGCTGCTGGCACGCTCAAACATAGACAGCGGTAGCAACGAAGTGGACAGCCTCCAGCCTCCACCAGAACTCATCGAGGGTGGAATCCTTCATCGAGAGGAGAAACCCACCAAGCAGAAATCTGTCGCGTTCGCGGATGACAAAGCACCTTCTGCGCCAAAACAACCCACTGTTCAGGACGAAGATCAAGAACCCACATTAGAAGTCGACTACGAACCCGACTTCCCAGACGCCGAAAAGTCATCCACCCTCGAAGAAGCCGCCGAATCCTCCCACGATACAATCCACTTCCCAACTCCCGCCCAACCACCCTCGCTCGACCCCAACAGCGCCACCTTCCTCACAGACCTGCACGAAAAGTACTTCCCCTCCCTCCCCTCAGACCCCGATAAACTCGAATGGATGCGCACCCGCAAAGCCGACAAAGCAGCCTACTCTCCCGCCTCTTCCTCCCTCAACCCCAACGAAATCCGCTTCTCCTTCGACGGCGAGCTCCTCGCGCCCAAAACCTCCGCATCCATCCCTGTGAGTGAAGGCTTGCACCACCACGGCAACGCGCCAGAAGCCGCAGGCTACACGATCCCAGAACTCGCTATCCTCAGCCGCAGCACATATCCCGCCCAGCGATGCGTGGCGTTCCAGACGCTGGGCCGCATCCTGTACAGGCTCGGCAAGGGTGAATTCGGAGACGCGGGCGAAGAAGGCGCCAATAGGCCTGGAGCTGACGAGACTTTTGGCGAGCTGGCGAGAGGATTGTGGAGGGAAGTGGAGAAGGAGCATGTGATTGCACAGCTGGTGGCGGAGAGTGAAGGCAACGGCGTGGATGGCGGCAGACACATGAGCGCGAAAGCGTACGCCACCGAAGCGGTGTGGCTATGGAGGAAAGGAGGCGGACGCAGGTGGAAGGCTGATTAGAAGAATATTCTTCTGTTGTCTATTTAATTGTTCGATGATTTCCTACAATGCAATTCCCGCACGTCGTGCTACTTTCCAGCTTCTACCATCAAGCTCGATCAACCATCATATCTCTCTCTCTCTCTCTCTCTCTCTCTCTCTTTTATTCTTCCTTCCTTCTAAAACACCCCGCTCCAAACCGCCGTCCCACCCACAACCCAAGCCGGCCACCAAATCCCCCAAACAACAAGCTCCGTCCATACCCCCTGCGCGACCCACCCCTTCGCCAACTCAACCAATACCACAGCCAGACCTTGATCCCTATACCACCACAACCCCATAGCGTACGTAGCACTCATAGGCGAGAGCGCCGCCAATACAACATACGCTAGGCCGACGAACGCGGGGGATCCCGTCTGGCGCACGAACGCGAGCGGCGTGGTCAGCAGGCCGATGACGAAGGCTAGGCTGAAGTTGAGCGTTGCGAGGGTGGAGTAGCTTGCGCCGAGGAGGAGGAGGGAGAGGGATTGGAGGATTCGCAGTTGGTGCGGCTTGGCGTGGAGGGTGGTTTTGAGGGTGTAGGCGAGGGTTGGAGGGAGGAGGACGGAGAGGAGGGTGAGAAGATTGAGAGCGGAGGGGAGAGACTGTGAGAGTTTTTGTTAGTATGATTGGAGGGGTGGCGTGGGAGGGGTTGGAGGACGTACGTTTTTGCTGAGGTGGGTGAGGATGTAGAGCGGGATGGAACTGGCGAGGTGGATGCCGAGGAGCGTTAGAGCCGGGAGGAACAGTTGGCGCTCGACGGGCTCGAGAGAGACTTTGGGTATAAGAGCGACGTCCTTGCCTTCGCGGACGAGCTCCATGTCGGGTAGTTTGCTGCCCTTTCCTTCGGATGGCTTCGCAGGTGTGGCTTTTGGCGAAGAAGCTCGGCCACTCTGAACCCATAGAGCAAGAGCTGAAACGGTAAAGCTCCCTGCGATCAGCATTGCAGCCGGGAGGTAGTTGCCAATGCTGACAAAGCGGTTCGCATTGAGCAAAATGTAGAAGAAGAAGCTCTGGTGGAGGTGCTCGAGCAGGTTATTGATAGAGCGGATCAGACTCTCAGTAACGCGGCCGAGGCTCATCTCGTCGTGCCAGCCGTCGCCCATGGTCTTCAGCGTAATGGCGTCGATGTGGTACGGCATAAACGCTGAGTGAGGGCCCGTGGCATGGCCTAAAGATTGCGTCGCCAGGCCTGCGGCGATCGTACGTAGGCGATCCGTGTAGCTGTCCCTGTGGCCGTTGATGCCATGCAGAGTGCAGCCGATGTTCACCTGGCCTGAAGCGACCGAGACAGCAGTATTAAGTAAGTCAAGATTGGGAAGTGCGCCATTCAAGCCGTCGTACTGAATGTCGATTTTGTCGAAGCGATGGCCCCAAGGTCCAATGGGGTAGTCAATTGCGATCGCTGCTTGTAGAGCGCCGCCCTTGATAGGGAGGGTACTGATGTTCCGTGCCGCTGTCACAATTGGAGCAGTGCTGTGGTATGCGTCCACCCACGCTATTGGGCCGTAGGTGCTTTCTGGCGAAATGATCACGATGATGTCCTTACTCCAGATGCTCCAGCGAGCGAAATAGCGGGCCAGAGTCAAGACAAGAGCTACGCCCGAGTAGTTGACCAGGCCTTCGAAATTCTTCCAGCCAGCCATAATCACCATCGCCTCGGTGGCATCCGCTCTAGGTCCTTGCAATATTCCATACACATTGGTGCCTGTAATATCTTCTCCAGCGGCACTGTAGGTGTACGCTTGCTCCGCCACCTTCAGCCCGCTCTCGCGCATGATCCTGCCAATACCAGCGACTCTATCCACCTCGGACCAATCCCTGTAGTCGTGCACCTCTTGTCGGAACGCACGGAAGACATTGTGTTCGCTGCCTCCAAAGTATGTGTGGACCTGTCCTGGAAGAATGGCGTTCTCAGAAACGTATGTCTGCCGGGAGTAGTCGTTGAGCGGCAGTAGGAGTAGCCATACCACACCTACAACGACAAAGATAGCCGAAAGGTATGGCGGGAGCTTAAGGAGGATTGGAGAACGGCGAAGAGTGAGAAGGCGTGCAGCTGTTGGCTAGATGGTCAGTCAGCTCTCCGTGGCAGAGTCGCATGGATCTTCCACTTACACAGGCCCATTGTTGTGATTTGCTACTACCCGTCGCCGGTAGTACGAGCCCAGACTGCTAACCGCAATGCATGCACATCCGTAGAACACGCGGGAATATGGTTATCTGAAGCAACAACCTGCTTTCTTACATACATGCGTTCAAAGGCCAGCGGCGGTGTTTCCCTATCCCCACGTCCCTGCAGCGCTAAAGCAAGCACCATGCTGTCACTGGCGCCGATCCTAGCATCAGTCTCAATCTCCTATAGCGTCCATGCACACGCGACATCCGAACAAGACACCCCTGCCGTCGTCTTCCGCAGCTGTTTCTTTTCTCGACTGCTGTTTGAGTTGACACGCCGAGTACGAATCTACCATACTGCAAACACCATGGTATCCTTCTTCCAGGTCCCGGATGCCCGGCGCATACGAAGCTTCTTCACCAAGTTGCCTCTGGCGACAAGGCTACTGCTGCTTCTCTTCACGGCCTTCTGGCTCGCAAAGGCTTTCCGTCCGGAGCTGGAGCAATGGGGAGCACTTATTCCACAAGAGATCAATCTTGGCACTCGTAAGTCTTGCAATGGGTCGCAGTGTATGGGCGCAGCTAACCCCCCTTGTGCGCAGTATACCGATTGAACACATATCCATTGCTGCATAAGAATGTCTTCCACTTCCTGCTCAACTGCATCGCCCTGACGCCGCTGCTCGAGCGCTTCGAGATGGAGAACGGCACCATTGTGACCCTCCTTCTGTTCACCGGACCATTCGGCCTGCTCCCAGGAGCCATCTACACCATCCTGGAGCGTTTCGTCTTCCGCAGCAACTCAGCGATCATTGGCGCAAGCATCTGGGTATTCCTGCTCCTGTGCGTCGAAGCTATCAAGACGTATCGCCAGAACCCAGCCTTCACCATCGGCGACTACGCCATTCCGACCTGGACATCACCACTCTTCATCATTTTCGTCATTCACTTTCTGATTCCAAATACCAGCCTGCTGGGCCACCTGTGTGGAGCGGTGGTGGGATACCTGTGGGGTCTGGGATGGATCAAGTTCCTCGCGCCGAGCGAGAAGATCTTGCGATGGGTTGAGGGCAAGCTGAACCTGCTGGGCAGATTGCCGCACTATGTTAGTGTGGATCAGAAGACATACGGAAGATACGGCGTGCTTCCGACCACAAGTGGAAGCAGCTCAGGTGTCGGACCGGGCAGAGGCACGCTCGGCGCAGCAAACGGCATCGCCGTGGGCCCTATCGGAGGCACACAAAGATTGGGGCCTTAGATGGTGTTGTATAATTGTATACCCGTTGCTTGTTGCGCCGCATGGCATTGCATTGCATTGCATTGCGCCACGCCACGCTTCGGTAGACGAGTCCACGATGCGCCGGCTGCTCCTTCCTCATCTTTTTTGCCAAACACCCTACCCGATTCCACCTCATCTCATTCTCTTTCCGAAATCGCCTATCTGCCATCAAACCACATTCTGCGCACATCACAACAATCTACCACAACCACTGGCCGCAAACAGCCTGATTACCATTCAACTCTGACGATATGGCGCCCACCAAGAAGGAAGAGAAAGAGGCAAGGCTCACTCCCGAGCAATCCGCCGCCCTGGTCCTTGACTACTTGCGCAAGCAGAACCGCCCATACAGCGCCACCGACATCAGTGCCAACCTCAAGAACCGTGTGACCAAGACTGCTACTGCGAAGTTGCTGAGAGACTTGCACGAGCGCAATGAGATTGAAGGCAGAGCAGCAGGCAAGCAGCTTGTCTATCACTCCATCCAGGTATGCCGCGAACCTGAAGGCTCTGCTCCACTGGTCACCTAGATCTGACTGTCGGACCAGGAGGAAGCCGATGAGTCGTCACTCGAGACTCTCCAAAACATGGAGATTGAGACCACACGTCTGAAGGACGCCACGGCAGTTCTCAAGGCTGATGAGAAAGGACTACGCGCTACTCTCAAGGACTACGCTTCTGTTACGCCGCTGCCGGAGCTCAAAGCTTCCGTCGCGGCTCTGCAGAAGCAGAAAGAGGAGATGTGTGAGCGCCTTGCCAAGCTGAAGAACGGCAATGTCAAGCCCATCACTCCCGAGGAGCGCGACAAGGTCGCCGCTGAGTACAACAAATGGCAGAAAAGCATGGCTGCTAGGCGCAAGATTCGAGCAGAGATGTGGAAGATCATCGCGGACGTCAACCCCGACCCAGAGAAGCTTGAGGATGTGAAAGAGAGCCTGGGCTTAGAGTCTATCTGAGCTACATGCAGCGCTCCCGGCGGAGTGGTAAATGGTGTGTACTATGGATGACGAAAGACGATCAGCTGAACAGCAAGAATGATGCCTTGGAGCGGAGACGGAGAATGGCTAGTGTAGAATTAATGCAATATCAAAAGCAAGTGGTATCTTAAGAGCTACAAGCAAATCTCGTGTCATCGTAGCGACGCCAGCATTTAGTTGGAGATCTTGGAAGGAACCTGTATTTACATTAGTACTTGATACAATGTCATTTGAGCTTCGCCGCATAAGCGTACCTTCTTGCCGGTGGCCTCCTCGAACATGCCGCGCAGCTTGTCGGTGATCTTCTCGTTCTGCGCTCTGTACTGGCCGGGGTCCACGGCGTGGCCGGACTGTGATTGCTATCAGTTTTGCCGGTCTTGCCTCCAAGGTCTAATTGCGCGATATTCGTGCATACCTTCTTGCCAGCCATCTGCTCGACCTTGTCAAGGGCCTTGTCGAGGTAGTCCTCGCCACCCTGGTTGCCTTGGTTGTTGTTGTTCATACTTGATTGCGTACTGAGCTCGAGACTGGTGATATGTGCGAGTGTTAAATACTAAGGTATAAAGCGAATTGATTTGATAAGGTATGGTTAAGAGAAAAGAGCAAAAACACAGCGAAACGACGGGCGACACGCCTCTCTTGTATACTCCTAGCCCGAATTAAGCGCACCTCTGATCACTAGAAATGCCCTCCAACCAACCACTATGACTGCATGGCCCACACACACCAAGTTCCCTCTGGTCCAGGTCGATCTCTGGGCCTCTGGCGAGTGACGCACGTGATCGCGCTGAAAGCTTGTCGAGCTTGTTTTCCGTCTGGGCCTGCGATCAAGCGTGCTGCGCCACGAGCTTTGCTGCGCCTTGCTGGTGTGGCGTTTTTGCTAGTCTGGTAGGCCATTGAGAGAATCCGGCCCGACGGACTCGGTGAGCGCGACGCTGACACCAGCGCGAATTTCGTGATTACATATTTTGAATTTGTGGACGCCCTTCATGTTGGAATGTAATAGCATCTCGGACGATTGCAGGATTTGAGTTGTACAGTACACTAATTCCTCGCGCTGAAACCGACGGGGCTCACATTGATGTCTCCTATACGTACAAACGGCCATTCAGTTACGCGTGAACCAAATAGGTGTAGGGTGCAATCGTTTCGTGAAGGAAGACGTAATGAGTATACATGTACTCTAATGTGCAGTGACAGAGCAAGTTGTTTGACGAGTTTGAATAGGGCCAAAAAATACCTAGGTTGGTGTATACTGGCCATTTCGGCTGGCCGGCGATTCCAAGCAGGACAAGGCGACCTGCCCGTTTACAACCCGAAACTAGACATCATGGAAATCCCAAGCATGATGTCTTATTGGAAATCAAGTAAGAATCCGCCCATGGGATCATCACCCGACGGCGCAAAAAGCGCGTTGTCGACATCGGAACTGAAAGGTGTCCACCCAAGATTGGTGCGAAAGTCGCTGCCTGAAGCCTGCTCACTCTCGAGCAGTTGGGCCCGGCGTGGGTCGCTTATCCATGCGTAGTCGGTCATACGCCTGAGGTGGTCCAGTTGATGGAACTCAACATCTGTGGTGGGAGAAAATGATGGATCAATTAAAGCGCCTTGCGAGACTCTGCTCGGCATCGAAGCTTCTGACGGCAGCTGCCTGCAGACACAATCAGTAAGGTCAAGATCCATAGTGTGGCCAGAAATCCGTGACCTTATAGAACAATTAGCGGTTTTTATCTTGATTCCTCGGCTACAAACCCTGGTAACATACTAGTCAATGTGCTCCACGCACCACCATTCTGAGTAGGTATGTGAGAGAGAACTAGGCAGGGTCGGCCACTGCGCCAAACAGTCCGGAGTAAGTCATTGATCGCCGATAGCGATCGAATAAAAGCTTACCATATACTTCCAATACCGCTGATGAGGATTCCACATGCTGGCACATCTTTCTGGCCAAGACCTGCGAATGGACAAAGTTCCAGGAATGGTGAGTCTGGGTCGAGGATGAGGGCGATGCGGTCGCGAGCTATCGACCGACCTGTCAGCTTAAAAGTTATACGATACCACGGAGAGATCTACCAAGCAACTGCCCCCTATCCTAATATCTCTGCAAATACTTCTCATTTCCTTCAGGCGTGGTGGCCTTTGAGAGAGTCTCAAATTTTTCGATAAGCGGCTCCCATGACTTGCGATTCGTAGTAAATTGCGGTCCCCGAAGGTTTATAGCAGATCCAATAATAGGGTACGTGTTGGCGTCCATATTGTGTTCAATATTGCGTAGAATATGATTCTGATCGATGCGAATCGCCGGCATGGCTGCAAGGTCATACGTTCCCATCAAGTGATTGATCCGGGTCACGTGACCTGGAGACGGACACGGCGAGCGACACGGCATGGCCACCGACTCGCCTCTCTGTCGATCGGAATGGTTGCAACAGAAAGTTTGCATAGTATCAAGTGCTATCTATCGCCAATATACCGCCGTTTCTGTCGTTTCTAATGTTGTACATCGATCAACGACTTCAAAATGCCACTAAACGTTTCTACATCGAAGACTGCGTCGTTAGTCTATGGACCGGCATCAGAACCACTCTGGAACATCACACTGAGTGCTCTGATCGAGAAACAAGCAGCATTATATGGGGACCATACGGCTGTCGTCTTCCCCTAGCAGAACATACGCAGGACTTACCGCGATCTTCTCGCTCGAAGCAGACTGGTCTCAAAGGCGTTAATCAAGCAGGGATTGGAACCAGGAGATGGCGTGGAGACTTTCGCAGGGAATCGCTGCGAGTATGTGGAAGTCTTCCTGGGTGCAGGCGCCATTGGCTGTCTAGTCGTAGTGTTGAACGCCGGCTACACCCCGACAGAGCTACGCGATGCTATCGCGTATAGCGGCAAGTGTAACTACTGTGATAGCACAGAACGAGTCTCTGACGTCTTTTGTTCAGGATGCAAGGTGTTGTGCGCTGCGCGTTCCCTGGGCCGCAAGAGGGATGTAACGTCACACCTGGACCGAATTCTAGAGGACGCGCGCGGTACCCAGATCATCCTTTTCGACGACGCCGACTCAGTACACCAAAATCCAAGCGGAATGGCCACCTATAGTAATTCAATCGCCCGAGGAAAGTCAAGCCAGCTGAGCGACTCGGAGCTCAGTTCAAAACAACTGTTGATACAGCCAAGCGACACCTTGAATCTTCAGTTCACTTCTTGTGAAGGACCGCTTACCCTTCTCGATGTGACCGTTCCAGAAGCTGGAAGATCCAGGTACCACGGGTGCTCCGAAGGCGGCAATACTTTCGCATGTGTGAGTTTTATGCGATGTTGCGAGCGTTTCAGGCATCAATCGTGCAACGACTGACTAGTTCGTAGGAGCTTGATCAACATTGGCAGATTCACGGGCGACCAACTCTCCCTCAATCATAACGATGCAGTCTGCTGTCCACCGCCACTTTTCCACTGTTTCGGGCTTGTCATGGGATTTTTAGGTGCTTATACGCATGGCAGCACGGTCGTATTCCCTTCCCAAACATTCGAGGTCGATGCCGTGCTGGACGCAGTCCGGCACGTGATCCGGACGATCTTAGGGTGGGGACGGCTCGGACTTGTGGGGACGGCCGCATTGGCGAGAATTAGGTTCCGGAGTGTAACCAAGGGACCTACGTCTTCTGTCTCCCAGCATGAGGACGGCAAATGCGTTCCGGATCGAGAGGCTAGAAAAACCCGTGTGCTTACTCGACATGTAGTTAATTGTCAAGTTATGATAGCCGTGGACCGCATTTTCCGTCATACAAACGTCTCTCAGCGTTTTCACGGCTGTTCTCGCAAAGAATCTCATCTTTCTACTATCATGGCTGATGTACGAGTAATCGAGGTCGGTCCTCGAGATGGACTCCAGAACGTCAAGTCAGTCATTCCAGCGTCCACCAAGACTGCATTGATTCGCAGGTTGCAAGAGGCCGGTCTGCAAAATATAGAAGTCACATCGACAGTTAGCCCAAAAGCGGTTCCCCAATTGGCTGATTGTGCCACTGTACTCACGGACGACAACGTGCAGAGTCTCATGGCGAATCCACAGATGCGCATGCCGGTCCTGGTACCCAACCTCAAGGGTCTACAGAATGCAATACACCACAAAGTCAGAGAGGTTGCAGTCTTCGTCAGCGCCTCCGAAGGTTTCAGCAACGCAAACATCCGTTGCAGTGTACAGGAAGGCCTGGACCGAGCACGTCAAGTTGCTGAGAAAGCTCGCGCGGAGGGAATTGCAGTGCGCGGATACATCTCTTGCGTATTCGCATGTCCCTTCGACGGACCAACGCCACCTGCTGCAGTGCTAGAGTGCACTCGCCAGCTGCTAGATATGGATTGTTACGAAATCAGTTTGGGTGACACGACTGGCGTCGGCGTTCCTTCAGATACCGACAGGCTCATTCGGTACCTCGTCGAGGCCAACATCCCAAAGGAAAGATTGGCAGGACACTTCCACGATACCTATGGCCAAGCGATCGCAAACATGTGGGCTGCGTATAGTTTGGGCATACGGACTTTCGACAGCAGCGTTGGAGGGCTCGGCGGCTGTCCGTATGCACCAGGAGCAAAAGGCAACCTCGCAACAGAAGATTTGGTGTACTCGCTCCATCAAGCTGGTGTCAAGACTGGTGTTGACCTTGACAAGCTCGTCAAGGTTGGTGACTGGATAAATCGCGAGCTGTCCATACCAAATTCCAGTCGTGCCGGTGCCGCGCTCTTGAGCAAATCTCGGAGCTTGCAGCCGACCTCTCAGCCATCGAGAACGGCGATCCCGAAGATGCAATGGGTAGCACAGACTGCAGGAGAAGGCCTGGCAATCCACAGATCTGGCACAAATTTAAGGCTTACGCTCGACCGTCCCAAGAACGGAAACGCGCTCACCAAGCCTATGATCGCACACATTACAAAAGTGTTCGGAGACGCCGCACAAGATCCTTCGGTAACCCGCATCGCCATCACAGCAAACGGCAAATATTTCTGCACCGGTATGGACCTTGGGAATAGTTCGCCGGTTGCGAAGAGCACCACGGCGACGAACGAACAGTTTACTCGACTCACGCGCCTTTTCGAAGCCATTGACCGCGCGCCACAAGTCACTATCGCATGCGTACAAGGACCGGCGTTTGGTGGTGGCTGTGGACTAGCCCTCGCTTGCGACATACGACTCATGGCAGCAAAGGCCACCCTCAGACTCAGCGAAGTGCGGCTCGGACTGGCACCGGCAACAATCTCCAAGTATGTGGTGCGTGAGCTCGGAAAACCCTTTGCTCGCGAAGCGATGTTGTCTGCTCGCTTCATAACATCGCAAGAGCTTTTGCGCCTTGGGAAAATTGCCATGGTCATCGATCCCGCAGCACATACATCTGCGGTTTTGGATGCTTACCTTTCTCGATTGAAAGCGTGCGCTCCCCGCGCGTCGACGTTGAGTAAAGATCTAGTAAGACTGCTGGGTGATCATAATGAGAGTGGGAAGCAGGCCGCTGGTGTCGAAGGTATATTTTCAGAAATGATGGCACCACAGAGCGAGTCCGCATTTGGCCTTGCGCAACATCAAAGTGGTTTCAAAGAGATTGACTGGGACGGCCATGCTCTATTACAGGGAAGTACGAAAGCTCGGTTGTAGCATCCGGCGTTCGTGATCATATCATCAATGTCTTGTACAAAAGCGCTTTATTGAAGAGACCGCCGCAAGACTCACGTGGCGTAGACGAACAAGGGCTCTTGCGTTAGATCCGAGTATCGAATTCGTCTGTGTCATAGTCTAGCATTGGATCGTCCGTTTCGGTATCATTGTCGGAACTTGTTCCGACTATACTACTACGAAAATTTACAGGGTCCAGCCCAATACTGGGTTCTGATTGGTTCCTCAAAGTCGCACGCTGATTGGAAGTTGAAAATGTAACAACACGTGATCCTAACACATATTCCCTACCCTATAACCTGAAATCTCTTTATTCTTCTCTAAAGTACATATAGCATTTCGTAAAAGAACTCCTGCTATCATATCTTTATTTTTCACCTAGCTCTTCGTAAAATAACTACTAGCAGCCTTCGTAAATCAATACCTATCCCTCTTCATAAACTAAGTAGTAGGACTAACTGTAAAATAACCCTCTCTCTCCTATATAATAACTAACAACTACGAGCTACCCTTTGTAAGTAAACAACTATAGCATTAGTAGTTTGTTCTCTATACTTTTAAATCCTCTTAGTCAATAACTTTACGAAGAATAGTAGGTAGACTAAGAACGGCTTTATATGCTGCGAAAGGACTACTTAGCGAGTCTGTGAATCCTATAAGAGGAAGGCAGACGAGCTTTGTTATAACTAGGTAAGTTCCCTACCTTTATAACTGCAATTCTTCTCTAAAGGGGCATTCTAATAATACTAGCATGCTAGAGTGCGTAACTATTCCTGCTCTTACGCGCGAGCAATATTTGAGAACCTATAAAGGTCTCCCTAGGAGGCAGACGCCTATTGCGCTTCGCAGACGGACTACTACTCATTCTGCGCCTCTAGGCTATAAAAACGTTAGCTACGCTCGCTCAAACAAGCTCGAAAAACTTACTACTAGTAGACAAACGTGCTAGTCCCTTTCAGACGGCTAGGGCAGCGAGGGCCTTATAGCGCTATAGGCGTAGCAGCAGCAGCAGCAGGGGCAGTAGCAGTAGCAGTAGCAGTAGGCGCACCTATCTTATCGTCGTCGTTATTGTTGTCGTTGTTGTAGAACTATAGCATAAAGCTACTAGCATCATTGTCATCGTCTTCTTCTTCTTCTTCCTCTTCTTCTCTAGTAGCAGTAGGCAGTAGTGTAGTAGCAGCAGTAGTAGCAGTAGCAAACGATGCTCTACTAAGGGCAATAGCGTATAAGAGGTCGCAATTATAGTAGCAAACGAGCAGGATATCACTATATAGAATATTAGCTTTCTGTCACGAAAGAAGAGCACAAGCTTCGTAAAAGAACTTAAATTATCAGCTTTAAGTATATACATCTGCGAGTTACAGAGAGCGCTACAGTTTAAACTACTCTTACTCTCGCTGCGCATAATATGCCTGGCTAGATGCTTAGCTCTATGCGCACTAACCTCGATAAACAACAGTAACCCTACTGCGCATCTGCTAGGGATCGACATAGTAGTGGTGGTAGTAGTAGTGATGGTGGTAGTAGTGATGTTTAAAAGAGCAAGAGAGAGTCGAAGTAGGAAGGAAGAGAGTAATATATTACCTTAGGCTTATTGTCATACTCTTAATAATAGCTGACCATTTAGTTATAAAGAGCTAGCTCACCTTCGTAACTGAAATATCATATGCTATTAAGAGGCCTATTATTGTTATGCTTACTGTGCTCCCTTCCTCACTTTTGTATTATTTCTCTATTATGTGATGACTCTACTATTGTCGCCCTTAATAATCATTTACCCACTTACTCGCACATTCTTTTCTTAAAGCAGTATTACTCTTTGTAAATTAATAGTATAGTAATCTAGCAATGTTTATTAGTGCTGTCTAGAGTCTCGTCTGACTACTATCACTTATATAAATTTTTACCAGCTTCTCTTTTAATACCTCGCTACCTAATATTGGTCACTTTCAACTACTGTTTAGAGCTCCCGGAGGCATGCATTACTTACTATGTCCTATTGTGAGTACTATTAATGTTTCAAGTTCTTTTCCGAAGGCCTCTATTATACTTTATAGCATAATTACTACTATTGATCCTAACTTAAAGAAAGAGTGACCTCTAGAAGCACATATGGGGGATCACGTGGGCGGGTCACATAGTGAAAAGTTCCGACACTATGCTTGAGTATACTCTCCACGGCATCCCTTGTCTTCTCGCAATCCCGGACGCCTGTAATTTTGGTAAGGACAATCAGCCGGGCCTGGTAAGATCTATTCGTCACCTGTCGGAAACTCTCCTCCTTCTAGAATTCTTTTTTTCGACGGCATCTCTGTAAAGCGCAACCCTACGAGACTCTAAAGTTGCGTATTCAAATTGCATCTCAGGGTCAAACTCGACGTGGAACGCACCACGTAGCCTGATGCGGCGTGGCTCCACGTACGGAGTCTTCTTTCGGTCCGTTTTGATAAGAGAAGGTTATTATAGATGTCATTCTGTTAAGTGGATGGTCAATACACGATATGAGTCTTTGAAGACTTCGGGCAACGCGTTAGATCGCGTCCAATGTTAGTAGCGCCAAAGGGTTAGGGTGTGTGATACATAAGTCTGCATGTGAGAGCATCAGTCGTAGATCGGTACGTGTGTAGATTCGAAAATCTATGTTCCAGTAGCTCTAGATACGTTCGAAATGTCGACACCTGGAGTTTCTGCTGCTGTCGAGTTCCATACTTAACGGAAGAACAACGGTCAGGAAGTGCAGACCTGTGCGTAGACTAAGTCAACGGTCTCCGCCAACCGCCAAGTGAACTGGTCGGGCGCGCGGACGGCGATTTGGCGATTCCACCTTTCGCCCAAAAAGGAAGGCATTGGCGAACAAGGCGTCCTGTCGCGATATCGCGCAATCGTTTTTGGTTACCCCGTTGTCTGCTGGACCTCATTTGTGACTCTGTAACGCGAAAATCAATCTTCCAGGAGACTTTTTAGCGGAGAGAACAATTCAATCACCATATCTCTCGTTTCTGGAATTACTGGACAGATATTCACACCGACTTGATTCCCTATTTTTGAGCGAGGCGTGCAGCCACAACTTCCTCCCAAAAAACCACCATATCACAAAAATGTCCCAAGCATTAGAAGAAGCCAACGTTGGCGTCAACGAGACCTTCAAAGACCTCTTCTCGGGTGCCGTCGGCGGCATCGCCCAAGTCCTCATCGGCCAGCCCTTCGACATCGTCAAAGTCCGCCTGCAAACCACCACCGTCTACTCCGGCGCCGCCGACTGCGCCACCCAGATCCTCAAAAAAGAAGGCCCCGCCGCCTTCTACAAGGGAACTCTCACCCCTCTGATCGGAATCGGTGCCTGCGTCTCTGTTCAATTCGGCGCTTACAACTATGCTCGTCGCGCGTTCGAGGCCCAGAACTCTTCCTCTGGCAAGCCCATGAGCTATGGGCAGTACTACGCCGCGGGAGCTTTCGCCGGTCTTTCCAACACTTTCCTCTCCAGCCCCATCGAGCACATCCGTATCCGCTTGCAAACACAGCCGCACGGCGCAGGCCGCCTGTACGCAGGCCCCATCGACTGCATCAGCAAACTCGCCGCTTCCCCCAGCGTGGCAAAGGGCCTCTACCGCGGAACATCTGTCACCCTGATCCGTGAAGCGCAAGCCTACGGCTCGTGGTTCCTGGCCTTCGAGTACCTGATGAACAGCGACGCAGCCCGCAACAACGTCGCTCGCAAGGAAATTCCTACTTGGAAGATCGCGGCTTATGGTGCTTTGGCTGGTGAGGCGCTGTGGCTGAGCTCGTACCCATTCGATGTGGTCAAGTCGAAGATGCAGACGGATGGCTTCGGCGAGAAGCAGAGGTACAAGAGCATGCGGGATGCTTTTGCGCAGACGTTCAGGCAAGAGGGCCTTGCGGGTTTCTGGAGGGGCATTGGACCGACGCTTTTGAGGGCTGCGCCGGTGTCCGCGGGCACATTTGCTACGGTTGAGTTGACAATGAAGGCTCTTAGCTAGATTTGGGGTGGCGAGAAGTAGCTTTATCTGCATTTGACAGATTTGCCCGTTTATAGACCAGGGGACGGACAGCAGCGATGTCATACAATTCAAGCTTTTTGTTTCCTATAATCCGGATAGTGGTTGACATCTCCAAGGCCGAACTCGTTTAGCTCCTTCGTGGGCGGCAGCAGCCGCGCATTTCCCTTTTCCATATAAAACCTGTGTCTCCCATCGAAAGCTCGAGACTGTCTCCATTCCTCGACGGGATGCACGCACCATTTGGGTTACTTGTGTCTCATCGTAGCAGAGTGAATACATGCTTCAATGCGGGACTGTCGCTGCTTCTCAACGGCAGGTATAACTTCCAGAACGCCTATGCCTAGCGGTACCAGCAGACTGGGAAGTCGACTCCGAGGCGAGGCTATTATCATTCCTCAACGGCAAGTGGTAACTCTAGGACGCTCACGCATGATGGCACTAGCAGCTAGACGAACGTTGCTACGCGAAATTGCCTGCATTTCTCAGCGGCAAGGATAGGGTCTGGAATTCGTGTGCGTGATGGAAATAGTAGATTGAGTGGATACCTTTTATGAGCAAGACTGTCTAACTGATGTAGCTTGCAGGGAGCATGGTGTTCATCCTTCCGTGTCATTCTGTCTTCGCAGGCTGATACTGCGGTCCCAAGTGGCTGGCAATGGCACCCTGATCCCATTCTGGTGCTGTGAACCGCTGTACATGATCCCTTCCTCGCACGATCACCGTGTTCCATCTGTCATCATTTCTGCCATCATTACTTTCGTATCATTTCTTGGAGTCAGTAGTCTCACTCATAATGCCCACGCATTGTGTGCCACGTGCTTCATCGTGCTTCCCATACATTCCCAAGACTTCACCCTTCAGGCCGCTGCCCTCACTTCCGCCACTACTCGCGTGACACCCTCCTTGTCGCCTTTGCCAGGCGGTAACTCCCATACGCGATCGAAGGTTTCGGCATTCGTCTTGCCGTGACATGGGCAGCCCTTAGTCTTGTTGTAATATGAAGCGAGAAGCTCATTGCTCTGGCCCTTGATCGCTTGCTCCAGTGAAGCCTGATCAGGCTCTTCGGGCGACACCGGCTCATCGGAGTCGTCATCCTCATCTTCTCCATCGTCAGGCTCAAGTGGTGGTGGTCTCGCGCTGCCAGAAGGGAAGCGCATCAGACCGAGATCTTCATCATTTTCGTCGTCAGAAGCGCTGTCAGAGAGGTCGTCTTCATCTTCTTTGTCAAGACCAGGGATGCTGTTATCTGGTGGTGGAAGCGGTGATTTGCGTCCCAATTGGCCCGTTGAAGGCTTCTTCTTGAGTTCTCCGGTGCCTTGAAATTGCACTGCTTTGGCTCGCTGTGATCTGCCGATGTCGTGTTCAATCTCGACTATGCGAAGGCGTAGAGACTCATAGTGCATGAGATGACCGACGACATAGCGCAGATCGCGGTCTTTTGAGTTCGCTGCCATTTGCAGGCGGCACTCGGCTGTGTGAGCAAGGCGGTAGACCTCTGGTAGAGACATGTCGAATTGAGTGGGGAGAATAGAGGTGGAAAAGATTATTTGGGCCTGATTGAGGGTGGGCTACTAGGACCTCCAAGATTCGTGGTGTTGTTTCGCGCAATTGCGTGCAGACGCTTTCGAGAGTGAGGTATGGGCAAGAACGTTGGTGTTGTTGACGAAGTCAATGGGTCGCCACTACGAACAGTGGGATTCAGTGTTATTAATCAATGTGAGGTTGAGTTTACGGCCCGTGAGGCAACGACGATGACTCTATGGGTGTTTGTAAGCAGGCCCAGACGGCCGTATCGAGTCACCGCAGCCAGCTGATCTGACTGGATTCTTGGAAGCAAGGAGGGCTTGAGGGCTCGAAGGAGCTGGGGAAGTCTGTCGGTACAGTAGCCGCGCATAGATTTACGTACAGCGATCCCAATAGCTACGCTCGTACTGACAGGCGTAGTCTATAAGTCAGAAGGTGCTACCATTGAGATAATGATACGGCTTAGCTCGTGTTTAGTTTCCTAGTATGCTTATACTATCAGAGTCATACCCTGGAATGGATGTGCTTGTCACCGAGATACAGTCACTTGAATGGCCGGAACGGTACGCAAACTTCAAGCGCAAGCAGTACAGAGTGGGGGTAGCTCCCAACGTGGGTCGGTGGGATGGATGGTAGAGGAGGGCAGATCAAGCTTGGCGGGCAGCTTGTGCATGGGTGTGATGAGTGTGTGATAAGGATGACAGCTCTGGAAGACTTCTTCATTGTGGTATATCGTACCAGGCTGCTCTAGATATTTTATATTCAGCATCCTTATCACATATACTATCACGTGCACTGGGAAGTATCGTACCCGAAGTGCCAATGGCACAGCCCATCGCACCTTCCTCATCCTCGAGGCCGACCTCGTCATCAGCTCCCGCCGACGAAAACACAAACGCCTCAACCGCCACCACATCTTCTTCTACACTGGGCCGACCGTCTCCCTTGCTTAAAGCGTCAATCTCATCTTCCTCCGCCATCTCCAGCTCAGCGGCCACTCCCCTCGGCACACCTCGCTACGATCATTCCCACTCTCCCGCTGTTTCACATCGCTCAAGCTTCGCCGACAACTTGCGCAACTACCCGCCCTCGCCGCGCGCAACAAGAAACCACTCCTTCTCTGGCTCCGCGCTGGCCGAGCTCCTCATGAATCCTCCTTCCAAGAGCAACGGCGAGGATGCGCGCTTCAAGGGTCGAGACTGGCGTAACATCCAGGTCAGCGAGATAATCGAGCCCACTGAGGTGCGCTTCGTACAGCTAGACACAAGCATCGAAGAGACGACAAAGCTGTTGGTCAAGTCAGGAGCGCCTAATCTGGTGCTGGTGCGTGAGTCTACGAAGACCAAGACGGCGGTAGCGACCTTTGATTACTCCGACCTCAATGCATACCTCTTGCTGGTCCTGGGCCTCGCCTTGCCGGACGAAAGCGCTCAACAGCTCTCCAACCGAGCTCGAAGTGGCGAGGCCATCCCATTGGCTGACCTCCTCGATCATCTTGGAGCCCGGGAAATGCCCGCCTTCCTCCCTCACACGGCGGATCTCACACAGGCAATGGAAGTGCTAGGCGGCGGCTCTCACCGATTGATCATCTGTAAGGAAGGCACATCAGAAGTTATAGGTATCGTCTCTCAGCTGCGCCTTGTGAGGTTCTTCTGGGAGAACCACCAAAACTTCTCTGCAACCGAAGCACTATACGCGCGCTCGCTGCACGAGCTCAGAGCCGGCGCCAAAGAAGTCGTGTTCATTAATGGTGACCGGCCACTCAAGGAGGCTCTCCTACTCATGCATAACGAGGGCATCACTAGCTTACCCGTACTTGACAACCAGAAGAATGTAGTCGGCAACATCAGCCATGTGGACGTGAAGGTAAGCCAGATGTACCTCTCCGTTGCAAGTGACATCGATTGACACGATATTTGTAGCTGCTCACGGACAGCTCCTCCATCCCACTGCTTAGCGATACGTGCATCCACTTCATCTCCATCATCCTCTCTGAGCGAGGCGTGAACGATGGCCAAGACTCATACCCTGTCTTCCATGTCACGCCCATCAGCACTCTTGCTCACACTGTCGCTAAGCTTTGTGCAACACGATCACACCGCATGTGGATCGTTGATCAGCCATCCCCCGCTGGTTCGGTCCCGCCTAGTCCTGGCTTCCAGCCTGCAATGCCTGCCTTCAACGCTCAAGGCTTCCACTCACAAAATGCTCGTCCCTTGACTCTGGAGGATCCGACATACGCAACACCTGGTTCAGCAATCTCAGGCATTGGGCCAGCTGCTGCTGTTACTGCTGCTGCACTTCCCGGTCAGAACATGAGCGGACGTCTCTCTGGCGTCATCAGTTTGACCGATGTTCTGAACCTCTTCGCTCGCGCTAGTGGCCTCTCACCAAAGGATCCAGAAGAGGAGCGTCAAAGGCGACGACGCTCCAGTTCGAGTTCTTTACGGCCCAGCATGGATAGCTTGCGGAGCAGCATCGATCTGGGCCGCAGTCCGAGCGCTAGCGGTGGGAGAAGGTAAGCATAAGCACGAATTGCAACGAGGCATATAAACAATCGCATCGCAAGTCAATTGACCAGCCTGAGAATTGGAATTGATGAGAATTGGTCGGCTGTCTTTCTTGACCGCTAGCCTGCGAGAACTACAAACTTTGAGGTCGATGCAAATGGCAACGACGGCGTTTGAGATATGGGTGGCGCAGGCGCACTTCAAACGGGTTGGATGGTGATGGCACAGCGTACATAGCGCTCCAGGCGCGACCAATGCATAGATTTACTGCACCTATGCATCGTTTGACACGAATAGTTTGGTCAGGTTTGTGCTCTCCGTCGTGCCTTCAGATTTTGACGTTGTGGCATGAACACAATGTCAAGATTGGCACAACTGCTGCAGGTATCTCGGTGTACCGATACCTACATGCACCACATCACGTTCGATTACCGCAATCGTGGACATATGGGTTTGAACAGGAAATCCATGAAATATAGACAGATCCAAATATGATTGCCGCGCCAACTGGTATACTTGTGCTCAATACTCATCGCTCTGTACAGTAAACGTTCATGTTTCTCGTTATATCATATGTGCAAGATCTTCTAGCATGGCGCTCACTCCAGCGCCTGCATCATCACAACATGATGCATCTCAATCGCCTTCGCCTCCCCCCTCAAAAGCCCGATATTCTCCTTGAACGTCTGCGTTTCCCTGAACTGCATGTGCGCCTCTTTGCTCGTCCACCCAATCGCAATCACGGCCGCCTTGCCCTTCACCCCCTTGTACTCAACCTCTTCGTGCGTAATTCCATACGCAGCACCCAGATACCCCGCCGCCTTGGCCTCTTTCTCCAACCACTCGCCCGCTTTCGCCGCATTGCTCGTCCAATCTTTGCCAGGCTCACCCTCGCAATAAAACGTCGCAATCTCCGTCACAGGCGCCCTCAACGCCTTCCTCAACTCCCCCGCCGGCTCAAAATCGACGTGCACAATATCCACCGGCCCAACCATGATCGTCGCGCAGCGCTGCAGGTGCGATGTGTAGGCGTCCGAGGCGATGAACGCTTCGTGGTCGCTGCGCGAGTCCCAGTCGAAGAGCATTTGGAGGATGGAGGGGTTCTCGACTTGCGTGCCGAAGTGCGTGGAGCGGAAACCGGGTTGTTGGCGGAGCGTGCTGGTGATGGAGGCGAGGACGGCGGCGCCGGGGTTGGACGGGTCGCCGATGGAGGTCCCGGGCGTGAGGGGGATGAGGGCGATTTCGGTGGTGGGCATCGTGGCGGGTTGGGGTGGTGGTTGTTGATGTGGTTACGTGGTGTAGTGTCAATGTTGGTGAGCAGATGATTTGTAGTTGCACAGCGATTTGGAAAAAGGCAGTAGATATGTGAGGTATGATCATAAGGTACCTTACATCCATGTTCCCACTTCTAACTTTACCGAGCTTCGTATCAAGCAAAGAGCAGGTGAGGCTGAGACGAGGACAGATGGCTAGTGTTCTCCCCCAGGCAGATCTCGCAACTGTAGTCTTTCAGCTCGCTTCATAGAGGTACCGTCATCCATCCATGTCTGGATCTTCTTCCGCTGTCACCTCAAGACCACATTTGACATTCTCATACCCTTCTAGTATTTCGTCTTGTTTGTTTGTTCGGATGGATATTTGTGACCCCGCTTTCGTCATTGACCCACAGACGACTGGAAAGATCGGACATAGGATAGACCGGAGGAAGCCCAGTAGCCATGCAGACGATTTGAGGTCGATAGATTGTGACCAGGCAATGATATGATCTGTGTAGTAGAACATTTTGCGTCATAGTCACCGTCCGTTTCGAAACAAATTGCTTGTCTCGACTCTATTACGGTTCAAAGGTGCTTCGTACCAAATGCAATGCAAGCCTGCCGTTTAGGGTTGATGATTACGATGGGTGCCACTTCCTTTCGCTATTTTTCAATCTCTCTGTTGACCTTGATATTGATTGATATAATGCTGCAGTGAGGATGTATAGACTTTCAAGATGCTGTTGGTATCATAAACAGCTTAAACACAATACTGTTGCAACATATCGCCTTGGCGCATCTGTCAGATCAAGTCGTACAAGGCCGAACGCGGAAATCTCCATGCCGATCTCGGGAGATTGAACAAAATCCACTTTTCGCTTGCTTTTGCGACCAAGGACACCATCGCATACAAATCATAGTAACGACTACGGTACGAACGCAAGGAGAGTCTATACAGTTTGTCTGCGAAATCGACTGGATTCGAACATATTACTGGTATGGTTGTCACAGGGGGCCTACAGCATGTTTTGCCCAAAGACTTGATGACTATGCAGCTGGGCCAGATCGATCTGCTGATGGCCATGTATGCACCGGACGATGCTGTGTCAATCGAAGCTTCCTCGCTTGATTTGATTGAGACTTTGAGAGAGTGGTGTGATGGAACTGAAGACGCGGTCCCGAACATCGCAGAATCTAGCATTGACATTCTACTTGATCTGGACTTGGTCGATGCAGACAGTCTTGCAGGAAACGAGCTGAGGCCTCTGCAGCTCAGTCTCATCGTACCCCTGAAATATGAGGGAAAATTGGAGATGGATCCTCCAGCCATCAAGGCCAGATTGCAGCAACCCGCGTGGATGAGCAAGACCCAGGTGGCGCAACTGAACGTGGAACTTCCCGACGAAGATGTTTTGACAGTCATCGAACATGTCAAAGAAGCTGCACTCGAGTATTCCGCTCAGTCAACTCAAGCGCCAGCGGAAGCGAACGGTCTCTTCGACAAGAACGCACCCCTCGTCCGGGCATGGTTCTACTTTCCATCAATCAGCACTCGCGCCAAACGTGACGATTTAATCAATTTCGCTCCAACGTACGGCCTGACGGGATTTCTGATGGCCGGCAAACCGGGTATCTTGTGCCTCGAAGGTGGATCAATAGCCATCGACGACTTCATGAAGTTCATCAAGACGAACAGCTGGGGTGACATTCCACCTCAACATAAAAAAGTGAGTGAGAGGTACCGACAGACGGATGCAGATCTCGCGAGAGTCTTCGGTGGCATGGAAGAGATCACAGAGACAGTCGGTGAGCGGCGAGGAGAGAGAGCCAACCGCAGCGACATGAAAGCTTTGGAATTATGGCTGGTTGAGAGAGGCCTGGGGGTCGCCTTTGGAAACGTGTTCATGTGAGGATGGGCCAAAATAACCTGGAGATTGTTCGGATCTCCCGGACGAACGGTTGGACACTTCGCCGACGACAACGGCTCGAGAACAGCAAAAACGACTCTGGTTTGTGCGCTGTACCTTGTGACAACAGCAACGGTCACTAGCTTCAGGAGCACCACAACGCCTTTTTTTCCCTTTGAGAATGAGCATGATCTGAGATCTGTTGTTCGGCTCGCTGCATGCCAAAGTTAGCGAACATGATGATAGGGTTCAATCTCGCTATCCAGGAACGCAGCTTGTGACAGGATACGCGCGTTGAGAATCAAGTCGCTGTTTGCGAAGTTATACCGGCCTCAAAACTGTCAACGAGGCTCAACTCTATTCTTACTTTTTCTCCACGGCTTCCTTGGATGCTGACGCCTCCTGAGACACTCCGGTCGCATCGGATACTGGGAAAGACCGAGCGGACACCCACGGAACGAAATACAAAAAGCAAAAAATACACCCGGGACAGCTAAGCAATGACAAGTCCAAGTGGCGCAGAATTGGCACGCGGTTTCCAGCCTCATGCCTCGGTCTTTTGGGTTCTCTTTCACAACTTGGCTTCAATTTTACCTATAGCCGAGGGTACTTGTGGATGCTTGGAAGCATTTGGCTAGCGCCACCGAGGAACCCACAGGGGTTGACACTCTGAGCTTGTACGAACTAGGCAGGCGCTACGCATGTGACTCTTTGTTTGTTACATGATTTCGTATGCCCTACTGCATCTGGGCCAATGTTCGAACGCCGTCATGGAGTCAGTCTGGAGGAATGGATGGGGTCCCCAAAGCGGGGGAAACTAATCTGTGTTGGCGAAGGCTGTTTGGTGTGAGTGTGAGCAAGGGGCGAGTATACATGTATAGGCCACATGGCTGCAAGACAATCTTTCGTCAGACTTGATCAATAATCGTGATCATTAATCCAAAAAAAGTTGCCGAAACCCTTCCAGAATGGCTACCGAGAAGTACGAAACATCACCCGACCTTGAGAGCGGGGCATTGCACATTGATGGTGAACCACTCAATCGCGAGACCACGACCATCACTCTTTCGAACGATCAGTACGAGCGTCTGTTCTTCCAGCCCTCGAAGCCACAGCGTGGTGATGCCGCCAAACGCTTTGGTATGCTGTCTTGCCTGTCACCAAACATCGACCCGATGATTAACAAACAGTACAGCCAACCCAAGTTTGCTCGGTCTCCTCGGATTCCTCATTCCATACACCTCTACAATCTTGACGCTATGCCAATTCCAGGGAGCAGTCCCACCGTACACACTTGTCGGCATCACTTCCGACTACTACTTCCTTGGAGCAATTGCCATGATACTTGCGGGCATTGGAGAGTTCATCTTGGGAAACAGTGCGTATCTACGACACCCACGTAACGCTGTCATCTGGGTACTGACGATTTGTACAGCCTTCCCATTCGTCGTCTTCATCATTTACGGCACTCACTGGGGTTCCCTAGCATACAACCAGGATCCCATGCATCAGATCACGTCGGCGTTCAGCGCTGAAGGCGGCGCGACGGGTGCTGCGTACAACTCATCGCAGACCTTCCACAACATCACGATGTTCGTTTGTCCACTTGCACAGACACTGCTAGACATGGCTAACATTTCTCGAATAGGGCCATGGTCAGCTTCGTGATCTTGATCGGCACCTTGCGTGTCAACCTGCTCTTCGGCCTCCTCTTCTTCGGCCTCGTGATGCTGTTCTCCTCCATCGCTGCGGCGGATGCGGCGATCCCCTCTGCAGCTTCCGAAGCTGATCTCGCTCACATCCTGAAGCTCCTGCAAATCGGAGGTGGCTTTGGATTCATAGGACTTGTCTGCGGCTGGTACGTCACTCTTTGTTGCTCACGCGTTCGCGACAGGGTCAAGTGCTTACATGTTTTGCACAGGTACCTTGCGATTCTTGAAGTCTGCGAAACTGTACAGATCCCATGCCCTCTGCCTGTGTTCGATTTGAGCAGTAAGATTTTCCCGGCGAAGAAGAAGAGCGGTTAGGTGATACACATAGGAACATTACCGTGAATTGAGAACGGGAAGGAGAGCAACGCATGTTGCCACCGGCAAAGACTTTGGAGCATGAGCGTTGTGCGAAAGGTAGGTATTGGACATGAGTATAGGAATCTCTCAATGGATAAAGATAATAAACAATACATATATGGATTTAGGCGTCGTATTTAAAGCCAATACAATGGCATACTAGCCACCATCACAAGTTCATCACTCGCTATCAATAACCACTACAACTTATTTCATGTATGTACGTAAACACAAAATCAAGAGCCCTAGAAAATAGTATGGTCACAGAGTCGTACAAGGGTCGTAGTTTCGAGGATATGATTCGCGAGTCTTAGCAAGCATTTTCCACGCTGGTACTCGATAGGCTATGCGATAATACACTTTGCCCGTGTCTCAGCCTAGTAATTCTTAAGGATTACATGCGATTCATCGACGCCAGTGACAAGCTTTCCTTAGGACATCACGGATTTTTGTTAAAAAGACTTTTGAGCGCCTTGTTTCTGACATTGATACGCACGCGGCTCTGTCTGACACGCCACACAGTTGATCATGAACGCCTTTCATGCAAGGGCAGAGATGAGATCGTCATAGCCTCTCAGCCCCTGTATGGCGGACCATCCTTACGAGACGGACAAACCTCAAATCCTAATACCAAAATTAGATACTCGGCTAGCTACTAGTATTAGTAGGTACTTTATAGTAGTTAGTATTTTTATATATATTCTAAATTGATAATAACATATAAATAGAGTAGCAGCTATATCTATCTTATAAGATTAAAAGAGTGATACTTAGTATATATAAAATTAAGGTTATAAAGTACAAATTCAAGTAGTATAGCTAAAATTGATAAAAGGTAAACTATATTCTAAACTTATCTATTAGGTATAATTTAATACTATTATTTTTACTCTTATATTACTTCTTAGGCCCTACTATTTGTATAATATATTAGTAGGCCTATAAAGTCGTCTTTATTATTATTATTATTATCAGTTATAGGATTAGAATCTTGTAATAGGGATTATATTATAGTCTTATTATAGGCTAGAATTAAGAAGAGTTAGTATTATACCTTAGTACTATAATCTGTGCTTTGTCCGTCTTGTAAGGATGGTCCGCCGTACCCCCGTCGTCACGCCGGCTTCCGAGCGGGCAGAAAGCCGGTATCAAGCAAAATTCACAACGCCGTTACATTTAGACACACGGCTCGTTTTTACCTGAACTTCATGTTTCAGCTCTTTTCCAGTATTAGGCAGAATCGCAGCCATAATAACCACAGCTCTGGGATCCACAGCTTTACGGTAGACTTCGGCCAGATGATTGCCACACGCACCATAATGAGATCCGGCTTCAACCAGTCAACTGATCATGCCATACTTCAAGATCACATTTAGCCTGAAGTGGCTGAAGTGGCGTGCCGCGAGCCTTTTGGCTTCGAGGATCCTATCAGTCGCGTGGCTATGCGGCTTGGTGGTATACAACGTCAACCTCCACCCCTCATGCTAAGGCCCAAAGCGTCTGGGCATCCCGTATTGTGCCCGGTTCGGTGCCCCATGCTGACCCGGACCGGGGTTAATATAGAAGATGAGCAAAATCGTACATAAGCTCGAGGGCTGGAAGGCGGTCAGTTTTGGGGCTTGCACCTCTAATACCAGATAATACTAACATCTCTCTATTCCAACAATGGCACCTATTGGCGGAGAAGGCCTTTCGGCCGCGCGAGCCAGATATGCCGGTCCTGGAGGCATGAAGGGCATCATTTCGAACGGAAAGACCACATCAATTGCCTGTTTCGCTGCTCTTGGAGGCTTCGTCTATGGATACAACCAGGGCATGTTCGGTCAGATCTTGACCATGACTGCTTTCACTCGCCATGTCAGTCTATGAAAACCCCCTTCCCCACATATTACTTGGGCTGATTATTGAAATAGTTGGAACCCTGGTACACCGAAGCTGGTGCTAATGGTGTCACCCGCGGGTTGCTCACTGCTATCCTGGAGCTCGGTGCCTGGATTGGTACACTAATCAACGGATATCTTGCTGACGCAGCTGGACGTCGATGGTCGGTCGTCATTGCATGCGTGGTTTTCACTGTCGGTGTGATCGTTCAAGCTCTTGTAGACAACTACGCCTACATCCTTGCAGGACGATTCGTCACAGGTATTGGTGTTGGTGCGTTCAGCATGTTGGTACCGCTATACAATGCTGAATTGGTGAGTCTCTCAAATACTGGCATAGCATGCGAGCCGTCCTCGTACATGAACTGTGTGTTGATACTAATGATGTGTTGATGCTAATGATTCTAAGGCCCCTCCAGAGGTTCGCGGCGCTCTTGTGGCTCTCCAGCAGCTCGCTATCACGTTCGGTATCATGGTTTCGTACTTCATCGGCTATGGCACCAACTATCTCGGTGGTGGAGACGAAAGTATCAAAGGAGGAGAGATGCACGACGCTTCATGGTTGGTCCCAATTTGCATTCAGTTAGTCTCGTCGACTATTCTTGCAGTCGGCATGATAGCCTTCATGCCTCAGAGTCCGCGTCACTTGATGAACAAGGGTCGCGAAGAAGAATGCCTCAGCACTCTTGCCCGCCTTCGTAGCTGCAGCAAAGACGACATGCGTGTCCGCATCGAATTCCTCGAGATCAAGGCCCTCCGCGAATTCGAAGTACAGCGCTCGATGGAGCTGTTCCCACAGTATCAGGATGGCAGCTTTAAGAGCAACTTCATGATCGGATTGAACGATTACAAGTCCCTCATCACCAACCAGTCGCTACGCAAGCGAACGATCGTCGCAGTTCTCACTATGGTTTTCCAGCAGTGGAACGGTGTCAACGCTATTCTGTACTATGCACCGTTCATCTTCCAAGGTGTTGGCATTACTGGTGGAACGCTATCCTTGCTCGCCACTGGCGTCGTGGGCATAGTCATGTTCCTGGCCACCATCCCCGCTGTTCTCTATGTCGACCGCTTCGGGAGAAAGACGATTCTCATCGTGGGTGGCATCGGAATGGCTATTTCTCACTTTATCGTTGCTGGGTATGCAATCCTAGGTAGACGCTCTCCCTCAATATGATCGTGCTAACGCTTCTTGCAGAATCACAGGTGCATACCAGGGCCACTTTGACGAGCACCAGGGCGCCGCTTGGACCGCTGTCGTTTTTATCTGGCTATATGCCATCCACTTCGGCTATTCGTAAGCGAGATCCATGCTACCATCTATTTTCTTGTTACTGACGTTATTGACAGATGGGGCCCTGTCGCATGGATTATCATTTCTGAAGTATTCCCCCTTGGCCTACGCGCCAAAGGTGTATCCATTGGAGGCTCCTCGAACTGGTTAAACAACGTAAGACGCTAAACACATGACCGCTTTTCGAAACGAAGCTGACCTGTATACAGTTCGCGGTTGCAATGTCGACCTCACCATTTATTGACGTATCACAGTTTGGCGCATTTGTAAGCTATCGAACATAAATTCGAAGCCGTGAGCTACTTGCTAATATGGGCATTAGATCTTCTTCGGTGTAGTCACGACTATGGGAGTCATTTGGGTGTACTTCTTGGTGAGCAATGTCAACGCCGATGCCAAAGATATGTCACTAATAGAACTTATAGGTACCCGAGACAAAGGGACGCTCCCTCGAGGAGATGGACGAATTGTTCGGCTCCGGCGATGCACGTTTCGCCGCTGAAGATCTGGCCCGTAAGGAGAGGATCGAGAGAGACATCGGTCTTACAGCCCTTCTTCACGGTGACGTGAGCGACAATCTCAGCGATGAGAAGATTGGTTCTGATTCCGAGAACCAAGAGCACGAGTTTGTTGAGAAGCGCTGATTCAGATAATGGTGACCCCAGCGGTCAGTTACCTATAATTTAGACAAGGCCGCAGAGACTCTGGTGGCCTATGGGTTGTCACTTCTGTTTCAATTCAGGTTATGAATACCGTCGTTACCAGTATTAATCTAGTTTTGCAAGCATATCTGTACATTCTAGAGCTCTTGTACCGATCACGGTAACAGTTTACATGTCTGGTAGCGTGGACTATAGATGTTCATGTGTCAAAGACCGCACCGCCAAAATCCCGACGCTAATGATCCGCTATAGTCAAGACGGATCCCAATGACCGCTACCGCCGCTATAGCCGCTGTATATATATCAAAGCGCACACAGAGACCAAGAAACTCCGGAAAGGCTTGACACAACTCTTCGCCGTACATACATCTGCCATTCAGAGCTGTTTGTTCCCGTCAGTATACCCAAGAACAACAAAATGTCTGGCAGAGTGGAGGATCTCACACATGATGGCAAGCTCTCGGCTCGGGCAGCAGAGTTAGTTTCCAGCACGCCAACACTCAGTATCACTTGGACGATCAGCACTGAGGATTGCCGTTGTTCTAGCCATAGGCTTCAATGTATCTGGTTTCGGAGCTGTATACGATACAGTAAAGGCGCTGGTGTACTATCTTCATAACATCGAAAGCTTTTCGAAACCAAAAGCTCCGTTGGACATCGCCATCTACATCTGCTCTGGTATTCTTCTGGCTACCGGGATCTATCTCTTGATACAACGGATGACATCAACTGCACACGCTGGCAAAACTCTGATCCATAAATCAAAGTCATTGCGATATGCTTCCATCGCACTTTGCGCTCTTTGGGTGGAGCAAGATAGTATCAGTAAAGCGGTGGCAAGCGTGATGAGCTACGCTTATGGTGAAGGCGTTACGCTGCCAGAGGCCCTCTTCCCCGTTTGCAGAGAATCTGCCACTGCTTTCCAAATGGGATTCATCTGGTACAAGTTGGTTGGAAAGGCTTTCGAGCCTTCCAAGCAGAAAGTCGCCTCAAAGCAAATGCACAAAGATCAGAAGCAGTCTGGGATCTTGTCGGTTTGATGAGGTAGCTAGACTGAGGACCTCTAGTCAGTCGAGGAGCAAACAATGGCCTATTGTTCGACATGGTATAGAGTCGTCATTGTGTCTTCGTCCTTGGGTTTAACGTAGAGAACTCGATCAAGCCTGCAACGATCGTCTCCGGTACGACGCCTTGTCTACAACATTCTCGTGTGGGTATGCTATCTAATTTCATGAATGGTGGCCTGGTTGGAGTGACAAGTGGATAGTGTCCGGGGCGCGATTGTATCAAATAGGACTTTGCCCGTGTCATAGAAGTGTCTGGAAAATTTGGAAACGATAGCCAAAAATTGCTACCATCGTCTTTCACAGTGGTATTCCTTTCGGCTAGAGGCTGCCACCAAAGCCGTGAAGTACCTTATAGTGGTGCAACAGTAGCACAGTATCGCTTTTTATTCAAGTAGGAAGTAGTTCAGATATATCTCTTGGTGCTTACGCAGAAATTCCGTCTCGTCGCGAGGCTGCTCGGGCGGGCGTTTCTGCACCATTAATTTCGGTCCTTACCATCAATATTGTATTACCAGCTGCTTCTATTATTTGCCCTACCAAATGATCATCGAGCACGAAATTATGCTTGCGTCATCAGCGACAGCAGTTTTACGTGCCTCGCGCCCGAACGTCTGGATTGGCTCTCAACCTGAAACCGCGTGAATCTAGAGTACATAATAACACTCAATATCGCATGAAATTCATGTTCCCCTTGCAACAATCACACGACTGGACCGTCGCGACTATGCTTGCCACACACGCCCTTTTCCTGGCGCTAACATATGGTCAACACATTCGCGCACAAGTTCTTCCAGCTGGCGTAACGCCAGGAGGCAACAGCAGCGAGCTCACCATCAAATTGTCACACTCCCAGAAACCAGCGCTGGAGCCCATCTCATCTCAGTTCCTCGATCTCTCGTACTAGCCTGCATAGCCACATTGGTCGTTATTGGATTCGTATGATAACCATCTGGATGAGCATTTGCTTCTCTGGGCTCTCAACGTCATAGGCCTCCGAACGAAATACTTAAACGGTTCCTTCGATTGCCTTACGGCAGCCATTTGTCGGTTATGTTCCCGAAAGATCATTTCTGTCGTTGCCGTGTCCGTGTCCGTGTCCAGTGTCTGGGATACAAATTATTACAATGCATGCATGATACACATGTCGGCCTCTACTCAACCATTCGAGTGAGCAATGTGTACCATACGATGAGAGCAGCAGAGCCCGGTTTACGTTCTCAAAAGATCGGCGACCATGGCTTTATTCCAGCTTCCAACGTGCGACTACTGCAAACAACATCGGAATATCCAAGCTACAAGAGCCTCAGAGCGCTACAATTGTAGTCAGATCTTAAGGCTGTCGGCTATTGCAAAGTGGACCCGCTTCCAGTCTTTGCCGGCGATAGTAATACGGAAGAACCTAACACGAACGCGGAAGAAATGTTACCCGCTTGACCAACCCAGCACAGAGATAATCTTGAAGATCCATCTTCCATGCGACACAATTTTACGATCATCTGAATAATACTCTCCCTTTGAATCCCCACAGCACTCCGCGATCTCCACTGTTCATGGAGGCAAGGTTTGAGTTTACATGACGATTGTCAGTCTGTATAATATGTTGTGTTGCCGTGGCGTTTCAGTGTTCGATGGTATGTCTTACAGAACCCTCAATTGCTAAGTAGTCAAACGTCATCATCAACAGCAAGTAGCGGAAAATCGATTTCTACCATGGTCTTGTTCTCATTATTGCTCAGCGGCGCAGTTGCTGCTTCTGCTTCCGCCACACGCAGAGATCTGGCCAATGGCAACTCCACAAACACTGTCGTCGATTTGGGCTCGGCGGGATCATATCAAGGTGTTCTCCAGAATGACGGAACGTAAGTATTGTTCTGGGTCTGCTCAGAATTCTATCCAACAATACTAATATTTTCAAACAACGTGGTCTCATGGAAAGGCATCCCATACGCAGAGCCACCAGTAGGCAAGCTACGATTCATGCCGCCTGAAGCTCTCAAATCACAGTCTTCATCGGTGATTGACACAACGACCGATGCTTTACGCTGCGTTCAATTTGCTGGAACACCGTACGGCGTGATCAACAGCAACATCGTGGGAGTGCGAGCTGGCCCAGGTCAAGAGGACTGCTTGAAGTTGTGGGTATGGAAGCCAGCAAACGCTTCCGCGAGTGCTTCGCTTCCGGTCATGTTCTACGTCCATGTAAGCTGTTTTCATTGATTGCGAAACATCGCTCTGAGCTGACGTCTACTCCAGGGAGGTGGCTTGCAGTACAGCGCAGCGCCGAACAACGACTTCAGCGACTGGGTCGGCCAAAGCCAAGATTTCATCGCCGTTAATGTCGGCTATCGTCTTGGAGCACTTGGATTCATGGCGCACGAGTCTCTCCCATCGGGCAATGCCGGCCTCCTCGATCAGCGCTTCGCGTTGGAGCGGGTGAAGGCCAATATTGGAGCCTTCGGTGGCAACCCGGATGATGTGACGATCATGGGCCAGTCCGGAGGCGGCTATGCTGTGGTTTCGCAAATCGCTCTTTACGATGGCAAAACCGGAGGGCTTTTCCATAAAGCTATCCCGAGGTCTATTCAACGCTCGCCGATGTTCCGCATCGACGAGCTTGCAGACCGCAACACCGAGTTTGCTAAGCTGTTGAACTGCACTGCAGGACAAGATCAGCTCGAGTGCTTCCAGAGCGCATCTGTGCCGGCGCTGTTGAATGCATACCACGTCTGTCAAGACGCCTTTCAAGAAAGCTATTGCGCTCGAATGGCGCGCTTACATCGGCTCTTTCATTCGTACAGGAGATCCGAACAAACAGAAGCTGGCGTCTTCGCCCAGCTGGCATTCGCACGGCTTCCTGGGCGACTTTGTCAGCTCACCTTTGCGATTGGTGCTGCAGTTTACATTTGCTAGCAATGCTAACAAGAGCGCGACCACCGGTACGCAGATTGAGGTTGCGCAAAAGGCACAGCTTGAGAGGGAGGAATGGTGGACTTCGGAGGAGGTTTTGGGGGGAATAAGGTTCTGATTGAAAGGAGGGTTGGTGGGTAGAGGGTTTGAGAATGTACTCGTCCAGGTAGATAAATGTACAGGAACGTAATGTCGGTGTTTTTTTCAGATCTCGGTGAGCCTTTGCACTGCTCCGCAGTAGGATGTGAGCTATATGACATCAACTCGCGTGCCGCACACGTGCAGTGCAATCTGACTATATCAAAAGCAGAATCGGTAGAAGCTGTCAAACCTGCACGTATACAGCATACATTTGGTAGCAAGCAATTCGCAATATTCAGTCACAAAAATTGCTTTCTTTGGCAGGCGTTACCCAAAGTGTTTCCCTGGTGACCAAAATGGCAGTCGCAAACCCACGGCGCATGTGAGGGGTCGTGAACTTGGCTGGCCCAGAACAATCGACCTCGGGCATGATATCATTAGCTACTTGCGCATGTTTGAGGATGCATTCGATGTTGATCAATGCCCCTCGTTGCCAAAACTATTGTTCTTTTGCAGCTAATACCAACTGAGCGAAGAAAAAACTGTCACATCAATCCACGCGATAAGAACAATCTGACAACTATGGCTGATTCAGATATTGTGCCTTTCAAAGTCGACGTTCCACAATCTGAAGTCGACAGGCTCAAGAGGAAGTTGCAGGACACTCGTCTACCTCCCAAGGAGATCGTGCCGGGTGCCGGCAACAAATATGGTATGATGAGTGACACTTATCACATTCACAGCATTCGTCGCGACTGACACCAGTCCTTAGGGCCAACCTACGAATGGGCCCGCGATCTATACAATGCCTGGCTAGATTACGACTGGTACGAAGTCCAAGACCAGATCAATGAGTACCCGCACTACACCACGCGCATCGAAGACGTCAAAATCCATTTCGTCCACGCCCGCTCAGATCGCAAGGACGCAATCCCTCTCATCATGTGCCACGGCTGGCCTGGCTCCTTCTGGGAATTCAGCTCTGTCTGGGGCCCACTATCTCATCCTACTGATCCCAGAGACCCGGCGTTCCACGTTGTGGTGCCTAGTTTGCCAGGCTTCTGCTTTTTCGATTGGCCGCCGAGGGCGGGTTGGACGTTGCAGGACACCGCGCGCCTGTTCGATAAGCTTATGAAGAAGCTTGGGTACTCCAAGTACATGATGCAGGGTGGCGATTGGAGCCATTGGATTGGGCGTGAGATGGGGTCGAAGTATACTGACTCGTGCAAGCTTGTGCATTTCAACTTTGCACCAAGTCCTTTGCCGGAAGGCGTTGAGTATACGACAAGGGAGAAGGAGGTGCAAGGTCGGGTTGACGACTGGCTGGAGGTGCATATGGGGTATGCCGTCTGCATGCGCACGAGGGTGAGTTTGTCTGGGATACCATTGTAAGCCTGTCTCGCTGATTTTGGTGTCTGACTAGCCTCATACAATTGGTTTTGGATTTAATGACAACCCGATGGGCATCCTGACCTGGGTCGGCGAGAAGTACAACGAGGCGGCCGGACCCGAAAACCAGAAAAAGCCATACTGGACTCGAGTGATCCTGACTACCGCGACGCTGTACTATTTTACAGATTGCATCATGCCATCAATGCTATGCTATTACGAAAATGTTCGACATGAGGATTTCGCGAGCTTCGCCATGAAGCCGGGTAACAGGATCACAATTCCGTTCGGCTATACCTCGTTTTACTGGGATACTGAGCCCTCGTCGAAGCGGGCGGTGGAGCGGACGGGCAATCTCGTGTACTACAAAGGTCAGGAATCCATCTGTTTGTCAAGAAATCAGGATACAGCACAAGCAAAGGCGCGCATACTGACTCGGCCTAGAACGTAACGACGGCGGGCACTATGCCGCGATAGAAGACCCGGATGGCATCACGCAGGACGTGAGAGAGTTGGCGGCGCAAGAGTGGCAGAGAGAGGCTTAGCAGGTGGTTAAGGTGCCGCCTTATCGTTCAAGCACAGTGAGGCACGGGTGTCGATGGGGCGTGGCCAAGGCACTAGGACGAACAACACCTTCTCCATCAAGCTTGATCCTTCAGATTCCTCCACTCTCTACCCCACCGCCAAGCATCGCGTGCATATTGAGGTTGGCGGGCAGCAAGGCAGATGCGATGTTGCACGGTGCGACCTTCCCAGCACGACGTAGTCTCCGATGACTAGCACAACTCAGCACTGCCAGCCATCGCGTGTATGTTGGTGCTAGATCGCAGATAGGCAAGGCGCGCCATGGAACCCCAATGCAGGGACGGTTCAGCCGTCTTCCGCCGTTGCTTCCACCGATGTCGTCACGTGGGTGAATAATATTCAAGTACCTTCATGTGGCCTGCCACTGCACAACAAGGCAGCCGTCCATTTGTTGATCTCGACAGTGCGTGTATTACTACGGGCGCATCTATATCAAGATCATGGCTGGTCAAATCGCTGCTGTTGCAGCACTCCTGCTGCCATTGGTGGCTGCCATCACGCCAGAGTATGTATTACTGTACCAGTACGCTATGGAAGAGCTTTGAAAAGCTGACATACCACCAGGCAAATGCTCTCGGCTCCCCGCTACAGCACTGCCTCTGCCAACCCCAGCGGCGAGTGGGCTGTCTACACCTCCACCAACTACTCTTTCGCTGAGGCTGCCTCCTCCACCACCTGGAAGCTCCTCAACATCAAGACTGGCGACATCGCCGACCTTCCCTTCTCCAGCGATGTGTCTGAGATTGTCTGGGTCGGTAGCACCAACACCAGCATTCTGTACCTGAACGGCACCAACGACGATGTCCCCGGTGGCGTCACTCTTTGGACTACCGATCTCGCCGAGTCTCCCATTGTTGGGTATGGCAACACCCGATGTCCAAAAAAAAAAATATCTCACAATCACTAACACACTGCAGAACTCAAGTCGCCAGCCTTGCAGCTCCCTTCTCTGGTCTCAAGGCTTCCACCACCTCTTCCGGCGGAATCAACTTCGTCGTCAACGCCAAGGCATACGCTAACAACGGATCTGCTTACAACGAGGAGCTTGCCAGCACTCCCGCCACCAGTGGTCGTCTTTACGACAACGTCTGGGTCCGTCACTGGGACTCCTACGTGACCCAGGAGCGCTACTCTGTCTTCGCCGGTTCCCTCACCAAGGGCAACTCCAGTCTCAGCCTTACTGGTAACCTTACCAACCTCCTCCTGGGCATAGATGCTCCCATCACCCGCCCTGAGACTCCTTACCAGCCCTTCGGCGGCTCTGAGGACTACGACCTCTCCCCCGATGGCAGCCAGGTTGTTTTCATGACCAAGGCTCCGGAACTTCCCAAGGCCAACTTCACTGCCAGCTACATTTACCTGGTTCCCCACGATGGTTCTTCCGTGGCGAAGAAGCTTAACGGCCCTGGCAGCAAGGCTCCTGAGGAAGCAAAGGGCGCGTCCGCGGTCCCCGTGTGGTCCCCGAACGGCAAGAGAATCGCATACAACCAGATGGACGGCATCGACTACGAGTCCGACAGGGCCAAGCTTTACATTGCCGATGTGGAGACTGGTGACATTACTCTCCTCGCCGGCGACTGGGACCAGTCCGCCTCCAGCATCCAGTGGAGCCACGACTGCAGCGAGCTCTACGTCTCTGGCGACTACATCGGTAGCACCAGGCTTTTCATCGTCCCTACCGATGCTGCCGCCGACTACAAGCCCGAGAACATCACCGACACTACCTCTGTTGCCGGCTTCTCTGTCCTGCCCAACGGTGATGCTCTTGTCTCTTCCAGTGCCCACTGGTCTTCGAGGAACATTTACACCGTCACTCCCGAAGGTGAGGCCAACTACCTTTACAAGGCAAACGAGGTTGATGCTGAGCTCGCTGGCCTCGGCCCTGAGGACTCCACTTGGTTCTGGTACGAGGGCTCTACTGGTGACCAGCAGCAGGCCTTTGTTGTCCTGCCCGAGGACTTCGACGAGAACAAGGTCTACGACCTTGCCTTCCTTGTACACGGCGGTCCCCATGGTCTCTGGTCCAACTCTTGGTCTACTAGGTGGAACCCCAAGGTTTGGGCCGACCAAGGCTACGTCGTCGTTCTTCCCAACCCTACCGGTTCCACCTCTTATGGTCAGGAGTTGACCGACCGTATTGCCAGCAACTGGGAGTCTTACCCTTACGAAGATCTCGTCAACGCGTTCAACTACGTGAAGGAGAACCTCCCCTACGCCAACACCAGCAACGCCATCGAGGCTGGTGCATCGTACGGTGGCTACATGACCAACTGGATCCAGGGCCACGAGCTCGGCAGGGAGTTCAAGGCTCTCGTCTGCCACGACGGTGTCACCACCACCTACGCCGACTTCGGCACCGAGGAGCTATTCTTCATGCTCCACGAGCACAACGGCACCATCTGGGACCAGCGCGAGGTCTACGCCAAGTCCGACCCTCTGACTCACGCGAAGAACTTCTCCACTCCCCAGCTCGTCATCCACAACGACCTCGACTACAGACTTCCCGTCAGCGAGGGCATTGCCATGTTCAACGCTCTTCAGCTCCTCGGTGTGCCCTCCCGCTTCCTCAACTTCCCTGACGAGAACCACTGGGTCGTCAACAGGGAGAACTCGCTGCTCTGGCACAAGACCATCTTCGACTGGATCAACTACTATACTGGCAAGGTTGACACACTCGAGGGTGATGTCATCACCCAGTAAAAATGCTGTGTCGCATGTGTTGGTCGAAAAGAGATGATTCATGAGCACTATGTCAACCTGTGATTATGGTGTGGAGACACCGTGTCCTACGAACAAGAGAAGATAATTCTTAGCCACTTATGATAATGTCCATCTAATGACTACTATTACTCAAACTGGGTTTCTCAGATACTTCTGCTTCATATACACGTACAATGTGAGATGTTCGGCATTTACAATCATGACCAGTGGTGCTTGCGGTACTCGCAATCGTATGCCGTAAGTGTCAAAACCAACTATGATCCGCTATGAGATTGTGCAATGACGAATCACTGTACCTGCATATACGTGCGGGGTCCTCAAGAGCTACCTTAACTCCGTTCAACAGCTACCGACCTACCTTCAGCTATAGAAAGGGGAGCTGAGCGGTGTAGTCTTTTGATTCCATTGATCTGACTATTACAGAATCTCCTGTGAAACAACAAATACCATGGCCTCATTTACATCTCCTTCGAACACCGCGGCATGGGCACTAAGAGCCAAAAGTCGACCATTCGTCGTCTCTTCGGCACCATATCACGCTCCTCCGCCTGGCCATGTGGCGATCAAAGTCCATTGCGTAGCTATCAATCCCATCGATTGGATCATGCAAGATCAGGACATCTTTGGAGCGCACTATCCCGCTATCTTTGGTAGCGACTTGGCTGGCGAAGTTGTGCAGACCGGTGGAGGAAGTGTGGGCCTGTATGTTGGGCAGAAGGTCATCGCGTATGTATTTGCGTCTTCTTCGATGCCCTTGTTTGGTTGCCACGCAAATCAGTCTACATCGTGTCAGCATCACATGCAGAAAACACCTCACTGACACCACCACCCCAGCCACGCCCACGGCCTCTCAACCAACAACCCCTCCTACGGCGCTTTCCAACAATACGTCCTCGCGCCCACAATCTCCGTCTCCCCCATCCCAACCTCCATCCCACTCCAAAGCGCCGTCGTCCTCCCCCTCTCAATCTCCACCGCAGCCGCAGGCCTCTACCAACGCCACTACCTCTCTCTCCCCTACCCGACTCCCTCCCCCTCCCCTCTGAACCGCACCATCATAATCTGGGGCGGCTCTTCCAGCGTCGGCTCCACCGCAATCCAACTCGCCCGCGCCTCCGGCGCAACCATCATCGCCGTCGCCAGCGCGCAGAACGAAGAGTACTGCCGCGCTCTGGGCGCCCAAGACGTCTTCGACTACCGTTCTCCAGGCGTCGAAGACGACCTCGTGAACGCTTTGAAGGGGTCGACGTTAGCGGGCATCTACCACGCCGCAGGCCCAGACTCCGCCGTGCGGTGTTGCGCGCGGGTTGCAGAACGCAGCGAGGGGAAAGCACTTGTCGTCACGGTGCGCGGAGCGCCGAAAGATGGTCTTCCGGGCAGTGTGAGGGTGAAAGCGATTCGATCGAGTGATATCTTCGAGCGCGGGAACGAGGTTGGGGCGAGGGTGTGGCGGGATTATGTCCCGGGGGCGCTGGCGAAGGGGTTGTTGGTTCCGGCGCCGGAGCCTTTGGTCGTAGGGAAGGGATTGAGGTCGGTGCAGCATGGGCTGGATGTGCAGAAGAAGGGGGTGAGTGCGAGGAAGGTTGTTGTGGAGGGGATTGAGGGGGATGCGTCGAGGGAGACGGTGTTGGGGGGGATTTGGGATCCTTATCGGGTGTGTTGAGTGTTGTGTGACCTTTTGGCTCTGGGTTGCTGAATCAGGGGTCGTAGTAGATCGAAGTGTTCTTTCCAAAGGTATACTGTCAGGCGTGTTTGGCCGTCACGTTGGCTGGCAAGCTGGTAGCATCAGTCGTGCGTACACATCGAACGGCCATGCGTGCCATTGAGACACGATTGTACGCAACCTAGTGTTGACCAAAGACTTTGCCGTACGAAGGCGTAGTTTCAATCAAGCAGTCAGACAGTTATGATATTTGCAATCCTTCCACTGCAGTTGCAGGGTGGAGGGGGGAAAAAAAGAAAGAAGAAAAAAAAAAAGAGCGATCATACATGTTCATATTCAAGACGGCAACTTGATGTTTCAGGCGTAGACATCTTCAACGAACTTCGCACTCGCTCAATCAACTTCCCACTCCCACCCAAACCACACACAGTACCGTGAAGCCACAACAACGATCGGAAAGTGCCAAGGACATACCAGTAAATTACCGTACAGGATCACACGCGTCCTCGAGCCAAAAACGACATTCTCATGTTAGCTAGCAGTACAAGTCACAAACCCAACCCGAACCCTCCAAAGCGGACTAACATTCCATCTCGAGGCCATGGAAACATTGAACATTGGAGGACATGTGCACGTACCTTCCTATGCACGTACATGTAGTAGACACAAAGCAGTTAAACACCATCAATTAACCCACAATCTACGCTGTAACTCGGGATGGCCTCTTGTCGCCATGGATGAAAGACCAGGTAGGACAGACAGTCCACGCTCAACATCAACTAAACCTTCAAGCTGCCGCCCAAGGTCTCCAAACGAACATACATCCGCAAACAAGACTAAGCGTCCCAGGACTACAAGAAAAATTCAATGAATAGCGAGGCGGGTGGGTTGACCGAAACCCAGGACTTGGACTAATCGTAGATCGATCGAGTTGTTTCTTTGGAAACCATGTACATGTAGTAGCGTTCTACAATCGTCACCGAATTCTTGGCCATTCCAATCTGGTACACATGCAGACAGCGGAGGAGACATGACAAGCAAACACAAGGGCTGTGGTCGTACGTTCAGTCAGTAATATGTATGGATGGGGACTAGCACAGGGGACGAGGAGCACGTATGGCCATCTCAATTCTTCGAAAAACAATACAATTGATTGAACGTGTCCAATTAAGAAGATGACATAAAAAAAACAAGAACCATTGGCTGGCTGCGCCACTAATGCTCCATAGTCCAGAAAAAGCCAAAAAGAGAACATGTTTATTCAATGGAAAAATGCCACTCCTAGTTATCACAAAAGTAAAGAAGCGGGTTACTGTTCCCCTTTTTCTTGTTTCCTGTACATGAGATCCGTAGGATCGTTCGTGGACGCAATACACTTCCTCTTAATCTCGTAGCGATTAGCTTAGAGGAGAATCATACCGAAGCCAGAAAGGAGGCCGAGGACAAGGAGGGAGACGGCCTGCCAGTTGCCGCTGGAGTAGCCAGGGCCGAAGTGAGCAGCAGCGCCCTGGGAGCCGGAAGCAGAGCCGCTCTTGCCAGAGCCACCGTTGGCGCCGGCGCCAGCGCCAGTGGCAGTGGGCTTGGAGGAGACGACGCCAGTGCCGGCAGTGCCGGCCTCGTTCATCAGGCTGCTGCAGGCACCGCTGGGAGAGACGGCAGACACGGTGGCGGCGTTGCCGTCAAAGTCGCAAGCAGAGGCCTGGTTGGTGCTGTCCTGGGCCTGGTAGTAGGCGTTCATGACCCAGCCGAGCTTCTCGGTGGAGTTGCACATGCTGTAAGCACCGTAGTCGCCGGTGGAGGCGTTGGCAGCGATGCCGTCGCACTGAGAACCATCACCGAGACCGCAAACAGTGCCGAAGAGCTCGCCGACATCCTCAGCCGAGATATCAGATTTGGGAGCGCAAGTAAGAGAGTTGAACATGCAGGCGCAGAGCTGCTTGTTGGGGGTAGGAGGCAGAGGAGAGGACTTGGCGTTCCAGTTGGTTCCCTCAGTGGGGCAGGCAGCGGCAGTCTTGGAAGCAGAGTAGTCGGCCATGTTGACACCGGAGGGAGAAACAGTGGCGATCTGGCTAGAGTAGTAGGAGAAGTCCTCGCGCTTGCTGACCTTGTCGCCGTCAACGGTGACGAGACCGTAGTCGTTGGCCTCCTGGAAGTACATGTAGACAATGCCACCAGACCAGACAGGGGTCATCTTGTCGCCGTAAAGAGCCTCAACATCAGTGAATTTGCGGGGTGTGACCTGGTTGCAGCCGTACTCGGCAAAGAAGACAGGGACGTCGTAGTTCTCGAAGTTCTTGGTCTGCACGTCGTAGCCGGATTTGGTGAAGGAAGAGTCACCGCACCACGAGTAGATGTTGTAACCCCAGAAGTCAATGGCCTCGGAGCGGTCACCACAGTCGAAGTAGTTGGCCATGTTGTCGCGGATCTCGCCGTCGTCGTTGGTCGCGTAACCAACACCGATGGAGCGGTAGCCCTGTTGCTTGATGTATGCCTTCATGTCACGGACAGCAGCCTTGACGAAAGCGCTAGCGTCGGTGTTGTTGGGCTGGTTGGAAACCTCGTTACCAGCGAAGAAGCCAAGAGTGTTGTTGAATTGCTGCATCTCGTCGATGACCGCGGCGTAACGGGCGTAAAGCTCATCATCCCACTGAGGGTCATTGCGGATGATGGAGCTGTCGGGCTGAGACAAGTCGGCGACGACGTAAATGCCGGCGTCTGCGAGCATGGACATGCACTCCTTGTGGTCGGCGGTGGGGTCGAGGGCGTAGACGCGGATGGTGTTTGTGCGGAGCTCCTCGAGGATGGGGATGTCACGGGTGCAACCGGCGACATCTGCGAGAGGGTCCTTGTAGTGACCGCCGGCCTCAGCGGCCTGGGTGCTGGCGTTGGTGGAGTACTCCTGCTGGTAGGCGACACCCCTCATGAAGCTGCGCGGTGGTATTAGTGGCGGTCGCGTGCGAGTGAGTACTGTTGTCGCTCAATTGATACTTACAACTGAGTGCCATTGCCGCCGTAGAAGAACTTGGAGCCCTTGATGACAATAGGGTCGACGTCGGCGACGGCGCGACCGACGAGCATGCTGGTGGCCGCAGCCGCGACAGTGGAGATTCCTCTCATATTGGAAAAGTAGGAAGAAGTGTGAAGTGGCAATAGAGAAGAAGCTGGTGGATCAAGAAGTGCCCTGGTGCGGGAGTCGTGGGTGAGGCTCGCTGTTTGGAAGTACAGTGAGCTCTTCAAAAGTGGCCGGGCGCGTGGCGCGAATGCAATGCTGTTGCAGGCTGCTGCAAGGCTGATGAAGAAGAACGAGGGGAAGCGGGTTATGGAATGCCCAGGAAATTTAGAAGGTGGATAGTGAAGGACAAGATTGTGGTGAAGCTCGAGGTCAAGCAGCAGTCAAGAAAGAGTAAGACAGTAGTTGCGGGCGTGCGCGGCTTGGGTGTGCTGAGTTGGTACTGCTGGCCTGGCTCGGCGTCCGTTCGTCAGCGCTTCAGGAGGTTGCTTAGTGCTTGTTGTGTGGTTCCGCGGCGCCGTTTGCTCAAGCGCGAGGAGCTTGCGCGTTCGCCTGCCCACCACACTCGACTCCGCCAATCTCGCCTGTCTCACCTCCCTACCGTGATTGGCCTGATGCCCCCAGTAGGCGGTGCAGACAATCTGAATTTGGCATGCGTGCAAGGGGCAAGACTCGAGCATAAGGGTACGCGGCCCAGCTGTATTTGGTAGAAAGCGAGGATAGGAGGATACGAGCAGTGCTCAACATTGTTGCTATTTGCTTTCTCGGGTCTGAAGGATATCTAGGTTTGCATTATTGCTGTGATATGTGCGCCGCAACGTTGCTCCCTACATTCGACAAGCTCTACGCAGCTCGTACAATATGTAAGTAAGCTGCCCAGCAACCAACCAGCCTTCTCACAAGCTCATCGTCAAGCTGCTGTGGCCGAGTTCCGCCTTGCTGTGGCGACTGATGAGTGCTTTCCGCGGGCTTGGAAAAGGATAGCGGGAGAGACGGTGGGTAGTCATTGAGGCCAAGGGCATGCTGTCGTATTGTTGTTGTCAGCTTCATGGCAGGGCCAGTGGATGCAAATTCTTGGTTGTTGTTCAGCTAGAGAGTCGTTTGGGAGTTTAGCTAGAGTTGGCATTGGTAGTAGCCATTGAAAGGTTCACTAAGAGGTGGAAGGCTGCGCTGTCATGTAGGAGATGCTGGCTTGTCCAAGAGCCTCGAGTTACAGCCGGGCAGTTTATCTCGAACAACAACACATCCGACCACATACCTGTTCGCCAGCAAACAAAACATGTTTTGGTGAACATAGTGGGTGGGCACAAGTGGACTCGGGATTGGCCAGGTATCGAGCAACTAATGCAGGTACTCGGCTATGCCAACACCGTGTGAGCTTCATAACCTTAGTGCATTGCGCCAGCTTGCGCGGCCAAGTGCGCAAATACGAAGCTGCTATGTATAAACATTTGAATCTCACGCATGCATAAACAATCATGATCGCCCGCACGCCTCGAGACAATGACAAAAGAGGCGTCCTGTCATGACTGCTCGGTGCGACGGGAGGCGACCGCCACTGTGTTACGATGGGAAACGGCTGCCGCGAGATGTCTGAGTGACAAGTGTGCAGGCAAAACACGCTGGACCACGGCTGGTTTCAGGTGGTGACGCCGGGAAGGGAAAGCGTGGGTGGGTGGCGAACGGTAGAGCAGCGACGGAGAGGCAAGTCGTCGCGCTGAGAAAGCGGCCGAGTGGTTTGTAGCAAATCTGCGACAGGCTCCACCGCACCCGCCTTTGATCATCATTGATTGTTCGATGTGTTCGATCTACATGCAGCATGCTGGGACAGGGGTGGGAATTGACTGCCACAAATTGATATCATGGATTGGGTTGACGGGATCCGCATGCAGTGGATGCGCGTTATGGGCCCTGCATCGTGCTCGCGCGGCCGGGTGTCTGAGCGTGGCGAGGGATTGCTGGACGGCACGGTCGATGATGATGATGAATGATCTAGATAGTCCTCGACAATCTACCAGTAGGGAAGGGTGATGGAAGGCGGCGGATGCAGTAGATTGCGCGCGCAGGCGAACCATGCAAAAATAGACACGCCCGCCCGTCGCTGGCTGCAGATACAGTACGCTAAGAGACGCCGGACGGCGACCGGGGACGAGTCTTGGTTGCGGGCCATCGGCGGCTTAGATCAACGGCTGGCAGTGAGAAGTTCTAGCGGGTGGGTGGTGGTGGTGGTGATGATGAAAGATGATAAAGATGATAAAGATGATGAAAGATGATGAAAGATGGCAAGCAAGCCTCTCACAAATCTCCAGCATGCCAGAGGGCGGGAGAGGGAGGCGCACAAGGTTGGGTGGGAGTTGGGGCGGCCGGCACCAAAGACTGTGCAGGCTTTGATTGAGCGGACACAGGATTGATCGGTGGTGAGGCCGGGTTTGATGGGCGATTGAAGGCGGGGCGCTAGATATCAGAATAGCATAGCGCGGCCATAGAGCCGGCATGCGAGATCAGGTTGGGGCCTGCGCAGCACAGCGCTGCCCCTTTTGCGCGCGTGTAATGGTCGAGGGTGAGAGGATGGCCTGGCTGGTCTTTTGGCAATTGCATGAATTGCATCTGCCCTGAAATAATCGCCTGCTCAACCCTTTTCCCATCTTACACGCACGAACGCACGAACGAACGCACGCACGCACGCACGCCGTGTAGCAGAGGGGAGCCGTCCAACGACAGCGACAGCAGCAGCAAGATCATAATAACAACAACAACAACAACAATAACAACACCACTACCACCACCACCACCACCACCACCGCCACCGCATCAGCTCATCCTCCACCTCTCCACTGGACGCCCGCCACCCGCGACGATCGGCATCCAACAAATCCAGGCACCACACCCAAGTCTGCATAATTCCCATCCCGCCCCGCCAATCAGCTCGCGGGACACGGGAGGTTGTGCATTGGCTTCGCCCGGCCACAACGCGCGTTCGCACAGCAACACAGGCCCTGCTGGCTTGATTTGCCGGTCTTGCTCTCCTACCACCACTACTTCCACTCAGTGCGCACCGTTGCCAACGACTACGCCCTGTGTCTTGTCTGTCCGTCCAACGACAGCTTCACCCACCAACACCTCCATAACCCGCGTGCAGTGCAGGTGTGTGTGTATAGCGTGTTGGCACGAGTCTGTCGCTCATTCCCACCACCACCACCGCTGGTGCCGAGCGCCCCTTCCACTCGCTGAACCCAACTTTCCCTCGCTCTCGCCACGCTTTTACAACCACCATCACAACCCTCTCTCTCTCTCTCCTCTGAGACACACACTGGCCACCCGCCACCTTTCTTGTAATTCCGACTCGCACTCACTGCGACATCCGTTGCCGCCGACACATGGTGTTCCTCTCAAACGTAAGTCCCTGCTCCCCTCCCTCCCGACCACCAGGCACGTCCCACGCGCCGACCTCTTCCGCTCCACCCTCACCACCACCCGCTCGCCTGCTTCTCCACCCCATTGCATGCCATCAAGTGCTGATGCATGCCCGCCAGTAATCTCTAATTGCACCATCACCCATCATGGCGTCGCATCCCCAGCAAGGCGGCCACGCCCAGGATGCCGGCTACGATGATTACGCCCACCCTCAACAAGGCGGCCAGCAACACCCACACGGCCAACAGCAAGGTGATGGCTACTATCACGATGACCAGACCTACTACGATCAGCAAGGCTACGCCCACGCAGGCCAGCAAGATGGCTACTACGATGACCAGGGCTACTACCAGGGCCAGAACCAGGATGGCTACCAGCAAGATGGATACTACGATGCTGCAGGCCAGCCTGGCTACCAGGATCAGTACTATGACGATCAGTACTACGACCAAGGTGCTCAACAGGGCCAGCAGCAAGGCCAGCAGCGTGCCGCTGGCGCTCGTGGCTACAGCCAGAGAAAGTCTGGCGGCCGCCGCGGTAACGACTCGGAGGAGGATTCCGAGACTTTCAGTGATTTCACCATGAGGTCCGACATGGCGCGCGCTGCCGAGATGGATTACTACGGCCGCGGCGATGAGCGCTACAACTCATATGGCGAAGGCGCCGGCTACCGCCCCCCTTCATCGCAGATCTCCTACGGTGGCAACCGCTCGTCTGGAGCCTCCACTCCTGTCTACGGTGCGGATTACGGCAACGCTTTGCCTGCAGGGCAGAGATCGAGAGAGCCTTACCCTGCGTGGACCTCCGATGCCCAGATCCCCCTTTCCAAGGAGGAGATTGAGGATATTTTCCTCGACTTGACCGCGAAGTTCGGTTTCCAGCGTGACAGCATGCGCAACATGTTCGATCATCTCATGATTCTGCTCGACTCGCGTGCTTCTCGTATGTCGCCCAACCAGGCTCTTCTTTCGCTCCACGCCGATTACATTGGTGGTGAGAACGCCAACTACCGCAAGTGGTACTTTGCAGCCCACCTCGACCTTGACGATTCTGTGGGCTTCTCCAACATGAAGTTCGGCAAGAAGAACCGCAAGGCGAAGAGGGCCGCAAAGAAAAAGAAGGGCCAGGAGCAAGATCCTCAGAACGAGGAGGCCACTCTCGAAAGCCTTGAGGGCGACGACAGCTTGGAAGCTGCCCAGTACAGGTGGAAGACCCGCATGAACCGCATGTCTCAGCACGACAGAATTCGCCAGGTTGCCCTCTACCTCCTCTGCTGGGGTGAGGCTAACCAGGTCCGTTACATGCCCGAAATCATGTGTTTCATCTACAAGTGCGCCGACGACTTCCTCCACTCTCCTGCTTGCCAGAACCGCGTTGAGCCTGTCGAGGAGTTCACTTTCCTCAACAACACCATCACCCCTCTGTATCAATTCTGCAGAGACCAAGGTTACGAGATCTTCGAAGGCAAATACGTCCGCAAGGAGCGTGATCACGCGCACATTATTGGCTACGACGATATGAACCAGCTCTTCTGGTACCCCGAGGGTATTGAGCGGATCGCTTTCGAAGATAAGAGCAAGCTGGTCGATCTGCCACCCGCCGAGCGTTACGAGAGACTAAAGGACGTTGTCTGGAAGAAGGCATTCTTCAAGACCTACAAGGAGACTCGCTCTTGGTTCCACATGCTTCCCAACTTCAGCCGTATCTGGGTCATCCACTTGTCCATTTACTGGTTCTACACAGCCTTCAACTCCCCGGTCCTATACACAAGAGAGTACCAGCAGCAGCTTAACAATTCGCCACCGGCTGCTCTCCACTGGTCCGCTGTCGCCCTTGGTGGCACTGTCGCAAGCTTGATCATGGTTTTCGCTACTCTCTGCGAGTGGATGTACGTTCCCCGACGTTGGGCTGGCGCTCAGCACCTGAGCAAGCGTCTTCTCTTCCTCGTCGGCGTGCTCGTGCTCAACGTTGCTCCTTCGGTTTACATCTTCGGCTTTGGTCGTGAGGCTATCGAGAACGGTACCAAGCAGCCTGGTCTTATCCTTGGTGTTGTACAATTCCTGATTGCGCTCGCTACCGTCTTCTGGTTCTCGATCATGCCAATCGGTGCGCTTTTCGGAAGCTACCTCAAGGGCAGACGCCGCCAATATGTCGCATCCCAGACTTTCACCGCCAGCTGGCCTTCTCTCCGCGGCAACGACATGTGGATGTCCTACGGTCTTTGGGTACTTGTCTTCGCTGCCAAGCTGACGGAATCTTACTTCTTCCTGACGCTCTCTCTACGTGATCCTATCCGTATCCTGGCAAGCATGGACATCGGCTCATGTCTCGGTGACCAACTTCTCGGCTCCTCCGCGGACATCCTCTGCAAGCACCAGCCGACTGTGCTTCTCATACTCATGTACTTCACCGATTTGGTTTTGTTCTTCTTGGACACCTACCTCTGGTACATCATCTGGAACTGTGTATTCTCCGTTGCTCGCTCTTTCTACCTCGGTGTTTCTATCTGGACGCCATGGAGGAACATTTTCTCTCGCCTACCCAAGCGTATCTACTCCAAGATCTTGGCCACCACCGACATGGAGATTAAATACAAGCCCAAGGTTCTCATCTCGCAGATCTGGAACGCCATCGTCATCTCCATGTACCGTGAGCACTTGCTTGCCATCGACCACGTGCAGAAGTTGCTCTACCATCAGGTTCCCTCTGAGCAGGAAGGCAAGCGTACTCTCCGTGCCCCGACCTTCTTCGTGTCTCAGGAAGACCACTCTTTCAAGACTGAGTTCTTCCCCATGCACTCTGAGGCCGAGCGTCGTATCTCCTTCTTCGCTCAGTCGCTCTCTACCCCGATTCCTGAGCCCCTGCCCGTTGACAACATGCCCACTTTCACTGTATTGATTCCTCACTACAGCGAAAAGATTCTTCTTTCTCTCCGCGAGATTATCCGCGAGGACGAGCCTTACTCTCGTGTCACCATGTTGGAGTACCTCAAGCAGCTTCACCCTCACGAGTGGGACTGCTTCGTCAAGGACACCAAGATTCTGGCCGACGAGACCTCGCAATTCAACGGTGACTACGAGAAGGGCGAGAAGGACACTGCCAAGAGCAAGATTGATGATCTGCCCTTCTACTGCATTGGTTTCAAGTCTGCCGCTCCTGAGTACACCCTCCGCACGCGAATCTGGGCTTCGCTCCGTTCTCAGACTCTGTACCGCACCATATCCGGTTTCATGAACTACAGCCGTGCTATCAAGCTGCTCTACCGTGTCGAGAACCCCGAGGTCGTCCAGATGTTCGGTGGCAACTCTGACAAGCTTGAGCGTGAGCTCGAACGCATGGCTCGTCGCAAGTTCAAGATCTGTGTTTCCATGCAGCGTTACGCCAAATTCTCCAAGGAAGAGCGCGAGAACGCTGAGTTCCTTCTCCGTGCCTACCCTGACCTCCAGATTGCCTACCTTGATGAGGAGCCTCCTGTTGCTGAAGGCGAGGACCCTAGAATCTACTCTGCCCTCATCGACGGTCACTCCGAGATCATGGAGAACGGCATGCGTCGTCCTAAGTTCCGTGTCATGCTTTCCGGCAACCCCATTCTTGGTGACGGCAAGTCTGACAACCAGAACCACTCCATCATCTTCTACCGTGGCGAGTACATTCAGCTTATCGACGCTAACCAGGACAACTACCTCGAGGAGTGTCTCAAGATCCGTTCTGTCCTTGCTGAGTTCGAGGAAATGACCACCGACAATGTCTCTCCCTACACTCCTGGTCTTCCTCCTACCAACTTCAGCCCTGTCGCCATCCTCGGTGCTCGTGAATACATTTTCTCTGAGAACATCGGTATCCTCGGTGACGTTGCCGCCGGAAAGGAACAGACATTCGGTACCCTCTTTGCTCGTACCCTGGCTCAAATCGGTGGTAAGCTTCACTACGGTCACCCCGATTTCCTGAACGGCATCTTCATGTGCACTCGTGGTGGTGTGTCCAAGGCTCAAAAGGGTCTCCACCTGAACGAGGATATTTACGCGGGTATGACTGCTCTTCTCCGTGGTGGTCGCATCAAGCACTGCGAGTACTACCAGTGCGGTAAGGGTCGTGATTTGGGCTTCGGCTCCATTCTCAACTTCACCACCAAGATTGGAACTGGCATGGGTGAGCAAATGCTCTCTCGCGAATACTACTACCTCGGCACGCAACTTCCTCTGGATCGCTTCTTGTCGTTCTTCTACGCTCACCCCGGTTTCCACATCAACAACTTGTTCATCATGTTGTCCATTCAATGTCTGATGTGGTGTCTGCTCAACCTGGGAGCTCTCCGCCACGAAACCATTCCTTGCAGATACAACCGCGACGTCCCCATCACCGATCCCATGATGCCAACTGGCTGCGCTAACACTGTTCCTCTCATGGATTGGGTTCAGCGTTGCGTTGTTTCCATCTTCATCGTGTTCTTCATCTCCTTCGTGCCCCTCACTGTTCAGGAATTGACAGAGCGTGGATTCTGGCGCGCCGCCACCCGTCTCGCCAAGCACTTCTCCTCGCTCTCTCCTCTCTTTGAGGTGTTCGTCTGTCAGATCTACGCCTACTCGATCCAGCAGGATTTGTCATACGGTGGTGCCCGCTACATCGGTACTGGACGTGGTTTCGCGACTGCCCGCATGCCCTTCGGTATCCTCTTCTCTCGATTCGCTGGTCCCTCTATCTACTGGGGTGCTCGTTGCTTGTTGATCCTGCTCTTCGGAACGCTGACTGCCTGGGGCTACTGGCTCCTCTGGTTCTGGGTCTCTTTGCTCGCCCTCTGCATCTCGCCCTTCGTCTTCAACCCTCACCAGTTTTCGTGGTCCGACTTCTTCATCGACTACCGCGAGTTCCTCCGCTGGCTGTCTCGTGGCAACACCAAGGCTCACTCCGCGTCCTGGATCGGCTTCGTTCGTCTGTCCCGCACCCGTCTCACTGGCTTCAAGCGCAAGACTCTTGGTGATCCCTCGGCCAAGCTCTCTGGCGACACACCTCGTGCCAAGTTTACCAACATCTTCTTCGCTGAAGTTATGGGTCCTCTGGTCTGGGTTGCCGTAACTGTGATGCCATACCTGTTCATGAACGCTGGTACTGGTGTTCGTGAGACCAACCCTGACATGGACGGCGTCGACATTACCCCCACCCAGTCCATCATCCGCCTGCTCCTTTGCGCATTCGGTCCTGTCGCTGTCAACGCTGGTGTCGCCATCGGCTTCTTCGGCATGGCTTGTTGTATGGGTCCCGTATTTAGCATGTGCTGCAAGAAGTTCGGTGCCGTGCTTGCTGCCATTGCACACGCCATCTCCGTTATCGCCCTCATCATCTTCTTCGAGGTCATGTACTTCCTTGAGGGCTGGAACTTCTCCAAGGCGCTTTCTGGTATGATTGCTGTCATCGCCATCCAGCGTTTCTTCTACAAGCTCATCATCTCCCTGGCCTTGACCAGAGAATTCCGCGCCGATACCTCGAACATAGCATGGTGGACCGGCAAGTGGTACTCTCTTGGATGGCACACTCTGTCCCAGCCTGGTCGCGAATTCCTCTGCAAGATCACCGAGATGGGCTTCTTCTCTGCCGACTTCGTCCTCGGCCACATCTTGCTCTTCATCATGTTGCCAGCAATTTGTGTTCCTTACATCGACAAGTTCCACTCAGTCATGCTCTTCTGGCTGCGTCCTAGGTATGTTTCATGCTCCACTCTACTTCCGTGCCTCTCATTAACAACGTTCACAGTCGTCAAATCCGCCCTCCTATCTACTCTCTCAAGCAGACGAAGCTCCGCAAGCGCCGTGTCGTTCGCTTCGCTCTTCTCTACTTTACCCTCTTCATCCTCTTCATGGTCTTGCTCATCGCCCCGGCTGTCATCGGAAACCTCGGCCTTCTCGATTCCACCTTCAAGTCACTGCAAGGCAAGGACTTCATGTACCTCATGCAGCCCAGCGACTGGAACAACAACGACACTACCAGCTCCAAGACTGGTAGCGGCCTCCCCAACCAGGCTGCTCAGACTGCTGGTGGCAGGGCTTCTGCGTCTGCTAGCAGCACTCGCAGAGCGATGCTTGCTTTCTAGATGTCACGAACGAACAACAATCATAGAGGATGACAGTTTTTTTTTGCCACCCATTTTTCACGAGAAAGAAAAAATTGTACAAAACATCGGATTCGCAAAAGGACGGGGTTTTGGGGAGGACATCGGTAATGGACCAGATAGTGCTTTCGGGCCTGGCTTTTGCTTTTCTCTATCGGTAGTTGCCCACCTGCTTTCCAAAGCAGGTGGACCAAACCCTTTTGCTTCGCGGAGACAGTCAACGGAATGGGGGCATATTGTGGCATATTATAAATGGCGTTTTTTGAATGTTAGCTTGTGTTTCTCTTGACACACTGTCTCTGGCTCTGCGCTGCTTTCTCTTTTTTTTTGGTTCGATAAAATACAAACTGGTTTTTATCAAACCTAGTGGACTATTGTACAACTCTTCCCTTCTTCGTTCCTACTGCTACTGATCTTGTGCATCCGTTATGTTGGCTACAATCCGACGACACATTTATGTCTACGCACATGGAGCTCTCTTTTGCCTTACTGACACGGGAGGTCACATGTGTGGATGATTTGTTCTGCTCGTTGGAGGTAATTGTTCTCTCATGGAATCGTATACAGTTCTTTGTGTCATATTCTGGAGTAAATCTAGAAAGAGAACAGAGACGCTTACTTATTCCTCTTCCTCTTGCTGCTCTTGCTCTCTACACTTTCTCCCTTCACAAGCTGAACTCCAGCCTGTTGCCAGCGTAGTCGCGCGCGAAGAACCGCTGCGGGTACTCGGCGCCTTGATCGCCTAGTAAGCCATCTCGTCAGTACTGTCAACTGCACACCTCCACCTACTTCGCCATCTCAAACAAACATACCCGAACTCACATCCCCCGGCCTATCAGCCTCCAGCGGCGCCGCTTCGCCTCCTTGCTCATAATGCGCCCATATCCGCGCCCGCAGCTCAATCAGCTGCTCCGGCGAGCCGAGCTTGAAACACGGGTGTCGCGACGATTTGGGTTCCTCATTTGTGCCGGGCGCGATGTGCACCTGTTGGCCTGAAGACCCGATGTCGAACCAGGCGAGGTCGTGGACGCGGTGCGCAGGGACGGGGCGCGGGGTTAGGCCTAGGGTGGTGCTGTAGAAGGTGGTGGCGTGGGGGAGGGTGCCCGGGGGAACGAGGAGGTTTATGTGGGCGATGCCGGTGATCATTTTGAAGGGAGGGAGGAGTGTTTTGTTTTGGGGTGGGTGAGGGTTAATTGTGAGTGTTGATCGAATATGTCACAGCATTGGATGAATGCATTCGCGAGGTGTGAGATCGGGTCGGCGATAGTGAGCAAACGCCGATATGTTGGTGAGGGTTTGCCCTACATGCACGAGGTAAGACGGCATGTATCTGCTAAGGACATTCCAATTGATTATAAGTGTAAGTATGAGAAGATATCGACCATACTGATGTGAGGCAGGTGGTTAATTGGGCTCATTTGATGGTTTGGATACTAATGTCTTTGCGAAACGGGGAGACTCATGTCAAGCATGAGTCGCTGATTCGACGTGGTCAGCACACGTGCAATTATCAATGCGTGGGACAGATGATCAAGTGTTGCATTCGCAAAATCCGCGTATACCCTAAGTGCCTTCATGTCATCTATACAGATACAGCTATTGCTTAGCGAGAATGCCAGCATGATATTTATTTCCCTCGGCAAAGACCCGCTTGTACTTCGGGATCACATCAGCAAAATCAATGCCTGTTTACCAATCATGAGCTCATGACGTATGACCAGGTGCTATATATGCATGCTGAAAGTACAACATTCCCATCAATCATCTCAAATCAAACACTCCGTTGCTCTGCGATACTACAGCCCCTCCTCGAACTCTAGGCCACTTTCATCATCGAACTTAAAGCAATAAATGCTCACACGAGCAGCCACATCCCGCCTCATCTTCAACCCCACTTCTCGCCACGGCCTAAGGGCATCCTCTTTCATCTCAAGCTCACCAACATTGCAAGCCGCGAAAATGACGACCACAACCTTCAAACACATCGACGTCGCCTCGAGCACATCGGCAAAGCCATGGAGCAAAGTCGACGGGCCCGGCATGTCCTTCCAGATGAAGGACCACGAGAGAAGCGTGCACAACATCCGTGACAGCGCGGATAGCTTCAATACCGACAACGCCGGCTTCGCTGTCTACAATTCTCCAGCAAAGGAAAAGGCCTTCACGGATGACGCTGCAGTGCGCAGCGGCTACTATCCAGAAGTCGAAGATATGCTCCGCCAACACCTTCCAGGCATTAAGAAAGTGCACATCTTCGACCACACGATCCGAAGGAGAAACAAAGACTCTCCGCGTCAGCCAGTGCAGCAAGTCCACGTCGACCAGACGCCCGGTGCGGCTGAGGTGCGCGTGCGTCGCCACTTGGGCGATGAAGCCGAGGAACTTCTCAAAGGCCGCTACCAGATCATCAACGTATGGCGACCGATCGAGAATCCGGCTTCAGACACGCCTCTCGCGGTTATTGACTGGCGCTCCACCTCGCCCGAAGACTTCATCCCAGTCGATCTCATGTATCCTGCACGAGCTGACAGCGCCATGGACGACGACGATCGTGGCAAGGAGAAGCTACCCGAAGAGCAGAAGTGGTTCTCGACGGAAGGATACGAGGTGAAGGGCGAGACACTGGGCGTAGCCCCGAGCGAAAAGCACAAGTTTTACTACATGAAGGACATGACGCCTGACGAAGTCATGCTGTTGAAGTGCTTCGACTCGTATGGCGAAGGCATGCCGAACGGCAAGAAAGGCCTGGCAGTGCGCACACCACACACTGCGTTCATCGACCCGGCCACGCCCGAAGGCGCACCAGGCAGGCAGAGCATCGAGGTGAGATGCTTGGTGTTTTACGAGTAACTGAGGCTGATGCTACTCAAATGTTTGAACGTCGTATATGATAGGATTGATAATTTTGAACGCTTTCCGCAAAACATTCGCCGCTCCTCAGGAGGTTGACGTGATTTCCGTTTTTCGATAAGGGCTGTTTCATGATGATAGGCACTACGATTCGGGTATATTGTGGCAGCATAACGCCAAGCGAAGCCCGTCTAAAAGCTTAATGTCCGGGAACTTCGGTTACGTCGACTCTAGCAGACGCCCCGAGGCCGCAAAACTCGTATTACTCCAGATCCTCGCGAGATTGTTGACCTGACAGATAACTGCTGCTGGGGTTCAGCTCTCACATCACATCCGATTCCTGTGCTCTTCTTCTGTGTTTCACATCCGCTGCCTGTGTCAGCCTCGCGGTGCTGGCGTGGCATTTGTGTTCTCGTCCCCATCAGTCATGATGCTAGACTAGCGGCTCGACCAGCCTGGGCATCATGTCATTGCTCAACGACTCGTTGCGCGTCCTTTGCGGAGGTCCCTCCTCAGCTCGTGCCCGGACATGATGGTCAACATGAGGGCGTGGAGGTCTGGGGCCGGTTTTGCTGTATGTATGTGGACCCATCCATGGGGGACCATCAACAGTGCCGGACATAAGGTTGGGGGTGGTGGATTGCCCGTCTCTGCTTTCGGTTTGCTTTACTTTGTTTGCTGTTCCGCCTGGTTGGACTGCGCCTCTTTATGGGGTTAGACTTCTGTGGCATGATCTTGAGATTTCTGGCACTGACTGTCGTCTACTAGGAGTGATACTTCCCGCACGCGGCCTGGGATCTTGAGGGCTTCTTCTCTTGTTACTTTGTTTTGCTTTGCTTTGCTTTTCTTTTACTCACTTTGCTCCTCGGACAGCACTTTGGCCTTTGCTGCCGACTCCATATTGAAGATGGAGGCGGCGTCGGCCCGAAGGCCAGGATCTTGGATCGTACCTTCGGCGTACCGGGGAGCCATCGGATACCTTGTGGCTCTTCTTTTGGCTATCTCCTTCCGCCACCTAATCTTTGGTATTGACGTTCCTTCGAGGTGACACTAGTTAAGCGAACAAGAAGCGAGAAGCTAATCACTTTCCTAGAAAGCGACGACCCCTACAAATGCAAGGCCCTCAAGGACGAAGGCGAGTGGTATCACTCACACACCTGGCTGGCTCCAGGGTGTGTTTCTGAGCCGTTCGGCTTGGACGAGGTTAATTATTGTTTCGACCAGCGGCGTGTGGTCATTGCTGGCGACTCTTCGGTCCAGGGACTGTTCTGGTCGATTGTCGTAGCTATCGACGGAAACCAGAAGCGACAGGGACCTGTCGAAACGGACCTTCACTACAACGATTCGAAACTGGACCTGCAATATATTTACGACCCAACTCTGGAAACCCCGAAGGTGCTTACGGAATTGGAGTCTTATCATGATGCGACGTCGGAGAGTCCTTCGTTGGTGGTTATTGGCACTGGAAGATGGCATGCTGCAAATTCTACGGTGGAAGAGTTCATGGGTGCCATCGATAGAGTGGCAGCCATTGGCCATTCATCCAGCACTCGAAGAAGCATTGGACAAAAGTCACTATCGAGCAAAGAGGGACCTGGAAACCTTTTTTTGTTCGCACCTGTGCAAGGTCCACACAGCGAGCACCCAGAGACCGCTCCGGAGCTGGCCAACTATCAGCTGATGAACGGACATCTTCAACATAGATCTGATGAAGGCGCTATTGACGTACTCTGGACATTCCTACAGATGACTGAGGGTCGCCGAGACAAGTTCATCAAGGGCGGACCAGCTGTGCAAGATGAAGTCTCTCGGCAACAGGCTGCAGTCATACTTGGCCTCAGATGCAACGCCGAACTCGCTGCCAGAGGTAAATTTCCGAACACGCGCACTTGCTGCGCAAATTGGCGGACACCGAACTGGGTTCAGCTAAGCTTCTTATCATTGGCTTTGGGCATCTTGCCAACAATCGCCCTGTTCGATTTCATCAGGCCCATCTTCTCCGAGAACACACGCCCTGCCGCGCGCGCCTTTTCTGGATTCGCTGCCGTGATCGCCATACAGTACGCTTCGGACCGAACGCACATCTTCGAACAGGTTAAGAGACTGGACCTTGTGGATCATAACCTCTATGCCATGCTCGCATTCATTGTGTTCATTGGACTGATCACCATCCGCCGGAGCAAGCCACTGAAGAAACCTGGACTTGAGGAGAAACCACCGAGCCAGCAGTTCCTTTCCAGAGACCAGACTGATGAGTGGAAAGGCTGGATGCAAGCACTCATCATCACTTATCACTATAACAAAGCATGGACTGCCCTTTGGTTCTGGGAGATCATTCGTCTGGCCGTGTCCTCCTACCTCTTCCTCACTGGCTTTGGGCACACCCTCTACTTCCTCCAGAAGGAAGACTATTCATTCCGCCGAGTAGCAAATGTGATGATCCGCACGAATCTTTTGCCAGTAACCTTGGCATATGTGATGCGTACGCGCTGGCTGCTTTACTACTATATGCCTCTCTCTACGTTCTGGTTCCTGGTTGTCTACGCCACTCTGGCCATTGCTCCAGGTCTAAACAAGAACAAACTCGCACTTGTTGGCAAGATCGTAGCGTCTGCTATGCTCGTCCGAGCTTTCATCAATACCAAGGACCTCCCTAATACGTTTGTCCGACTCCTCACGCTGACTTTCAAGATGTCGTTTGACGCGAACGCATTCTTCGGTTACCGTGTGAAGATTGACGAGTATATCGTTTACGTGGGTATGCTGTCTGCAATCCTGTACATCTGGCTCAAAGACGTTCTGTACTCCGACAAACGGTACGGAAAGTTCACAGAATCCTTCCGCGAAGCATTCCCGATTGTGAAGGTTGTGACGATCGCTGGCTCATTGGCAACTTTCGCCTACTTCTGGTACTGGGTGCACTATAACATTAAGAGCAGCAAAGACTGGACCGAGTTGCAGCCTGTGATCGGCCCCATTCCCATCTTGGCTTTCATTGTCTTGAGAAATGCACACCCGGTGCTTCGGAACTTCTACTCTGGCGCTTTCGCATGGCTGGGGAAATATTCTGGCGAGATGTATACTATGCAGAATCACATCTGGCTTGCTGGCGACCAGGAGTCTGTTCTGCGGACTGGATTCTTCTACGGCGATGGGACTCTGAGAAATGACCGCTGGAGAGATCTGGTGGTCATCACGCCGGTGTATCTCATTGCGTGCTGGGTCATCGGGGACGCCACGGGTGCTATTGCGAATTGGTTCTTGAAAGAAGACGACCAAGCTAAGGGAGGAGACCCGCCGAAACAGCGCCATGCTCGTGCTGGCTCGACATCTGCAGTCGAGATGGGACTGTTGGCCGGCGAGAATGTCACTCTAGATGAGGACGAGTCGGAGAAGTGTGAGCCGGCTGGTCGCCCAGGGTTATGGCAGCGAGTCCGGGTCATGTGGCCAAGTACTGTGAGGGGCAGGGCGATACTCACGCTTGCGGCTCTTTGGTTCATGAACGTGGTAAGTTCTTCCAGTCTTATCAGCGTGTGATTGCGCATACTGACATTTCGATTCAGATGTATACCTAATCAGCATCAAGCTCCTCTCAGTTGTGACCTGTGCAATGCTTTCTTTTCACTTTGAATCTCTCGTCCCACTCAATGCTTAACGAATGACAATATCGGTGCACAGCCTAGGCGCCATGGGGGCCTTAACAGGTCGGTAGACTGTGGCGTGAATCGAGGCAAACAGCGAGCTCTGTAATCACCGCACTTTCGCAACATTTCGCAGCGCTGCTCACATACGCCTAAGCAAGGTAAGACAGCGGCAATTAAAGAACATCGCGCGGAGGGCCTATATCAGCTACCGTTGCCAGTACTGTGAACGATGCTGTCGACAACGGTGGCTTGTGCGCGTGGGACGTTCCTTCCTCGAGCAGCACAAGCGCTTGGCTCAAACCTCACCAAGCTTCAATTGACACTCGTCATGCTCCTTACTGCTCAACACGCCACACCAGAGATTACTTTCCACTCGCAAGCTTGACATGTCATCCACGACAGGCACGAAACCGTCGCCTTCAACCAACTTCACAGAAACGCCCTGCAGAAATATCGGCGCCCACGTCGTCAAGTTGAGGCTGCCGCATTCTACTCTGATTAGGCAGGCTCACCATGTTGCTGAATCTCGCTTCCTTGGCTAACCAAACACCAAGTCGTGATTCCAAAATCATCAACCTCCAGCTTCTGACTGGTGGCCCGACCTTAAAGGTTTACGCCGACAAGCTGAGCCTTTCGCCGTATCTGGATAAGATGCAGAAAGATCAGCTTGAAAGAAGTGTCGTCATACTTGCGCGCAGGATTGATCTTTCAGAGCTCGAGACTTACATCTACTTTTTCTACACCGGCACCCTGGCCACAGACAAAGCAGGGCCAAGCAACGTCAACGCTCTTCGTACGGAGACTGCGTTCCTTGGCAAGCTGTATCGCTTCGGGATGACGATGAAGGATCCAAAGTTCAGAAATGCCATCTTAGATGGTATCATCGACATCAGCCGCCTCAAGGACAAGGACACTGGCGTTCAGTACCTGCCAGATGCGGGTATTTTCTCCGATCTTTCAAACAACTCGTCAGCCCGACGCTGCGTCCTCGATCTCTACGTCCACTTCTTGAATCCAGCGGACCCGGCTATTGATCTCCCGGCAAACAAACAATTGAATGCGGGAGGTTCTCAAGGCTTCCATGCGCAAACCGGACGTGAAAAGCGAGCACGGAAGTTTCCGTAGACAGAACCTGAGGAGGACGACTACCATGAACACGGAAATGGAGTAAGATGTGATGACGGAGACGAGACGTGACTTGCGATTCGCGCGGGTATGGAGCTGTTAAGAACGAAACAGAATATTGTGTGATCAGCCTTGGTGTCTCATCTAGTGGCATTACGGGCGCACGCTCTCTCTTCGGGAAGAGGCGTGGTTGACCAGTCTCACTGAGAGAAACCTGCGAAAGAGGAGGTCTTGTAGCTCGTTCCAAAGTAATGTATTTCGGATCTGGACAATATATCTGTAAGGTGAAACACTCGCAATTCACTTCCAACAAAATCTTCCAGTGAAGGCCGATTGGCCCTTGTTTCACTGACGCTACCCCTGTGCTCGCGCTCGCAGTGTCATATAAAATCAATTAGCCCACACAGCTGATCACACTTATACTTTTCGATACAGCCATCGGCACGACTGCCGCGAGCACCAAAAGTGGCCAACATGTCAGCAATCCAAGGATCTCAGCCTGTCGCCTCGTATGACTTCCGCCATGACGATGCCGTTACCCTCATTGTTAGCCCGTTCCAGAGAAATATGATGGCGCGTGCCAACTACCTCACTCGTCACTCGGAGTACTTCAAGGCTGCGCTCAAGAAAGAGTGGCTCGAAGGCGAAACCCGAACCATCACACTTCCCGAGTCTCCTGATGTGATGGCACATCACATCGCCTTCGCCTACGAAATCAAGCTGCCAACTAGCGACAACCCTCTCAAGGTCAAGGCGGATTTCGAATACTGCTATCAGCTGCTGGCCAACCTTTTCGTCTTTGGCGAAAGGTTCCTCAACCAGTCCCTTAAGAAGGCAGTGATTCTGGAGTTCTTCCGGATCATGAGTGTCAAGGATGGCAGTGGCATTTGGTGGTATCCGGGGGAAGGGGAAGTCAACACCATCTACCGTGGGACACCCGAACACTCCCTCGCTCGCCGACTGATGGTGGATATACATGTCACAGAAGGCGGTAAGCATTGGATCCACGATGGTCTCGAGCCTGCGTTCCTGGTCGATCTAGCGAAGGCCTTCTACGACAAGTCCAAGGATTACATTACTCATGCACATAATCAAGCGTGTATCTTGACACCGGATGACTACTTCTGAAGGTGTGAACGACGTCGAAACGCGCCACCGGGATCGCCGCCTGAATTGCCGGCAACAATATTGCTGGTACAGTTCACAGTGAAGATCTATGTCTATGGAAACCGCGAAGCGAAGATTGGGTAGTGCGTAAGGTTTTGTGGATGTGCTGATATTCTCGGCAGCAAACCACAATTACTCTTGGGAGAACAGACGCGTGCGGAGAAACTCAAATAGTCATATTCAACATACATTCATCAAGTCTCGTTGACGCCGTTCCCAATCTCTATGTCTACACATCGTGTCCACAAGTGCCAGTGTGACGCTCGCCCGCGACAACAGTCCAAGGGAAGAGCTCATCCTCGCCCATTACACCAAGATCACGAGGGGTAAGAGCAGCAGTGGAATTGCCAGTAGTCTTAGGAATAAGGTCCTGGCCATCAGTAGCCAAAGTAGCAAGCACGTGCGCTGCAGCCTTAGCGTTGATGGTAAGAGTGGTCGGGTTAGAGTTGTTGTAAGTGTCGCAAGCCTGGTGGTAGCAAGGATCCTGTGCAACGCCAGTGCCAGTGTGCAGACCGCCGACAGGCTTGTTGAGGGTGCTCATGAACGAAGCGTAGTCGCTGCCGCCAGTGAAGACAGCAGCGGTGACGTTGATGCCCTTGCTGGTGAGGTGGTCGACGAACAGCTTCTCGATCACATCGGAGCCAGGAGCGCCGGCGAGACCGTGGGTACTTCCGTCGCCGTCGAAAACGCCGTAGTAGCCGCGGGAGACCATGTCGAAGTTGAGGTATAGGAGCAGGTTGTCGGCTTCAGCGGTGTTGTTGATGGACTTGGTGTAGAACTTGCTACCGACAAGACCGTTCTCCTCGGCGCCCCACCAGGCGAGCCTGATCTTGTTGCGGAACTTCAGGCGCTGGAGGCCGGCAAAGATCTCGAGAAGGAGAGTGCTGCCGGAACCGTCGTCGTTGATGCCCGCGCCGGCTTTGACGGAGTCCAGATGGGCGCCGAGCATGATCACATTCTCCTCGTCACCGCCCTTCGACTCAACAAAGACGTTTTGGGTGATCCTCTCTTCCACGGTCTGAGTGTGCTGGAAGTAGGCCTCGATCTCCTCGCCAGCCTCGAGTCTTGCCACCAGGGCCTCACCGTCATCCTGGTTGATGAAACCGCTGGGGCGGTAACCCACAGGGTCGGGAGCAGTGAGAGTGCCGCCAGTGACAAGAGTGGGGACGTTGTTGTAAATAATGACATTGCTTGCACCAGCAGCAACGGCAGCACGAATGCGGCCTGCAAGGGTTGTGGCGTCAGGGCAGGTACCACGCTGGACGAGAACAATCTTGTCGGTAACATCCAGGCCTTCGTAGCCGGCTACGCTGCAGGCATCCGTGCCCTTCGGACCCAATACTAGTGGTGCTGTGACGCCCTCAGGTGTGGTGGAGGGAGAGTAGGTGGGGCCGAAGACATAGTATTCGGTGTCGTCAACGCGGAAGGTGATCGAAACGACGTCGTTGTACAAGGCTGGGAAGTCCTGAGTCCAGGATTTGTAGGATTTAGATTTAGAGACCTTGGACAGAACATAGTCGACTGAAGCGGCGTAGCCAGGAAGACCGAACGCTCTGTTGCCGCCGTTTGCAGTCGCGATCTTGTCAAGGTTCTCAAGGTTCTTCATCAATCTGTGGTACGTTGTCAGCTAAGTCTCCAAGCACGAGCAATTTTGGTATATCATACCCTTTTGTGGTGATAGAAGATTGCAACTTCTCGGACAACGCCTTGGCCTTGCCTCCGCCATGGCGCTGAGCAGTGGCATGTGGAAGGGAGCATAGCAAAGATGCAGTAGAAACTGCATTGATAAGTGAGAACTTCATCTTAGCAGACTATTATGAAATGCTCGTGGTGGAAGACTGCTGTCGGGGAGGGAAACTGCAGGTAGTATATATCTCCTGTTTAATCATATCGGCCCAGACATCAGTCACGCCCGAGCCACCCCAAGCCTCTCGTCCGCCTCGCCATCAAAATGCAGAATGGCACAAAACATTGCCTGGTATTCCTTGTCGTTGCCACGAGATTGCCTATCATAATCTGGGCATTGTGGCTCGCGAGCCTCGCAACCAGTCTGCAGGTCGCATTGGTGGAGTTGCCCAGCCTGGCCAAGCCTCGAACAGATGGAACCTTCCTATTGCGGGCGTCGCCCTGCAGATTAATAGAGTGCAATACTTTTCGTTATCGGCTTTGGTCCGTGAGGGAAGGCCGATCTTCGTAATAAGTACTGTACACAATGTTCGGCTCATATCAGATCGGGAAGGCGAGATGGGTATAACGCGCGAGCTGGGTTTCTTGCATGCTCAAAATGCGCGCTGAACGTACGAACAATGCGCAACCGAATGGAATACACTGGACTGGTGGTGTTGGCTCGCCGTCTGGTATCATGTTCGTGTTATTCATTGGTTATCAGTCCATCTTGTTACATTTACTCCGTCTCGTAATGCTCACAACCCAGTATTCTTTGCGCCTTTTCAGTCGACCAGAAGCCTTTGTTACCGCTCAGATCTCCTGTGATCGGCACGTTGGGGTAGTGCTTCTTTGCCAGCTCTTCACTTGAGATGTCTTGCGCCGTGGTAGGAGCGTGCACATTGAACACCTCCATACCCTCGTAGTTGTCCCAATTTTCCAAAGCAGCCACGCATGCGCGAGCCGTGGCCTCAGGTCACACTCAGCCCCAAAGCTGCTTCACACCAACGCCCTCCCAATCGCTTGCATGGTGCTTGTTCACATTCTCGCGCGTGGCTACTTCATGAAAGCGCACGCAAGCGATCTTCATCCCAGGATACCAGTTCACGAATGCCTTAGCTTGAAGCTCTGCTTCCGACTTGGCGAGCGCGTAGGCGTCGGTCGGGGAGGGAGTGTAGTCCTCGTCGATAGGGAAGTAAGGGAACTTGAGGGGCTGGTTGGAGTGGGCGAGACCAATCGCATTGACGCTGCTGGCGTAGCAGACGCGCTTGACACCCAGCTCTGCTGCGGCGCGGAAGCCGTTGAATGCAGAGTTCACATTGTTGGAGTGGACTACGGCGTCCTTCTTGTTGACCGGATTGGGAATCGCGGCGAGGTGGATGATCGCATCGCAGCCTCGGAAAGCAGATACAACGGAGTCGTAGTCGCCAGCGGTGTCGGCGACTCTGGTCTCGGAGTTCGGCGTATCGTCCTTCTCGAACTCGGAGATGTCAATCTGAACTGTCTTGTACCCCTTTGAAGCGCAGTATTTGACGACGGCTGAGCCGACATTGCCTTTGGCACCAGTAATTGCGATCTTCATGGTGTGCTGTTGATTAATTGGGGAGGAATCCGAAAAGATGATGGTGCTGCGTGAACAAATACTGATAGAGCATACTCCGACCTACCTACCTCCTAGTTCTTATAGTACTTGCCATTAGTTACTATAAGGTGGACGCGGAGTCCAGTTCAGCGGCAAATCGTACCTATGAGAGGTTTGTGACGGCCTGCGCGTAGTTGGCGCGTCATTGCGAAAGTAGCTTCTGTGGGCCCCGTGGGTATAGACGAGGATGGGCGAAGTGGGTTCTCGGAGACATTTGCGATATTTTCTGTGTGCTGCAGCAACCATCGCGCCGGTTTGCTCAGTATCGTGTCGAGCTAGGGAGTGTGAAGACGGCTTGAAAGAGGGAGGAATGTCTACACGCACGACACGCTTGCAAGCGCCAAGGCTGCCATTGAGGTACTCCTCTAGCACTCCTCTCCTCTTTACAAACTCACCTCACATCATCTGTGCCAGTGCAGACTACATATGCATTGGGAAATGGATGGTGATATGCAACGCGTCGTTGAAAAGCTATATGCAATCTGAACGGTTGGCGTCGCGAGCCATACAACAAGCTTACAACGCCCAAAATTCCCACTACACCATCATCTACTCGGAATCTTCTGCTATCACTTTCACCACCGGACCCTCATAGGTATGCCTCGCATGGAATATGTACATGAGAGTCGCGAACCCCATTAGGCCAACGAACAGTACGCAAGCCCAGTTGAAGTTCACAGGCGTGACTTCGTACGCGTTTGGGAAGAAAGACCAGACGAAGCACCAGCATGAGTAGACGAGGGCGACGACGTTGACGGGCAGACCGGCTCTTCCAAGACTCCAACGACATGTGGGCAGCGGAAGGTGGCAAACGCGACGATAGGTTACGCAGCCTGAGAGGTTTCGGTTAGCGACACGTCCCAATTACAACCATGAAGATTCTGCCTACCGATCGAGATCAGATATGTTCCCATCATCTGGAAATTTGTCAGCGTGCTCTAATTGCAGAAACCTGTTGGCTTCATTGGAGGACATACTGCATTCGAAGCAAGCGACAACACCGCGTTGAAAGCGACAGTGTTGCCAATATTGATGAGCGAGACGATACACACAAATACTGCCGTCGCGACGATAGCATTGGCTGGTACATGGAACCGTGAGTTGACCTTAACAGTTGCCGCATTGTCAGTATGCTATGATGTCGCATTCGAAGAAAGTACTCACTGTTCCAAGCCAACTAGACAAGGGCAGGCCATCATCGCGTGCGAAGGCGAACATCTGGCGCGAGCTCGAAGCCAAAGCACTGATGGTTATCATGACCAGAAGAACAAGAACAACGCTGACAAAGCCCGTTGTACCACCTACACTCTCCGTGGCGTTTTGGAAAACGTAGATGAACGGGTATCCGGTGGTGTGGCTAAGCGCTTCTCCAATGTCGCCGATGCAGAATGCATAGCTGCAGATGGTGAGCTTTTGTGGAGATCTGGAGGCTAAACTTGTACTTACGTGATTAAGAGAAGGAAGGTAAATGGCATGTTGAACAGGAACGAGACGCTGTCTGGAGTCAGCGATGCATGCCAACAATCTGCTTAGGATAAGACGGCAGGCACAAATTACTCACACCATCGCTTTGGGCACAATGGTACCCGCGTTCTCGACCTCTTCGGCCATGTGAGCCACGCTGTCCTGACCCAGCACTACGAACATGCTTGACACCTTGGACCAAATTCATTGTCAGCAGCAAATCGTCGAGACAAGACTATGTGCGATCCGGAACGACATACCTGTCCGACCAGCACTGTGGCACCCATGTTCGGCCAACCAGCGCCGTTGTCTGTAAACTGCGTAAAAACTGCAGCTGCACTCTGCTTCGTCGGTGTCATCACCCAGAGGCAGACTATGACCGGGACAAAGCTGAAGATATGAACACTGCAGAAGATTCCTTCTGCCAGTGGGAGGTGCTTTGCACAGAAAATGTTGAAGGATGCTACCGCGATCACTGCAACCCAGGTAAGAAGGGTGCCTTGCCAGCGCTCGGGAGTGTAGGTGGCGTCGTTGATCACGATCAGTGCCTGCACCAGGCCGCCAACGATGAAGGAGTCTACGGCGATGATTGAAAGCCATGATATTGTCGCGAGCCATCCTAGAAGTTGTCAGTAACGGGATTGCCTCAAGCGATTAGTGATGAGTTACCGGAGAAGTAGCTCAGTACACGCTGAGCAGATCGCGGTGCAAACTCAGACACCCAATGACTGTTTGAATGGTTAGCTTATGGCTCCAGACACTTATTGGATTTTGTTTCCTGACTGACTATTGACCGCCTGCTGTCTATGGCGGACTTCTTGTTAGTGTTGCGCCGTTCTCAGGGGTTCCAGGCTGCTCACCGGAGCCATCGATGCCATTTCTGCAAGCGATAGGACGATGAACGATTGGCCAGCATAGCACCAGACCAGCGACCAGAACAAACCGGCAAGACCTCCTGCCGTCAAGCCTTGTGTATTCGCTCTGGAGTGTCAGGTCAGCAGTGTAAAGTCCAATCGAAGGCTACACGACAACTCATACGTGAGATAGATCTCCCAGGTCCCGTACACACATGTTGCGTAACCAACTGTCGAGATAAATCGGAAGTTTCGACTAAGATCAACCAGTCAGCTCTTGCAGGACGTTGTCAATGATCAAGATTTTACCGCAGCTCCTGCTTTTTGCCCATCCTCCACATGTCCTTACGATCTTCTTCAGTGTAGCCTTTCATCTCACTGCTTCCGAGTTCTTCGGCAATTTCACCACCGACATGGCGCTCACTGGGTTCTGTTCGCTTGTTGTTCATGTTGAATGCAATTATCAGACAATTGGGTAACAGAGGACAGGCTCCGGACAAGGGTGCGACCAGGTCAATATGTATGGACACAATGGCCTGACAATGCTGAACAGCTCTCTTCCACGACGATCACGAATGGCAATGGTAATAGAGATAAGCTCAATTCTCAAACGACTACATCTCCCGGTCACCATCAGGCATGCAAGCGCGGAGACTTGAGCTTTAATGCGTCAGTGGCATGGATGGCGCTACTGATGTACCACACATTGTCGAGACGCTTCGCGCGTTTTGGCGATGGCAGCAGCTTTGCGCAACTTCGAGTCTGCATGTCTCGTGTAGGGCCAATGAGTTGCGCGATATGCTGGTACTCATCACAAACCCCTGTCTGCAGATGTACATATCCTGGTTCCCCGCGGCTCGTCTCGTGCGGCATGCTCCTTCCGCGCCTCTTTCTCTTCCCACTTATGCGGCGGAGGAGGAGCCGTTGTGGTTCGCTTCGATAAACTTGTTTGATGCTTCAATATCACTTCTGATATCCCGGCGACTTCCAACGAATACCAGACTCGAAGAATATGCAACAGGCAAGTGTCGATCACTACTCGGTTACAGCAAGCACACGTGGGGGCGTGGGCTGATCACGGAAGATCAACCAACGAGCATGAGTACTCCCCGTTTGTTACCCACATGATACTGTGTAACAAGCGCACAACATACCCACACTGCCGGTCCGTTGGGCTAGATTGCACGACGCCGTTGTGACATGTCTTGCAGCGACACTCCCAACCCCTCTCGGATACATGTCCTTATACGGTTACAGGTTTCGATGTTAACCCCAGCTCCAAGTCGAATTGCATTTCACTGGCTCACTCGGATACATCTTGCGAACACGAACCCAGGCGCCTTCGTCGTCATAGCGAGCAGTTCTAGAATCCTGCTATACATATTGACATAGACTATCAATGCTTTATTCTGCACACGCCGCACTCGGTTGTCGGGGATCGCGGGAAGGAATTGGGCGCTGCAGCCTCAGCACATGGTTCCCTTGTCGGACTGTCAAGTGGAAGCAACGCCAGATTGACTTTGATACGCCACTGGGTTCTGGAGTGTGGACAACAATAGACAATGCTCTGGGAACAGTCAATATCACACCTCTGCCCGCAGAGTGCGAAAGACACAGGCCCTAAAGAAAATCCCACGTCGCTATCAACTTGCGGCTTCGCGCATGGGATTTTGTGCTTCGTCGCATCCCCAAACCCCGTGCGGCGTTTGCATTGTGGTGCACTGACGAGTCGATGCGTTTGTTCAAATCAACGCCGTGTCGGCTGCCATAGTCCAAGTGAGACCTCAAAGTCTAAAGTCTCTATCAAAGGTGACACAAGCATTTTTTCCGCTGTACAGGACTTGACCCACCATCATTACATCCGGAGTATCATTTCGAATACCGAACCGCTCCGCAACGCCATGGAAGTCAATGACCGCACACCGCCACTGGTAGTGAGTTCGATAGCGATTGTGGGAATTATATGGGTGTTGATGGTCCTGGGCATACGCCTATACCTCCGATACAAACTCAATGGTCCCATTGGGAACGATGACTATGCTGCCATACTTGCAACTAGTTTGGGTATCGCCCAATCGGCAGTCGTGCTCGCTGGCGTCAATTCTGGTCTGGGCCGCAGAGCAACCATTGACGATGAAGAAAGCCACGACCAAACGACGGCTAAGGTCTCAGACTCTGCAGCTAACAAATGAATTACCGCATCAAACTGACGATTGTCGTTGAATAGATTGGATATGCTGCTACATTACTCTACTTGTCCGCGACATACGCCTCAAGAGCTTCTAGCTGTCTACTATACATCCGCCTGACGTCCACCCGCTCGCACCTTATGGCCGCATTCGTGGGACTCGCCATGAGTACAGTGGGAGGCATGATCTGTCTTTTGGCAATTGCGTTCCAGTGCAGTCTGCCGACGCCTTGGAGTGTGCTGGATGGTCAACATTGCATCGATATGGTGAATTGAAGCCTTCAAATCACCAACCTACCGCTTGCTGATCAGAAACAGTGGCGTTTGTGGAAAGGCGTCGAGCTCACAGCCGTGGCGCTCGAGGTCTTCATCTTCGGCATCTCGCTTCTATTGGTCTGGTCGTTACGCATGAAATTGAGGCTGAAAGCTATGGTCGTATTTGCCTTCTCCGTACGCCTACTGTATGTTCGAGAGACCAGTAAAAATGCGCCTCGTTCCATTGCTGACTCGTTCGCTTCGCAGCGTCATCATCCCGATAGGCCTGCGCCTAGAATACATCAATCGCGCAGCGATCTCCTCCCGTTCCATCTACACCAGCGTCGCCGTCACCGGCATCACGACGATCACAACCCATATCGCAATCATGTCTTCCACCCTCCCCTACTTGAAGCAGTTCCTAGCTATGTTCGAAAGCGGCATGATCGGCGAGCTCAGCGACGCAACATACACAAGCAGCGGCAAGGGCACGCGAACAGATACATCGATTGCTCTCGCTTCTTTGACGAGTGGGATTGGTACTGTGCGTGGGCGGAGGAGACGCGCGAGTGACGAGCTTGAGCTGAGGTCGGATCAGGTTGTTGGCGATTCGAGGGCGGAGATCTCGGCTGATGCGATTAGTGCAGTTAGTTATAGAAGCGATCCGGCAATTATTAAGAAGACGCAGAGGTGGGAGGTTTCGTATGATCGGTGGTGAAGCGCTGGCATTTAGAGGAATGCGGCATGTAACATGAGTGTGCTCGCGGTTTTTATTGACATTTCCACAAGCCTGCTGGTAATACCTTCAATGCCACACCGCTGCCTGTTGCAGAACCAATGAGTGCTTCTTGGGACCTCGGGGCGTGTAGACCCTCTGCACTGTTCTCACATCTCAATATCCAAGTATGCCGCAATCAAGAAGTGAATCCCAGTCTCCTGCCAAGCTCGATGATGTGACCACTCGCTTCAGAATCGTTAATCATGTTGAAGGTTGCTGTGGTTTGTGTGAGTATCACCGGATCAAGATCATTCATAAGACAGCTTGCAACTCACCATCATCTCCTCAACTGCATCCATTGGCAACTCTCAGTGCATGTACGCATCAATGTTCAGATCTTGCTCGCGGAATCCAAGGCCTGAAACCTTGTCGTACAGAGACTTCGCTACGTCAGTAACAAACTCCACCTCGAGTTCATTGTCCATCCACTCCTTGACGCCCATGACCACATGCAAAACCACCATGAGTCGACGACCAGGAGATCCCTGTGGAGTGCCGCGGTAGATGATGTTCACGTCTTCGCTGGTGGGGTACCAGTGCATTCGGTCTTTGTCGGATTGGCGGGTGAGGCATATGATTTCTTTGAGAACCACATTCTGGAATTTCGGGTCGATGAAGCGCTCCCCGGAGACGTAGAGACTTGACAGGAGCTGGAAGCAGGATTCGATTCCGTCACCGACCGTCGCGGTAATGTCTTCTGTGAAAATCTTTCCGGTGTACAGGTACGATAGGTAATGCGCAATTGTGGCCGAGTCTTCCTCTGGCAATTTGGTCGTGCGTGTTTGGCCCTCAACCCACTCTTTCTTCATCGCCGCAGCAAAGAACTGTGAGTCTCGGATGAGGTGAGAGCTGTATGCCAGCATCTTTTGCTCGCTGCGACCAACGAGGAGAGTGACTGCGCCTTCGAGGCTGAACTCTGCGAAAGAAGCAGAAGCCATAGCCTCACCTGGCGTCTTTCTTGCTTTGACCTGTAATGCACATGTAGTTGCTTCTTTTTCTCGCAGCAGTCTTGGTGGGCGGCGCCTTGCGCTCTACTGGCGTGCCCGTGGGCATTTTGGTGGGTGGCATGTTGAGCAAGTTGGTGTTGCAGGGTAGTTACAACCAGCAAGTCCGCAGAATTGCAGGAGAACAGGCGAAATGTTGAAAATGGGTGTAATGTGGCTTTCAGAATTATGGGTGTGGCGAGGTGGGTTACGCTAGGTGATTTTGTGAGGTGAAGTTTTGTGAGGTGAGTTTAGTGAGGTGAGTTCAGTGAGGTGAATTTAGCAGATCGACGAGGAGCTTGCTTCGGCTTTATCATGTGGTAAACCTCGCTTGAATCACTTCACTACTACTGCTCGCTCTGAACCATCACACCCTCAACCCACCCATCGACGACCAACCTCGCCACATTCTTCCCCATAAGCGCACTAGTCTCCATCGTCGAAATAAACCTCTCAATTCCGCTCGTATACCAAAGCCCGTCACTCAACTTAATATCCTCAAATGAATCCCTCGGGTACTCATACGGGTAGCTGTGCCACACTTTGCGATACAACCACGTGATATCGCTCTCACTAACCTCACCATCCTCAATTTTGACCCCAATGAGGCTAGACAGAAAGTCGTTGGTCGGAGGCGCCGGCGAGAAGATTTTGTACGCGTATTCGACGGCACCGGTGCGAGGGTTCATGAGATCTTGGAGCAGGCTAATGCTGTAGAAGCCTGGGCTGCCGACGGTGGCGTTGTGGGGAGGGTGCTCGTCTGGTGGGAGAGTAGTGATGATTGATTGTGGGACGGGCTTGTCGGGCAGGAGACCGAAGTGGACTGGCGATAGAAGGTGAGGGGATGTGAAAAGTGTCACGTGTAGTTTCACGTAAGGCAGATCGTCTGGCTTGCGGAAGGGAATGGAATCGAGGTCGATGTTTGAGAATTGGTAGGGTGTTGCGAGGATGACCTCGTCGAAGTGGGAAGTCAATGTCAGCGAGTCCAGCTCGGGTGAGAGACTTTTGGAGGTGAGTTCGAAAGTTCCATCCATGGACCTTTCGATTCTGGTCACTTTCGTTTCGAGCATGATGCTCGCTTTCGCGGACGCCACCATGTTCGCGAAGATCTGCCAGTTACCTCCCTCGACCGACATTGCACCAGTGGCTGCCATGCATACCATGGTCTCCAGGCCGTGGCAATTGTCGATATTCTGCGCATAGTTGACTCTCGTGCTCGCCTGGATGATCTCTCTGGCGAAGAGAGTGCTAATGCTGTTCTCGCGAAGAAAGGCTTCTCCGGTGGCCGATGTGACAGCTAGTAGGCCAACGTCTTGTGCAGCTTGCGTGAGAGATGCGAATGGGAAGATGGGCTCATCATACATTTTGAGGAACTTGCCCACCGTCGCCTTCATGAGGTTCAATGTTCGCAGCGGCGACAGACCATATTTGTAGAACAGCTTTGCCTTGTCCCACCAGCCACCCTCATTCTCTGCCGTGAAGACGAACGTCTTCCCATCCCAGATACCGAGGCCAGCTCCAGGAATGTCGTCGCTTGTAGAGGCAAATGAAGAGGTGGAGAGGTTGAAGGCTTCTACGGCATCGACAAGGATCTTGTTGATCTGGACAAAGACACTCGCACCCAGTTCTAGGGGAAGGTGGGATTCGTTGTAAGCGTGGACAGTCGTTGACCGCCCTCCGATGTGGGAGTTTTTTTCGAATATTGTCACGTTGATGGGTATGTTATGGGCCTCAGCGAACTGGGCCAGGTGGTATGCTGAGGATGAGCCAGCCGATCCGGCGCCTAGAGGAGTCAGACTGATGAGTCGAAGATATATATCCCGATGGATAACGGGTTCTTAAGGAACTAACCAATGATGGCAACCTGCTTGACTCGGTCTTGATGGAGAGTGCTGTCGAGAATTACCTGTTCTTGCGACGCGTACGCGGTGGCATAAAGGCCTAGAGTCACCAGTTTATGCAGTATGAGTCTCATTGTGATGAATCATGGGAGGGTTGAGTCACATTATGATGAGGTACATGGCTGATATTGTACTCTTGGGGTGAGAGATGCAGGACTACCTTGCATAACAATACCAATGCGGCGTGAATAAATAGAGATATGCAAGACACGACCACCACTGGAAGAGGTGGTGAGCTTGACGCGCCAGGCAATCGAGCTGAACCCCGCAAAAGGGCGTCCTGCAGGAAACAGTCATCCGTGATTTTGTGCGCCGGCTCAGAGCCATTGATACGGTACCCACCCACTTGCGCCTGCTGCGATCCATTTTCCTTTATGCTTCTTCAAAAATTACTCTCGACTCCCAGCTTCTTCTGTGCCACCAAACGACTCAAGCCTGCCCGGTTCACGACTGCAATCTCTCACTTCCGATCGTACACACCCACCATGGCGCCCAAGGCCAAAAAGGACGAGGGCAGCGGCAGGCCGCTAGAGATGACCCCGCCGCCAGAGTACTTTGCTACCCGTAACGCCATCTTCGACAAGAGAAAGGCCGAGAGGGACGAGTGGCTGGCCAAGCAGCCCAGGGATGAGATCGAGATCACCCTGGCCTCGGGCGACATCAAGAAGGGCAAGAGCTGGGAGACCACACCCGGCAACATCGCACGCGAAATCTCAAAGAGCTTGTTCGAGCGCACCGTCATCTCACGTGTTGACGGCGAGCTCTGGGATCTGGAGAGGCCTTTCGAGAAGAGCTGCAAGCTGGAGCTCCTGGACTTTGAGCACCCCGAGGGCAAGAAGGTCTTCTGGCACAGCAGTGCTCACATTCTGGGAGAGGCTTGCGAAAGGCACTACGGTTGTGCTCTGTGCATTGGTCCTCCCGTTGACGATGGTTTCTACTACGAGATGGCTCTTCCCGACGGCGGTGCGGTGCAGCACGCCGACTACAAGCCGCTGAAGCAGGTTGCCGAGAAGGCGATCAAGGAGAAGCAGCCGTTCGAGCGTCTGGAGCTCAGCAAGGAGGACCTCTTGGAGATGTTCGCCTACAACAAGTACAAGCAGCACATCATTCAGGACAAGATTCCTGACGGCACAAGCACCACCGTCTACCGTTGCGGTCCCCTCATTGATTTGTGCAGGGGTCCTCACGTCCCTCACACCGGCAGGATAAAGGCTTTCGATATCATGAAGAACTCCGCGAGTTACTTCCTTGGTGATGCCAAGAACGACAGTCTCCAGCGTATCTACGGTGTTTCATTCCCCGACAAGGCTGTAAGTAGCGCTCGTGAGCTTGATTGATGATTCATGTACTAACACCTTACAGGCTCTTGCGGAACACAAGCACATGCTCGAAGAAGCGGCCAAGCGCGACCACCGCAAGATTGGTCAGGAGCAAGAACTCTTCTTCTTCCACGAGATGTCACCAGGCTCCGCCTTCTTCCTGCCCCACGGCATGATCATTTACAACGCACTTCACTCTTACATTCGCGGAGAGTACTGGAATCGCGGCTACAAGGAGGTTAACTCTCCTAACATGTACAACTCTGCCCTCTGGAAACAATCAGGTCACTGGCAGCACTACCACGAGGACATGTTCACATTCAAGGTCGAGAAGGAGGAGTGGGCCCTCAAGCCCATGAACTGCCCCGGTCACTGCTTGCTCTTCGGTCACCGTGACCGCAGCTACCGCGAGTTGCCCATGCGAATTGCTGACTTCGGTGTTCTTCACCGTAACGAAGCCTCTGGTGCTCTCACTGGTCTGACCAGAGTCCGTCGTTTCATGCAAGACGACACCCACATCTTCTGTACCGAAGCTCAGGTCGAGCAGGAAATCCAAGGACTCTTCGATTTCTTGCAGGCTGTTTACGGTCTGTTCGGTTTCACCTTCAAGATGAAGCTGTCTACCATGCCCGACAACCACCTTGGTGACGTCTCCACCTGGGAGCGCGCCGAGGCTCAGCTCACCAAGGCTCTTGACGAGTTCAAGGCAACCACTGGCACCCAGTGGGAGCTCAACCCTGGTGATGGTGCTTTCTACGGTCCTAAGATCGATATCACCATCTCCGATGCGCTCAGACGTGAGTTCCAGTGCGCTACCATCCAGCTCGACTTCCAGCTGCCCCAGCAGTTCAACCTCGAGTACCGCACTGAGGATGCTGCCACCGCTGCTGTCAAGGAGGAGAAGCCTAAGGGCGAGAAGCCCGCTGAGAAGGCCGAGAAGCCTGCAGAGGAGAAGCCTGTAGAGAAGGCTGCTGACGGCGAGAAGGCTGAAGAGAAGCTTGTCATCCGCTCTGCTCCTCCCGCCGAGGCCGACTCCAGCGCAGTCAAGAAGGACGAGGGCAACTACCGCCGCGAGCTCACCCCTGGCTGCGCCCGTCCCGTCATGATCCACCGTGCCATCTACGGCTCCTTCGAGCGCTTCATCGCCATTCTCACCGAGCACTTCGGCGGCAAGTGGCCCTTCTGGCTCTCTCCCCGCCAGATCCTCATCGTGCCCGTCATGGCCAGCGCCAACGACTACTGCGAGGAGCTGCAGAAGGAGTTCCGCTCGCATCACTTCCACGCCGACATCGACATCTCCGGAAACACCATGCAGAAGAAGATTCGCACTGGTCAGCTCGCGCAGTACAACCTCATCATGGTTGTCGGCGCCCAGGAGAAGGAGAGCCGCTCTGTCAACATCCGCAACCGTGATATCCCCGAGACCCAGAAGATGGGCGAGCTCGTGCCTGTCGACCAGGCTATTGAACTTATGAAGAGCTTGAGGGACGAAAGGAGGCTGAGCAGTGCGCTTAAGTAAGCGTACACTTGCTTGCCCTGTCTTGCATCTCTCTGCAATGCTCAAGGCACTTTATGGGAATAATGAGGAGTTGTGTGGTGCGGAAAAATGGGTATAGCATACGCGATGTAGCTTTGAGCGTATAAAATTGCATGCCATTGTTGCATGGTACACATTTATCCGGTTTGACATGGCGCATTTTTTGAAAAGTCCGAGGTGGTCGTACCTTCCTCTCTCGCTTTTCAATCATATGCTTTCCTGATACCGGAGAGCTAAGTTTCACAAGCTGACATTCTTTGTCCAGAAATGCAGATACAACGAGCGGTGCAACACTTGAACGGCCGACATGCGCAGTCCCCAGAAGACATACATGCGAGGCGCTATTCCGGCAACGGACTGCGCAACCTGAAACGAGCAATACGTGTTGAGGGCACAGCACGCGTGGATGGCAACAGCGATTATTTGGGGGAATCTTGAAAGTGAGCTTCCAAACTTGCAGATTCAATACCAACTAGTGAAGAGATTGTAGGTCCAAGAAAACTTGACCAAGATAGAGCCGATCTCCCTTTTTCTAGGCAACATACGCATTACTATCCGCGCCGGATCGACTGTCTTGAGGAGTCTGGCCAGCCCTATGCACGCGACAAGGAAGCCGCAGCTTTAGCGAGGCGGCTTTGGCGCCAGCCTCATAAATCAGCCACCAGCCGAGCGGCAAGCTGCAGAGGAGGCTTGCAAGTTAGTGATGTGGCAATGCTCAGCCTCTTGTTAGAGTGACTGCTGCTACGAACATTTGAAGGCAACGAAGACATTTTAATTCGCTCAATCTTGGATGCATGCCCTTTTCGAAACTTCTCTAGGGCTCAAGCTTGGGCATAGCTGCGGTCGACAGCCTCTTTGGACCTTCCGCTCTGTGGTCAGGACACCTGCTCACTCTCCTTCTTCCCGGGACGTGGCCTAGTTCTGGCTCATCTTTCCAAGGCTCGTAAGACTCTTCACGATGGCAGAGACCGCCGCTACTGCCATCGGCATCATCTCGTTCGGCCTCGCAGTCTGCAAGGGTCTATACACATACTACCACGCTTACACCGGCTTTGATTCCAACATCAGCAGCGCTCACGAGTCGATCGCACAGGTCGCCAGAACGCTGATCCTACTCAAGGATTCTTGTAATGACCCCGATCTTGGCCACGAGCGGAAAGACAGGGTTGCGACTTGTGTATGCTCGTGCGAGGATGCAGCGGAGCAGCTGAACGATCTTCTGATCCAAGTATGCAGCCGCCAGGACGATTCCACACTTGCAGCAATCGGGCTGCTGTTGGATCACAGCGCTGATCCCAACGCAGAAGGAGGCGGCGCATTACTGGCTGCACTGGAGTATGGACGCGAGGCTCCGGTGGCCCTTTTAGAAGCGAGGGGTGCGGAGAATCTCGCATCGGGCCAGCTGAACGATGCTTTGGTCCGAGTGTGCCAGAATCAGGATGATGCGACCCTAACTGCAGTTGAGATGCTGCTGGATCGAGGCGCTGATGCTAACGCTCATGATGGAGGCGTGTTATTGGCTGCGCTGAAGTTTGGCGAAGAACCTGTGGTGGTCCTGTTAGAAGCAAGGGGTGCGAGAGAGCCTACTTTCGAACAGTTAAATGATGCTCTGGTCCACGTGAGCGAGTGGCCGTCTTTCAACTCCGATGAAGCGATGAAGCTGTTGATCGATCGAGGTGCTGATGCTGCTGTCAATCTAGCGAATGACGAGTGTCTTACGTAGCGTAGCGTGAGTCCATGCGTTTACATCAGAAGTGATAGGATGCGCTGTTCTCAGAGATTTTGTGAATCAGGTGTTAGAAGTATACAATTGCCGGAAACCAGCAAGGCCTTGGTGACTATTTTATATCACACTGGACCATTGCGGTCGATTCCGAGCATTTCAGATGCAAACCTGTCAACAACCATGCACCGGCATTGTTGCGCTTCCACTGGATGGAGACAGATACTCTACAAGACAAGCATGTCATGTCTGTCCCTCAGGTGCCCAGAAGAGCCAAGCCACAACAACAACCGCCTTCAACCCAACAGCAGTCCAGAGCGCCCCCGTAAGTCCCACAGAACTATGCGCCCACACGCCCCCAATCATCGCACCAGCCAGAAGCAAAAGCGGCGCCGCAATCCTGCGGTTCCTCTCAGGGTTAGCCTTCAACCCCCATTCAAACAGCCTAGGATCCGAGAACAAATCGCAATAATTCGAAGTCAGCACCGCGCTAGTCAGGCCATTGTATCGCAACGCACGCGACGTGAATGTCTGGCCTGAGGACTGAAACGCTACCAGAGCGATGGAGACGCCGACCCAGGCGTTCAAGGGCGTGGATTTGTCGACTTTGGGGCCGAGCGTTGCCATTAGTGCTGCGATGAGGACGAAAAGCGTTTGGATGCAGAAAGAGGCGATCATGACCCAGCGTTTGCAGGGCGAGAAGTGGCGGTGGAAAGCGCTGAAGCAGAAACTGCCGACGCAGAAGCAGACGATGGAGATGAGGGCGCGGAGCCAGCGGTCGCCGTCTTCGGGAGCGATGATGCCTAGGCCAAGGTAGACTGTGTTTCCTGTGGTATTTGTTAGACATTTTTCGTATTGGTTGGGAAGGAAGAAAGAAAAATGCCTACCAGTCTGCATGCTAACGAAACTGCCCCAAGTCATGATACTGCTACTGTCCAACAGCCCAGTAATCAAGTAACATCCCAGCAACACGGCATCGCCCCACGACTTGGTCACATTGACATTCAAGTGTTCAGCGCATCGCGAAACGAAGGTGTTTTTCGACGAAGACGTCTGCAGCATGGCTGCGCGTTCTGCGTCGACGTCGCTTGGTGCGGGGCTGTCCTGCGCGATAGTACCGTAGCCAGTGCGGAACGCCATTGTGAATTATCCCGCCTGAGAAAGAATATGATGAGATGATGTCGTTTGCTTGTTTTCCAAGACTGCGGGTCCTCTAAAGGATTGTTGATTGATCGGCTAGCCCGGGTTGGTCGGTAGAAGCGGGTCGCACAGGTGTTATGCTGCAGGAACGATCTTAGGGCTGTGGATCGGTGTTGGCATTCGTGAAGAGGTATCAATAAGTCATTGAAAGGAGAGAAATATAGAAGAAGCAATCATCGGGTGTCTAATGGACGCGCAAAAGGTCAAGGCAGTGTGAGTACAAATGACCTGTTCAGCGGATGGCCGGTTCCGAGCGGATCACGGATGTCCATTTCCCTTTTGACACCTATCTGGATCATGACGTCGCAAGACGGCATTTGTGTCCCAGATACCGAGATCCGGGAATTGCCATCGTCTGTGTGCAGGTACATGTGCTCGCATTAATTGAAGGCATTTGGTGTGATGCAAGGAAGTCATTCTTCGGGAGCCATCAAGAAGGACATCTCCACTCGTCAACACGTGACAGGCAGAACAATTTCTCCAGTGATCCTGTGCCCGGAAGGACATGATTCGGCAACCTGTTTAGAGATAATAGCGGCTGCATACACCAGAGCTTTGCGGCATTTTCATAACTGGCAATATGCCTCACCGTAGGGTTTGGAGAGCGGTCAGGTGCAGCTGGTCCCTTATTCATGGTCTTGTCGTTGTATAAATAGTTTGTGGAATACAAAACAATCGTACATCGGAGGCAATCTGCACACGTCGGCAGCCTTTCTTCACAGCCAGCGCCCTTGCAGCGGCCAAGGAATCTTGAATTCTCTCGCCAAGCTCGCGCATCTTCGATTGATCTCATCCTCACGTCTGCCACGCTCCCACCAAGCCATTTCTCGCCCATCTGGCGCACGCAGCGTGATACGCGCTGGCAAAAGGAAGTGCTTTAGCTTTAAGCCGTACAACAGCACCATGGATTCCTTTCCCAGCAGCGAGATCCGCACTCCCAGTCCGCCCTTCCGTACTCCAAGCATCCTCGCAGGCGCTACTCGCAGGGCCTCGAATGCTTCCATCCGCGAATCTTCTGCGCACGCCAGGGCTCACAGCAACCCAGGCGGCATGTCTCCCCATCAGAGCATCACCCTCACCGAGCCGGTCCGGCCTGCATTTCCGGCTCGTCTGAGAGCAAGCGCAAGAGGCGAGAGCCACCGGAGCATGAGCGAGGCTATGAGGATTGCAAGATCGCGAGAGGAACAGGAGGAGCTGCTGGATGATGAGGAACAGGCCGACGACGATGGCTGCTATCCACCTAGGAAAAATGACGACCCGCGCGCCCCGAACCCGCACGGTTGGCTGCCGGTCTATACCACAATCCATAAGATCAGGCGACTGATTGTCGCAAGCATTGGTAGGTTCTTCCGGTCTTTTCCTTGTTTCCCCGTCAATCGCGCTTTGGTCCTGCGCCTTGCATGATGTTCGGCGGGAGCAAAGCTTGCGATTCTTCAACAGAACGGCAAGGGCGTCCCGCTGACTTTTGAGGCGCTGTATAGATGATCCATATTCTCTCGATCAGCTTAAGAGTCCTCGAATGAATATCAGCGTCATCAGACCGCTTGTCGACCACCTCTACGACCCAGACGATGTATCCGTTGTGTACTGCCTGCTTGTCAATCGCATGCAGTTCATGCGCGAGCAGAGCTACCAGGCCCATCACCAGACTGTGAACATTACACGTGCTACCGTTTGTGAGCTCATTGCCAGTCGCGTACTAAGAAGGTTCGATGAAGACCATGAGGGACGTCAAGGTCTTCTTCTCATTGCCAACGTCCTTGTCGCTGGTTTTGAGCCCTTCCAAAATGCTCCGCCAGAGGTGGCCAGGACTAACAAAGTCGCTTTGCACTGGGCTATTAGATCCCACTTCATCCGACCGGAACAGGAAAGAATGTTGACCGCACTAGAGGTAGCGATTGTCACTGAGTCGAAGAGCTTCCTGAGTTCTTCCTCTTGCCAGAAAATTGTAGATGCGGTGTACCGTGGAAGAATCACGTACACACCGACCTCCTTCATGGACATCTTACCAGATCGCTACAAAAGCCGCGCAATCTCATTATACGACCCGCGGAAAGCACCTTTATTCAACCAGTACCGACTTATCGTCCCCAGAACTAGGAACATCATTGAAGCATGCCAATTCTTTGTCCTACTGATTTTATACGTTTGGACCATGGCCAACAAGTCTAGTGCCGTCGGACCTGAACACCTGCGGTTTACTGTCGCTGAGCTGGTCTTTGAAATCTATGGAGCCGGCTGGTGTCTCGACGAGATGGCCTCGATCACAGAGCATGGCTGGACGGTACACACCGAGAATCTTTGGTCGTTCCTCGACATCACGTTCGTTCTCATTTTCTCCTCCTATTTCGGCATCCGTATGCACGGTCTCGCCACCAACGACGGCAGTATCTCGAAGCTCGCTCTTGACGTCCTTTCACTCGGTGCTCCCGTGCTTCTACCACGCATGGCCTTCTGTCTCTTACCAGAGAACATGCTTTTCATCGCTTTGCGTGCCATGATGGCGGATTTTACATTCCTCACAGTTCTTGCTGGTTGGTGCTTCGGCGGCTTCTTACTCGCCATGCATTGGTTGTCCGAGTCTCAAGAAGGTTATAGCAGGCATTCTCCTCTCACTATCGCCAAATGGATGCTCTGGATCTGGTTTGGTCTCGATGGCACTGGTGTCCAACGTTCGGCCGACATGCATTGGCTCCTAGGCCCCACGCTGATGATCACGTTTGCCTTCCTCGGCAACACCCTCTTCCTGACCATCCTGGTCGCAATGCTCAGCAATACCTACACCAATCTTGCCACCAACGCTACCGCCGAGATCCAATTCCGCCGCGCCGTCTTGACCTTTGAAGGCGTCAAATCAGACGCCATCTTTGCCTACCGCCCGCCCTTCAATATCCTCGCCCTCATCACCCTCCTACCTCTCAAAATGATCCTGACAGACCGCTGGTTCCACAAAGTGAACATCACCGCCGTGCGCGTTCTCAACGCCCCGATTCTTCTTGGGATCTCGCTCTACGAACGCCGCTACCTGTGGAAACGCAGCAAATGGGGCCCGCCGCGCAAGCACTCCTGGCTCACGCTATGGGAGCACTTCGGCGCTCACGGCGATCTGCAAGCGGTCTTTGACACGGAGCCGCCGCAGAGCGTGCTGGAGGATATGGAGGACATAGACGATGTGCTTGGTGGCGACATGTGGGATGGAGGGTATGTGGATGCGCTGAGGAGGAGAAGGGGCAGTCGCAGTATTTATAGTAATGATGCGGCGAGTGCGAGGACGGGCATTACTACGGGCGATGGCATTCGCAGGAGGAATACGGTTGGTGCACTGAGGGGAGAGTTGAGGTTGGGGAGTCATGATGTTATCGGGGATGTCTGATGTTGTTTGATTGGGCTGCGGGAGGTTTGTATATAACGCCACTTTTGAATGTGAGCGTGCATTTTATCCAGGTTTGGGGTGGTGTCGCGCGAGCTGGCACAGCATACCATGAATCCCGAGCACCAGTGAAGGTAGGTCGCATCGATCTCTGGCAGTGGCAGAGAAAGCATGAATGACAGTCGCAGGCCATCTGACATCATTTCCTGATGCACGCACAAGGTTTGAGTTTATCTGCGCGTGCGATCAAACTGGACCATGCGCTTCACTACAACGAACAGTACCTTCACACGCACTACTACCAATCCCCGCCAGGAAACATCGAAGTCTAAAATCGCCAACATCACCTTCTTCGGCATCTCAAGGAGGAAAAAAAAGGCAACCTCTCTCGCGATCCACTCACACACCATGGCTCCTCCAAAGCTAGAGGAACGCTTCACCATGCGCATATACCTCTGCAAAGAAAACACCCACGACCTTGGAGCGATGCGCAACGGTCCTCGCAGATACATTGCCGCGATCACGCGCGGTTACATCAAAGGCGAGGGCCTTGAGGCGGAACTTTTGCCTGGTGGTGCGGATTGGGTGTCGGTATGTTTGTTTCCTCTGTGGTAATCAACGATATTTCCTTCCAACACAATCCCATTCATTCGACTCACGAGAGCATTCGTACTGATACACTACATCACAACAGCTCGACCCGTCAACAGGCGTCTCGCACGTCGACGTCCGAACCCAGGCTCGCACATCCGAGGGGCATTACATCTCCGTGCGGTACACTGGTGTGATGAGGAACGACGAGGCGACCGTCAAGGTCCTCAGCTGGGCTGAAGACGCGCGGACGACGGAGTTTGGAGAGCACCAGTGGTTCACTGGGCCGAGGTTTGAGACGAGCGATCCCAGTTTGAAGTGGATTGAGGATGCGTTCTGGGTGGCACATGGGAGGTGCGTTGTTGATGAAGGGGGTATTGGGATTGAGTATGAAATTTATCAGGTGGTGAATTGAAGGAGTGGTGATGGCTTGGTGGGTCGTTGGCGTTCAAGTGTTGGTTGTGGCAGCCGATTTACTGCTCAAGCTGGCGGAAGCTACATGTAAGTATCAACCTGAGCATTCAGGGTTCGGTGATAGATCTCGTGAATGTGCTTGCTACTCTTGATGCAACGCAATTTGGTAGGTAAAGCTGCTGATCCCTTCATAAGTCAGTCGAGGCAGTGCGGACAGCGACGCCACCATTCGAGTATCAGTACCACCACCACCTCCTCCTCCTCCTCCTCATTCATGGCATGTGACTCTGCTGCAGCAACGGCAGTGCATCCCACCATACTTGACTCGCTTGGACGCATGTCTTCCACCAGTGCTGCCCGCGTGAAGTCCCTCCCAAGCAGCGATGACGGAGAATACTGTATGCAACAGCGCGTAAGGCTGTAAGGCGGAGGCTAGCGCAGCCGCCAGTGGAGATCACTCTCAGCCTTGTCGGTGACGCCGCGCGCCACCCTGTGCCGTCAGCCACCACGAATCTATCAATGGACAGAGAGTTTTGTGTGATGCATATGGCATGTCTTCAGCATACACATGCGCTGGCGTGAGACGTACAGTTACGGTAGTCGCGACATACAGGCAGAGGATGGTAGAGTCGAGTGAAATTGAAACATATATGATGAATGCCCAGAGCCGTTGCTTCCGCGATGCCCGACGAGGATGAGCCGGCGCATGTAGTGAATGTCACGAGAATGCCAAGTTGGAAGGGTGCCGGTCTCCATTACGTGTGTCAGTCATATGAGGAGGAGGTATTCTTCTTGTTATTCTTCTTCTTCTTCTTCTTCTGTTCTCCTCCCTGTAAGCGCGTGTATTGAAATCACCATCATCATCATCATCATCATCAGTACTGAGATACATATCTGCTTCTGCAAGCAACCTTCAGACAACGCACACAAACCCTCGACTCGACGCGCCTCGATCGATCTGCACGCCTCAAAGCGGTAGCACACAAAGCCTCGAAGTAACCGCTGCCCTGTGCACAGCCTGCCTGCCTACCTGCCCGCCTGCCCGCCCGCCCCCGCGTCCAGCCCACGCTGGCATACATACAGTACACAGCTCTCTGGAGGGCTCTCACCACCGCGACATCGCTTACCACCTTGCTTGCTACAAGCATACACATTTAAATCCCCAAGACATTGGACTGTTGCGTCAGATTCCACTGCCCCTTTCTGCTCTGAGCACTTGCGCACGGCACTCGGCCGAGAACACCTTTCAAAATGGCATACCCAGGCCAAGGATACCATAATTCGCATGGCGGAGGGTATCAGCAACAGTGAGTAATATCTCGCGAACCACGCGACCATATGCAAGTGCTGATCGGAGATCCAAGGCCCCAGTACGGCTACAACCAAGGCCCTCCTCCTCCCCAGCAATACCAGCAACCGTACGGCCAGCAATATGGCGCCCCTCCTCCTGCGCCTTATGGCCAGCAGCAGTACCCGCCTCCCCAGCAACAGTACAACCAAGCTCCGCCGCTGCCGTCACACTACGGACAAACTCCGTTCCAGCAGCAGCAGCAGCACCAGTACAACCAGGGCGGTTCGTACGGCCACGGACAGTATGCCTCCAGGGCTGCTCCTAACTTTTATGCAGGTCCCAGACCCCCTCCCCCTCCACAAGGAAACCAAGTATTCGGCCACGGCGCGCCGCAGGGCTACGGCTTCCAGTACTCGGCGTGCACAGGACGTCGCAAAGCGCTTCTCATAGGAATCAATTACTTTGGCCAGAAAGGACAGCTAAGAGGCTGCATCAACGATGTCAAGAACTTGTCGACGTACCTCAAGGATAACCACGGATACGCAAGAGAGGATATGGTCTGCTTGACTGACGACCAGCAAAACCCGATGAGCCAGCCGACCAAGGCGAACATGATCCGCGCGATGCACTGGTTGGTGAAGGATGCCAGGCCCAACGATTCACTGGTCTTCCATTACAGTGGCCACGGTGGTCAGACCGAGGATCTTGACGGTGACGAGGAGGACGGATACGACGAGGTTGTCTACCCTGTAGACTTCAGACAGGCAGGACACATTGTCGATGACGAGATGCACGACATCATGGTCAAGCCTCTGCAGCCTGGTGTGCGTCTCACAGCCATCTTCGATTCTTGCCACTCCGGTAGTGCTCTCGATCTGCCATATGTGTACTCCACCCAGGGTGTGCTCAAGGAGCCCAACCTTGCCAAGGAAGCCGGCCAGGGATTGCTTGGTCTGGTCTCTTCATATGCTCGTGGCGACATGGGTGGCATGGCTTCGACCGCAATGAGCTTCTTCAAGAAGGCCACCAAGGGCGACGACGTATACCAGAAGAACCTGCGGACAAAGACCAGTCCTGCGGATGTGATCATGTGGAGTGGCAGCAAGGACGATCAGACATCGTGGGTGGTGCGCATATTTACGTGAGGAACCACCACTGACCATTTTGTACAGAGCGGATGCCAACATTGCTGGCTCAGCCACTGGTGCCATGTCGTACGCCTTCATTGCAGCACTGAAGAAGAACCCGCAGCAGAGTTACGTGCAGCTCCTCAACAGCATTCGCGACGAGCTGGAGGGCAAGTACGACCAGAAGCCTCAGCTCAGCTGCAGCCACCCCCTGGACACGGACATTCTATACGTGAGTTGTTGCTATGCCCATATTCACCCAACCTTTTCTAACACACATATCCAGGTCATGTAAATACAGCCGAAAGCGAAAAATTTATGCGAACGCGCCGTTGGGTGTGCACGATTCGATATGATGGACGAAACGCGGAAAGAGTGAATGTGTTAGGGAAGCTGGCCAGGGATGATTGGAGAATATGCGATAACGGTTATTGGTGTGCATTCTTCGATAGGTGGGCATAGCCACGGCGTCGAAGGAGTTAACGACGAGAATTGAAGTGTTCTTCGACTCTTCTCCCTTGGCGAAGAAGCTGAAGAGAAGTACACGCTCAAACTCGCACGGTCGCCGTTCCTGGGCTCTAACCTTCTCCTGCCGGTCACCCATGCTCCTCTGCGCCAGATTTTGCTGTTCCCGTGCTGATCCCGCCTTTTCATCTCACGTTTGACGGCAACAGAGGGGAGAAGGTAACGAAGGCAAGAGCGGCTCGGTTTCATCTCGCTTCAAATCAATATGAACGCCCCAAAAATCCAGCCCGCCCACGCAGCTGAATAGAATAAGTCCGCCTGGGCAAACCAATCCAAAGCTGTCGTGGCCTTGCCCTCTTTCTCCGCATTTCTTTACCGCCACAAGATTTGTTTACGCGAGGTGCCTGCCACGTGAGCCGGATGCTAAGGCAATCAATCAAGAAAGCTTCGCCATCCCAGCCCGCTGCCTGCCTGAATGACTAGTGACGGCGCACGTCATGCAACGTTCGTGCCTTTACCTGATCGGACGTTTGCACCGTTGTGACCGCTCTCTGCGCCCCGATTCTGCAGACTCCTCTCCACGGCGCAGGCCGCGCTGGGCTGGCGGGCGTCTTCTGTTAGAAGCACGCCGTCGCAAGCCCAGTGTAGGGCACTAATTTCCATGAGTTTGAATGAGTGACTTTGGGCTTTGCTACTGGCCGTGGTATCGCCTTTTTCTCGCGGTCTCAGGCTTTCGCATTCGTTATTTTCATCGGCGTCCGGATTGAGTCCTGCCGTCAGCCCCCTCCCCCAAGCGAAACATGCAATGCAAGGCGGGCCGCGTACCCGGAGGAAGCCTCGGCTTTGGAAGAATTCTGGCTGGGTTGACGTGCTGACTTGGATTATTCCTCAGTTCGTGTATTTGTCGGGGTAGGAAGGCGAGCTAGCCATAAGTATTGAACTTTAAAGCCGAGACCGTGCTGCGAAGTGAGGTAGTGCCTAAGTGTCCTACCTTCCTTTTATAGTATTGCTGGAGAAGAGGGTCCGTGGTCTGTGTTTGCTTGCAAAGAGTGCTATCGCTGCTGCTGCCCACTCTGGCACTGCGTTGCTTTCTCTTCCTGTCTTACTGCAGCTCGTTGTGTTACCCACCCTTAGACTTTGTTGTGTTGCGTCTATTGAGTTGCACTTCAGTGGAAGCTTAGCATCTTCGCTTGTGTTGACGACACACTCGACTCTCTGGAACGATGAGGTTCTCTACTGGAATCACGACGTTGGCAACTCTGTTGCCAACCCTCGCTCTCGCAGGACCAACGAAGCAGGATCAATTGCCCAAGGTCGATCTTGGATACGAGATCTATCGTGCCAACTCCCTCAACGACACGACTGGTCTGTACAGCTTTTCCAACATCCGTTACGCTGCTCCGCCAACAGGCAAGAACCGCTTCAATGCTCCCCAGCCACCAGCTCAGAACCGCTCGACTGTTCAGTTCAACAGGAGCGAGCCCGTTTGTCCTCAAGCCAACCCGCTGTGGAGCCTTGTTGCTCAAAAGTTCCTCGTCAGCTACTTGACCACCAGCCAGAGGGAGTTCAACCAGTCTGAATTCGATACTGGACTCCCCGCCGGCATCACCGTCAACGACATCAACCTCGACACTTTCAACACTTCGATCATCCCTCCGGTAGATCCTCGCACGACTGAGGACTGTCTCTTCCTTGACGTCGTCGTCCCTCAGAAGATCTTCAAGAAGAAGGCCAAGAAGGGCAAAGGCGCTGCCGTCCTCGTCTGGATCTACGGTGGCGGCTACACAGGCGGCTCCAAGACCGGTGGCTTCGACCCTACCGGTCTGATCGCTCGCAGCCAGAATGGCAAAGACGACGACGGCGTGATCTACGTTGCGCTCAACTACAGACTCGGCGCGTTCGGCTGGTTGTCAGGCCCTACCTTCCAAGAGAACGGCACTGCGAACGCGGGTCTGCACGATCAGCGCTTCGCGCTCGAGTGGATTCAGAAGCACATCTCCAAGTTCGGTGGTGATCCTGACCGTGTTACTGTGTTTGGAGAGAGCGCTGGTGGTGGAAGCATCATGGCGCAGATTACTGCGTACGGTGGAAGCAGGGGCCGTGTTCCTTTCGCTCAGGCTATCCCTCAATCTCCCGGTTTCGCGCCTATCGCTTCTAGCAACCAGCAGGAGAAAACTTTCCAGGACTACCTTACCTTGTTGAACGTTTCGAGCATTGAGGAGGCTCGCAACCTTTCTACTGCCAAGCTGCAGCTCGCCAATGCCATCACTGTCGGCTTGGCTGGTTACGGTGGTTTCACCTATGGTCCCGTTGTCGATGGCGATTTCACTCCTGCTCTTCCTGGCCAGCTGCTTGCACGTGGCCAGTTCGACAAGAAGGTTAAGGTCATGGTCGGACACAATGCCAACGAGGTAAGCAAAACTGCCGAACTTCATTTCAAGCTCTAGGATGAATACTAATAATTTGATAGGGTCTTCTCTTCACTCCCCCATGGTCAAAAAACGCCACCGACATCGAGAGACAGATCGCAAGCACCATCCCATCGATCCGTGCCTACCCGGAGGTTCTCAACTACCTTACCAACACCCTGTACCCTCCAGTCTTCGACGGCACCCAGGCCCAAGGCTACACCAACAACATCGACCGTGCCTCTGCTATTGTCGCCGAGCTCAGCTTCACCTGCAACACCTTCTATCTCGACAAGGCATACAACAACCAGACCTACTCCTACCTGTTCTCCGCCCCTCCCGCGCTCCACGGCTTCGATGTCCCTTACACTTTCTACAATGCCAACGTCACAGGTACCAGCCCAGTCCGCGGCGTGCCTAACCCGGCTATCGCCATTGCGCTGCAGGAGTACATCACGACTTTCGCGCAGAGGGGCAACCCGAACACGGCGGGTGTGCCGCACTTCGACCTGTATGGCCAGAACACGACGGTGCAGAACTTGAACATTACTGGAATTAGCCAGTTGAGGGACCCGGCGGCCAACCAGAGGTGTAACTGGTGGCAGAAGGGACTGTTCACTTAGATGTCGCCAAGTTAATACGAATTAGTAGTAATTTTTGAAAGAATGACAGATGAATGAATCCCTACATCCTCCGTGCGCTCGAAAGTGTGTTTGTGAGCACCACAACCGACCTTGTGCATGCACAACGCGTCCACAACTCTCCATCACCAGGCCAATGCATTCACATGCTTTTTCGTAAAGTTCGATTCCCCCGCGTTTCCCATGCGCGCGTACAGTGAGGTATGGGACGGGATCATCGCTACCGCATTTTGGCGTCAGTCACGGGTCTTTGCGCTTCACTACGTACATGATACGTCAGTGGACCAGCACCTTCCAAATAGCTCTCTCCTTCATATAGCTCAAGCACCTGACCTGTTCAATCACCTACACTACCAATTCATCAAAGCCTACCAACGTGATCAATCTCACATCAATCTCATCCAACACCAACCAACCCACACTCATAACCGCCACCATGTACCGTGTCGCCGCCACCGCTACTCGCACCGCCCGCACCACCAACCCTCGCTTCTTCTCCTCTGTACGCCCATCCATGAATTACCTTTACAAATACCTCCTCAGCACCCTCAATGCTATCCCCAATGCATCAAAACACCCCAGCTAACCTCATAACCCCCCACAGACCCTCAGACAAGCCGAGAACAACAACGGCAGCGGCATCGCTGGCGCCGCCGTCAAGGGCATCGAGAAGGCCGGCGAGGTTGCACAGAAGGTCAAGGAGGCCACTGGCCTTGGCACCGGACAGGCTCAGGGCAAGGCCAATGAGGTCTCTGGCACCGCTTCCGGCAAGGCGAACGAGCTTGCTGGGCAAGCGCAGGGCAAGGCTGCGGAGCTGGAGGGTAAGGCGAAGGGCGCTTTCGAGCAGGGCAAGGGTAAGGCTGGTGTGCAGTAGAGTAGATGATACTGATACTGTAATGGGAAGTCTTGACGGTCGGATATCAATGATGATGACGATGGAGGAAAGGCGTTTGTCCTGTGTATAACAATAGCGATTGCAAATTCAGGAACACTTTTTTTAATGGTGTCATGTTCACGGCCGTCATCAATTGCATTTCCACTACATGATCTTGTTCAACGGACATCTCAGTTTATTATACAAATATCTACCTGTTGGCAGAGAGTCTCTGCTGTAATCAATGGATAACTCTACAGCTGTGCTAGCCAAGTTCCCTGCCAGAATGGAATGGTTCAAGGTCACAGCTCCAAGCTCTCCCCAGATCGTCATCGTCAACGGCGCGGAGAAGCTTTGGGAGAAAGTATGGCCGTTCTGTCATCGCGTGAGGGTACCGCACGAATGCAACCTAAATTGTCTGGGATGTTCCAATGTCATGTAACCTCCTCTGATACCTGCTAGTCGACAAGGCATATCTGCTGGTAAAAGCTTCGAAACTTGGACAAGTGTGCAGTACCAAAGCAAATGCTTAAGTCGATGCCAGATGTTGCTCGCGGAGAAATGCCCAAACCTTACAGGTGGATGCCACATAGCCGCCATGGCCTCCTCTTTCTCCGGCAATGCTCTCATCAACGTCCCGGCCCTGGCCCTGGACAATGAGATCGGCATTTACACGGCCGTCTCTTCCAGTAGTCAGTCGATGCGCACAGCTATAAATCTTGCGTCGGCCGTTGTCTGAAGATGTCTGTCTCTCCAGATCGACTCTTCCTTCTATGAGCAAGATGTTCTCCAAGCTACCTGTCCTCGCTCTTGTAGCTCTGACAGCTGCCCATCCTCCCTCCTGGGGCCCTGGACCCGCCCAAGACGATGAGTTGACTGTCCAGACCACCTCTGGCAGCGTCCACGGCAAAATAAATTCCACGCATCCGAATGTACGCCAGTTCTTGGGCATTCCTTTCGCTCAACCACCTTTAGGTGACTTGCGATGGGCAGCGCCGCAGGCTTTGTCGCAGCCAGATGCGAAGGTCAATGCCACGGAGATTGGCCCTAGCTGTATCCAGTACTTCAACACGAATTCTAGCGGCGTTTACAGAAACCAGGTCTTGGAGTATAACTTGCAGGGTCTCAACCGCACTGGCGATATCAGTGAGGATTGCTTGAAGCTGAGTGTATGGGCGCCGACTCGGGACAAATGCCGTGAGAATGGCAAGGATAAAGGACTACCAGTGTTCGTCTACTTCTACGGCGGTGGATTCAGTACGTGCTCGCTTGAAGGTGGCTATCGAACCAAGACTGACAAAATATTAGGCACTGGTGGTATGGATGTCCCAGCTCAGATTCCCACACAGTGGGTCCAGCGAACTCAGGGCCACATCGTTTTGTCTTTCAATTATCGCGTCAATATCTTCGGATTCCCAAATGCAGCGGGCCTCGATGAGCAGAATGTCGGTCTTCTAGACCAACGACGCGCCGTGGAGTGGGCCAGAGACAACATCGCTGCTTTTGGAGGCGACCCCGAGCGAATAATCATCTGGGGCCAAAGCGCTGGATCTATCTCTGTCGACTACTACAGCTTCGTCTACCCCAAAGATCCTATCGCTGCTGGCATGTCACTCGACTCTGGCACGGCTTTCACAGACATTACGAGCAACGATAGATCGCAGAGCAACTTCACCTTTGTCGCCGAGAGGGTAGGATGCAGCGGCTTCGGCGGCAACTCGTCCGCTCTGCTGAAGTGTATGAGAGGTGTGGATGCTCTGAAGATCAACGACTTCATCGCTCGATATGCAGAAACCTCCCAGCAGCCTGGCATTGGTTTCCTCCCTGTGAGAGATGACAAGGTTGTCTTTTCCAACTACACCGAACGTGTGCTGGAAGGCAAGCAAGCAAAGATCGTAAGTATAAGCTGCTCTCAAGTCTCCTTCACGGGCTAACACAATCACCCACAGCCCGCCATCATCGGCACCAACACCGAAGACGGCGTTCCATTCGCTCCTTACAAAGTCTCTGGCCCCGATCCTGCCCTCGTCGAACTGGGCCTTCTGTCCACGTTCTTCTGCCCAGCCACCGAATCCGCCCGTCTTCGCCAGCAGACCGGTCTCGCCACTTACCGCTACGAATACGCCGGCAACTGGACCAACCTCTCGCCTGCGCCATGGCTTGGAGCTTTCCACAGCTCGGAGCTGCCAATGCTGTTTGGCACTCACCCTAACTTCAGGGGAAATTCGACCCCTTTCGAGTACGCGACTAGCCATGCTATGCAGGATGCTTGGGGTGCGTTTGCGAGAGACGGAACGCAGGGTCTGGAGAGCACTGGCTGGTCGGATTATGAGTCCATCGGCGAGGCGACTGTAAGGGAGTTTGGGGATGAGGTACCGGAGAAGAATACAAGCCTCTCTGGTCTCGAGGACAAGTGCAAAGGAGCAGTGCCAGCAGAGTAGACTATGTGCCTTATCTGCATATCAGCCATGACGTACTAAACGCTGATTGCTCCATGGACTCCGGACAGTCTGCGCAGAGTGAATGAGTCGCTGACTATCATTTTTCTATGTGCACGACATCGTAGGCCGTATAGCTGTCGTGCTCCTTGTCGCTCAAATCAATATTATGGACTGACAATTTAGGGTCTTCCCTCCAAGGTTAGACCTCAGCCAGTGAAGATCTTGATCAGGCCGTGTCATTCATTCACAGCATAGTCCAGTCTTCGACAAGTGTTCATGTCCGAGTCCTCTGCAGTGCCAGAAGTTCTGCGCTTTTGCGAGTATTGCCGCGCACAATGCGCGGCATCCTCCTCCATTTCTCTTCGTTGGCTTTACTCTCGCCTCGTCCGATAGCAACCACTACATCGACATGGAAATGAAGCTCATCGTAACCGACACCGAGAACCTGGTTGATGGTTCGAGCTTCTCAATCAGGGTGTTGCTATGTCATCGACCCTTCGCCGATTGAGTTTACGCCAGTGACAAACACACGTGCGTGCTACGTCATTCGTGCAACGGCTGCCAACATTCAACATTATTGGATCGCGATGGTATTAGAAGGAAGTAGGTGTAGGGAGGGGTAGAACACTGCTCGTGTCCTCTCCCTTAACACATACTAAGTCGAAAAATCACACCATCGCCAATGGCCAGCTACCTCACCTCCGCAGGCAACGCCATTTCTGGCTATGCTCAGTCCGCGAAGGACACAGCTACGGGATATGTCACTGGAGCACAAGAGACGGCTACAGGATACAAAGACTCCGCAACTCAGGCGGCAACGGGCTACCGCGATCAAGCGTACGGTTATGTGAACGATGCTGGCGAATATGTCACGGGAAACCTCGACAACGCCGGTGGGATGGCCGGCGATTATGCGCGACAGTACGGCAAGACCTTGACGGATGCCGGAGAGGGCGTCGAGAAGCAGGCACAAGGGTACAGCGACACAGTCAACTCAGCCGTCAGTGGAGCGACCGGCAAGCCCAGCAAACCAAGAAAGCTGCCCGCCAAAGCACCTGCGAAGCCAGTGGAATCCGCCAAAGCAGCGCCAGCAAAGGCAACGTCAACAGTGAAGAAGGCAGCAGACTCGACACCAGCATCGAAGCCTGCGCCTGTGAAGAAGGCACCCGCCGCTGCAAGCTCAGGAACCTCAAAGCCTGCGCCCAAGACTACAGCACCGGCCAAAGCTCGCACACCAATCGGCACGAAGAAGCCTGTGCCCCAGGCTGTGGCTCCTTCGAGGAAGCCAGCGGCAGCAGCATCATCAGATGATGCGGAGTCTGAGCCTGCAAAGCCTGCACCCAAGAAGGCTCCCGCAAAGCTGCCCGCGAAGAAGCCTGCTGCTGCTCCAGCAAAGGCACCGGCAAAAGCACCTGCGAAGCCGGCCGCTTCCAAACCTGCTGCTGCAAAGCCCGCAGCAGCCAAATCGACACCAGCTAAGGCGGAGGCTTGAGACCTTGACTGTCGAAGCATTGAAGCAAAGGTTTCGGCACAGCATTCTCGATTTATTGATTGTTTGGGAGCGATCAAACTTATAGCATTGATCTTCTGCGATTTCACATCTAGTAAGCGGTGGAAGCTCTGGCCAGTGTTTGTAAAAATTTCTTACCTATTTACTTAATGATAACTTCCGATCTTCGAGCTGGACTCCTTTCATTCAAGCAAAGTTCTCGAAATTCGAAGCAGCGCTAATAACATCATTCTGAATGTATGATGTCTGAGTGGTATATTCCCTCCGGCTGGACACCTCTGGTATGTTTGCAGACTGCCGGGAGAAAATTACTGGAACATGTCGGCGCGAGCTGTCGAGATGAGACACCCATGGATAGATAAGACGTAAAACCCCATGATACCTGCAAAGACGACGGTAAACCTACAGAGCTGGCTGAACGTGATCTCAACAAGCCACACTTGAGTCTTGAGGACCAATCTTCCAAGACCACTGCTACAGTCTGCGGATCTCGTGTTTGTCCTACCCGTACACAGCTACACCCATTCACACTCGCCGTCACAGTTCTTCTGCGATTCGTTCTCCACCTCAAATGCCCAGGCGTCATCCGAAATGAACAAGCTCCGTTTGCTGATGCGCATCTCCTGCGAGAACCAGTCCACTGGGCGCCACACCTCGGGTTCTCATCATCGTGCTGATGGTACAGGCATTTGTCAGAGCAATTATACTGCTTGCCGTCCTCGGTTGCGGATTCGCCCATTTTGAGACGCATGAGCTCTGTTGCAAAGTCTTCCGAGAAGTCTTTCGGGAAACCTTCAGCCTCGAAGCGGTCGACTCCAACACTTGGCATCTGGTACACCCAGTAATCGCGCAGGAGTGTGCGCAACGGGCTGTCGTTGGTAGTGAAACTGCATGCCAGGCTCGTTGGTGCGTGATTTGAGGGTTCTCGGTAGTTTTGGCGACAAACTGGATTAGTTCGTCCATGGCTATGTTGGCAGTGGTAGGATCTTGTAGCTTGGGATCTCTGAGTGAAGATGTCGGTGTGGAGCGTGAGTCGCTTCGAATTGCCGGGTAGCTGGCCAAAAAAGACGTCGAAAGTGAAGCTGAAGCCATATCTATATGATGTTAGTCATTTGACTCGGTGTGGATATGGATGCAGATACGTACTTGGCACGCTTGGCTGGGCGCGACCCGTCCACCGTGATGGCTCAGTCGGGAGATGTTGCAGTGACGGTGTTGTCTGTGACTTTACTTCTTGTATATTGGCGGTGATGGTGGCATGTGGGGGCTGTGGTGGTGGAAGTGTATTGTGTGGCGATGAAAAAGCAACCTGAAAAGGCATCACTTATGAAGCCATCGTTACAAGGCCGGGTACGAGACTCCGCGTAGGACGTTCAGAGTGAAGTAGAAACCTGTCCAGTGAAGGTCTGGACGTTACAATCTCCTGACCTGACAAGTTGATACGGTACACATCTCTAGTGATTCACTTAGCGACAGTTCTGATGCTCAAAAGTGAAGTGTCTGCACATCCAACGGAAGTCTGGGCCCTTGAGCGCAAATATGTTACTTTTAACCAACAAAGGCATTCACTTCAGAAACCTCAGACTCTTTAATCGGCTCAACAAATCGAGCCGGCGTATCAGTTCGAATTTCTTTTTGTTTTATGTTCATTCGAACATTTGTGTCAACTCTTACACAAGGCAGGAGTGCTGAGGCCTCCAGGTCATCTGAGTGCGGCCGATGCCCATTCTGATCAGCTGGTATTTTGCGTCTCACCGAGTTTGACTAGATCGAAGGCTCTCAACGATGTCACATGTACAACTTGTCACACCATTTTCGACTAACTAGAGATCTTAAGTGGCTTGCATTACGTGAAATCTTGGAAATCCAACCAGACAAAGTTGTTAGACCGTTTCTTTGATGTTTGTTTAGGCTCAATGAAACTATATCCAGATTGAGAAGTAAATAACGTGAGCATTTGTATGTGTGAGGTTCCCTTAGAAGCGAGAGTGGTGTAAAATACAAGAAAGACAAAACGAGTAACGGAATCTAGGCCTCCTGCTGATACACCTTATGCCCAAGATTCTTCTCTTCCTCACCCGAATCATTCCTCGAAACCGACATGCGGCCCGCAAGTCTAGGGTCGTACTCAGGAGTACCGGGGACCTCGCCAGCAAGCTGCTCGAGAGTCTTGCGCTTGGTCTCGGGAATCAGGAGAGTGGTGAAGCAACCAAGAAGCATGAACAGGGCGTAGATTTGCATGACGTGGTTGAGCCATGGGGACTTGTTGGTAGGAGTGGCGCCGCGAGTGCGGAGGGGGCCGATGAGGACTTGGGCGATGATGGAGCCAACCTTGCCGGAGGCGGCGGAGATACCGTGGGAGGTGGAACGGTAGCGGGTTGGGAAGCCTAAGAGAGGCGGTTAGCATTGATTCGCAGCATGAGGGTAGATTGTTTGAGATATGCTTACATTCTCCTGGAACAATGAAGGTGGTCGAGTTGGGACCGAAGTTGAAGAAGAATTGAGCAATAACGTAGCATGCAAGAAGCCCATTCTCGCCGATCTTGTGGTAGCCTGAGACTTGGTTAGTATGTTGATTGAACAGTAGCTGATATGCTAAGTGACTTACCGAAGCCCATGATGCAGAACATGATGGTCAGAATGATGAATCCACCAAGCTGAATGGGTTTGCGGCCAACAGTATCGACGGTTGCAACAGTGACCCAGTAACCAGGGATGGCACCAGCGCAAACGAGGATCAAGTTACCAACGGAGATGTTGTAGAAGATCTTGTAGACGCTGTCACCCTTGGCGTAACCAATCGCCTGCAGGATGGTTGCGTTGTTGAGACCGACACCGTAGAAAGCAACGTCAAGGAAGAACCAAGAGCCAGCAGTACCGAGCAGGATCTTTCCGTACTTCCACTGGCCATAGTGGTGAATGAAGTCGCTCCAGGAAGCCTTGGGAATCTCCATGCGAGGTGCGGAGTCGCGCATCTCGTTGACGCGCGTGATCTCGTCAGGAATGCCTTCAGGAGAGGAAGAAAGGTAAGCCTTCACGTCGGATCCAGCCTTGACAACATCGCGAGACACGTCGAAGGTATAACGGGGTGTCTCGGGGATAGTTAAACGGTAGTAGAGAGCAATGCAACCTGGCACAGCGCCGAAGCCAATGACCACACGCCACATCTTGTCAACAGCGATGCCACAGACGCCGCTACACTCGCTGACCTTGGCGGCGGAGAGCAAGGACTCCTTGAAGCCGACAGTGACGATGAGCGACATGACACCAGCAGCGAACTGACCGATGCCCTGCATGGCGAAGACAGAGCCCATCATGGCTCCACGCCACTTGGTGGTAGCGAACTCAGAAGTGATGATAGAGCTGAGAGGGTAGTCACCTCCGATACCGACTGCGCAAATGTCAGCATTGCAAGTAAATCAATGCGCTCAGTCGATATACTTGCTTCCCATGAGCACACGCCAGAAAATGACAGTTCCGACGATAGACATAGCAGGAGAGTCCGAAGAGAGAGCCTGAGCAACAGTGGAGAAGATGATCAAGATGAGTTCCAGACCGTACATCTTTTTACGGCCAACCATATCAGCGAGCCATCCGAAACCGAGCTGGCCGATGACTGTGCCTCCGGAAGTCGCAACCTTGATTGCTGTGTCCGAAGTAGCAGGAATGACACCACGAACACCGGCGGCAAGACTGCTGTCTTGCCAGTAGACAACACCAAGCATGGTGGTCACGATGCCAATGGCGAAGATGTCGTAGGCATCAGTGAAGAAGCCAATGCCGGCGACTAGAATGGCACGAACATGGTACCAGCCGAAAGGAGCCTTGTCGATCTCTGCGAGAGCGAGACGACGACGCTCGTTTGGGTCCGCGATATGGGCATAATCGTTGTTGAAATTGTGGAAGGCGGCATTACCACCAGCTGTTCTCGTGGTCATGTCGACGCTGAGCTGCAGCAGTCGGCGTTGTTCGAATTTGTGATGTGGAGGACCAGTAAGAGAGGGACAAGGAACGCCGGGTGAAGACAAGAGACTTGGCAAATGCTTGACAAGAAGCGAAACGAAGGCTTAGAATTGGAGGCGTCCAGAGCAGGCTTATATGAAGGAGCGCATCCAGGATTCTAGTGCCACTTGAGAGGCGTTGGTAGTGGTGCTGCGATGCTTCTCGACCGCGGTTAGCGTAGGCGAGAAGAAGGGCAGGGTCCAATAGTTACTTTTGGCAGCGAGCCGGAGTGAGCGCGCAGGTGCCTTAGCTTTGGAATACGCCCTGCACGTTCGACGCTTAACCGATATAAGCACAGAGGCGACGGCATCTTCACTTCTCGCCAGCCAATCGCAGAGGGCCATCTGCGCATGCTTAGAAGTATCAAGACTTTCACATGGCTATCGCGGCTTCATTGCTTATTGGTGACAAGGCTAGGAGGATTGGAATTAACGACGCCGAGCCTTGTGAGCTGAAGGATGCACATACTGTATCACCAGCACATCTCGTTAGAGATTTGATTGGCTTCGCGTAGGGTTGCATCTAATGTGTGAGATTGTCTCGGATATAGCCATACGCTTCTGGCTTCTGTCGTGATGTAGAGTAACTCTTCATTCCATTGCACCACTGCCTTCAGGACATGGTGATCATGATGCGCAGACGGGTAATCAACTGCTTGGGACATGGGGCGGGTGTGTCTGAACGCCAGGACTCGATCATGGCGATTGCCAGTAGCTTCAACGCCACATGCGGACGAGCTCGCTCAACAAAGGCGTGCGATGCGGGAGGCGCGATGCTAAGTGAGGATGTCTGGTGAAGGAGTGATGTTGCATTGACTCGGCTGTGCCAATCAGAAGCGCGTGTGGAGAAACGTGGATAGTCCTGAACTGCCCAGGCGGGAGTTGAGTTTCGAAGAGCCGCCCACGTAACACCTCAAGCTTCAGCGACGCGAGATTTTGACGACATGGCATGCATGGCTAGAAAAAATGACATGGAAATAGAAATGGCCCTTGCCGTTCAATGAATGAGAGATGCATTATTCCCAATTATCGGTTTCGTCATTGCTCTATCGGTATTCTGATTTCTGTTCAAAAGCATGAGTATATTATAGAGTTTTGATACAAACCTACAGCACTTACGCTCAAATCTGTCTATAAGGCACCTTGTCGGTATCCCACTATGCTCTTAGCATACGCTATAGGCGTATCTAAAAGCGTGCTCGCCATTGAGAAATCGTCCACGTCGCCCCCTGTATCTTAGAATATAGTGCGTAAGTACCATCTGACTGAGAGATTTGAGAACATACTATTTACCATTGAGAGTTCGTATACAAACTTGACCGGAATAATTGTAGAATACAATCCCAAGCAGTCGTGGAAAAAGCAATGACTGCATCGGTTGCGAAATAAAATATCCGTCCCTTGCCGTATCAACGGCAGTCAATCTGATATATCATGCAGCAAAATTGCAAAAGAACAGCTCCCTCACGTATTCGAAACATGGACCTTAGGATAGCTTGCATCTAACTGCAATCCCACGCTCTACCACTGAGCTAAGGAAGCTGATGTTATTGGTATATGTGAATGATGTCGGAGCAATATTCAACAAATATATAATGAACAAAATGTGGTAAGCGAAATGCTTCCAGCCGGAGAGATCTGCGGCCGAGGCTTCCCTTAAGCCCTTGGAACTTTTGAACTTTCGCATACCAGCGCAAGGAAAGATTATTCCACTTAATAACACCACAATCACCACCACACATATATTTCAACCATGGCGAGCGACAAAGCACGCTTCTACTTGGAGCAACAAGTCCCCGAACTGCAAGAATACGAGCGCAAACAAATCTTCACCCGCGAAGAAATCGCCGCCATCGCAAAGAAGCGCAGCGACTTCGAACACATCCTCAACGCCCGCGGCTCCAAAGCCGCCGACTACGTGCGCTATGCCACCTACGAGATGAACCTCGATAGCCTGCGCAAGAAGCGCTGCAAGCGCCTCGGCGTCAAAGCCACCGCGCACGGCGGCCAGCGCACCATTTTCTTCATCCTCGACCGCGCGACGAAGAAGTTCCCTGGAGACTTGGGATTGTGGGTGCAGTATGTGCAGTTCTGCCAGAAGGAGAAGGCGAGCAAGAAGTTGGCCAAGGTTTTCACGGCGATGTTGAGGTTGAAGCCGAGGGAGTGGGGACTTTGGGTGCTGGCTGCGAAGCACTATGTTGAAGAGGTGGGCGATATGACGACGGCGAGGAGCTACATGCAGAGAGGATTGAGGTTCTGCAAGGACGAGAGGCGCATGTACCTCGAGTACGCGAAACTCGAGATGGTGTACCTGGCCAAGCTGGCGGCGAGAAGGAAGATTCTGGGTCTGGACGAGGAGAGGAAGGCACCCGAGGGACCGGACGAGGAAGACGACAACATGATGATGCTGCCGGAGATCTCTGCAGAGGACCTCGACCCGGAGGCCAACAAGGGTGTGGAAGAAGTCAACGTGGCCGCTCTGGAGCGTCTAGCAAACGCACCCGCATACACCGGCGCAATTCCTCTCGCGATCTTCGATGCTGCTATGAAGGAGTTCAACGAGGACAGCGATGTCGCAAACGACTTCTTCGACCTTGTGGCTACTTTCGACACCGTCCCTGTAGCCCGCAAGATCCTCGACACCATCTACGCGCGCCTCCAGGAGACAGCGCCCGACTCTGCAGACAAGATTATCTGCGAAGCCAAGATGCAAACCTTCAGCGTGGCGCCGGCCTCTGTCGAGTTCCCCGCTGCTTTGGGACAGAGCATCGCAGTCGTCAAGTCAGGATCTGCTAAGGTGGCGCCTGCCGGCCAGTCCAAACTCGCCGAGAACGCCATCTTCTACTTCCTGTCACTTGTTGCCAAGCAGAAGGACGAGATGGACGAGGGCGTCGTTCGTGTTCTGGAAGCAAGCATTAAGAAGTACATCCGCTCGTATGTTGAGAACACCCGCGGAGGCAACGAGAAGGTCCAGACACTTCCTGCGAAGCTGCAGAAAGCAGGCCAGCAGGCCGAGGGCGAGGCTCTGCAAACTTATTTGGAAAGCATGGGATGAAGAGACGACACTTACTTTAAATGATACCGTGAAAGGAAGCAAGTACGCAACACGGCTGCAGCGCATGCATCCCGGGATAATCGCCAGAAGCGCGCCTTGAAAATTCTGTACGGCTCGAATCAGCACTCGGGGACTGCGTATGCCTCGAGTGGCCACAAAATCCAGATTGAATGCTCGCAATCCGAGAACATTGCTCGATCCTGCTGCGCGCCCCGGTCCGCTGGACCACAGAATATCAGCCACTAGGCTCCTCCCAAAAAAAAAAAAAAGCAAGCGGGCTCGGATTCAGGAGTGCAGACCGCTGCTCGGGAGAGCTATATGGTGGGGAACTAGGTCATTCAATTAGGTCAAGAGAAGGCACTGTAAGATCCGATGTACCAAAAAGCGTCCTTTTATTCACGTCAAATCATTATTCTTTCTCCCATTGGTCCAGATATTCTGTGATGTTCTATGTCGTGTTCTGGGCTGTTGAGATATGCTTAGGATGTTGTCCCACTAAAATGGTATGTCGTTCTTCGGGGTATATGTTATGCTTTAATCGCAATGCTAGCAATAATCGGCCGCCATCACTCGTGTGAGATTCCTCCAAGCGACATCTCATCCTCTTCCTGATCATTATCTCGTACTTGATGTTTTCTCTCAGTCAACGTAGACCAGCCATGCATACTTCTTGCCAAACCATTTCCGCGCCAACTTTGCTCCTGCGTTGGTGGGCTGACTGAACGCTACTTGGTCCTTGGATATGGTTTCCAGACTGTCTGTCGTCGCTTGCTTGGGCTTGTCGACCACAGGATCTTCCTCTGATGGATTGGCATCGATGCTGTTGGTGCTGTTGTATTCGGCGACGCGTTCGTTATAGTGCTCTATAGCCTGGTCCAAGAGGGAGTTTGCGATTCCTTGGCCGCGGTGCGTAGGAGCGGTCCAGATACGGGAAACTCCTAACTTTGCGGGCGAGGACTTTGTGGCGACACGAATGGGTTGGTCTGCAGAAATTTCTTTGTCTTGTTCTTCCTGCAAAGCACGTCTCGCGCGAAGTCTCTCCAGTGCGGATGTCTTGGCTGTGCTGGATGGTGTGTCTTTCGCGGATGGAGGTTTGGCCGGCTCGAGCACTTTTTTCCCTTCTTTGATGTGCTCGACCAACAAGAAGCCCACGCATTTGGTTTGCCGTACGTACATGTACGCCGTGTGACGACTCGTATCCGCTTTCGACATGGCGTGTACCGTTCCCTTGTCCCAAAGTTGATCGTCAGGAATGCCCACAGCGCCCAATTCCCTCTGCACGACGTCCAGCGCAGCTCTGGCGCGTTTCCTCCTCCAGACATTGTCGTTGCGGTCCACCGCTGCGATCTCGTCGCCTTTCCTTGACGTCTTGAACACCATGCCCGCTCTGCCTTTGCTCAAAAAGTCCTTCCCGACATCATATCCTTCGAGGTTCTGCTTGTGGTACATGTCGTGCAATCTCCGGTCCTCGTCCGATGAAGCGATATATTCCATCCCGCAGGCTTTGCATTTCTTTTGTACTTCTTGGCCCAGGCTGATTTGCATTTGTGTAAGAGGTTTGCTGCCATCTTTTCTGGTGACATTTGGCGATGGTTTCTTGGTTTGGCGGGCATTGTCGTTGGTTGAGACAAGTGCTTTTCGCTTGCCTAGGATTGAGAAAGCGCTTTTGATTGGTAGTGAGGGCTTTGAAAGGGTGTCGTCTTTAGGGTTGTCCCATGGGAACTCTGGTGGTGATGAGGGCGGGCTTGACGCGATGAGGTCGTCTGAGAAAATGGCATTGTCGCTGGGGATGGGCGTTGATGATATGTTGGTGGAAGGCATTGATATATGAGGTAAGTCTGCCATGGTTAGGATATGTTCGTCCCTAGCAGTATTGCACAGAAGTGGCGTTAGTAATAGAATATCACTCGCGTGCATCAACGATGAAAGTGACGCGACTTGGAGACGCGATCTAAAGTTCCCCTCGGCTTTGTTTCCGTCGTCGCAAAGGGTTTAGCTCTAGCTAGCGAGGCGTGCTCGGCTTCAAAGCTGTCGATCTTCACATGTCACGTCACAGTCAGCCAGCCAGCCCGCTTGCTTACGTCCCAACTTGAAGATAAGCATTGGGAACAGAGGTACAAATGCGAATTGAGCTCGACTTCACCACCTAGCACACTATATATCCCTCTGCTCACCTTACCGAATATGCCTCTCTCAGCTATGGCTCCGTCGCGGGAGGTCCCCGTCAAGCCGCTGAGTGGCGCGGCTTTCCAGGACTTTGGCGAAGTGATCGAGGACCCAGCGACACACAGTGATACTCTTTCTTTCACGACGATCGAAGCAAACCAAGGTTCTGCCAGAAAAGTCCTGGATGTGACGCTTATGAACAACCACTATGCTCTGTCGCAATCCAAGAAGCCCGCGCGGCCAGTCGTCAACATGTTCGTCTGCAAGCCTCGGGCCCTAGAGCAGCAAGAAGGAAAAGGCGTCTTCCCAGTCAAGATCCTCGAACGTCATCCTTTCACGCCTCAGACTTTCGTTCCCATGGGTCTAGATGCCAGGGACAAGGACACGGCGTATCTGGTTATTGTTGCTCCAACGCTGCCACTGAGTCAGAGAGCTCGCGAGGAGGGTCTGGTGCCACCATATCCTGCAGCGCCGTCGAAGAAGAAGAAGCTGAGCTTGCGTGAGCGACTTCTCGGAAGCAGGCCAAATCCGTTCACCAACGACCATGTCCCGACGACCACACCTCCTATCACGTTCGACCTATCAGTCTCGCAGAAGCCGAAAGGAGCCGGACTTCCGGACTTGAGCAGATTGCAGGCGTTCATTGCGAGAGGCGATCAAGCCGTCACATATGGGCCTGGGACGTGGCATGCGCCGATGGTTGTGCTTGGGCAGAGACCGATCGAGTTTGTGGTCTTGCAATATGCGAATGGCGTAGGGATTGAGGATTCTCAAGAGGTTGATGTCATCACGCCTGAGGGTGGCAAGGGTGTAAGCGTCGGTATCGAGAACGATGCTTTGGCAGCTGGTGCGCCCGTGAAGGCGAAGCTATGATGAAGAGTAGCCGCTTCCAGAATGTCGTTGGCCACATTGGACGAAAAGTATGGCGCACGCTGGGCCCGCATGTTGTCCTTATCTTTTCGGGGCGTTTTGTAAATGTAAAACTTGAAAACAAGCCACGAATATTTAGCGACCCCGTCATCTTTCCTGGAAATACTCGCAAAATAGCCTGTTTGCACTTCAAGCCACATTGAACAAATCAGATACTAATTCTAGATACACTAGGGAATATCATCACGATCCAAAGCATGATCGATATTCCCACCCAAACAAGATATGACGTCTTGGCGCAATGACGCAAGGCTTGTTCTGTGGAGTGGGCTTGCGTGTTGTACATACTGTACAGTAGTACTGTAGGGGAGGAGGGATGATGGTGGAGGGACCGGGGGACAGCTCAGATGCCATGCCAACTCAAGGCCGTGCCGGATCTTCAGGGCTGACAGGCGGCGATCGTGCTCTAGTCTAGTAGTTTCGTGTACCTACTGTACTACTCCTACTGCAGCAAATTCCATGGTCCTCAACCAGACGAACCGCACACATCCGGCGGTGTCTTCCCAGTACCACTAGAGCTCCTCTGAAATACCGTAGCCCGCCGCATATCCAGCGCGCACGCCCTCTCCCAGCATGTCTGGAAACCCTTTCCGCCGACCACCCCAGGCCAGCACACGAGCGGATGAGAGCGCCATAGATGATCTCCACGTCGAAGTGCCAAAGTGTAAGCATAAGCATGCGCCCGTGGCAGCAGCTTGGACGCATTCGGAAGGAAGCTAAGTGAGGAATGCCACAGCGCCGCCAAAGACAAAGAACGGGAAGCCCAAAAAGCGTGTCACCATTATCTCCCCACCGCAATCGCCCGTCCATGTACCAGAGCGGCCCAGACGATTGTCAGATGGCAAGACAGGATCGCCTCCGCCGCCGCCTGTCACTCTCACGCCGGAGGATGTAGCTGCGACGAATGCGACCTCGACCGCAGATCCCAACCTTCAACGCGCCCTTCTCAACACTCAGCGAAACTCGGACGGCGCTGAGCCATTACCACCGCCAGGGCTGACCGGCATGATGCGTGCGCCTTACAACCCGTTCGCCAGGACATTGGCGACCAGTGATGCACAGCTTGGAGTGCAACGAGCGATGACAGAAGAGCGAGGGAATGAGAGGCCGGCCGGTGGGCCGCCAAAGATGAACGTGGACATGTTCAAGAACCTCCTCATGACCGGAAGTGCCAGCCCCTCTCCGCCTGTTACACAACATACACAGCCCCAACAACCGCAGGATAGCAGCACAGACACATCCTCTGTATCACGGCAGTCCCTGTTCGACCCCGCGCACGAGTTACATCCGGAGTCCCCAAGGACATCATTCGACCAGCAATCAATCTCAGACGAAGACGAGGAGGAGGAGGAGGAGGAGGAGGAGGATAACGAGCATGTCTCTTTGATGGGTCCAACCACATCCAGGCCAGAACCTGAAGGCCCACCACCACCGCCAAAGCACCGGCATGGAAAGGCTCTGGGACCGAAAGGACCCCAGACCGTGTCATTTGCTGATTTCAACGAGTCGATTCCAGCTGGCTGGCAACAGCCTCCAGGAGTCCGGACGCCACCAGTAAATAGTCCTCTGCAAGGTATCTTGCGACCGTCAACACCGCGATCACCCAGCAGCGACTTGAACAAACCACTCCCTAACAAACCGCTCCCACCACCTCCTGAGGCGCAAGCTGCGCCTGAAGCTCCGACACAAACCATGGCGAACGACAAGCCTGAAACACTGCCCTCTGTGCCACAACCAGAAGCATCCCTGCCAAAGAAGACCCCTCCTCCACCGCCACCCACATCACGCAGACAAGGCCAAGGACAAAATCGAAGCCGAAGCGGCTCGAACCTCACCCAGAACTCCATACAAGGGGAGGATGAAACGCCCAAACCAATCGCAAAAGCTGTCCCACCTCCACCACCCTCGCGAAGAGCACATCAACCTTCAGCGCAGCCTTCACCCGCAGTCGAAACCCCACCAATAACAGAACCAAGCAGCCCAGTCTCCGAGAACAAACCAATGCCTCCTCCACCCCGCCGCAACCCCTCCAAATTCGGCTCATCACATATCCGCTCTTCCTCAAACGCTTCGAGCCACAGCATCCCACGACATGAGGGCAGCGCTCCTCCACCTGCTCCTCCACCTAGGCGCGGCGCTGGTACGGCTCGCAGCAGTATGAGCGAGCATGGCTATAGACGATCGAGCGTGCACAGTGTGGGCTCGGATGCTTCGAGCTTACGGCAGATTGATGAGGCAACTCACTCTGAGGCGTCTCCGAAGCAGCCTGAAAGAAATATTATGGCGGATTTGGCGGCGCTGCAGGCGGAGGTTGATGCGCTGAGGGCCGGTGCTGGGCATGGGTGAGGCTGTTAGGTGAGAGAGTTTCAAGAGGCGTTGATGCTGCGGTGTGGCGCTCTTTACGACCATTGACGACGCATGCCTCGTCGCAAATTCGGCAACGCAATGGATCCATGCATGCATGTACAGCGAATGTCGTCACATCAGCGAGTTGCGGCTCTACAGATTTGAGGAAGACAATTTGAGCTGATCCAGAATCAGGAGGTTCCCGAAGCTGTTTCGATTGAACGAGAACACTTCTGGCATATGGCTCAAGCACGTGCAGGATCGATGGAACCACGAATAGACGAACTATGTAGAGCTCGATCTGAGGATTGAAGACAGGTCGAAACACCTCATTCTCATTTAAACACCTCATTCTCCTTGCTAATTTGCGAGTTTCCTACTTCGACGTGTGGCGTTCGGCAATAGGCTCGCTTGGCATCAGGAGGTTGTACAAACGCATACCACCAGCTAAGGTACAAAAGCTGCATGACTTACCCCTTTTTTCCAATCTTCTTTTCTGCTTCAACGGTATTTTCCCTTTCATCATCGCTGCCTTCCCATCTTTTCGTGTCCCCAGCAGTGACACTTCACCACTATGCCACCGCAAAGCAGGCCAATTGCCAGAGGCTGCGCAAGGAAAAGTGCGCCTTCCACGATGAGTTTACCGCAGCAACCAAGAGATCCAGAACGCAACCGCACAGCGTGAGTAATCGTTGTCCTAAGCCTTCTAATTTGGTCTCCAACACTAACTCATACATCGAAGGTTCGACTTCGAAGACACTATCAAAGTCGTAGTTGGCCAGTCGGCGTCAGACGCCAAACGCTTCACCATGCACACCAGCGTCGTCACCGGCCGCTCCGAACTTCTTGCCGCATTTCTCAGAGACGAGCCCAACATGCCCGTAGTGATTCAACTCGAGACTGCCGATCCGGAGCTCTTTCAGGAATATGTCCACTGCGTGTACTTTGGCTCTCAGGCGCTCCAGTAATGGACAGTGGGATTTGAGGCCAAGACCGAAGCCAGTCCAGATGTATGGCCATAGCTTTCTCTTCTTTATCCACTCGTGCTCAATAGCAGCTGATGTACTAGCGGTCCATTTAGTTGGTGTGTTCTTCATTTCGGTCACTGGGAGAGACGTCGTGCGTTTGAGTTGTTCCGAGGCTGCTCTTGTCGCGTTATTGATCCGGGCAAACGGCACAAAGATACGTGGTTCGTCGAGCGGGTTGATGGCAACATTCATGTCTGGCAAATCCGCGGCGACCAAGTTGATCATGTCGCCCCAAGTTCGAGACCTGAACCTCCCTTGGGGTATGTCTTTGACCTTGCCATTGCTAATTCGTAGGGTCCATGTCCAGTCTTTCAATGCACCGCGGATTCTCGCAGGCTTCAAGCCCCGGAATGGCTCGAAGTCTTCGTAGATCTGATCGAAGAAACTTTCGACAATGACGGAATTGGTTGACAAAGCACGATTGTACCACTTCTCAAAGTCGGGGGGGTGGATTGCGGCCTCACCGCTATCTATAGGCGTAGACAGCTCCATGTAAGCTGGTCGAAGTTTGTGATATTCTGACTTCTTGGGCTTTTCGCGCTTCGTCGATCACGTCGCCAAGAGGAAGATTTGCTTGCACACCGTGTCAAGTGAGATACTCGTTGGTGAGGACGTTAGCTGTATCCCAATAGGTGTGCGCGATCCACCAGACTGTGATCAACAAGCAAAGGGAAGCGAGAAGGACATTGATCTGCTTGCGCTGTACGCTCCGTAGGCGAAGCATTGTTGCACATCTTGAGACTGACGACACGTAAAAGGTTGCAAAGTGCAACCAAGTGGCGCGTCAGCCTCCAGGCAGCTGCGAGCCCCAGAGGCCTGAGTCCCATCCAAAGGTAAACAACACTAGTAGTCGATCTGCTAAGTGCATATCCACACGTGTTTAACTGTCTAAGCTCGTAGATCTCTACTACAGGACGCGATCGAATCTCGATTGGCAGGTCGATAGACAAGCAAGGAACTTGAAGCGACTTGAAATCAGTCGACATTATATGAGATTAGCCAAGCCGACGACAATCTGGAAGTGTCGGAACCCTTCAATGCATCGATCAAGTGGAATAACTGCTCGACAAGCAGGACTCCCTGTAGTCTGTCCAGCGATCCCTACACTGATCAAGCAACTAATATAAGCGACATCTCTGAATTGGCCTAACAATAGATCTAAACGATGGCTAGGGTCAGGTCAACCTTCGCCCCAACCTTGGCAGCTGGGGATGTCTGGGCCTCTGACTGCGCTGCGCGCCCCCTTGGCCCTTCGGCATGAGGATGGAATCTTATGGCAGGTAGGTCTCAATTTGGAAAGAGTAGTGCTTGACGGATATGTCGCGTGCGAGATTCACATTAAAGGCGCGACTACTTACACGCCCGATCTTGGTATGGCTTGATTGTCCAGATATGCCGCGCGGAGATGTACGGTCAAAATCCACCGTATAGGTGCGAACCAGTCGTTAGCATAGCCTCGATACATTCATTCGCTATCCCTGCAATAAAACGAGATGATCTAGCGTCGTCTTTGTTACAACCCTGCAACTTTCAATATAATAATCACGAAGTGCCTAACTCTAACCCTATGCTATTGACTGTGGTGGCCTTTTTGAGGGTTGCTTGTCGCACCTGCCAGTTTTGGAGATTTGAAGTGAAGCCTCAGCTAAGAGATCGTAAATTCGAATACTGTCTACCAGATGATCCCATACTTGTCACTTTTATTCATCGGATTGTCTTACCAATAATGCAACTGTATATATTGAGCATTGGCTGAGAAGCATCAACCAACAGCTGTTCTCAGCTTCTCAACTCTCCTTAGCTCAGCTGGAAGAGCGCAAGACTGTAACTGTTCAACGAGCAATCGTTATCTTGAGGCCCGCGGTTCGATCCCGCGAGGGGAGACATTCTTTTGCCATCCTGACATCCATGTATAAAAATAAGCATCGTTGTTGAGGACTGAAGGGGCAATATCCCATTTTTGGCTTGGAATTCGATTTGCTTCGTTCTTTTTGCCAGTACAATCTACTCACGCTCAGCGGAAAGCTTTGCCGAGCTTATATATTGGTGGGGAGACGTTGTATAGCATGTGAGACACTTCTATTACTCTTACATGTTGCGAGAGGCCCAATACCGAATTAACGCACCTCAAGTTTTTAGAGGTTTGACGAGAAGTTTGCAAAACGTTTAGAAAAGGCCACCTCGTATTAAACATCTGCTAATGCTAACGTGGAAGTCGAATAAATCGATTATACATTGTAATATGACTTCTGGTACCAAAAGTGGATGTCTCGCGTCTGGGGAGCGGCGACTCCGCCCTCCGCAGCCCCTTCTTTTACTCTGTGCACTTCTACCACAACACATTATTGAGACTGTAACATATGTCACTTACCGCTGGCCGACATCACGACGCGCAGCTAGCCTTTCCGATCAACGCTAGAGAGCACTCTGGCTACGCTTCGCGCCAGGGAATTTCTCCTCGAGCACTGTCCACAACGGCTTTCCTTTCATGGTCAAGTCATCCCAAACTGGACAGTCAAGACTAAGCAATGGTGTCGACAAAATTTTGGTAATCAACTTCAGAGGCTTGTCCAGAGTCGCGTAAAGATTGTTCAGGTAGCTGGGCGACGCCATCTTCACCACTTGCAGGGCAAAACAGATGAGGTTGTTCGACTCAAGGAGCTTACCAGCACTGAGCACTCCTCCTGTGACATCGTCCAGGTCGACGCCGGTGAAGGAGTTGACAGTGCCCACATTTCCACCAATGCTTCCGAGTTCAGGATGTTGCGCGATCATAGCGAGCGTGTCAATATTCAATTGCATGAGGCCGTAGTCGACAGGTGTGTGGTACCAGTTCTCGGGGATCTGCTCGTGGCCTTGTCGGTACTCCAAATTGCCATTGTCGGAAAGATAAACACCATAAAAGGACCGAAGGATCTCATGAGCTGTTGATGTGTTATCAGTATGCTGTCAAGCTAACACAAAATTTAGGTCGACTTACTCAGCCGTCCCTCTGTGGTCCCATGGGAGTGGTTTGCAAATAGACGGCCCACAAAAAGATACCCTGCATTGCGAGCAATCATGCCGGTAAAGGGTCCGTAATAGAAGTATGGGTTTGTCTCGACCGACTCATGCCAGCGCGCTGCAGACCATTTCGACAATACATCGAATGAGAATGACTCTCCAGAAGGTACGGTTTCGTACAGCTGCTGGAAGCGTGTCATGTTCATCGTCCACGCGTCGTCGGTAAGGTAAAGATCATTGCGAGTGGACGAAGCATCCGCTTCGAGGAAATTGTGCGAATAGTCGATGCCCTGCGGTGTGCCCAGGAGACCTTGCACTTTATCTAGAGCGTTCCAGACAGCGGTTGAGTTGCCGCCAATGGAGAAGGAGGGGTCTAATGATACCGGGTCGCCTGTCCAGACCACCCCCATGATGGCCAACACAAGCGCGAGATCGATGCCCATATGGTAAATTTGTTGCATACCAGCAACAGCATCTATCAAAGACACAACACCGCTGCGGTGGATGTAGCCATGATTGGCCATTGCGTTGAGTCCGGGACATGGTCCACGTTGGTCAGTCGATGACGGCTCCTGGAAGGCATGGTCGCCAGTCACATCGATGGCTTTGTTGGTGAATGGATCGAGCCCCTTGAGGACTTTCTCGAGATCTTGCTCCACGGTCTGGAGGACGCCAGACGTCAGATCTATGAGGCCGCTTAGAAGCCCGCGTTTCTCAAGATCTTGTAGATGGTGTGCAGGGAAGGCCAGGGCGCTAGTAATCCAGCTCACGGTAACGAGGGTCTTGGAAAGGTACATGGTGTTCAAGGAGCGACTATGGTTAGATGTTACAACTGGATGCAGCTCCACGCAGCGTGCTCAACATCTGTTAGAATCGACTTCTTCGTTCGAAAGCTTACTGATGCAGCTCAATACAGAAGCAACCCCCCGCAGATGCCGATCATCAATATGCCGGCGCTCTTCCGATATTGTAGGTGAAGCTTGCAAGGCACCCCCGGTCTGTCACTAAAGACGCCGCCGAGACACCCATGTGTGTACTAGCGTAGGAACTAACGGATCGTGCACTAACATCCTGATATATCGAATCTGTTCTTGCATCTTTTGGTTGTCTCCTGTTCTTCCTAGCCATTGCCGAAGTTTAGCTACCCTAAACTGTAATGATGCTGACTCAGGTAGGTCGCTGGTAGCGTTGCGCGCCGTGCGGTTTCGCGTTTTGGCCCATACCTGCATCCTGGTGGTCAAGCAAGCTCGATGACCTCCGTGTATGGTATCAAGGATACTTGTTGGGCTGTGTCAATGTTTGAGTTGACGTGCTTGGGTTGCGTACTCGTCCATACTTGCGACTGTACATCGACTGCGTTGTCGATGCTCCCCTCCATCTCGCCACAAATTTCAGCACGCCTTTGAGGGCAAAAGAAGACGATGTACTTTTGGTGTCGATTGCAAGCATGCCTCGTGACGTTTGCCATCATTGCATTGTCTGCGACCGCAGTGTCTGAAACAAGCGCCAACCAGAACGACATCCAGACGATGTCAGCTGACAGAACGGCCGCAAATATTGCAGCGGAGGCGGCCCAGTTGCTGGCCAGTATGCCAGCCTGCGGTGTATGTTACAATAGGCGCCGCAAGATGTATCCTATGTGCTAACAATACACAACATAGCGTGACTGCCTCTTGCGTGCAATTACTGCATCGCCATGCGAGCTAGCTGACATCGCCTGCAGTTGCAGCAATGAAACTATCACAGCCGAGGTCGGGATTTGTATCGCTAAAGGGTGTACAATCAAGGAAGGCCTTAGTAAGTTGACTCTCTTGTCATACCAACATATCTGCAACCCGCGCTGAACGCAAAGTAGCTTCGCAAAATGCCACGAAGGTTCTGTGCTCTGCACCCATTCGTGACGAGTCGAATGTCGTCTCGTACTCCGGAGTCATTGGCGGCGTGCTTGCAGTCGTTGCGTATCTCTTGCGCATGACTTCACGACTACCACGATTTGGCGGTAGCCTTGGCTGGGATGATGCTGCGATCACTGTTGCTGTTCTAGAGGTCATACCACTATCAGTACTTTCCGTTTTTTGTAAGTCTCTTCCTGTAGGCTGAGAGTCGCGAGCGAGCCAAACCTTAACTCTATTCTCAAAGTGGCCAACCTCGGGCTGGGTAAAGATATCTGGACTGTACCGTTCTACGACATCACAGCAATTCTCAAGATCTACTACTTTGACGAAGACCTTTACCTTACGGCACTACCTCTGGTCAAGATCTCTATTCTCCTCTTCTACCTGCGCATATTCCCGCAGACATGGTTTCGTTACGCTTGCTTTGCTACTACGGCGGCCTGTGTGGGATACGGCATCGCATTCTTGCTGGTGTCGGTATTCCAATGCCAACCAATTGACCTCGCATGGAACCACTGGGACGGCGAGCATCCCGGCAAATGCAATGACATCAATGCCCAAGGCTGGACTTCAGCTGCCTTGAATGTTGTCCTGGATATTGTTGTATTGGTTCTTCCAATGCCAGTCATCGCGAAGCTGGAGCTGAACAAACGTAAAAGGGCTCTGGTGGTACTCATGTTCTCGACCGGATTCTTGGTTACCATCATCAGCATTATTCGCCTACAAGTTCTGGTCCATTTCGGTGGCACCACCAATTTTACATGTTTGTTGTTTGTTCCTTATTGCATCCTATACTTTTGATCTGATATCTTGCAGGGCACTATCGCTCTGTGGGCTACTGGAGCACCACAGAGACTCATCTTGCAGTCATCTGCGCCTGTATGCCTGGAATGCGTGCACTGTTCAAATGGGCCATGCCACGTTTGATGGGCGAGTCAACACATGGACAATTTCCTGGACCATCTGCTAGCTATGGCGTGTACGCAACAGGTCAAAGTGTTCCGATATATGACAAGCGATCTCAGCCATTCGGCAAGGGGGAGAAGGATTGGATCCCACTCGTCGAAGCCGGCAACAAAGACGAGGTCGGACTATCATACCCTGGCAATGCGTGGCCTTTGCGGATGGAGTCTCCCACGGCGTGGGAAGAGCCGAGAGCTCCACGATGAGCATCTCTGAGGCGACATTCGTTGAGTGGCGGAGGGAAAGCTTGGAAGGTCAGCATGGATGCATGAGCCTTTCATGCCATCTCTTTCCAAGCCGGGCTATAAATGGTGAACGATCGAGCTTGTGTACATATTCATAAATATTTTAGTAACCACCATCAGGTAGTAGGAGGTAACCAATTTCAACCTTTCATCCTGGACCACGGAGTGCAAGTCGTAGCGATACCTCCACACTTGCAAGGATGGTCTGGACCAGACCCTGCAGTCCATGACTCAGCAAGCGCTAGTAGCTTGTGATTGAAACATGAAGCTGCATGCTTGACTCGACTGCTTTGAGAACTAGTGGATCCGGCAAGGGTGTGCAACTACAGAGGGGGGCGCGAACGGATGGAACCCCTGCTAGTTCTTGAGTTGACAGAGCCAGTAGCATATCCTGTTGCTTGAAGTTGAGCCAATTGAAAACTTGCTTGACTTACAGGGGGCAGTTGAGGCGCGGGGATACCGGCACTATTGTTCCCCAGGCTAGGGCAGGGATCGAAATTGACCCGTGGCCATGCCTTATACCATGGCAACTTTGCAATTTGCATCCTGGTATCTTCTGTAGCTAACCTCGCCGGCCTCCTGTTCGGTAGCGTGAACAACAACACGATGCAGGGGATCAGTGGCCGAGCTTGTCACTAACAGCAAGGGTTAAATTTACCGCAATTCGGTCCACGCCTACACTCCTCGCACAGTCACCTGCCTCCTGTCTTTAGCACTACGCTACCGTTTACCGGCTGAGATGTGTCAAAGTCTGCTGTAACTCAACTTTTTGGTGAAGATCCGTGGCCCCTGCCGAGCATGGGATCGACGCCTGGCTGGCGCTTGTGGGATTAGGCTGCATGGTGGGTCTTGGCCAACAGGCGTGATCATGTCAAGGTCACTCCAATATCTAGAAGACGGCGAATACTGCGAAGTGCTTCTGTTCAAATTAGCCTTTACCTTGGCTGTCCGCTCTTTTGTATTCATTTCTACTGAATCAATATGTTGTTGACGAGAACGTGTGGCGTTATTGGCGGCATCATTGCTCTCGCCACAACGTCTGTTGCGTAGGTGCGATTCGACTTCAGTGGAGATCTGCAACTGATAGAATGCAACAGCCTTGATGAGCCCGTCCGAAATGCCAGTCAGGCAACACTTGAGAGCGGAGCTAACGGCGACGTTGGGACAACAATCGACTACGGATACGATGCCAACGTTCAGTACGACTACGTTGTCGTGGGATCGGGAGCAGGGTATGATCAATCCAGATCGAATCAACTCAATCACAGCACTCATATCAATTTAGCGGAGGTCCGCTTGCGTCTCGTCTTGCCCTCGCTGGCCATAAAGTCCTCCTCATAGAAGCCGGAGGTGATGCCGGCAACGATATCGCACCGCAGGTACCTGCGATGATGCTCCAGAGCACAGAGTACCTACCGCAACAATGGGATTACTTTGTTCACCACTACGACGACCTTGAGAGACAGAAGAAGGACAGCAAGATGGTCTATCGCAAGACGGATGGCGAGAAGTATGTCGGTCTCTCACCACCTTCCGATGCTCATCCTCTGGGCATTCTGTACCCTCGTGCTGGAACGCTGGGCGGCTGTTCGACACACAACGCCATGATTAGCGTATATCCCTTCGACAATGACTGGAAATATATTCAGAAGATCACTGGTGATCGCACGTGGGCACCTAACAAGATGCGCAGCTACTTCCAAAAGCTCGAGAATTGCGAGTACCTACCACGTTCCATGACTGGTCATGGCTACAACGGGTGGCTCAAGATCTCCCTTACAAGTCTTCACTTGGTCCTCGAAGACCAGAAACTGTTGTCACTTGTTCTGTCAGCGGGAACTGCTTTTGGAAAGGTTCGTTCCAGTGATGCTCCAACTTGAAGTTGCCTACTAACGATGCCGCACACAACAGGGGTTCCTCTCTGGGATTATTCACACGGTCACCGATCTTGCCAAATTGCTGCTCAAGGATCTTAATTCTGGTTCCCCCTTCCGTGACAGCTCGGAGAATGTGTACCAGGTCCCCATTGCGGTTGATGCAAGTAATTTGAAACGCAACGGCCCACGCGATTTCATCCTGTCAGTCGCCAACGCCAAAACCTCGAACGGCGATAGGAAATACCATTTGGACGTCGCGCTTAACACGTTCGTAACGAAGATCAACTTCAACGACACGTCTGGCGGCAAACCTCGCGCCACTGGCGTCCAGTTTATCAAGGGTCAAAGTCTCTACTCCGCTGATCCTCGCTACAGTGGCGCGAAGGGGACTCAAGGATCGGTCGACGTGAAGAAAGAAGTCATCATCTCCGCAGGCACATTCGAGACGCCTAAGCTCCTGAAGCTCAGCGGTGTCGGACCAAAGGAAGAACTTGATCGATTCAATATCAAGGTCGTGAAAGACCTCCCTGGCGTTGGCACCAACCTCCAGGACCGTTACGAAGTCGGTGTCGTTGGCAAAGCGCCCACTGATTTCACCATTACCAAGGACTGCACGTTCGGCTACACAACCCCGGACCCGTGCCTGGAGCAATGGAAGAAGGGCCGTACAGTCATCGGTAAGGGCGTCTATGCCACCAACGGCATCGCCATTGCTGCCACGAAGAAGTCCTCCACTGCAGGCCAAGCCGATACCTCCAGCGACCCAGATCTCTTCATCTCGGGTGCGCCTGCGAACTTCAAAGGCTACTTCCCAGGCTATGCGTACGACGCCCTGAAAGATGCTCGCCACTGGGTCTGGATCATCCTCAAGGCTCGCGCGCGCAACAACGCTGGCACTGTCTCTCTGGTCAGCACAGACCCGCAGCAAATGCCTAAGATCACAATGAATTCGTTCGACACAGGCTTGACTACTGACGGCGCAGATGAGAAAGACTTGCAAGCGATCTACGAAGCGGTGCAATTCGGACGCCATGCTTTCAACAAACTGGTCCCGCTCGATGGTTCCTTTACTGAGACTTGGCCTGGCGCCAATGTCAGCTCTGAAGCAGACGTCAAGCAGTTCATCAAGGATGAGGCTTGGGGCCACCATGCATCTTGCACCTGCCCGATCGGAAGTGACAGCGATCCGATGGCAGTGCTCGATTCGAATTTCAAGGTGCGCGGCGTCGATGGGCTTAGAGTTGTCGATGCCAGCGTGTTTCCCAAGATTCCCGGTTACTACATCGCAGTACCGATCTACATGATCAGCGAGAAGGCGGCAGAGGTGATCATCAATGGGTCCTAGATAGGCGATGGCGGGAATTTCATTCATAGGCTGTAATCAGCATAATTTTGCGTTCCTGTTGAACCATATCAACAAGATGAACCTGTACTGTCTTATAGCGTCAAAGTCATCAGCGCGCAATCAATGAGCACAGTTGACTGCCCACAACTTTATAGTTGTGCAGTGCACAGATCATGCGGGAGCATGATCTCGAGTGGTGTCACCGCTTCCCCTTACTTCACCTTCGCCCTCTGCATCGACTGCCAAAGGTCGCCCATCGCCGGCATCCAAAAGTTCTGGATTCTCCTTTCTAATCAACAGCCCTCCCTGGAAACCATCCGGAAATTCCAAGCACAAGAACATCTCGTCGCTGTCCTCGTCATACCACTTCGGATGCATCCATGCCAGCACCACAACAGGGCTGCGATACGACTCTTGCTTCTGTGCCGTCAGCCAGAGCCTCTTTTCGCCTCCCTTGATAGCAGCATGTATATTCTCTACCGGTCCACCGAGCTCAAGCAGAGCGCGGGCAGCGGCTTCGTTCTGAGAGCGAACTGCGTACCATATCGGCGTGGGTCCATTTACGTAAGTGCCAGACGCTTTGTGGATTGAGGCTTGGAATGTCGAGACGAGTAAGGCGATCATGTCTGCGTGTCCGGCGGCGGCTGCAACCATGAGAGGAGTTTCTGATCGAGGACCGGCAACTATGTTGGGATCCATATTGAATTCCTCGAAAAGCAGAAGCGCTACAGATTTCGAATTTTGCTGAATTGCATTGAGGAGCCATTTTTCGATGATGTCCGGATCCGAGTTGTCCACTTGTTCGGCTCCACCTGGAAGACTGGAGGGTGGCAGACTCTTCAAAAGCAGGCGTGTTTTCTCTGCGTCATCAGTGCGGATAGCATCGCTGATGCCAGCGCGCACAGCGTCCATGAGTTTTCCGTCAAAAGGGTCGAGCTCAAACACGTCGCCATCGTACGATATGGCAACGTGGCGGAGTAGCCAACGTAGGACTTCGCCAGAGGCCGCCTGTCTGGCTGCGCAGTGTCGTATCGCTAGCAATACCGCCTCACGCTGACGATCAGTCAAAGCCTTCTGTTTGAACTCAGTGGACATCGAGTCGAAATGCACAAAATCGCCCGTGCCTGACAAGAGCCTGATAGCTCCCTCATCTCCTCGGTGTATAGCAGAAGCAAAAGCAGTAGGGCTCCATTCGGCTCCATGGTTCAGCAACAGACTGGCGACGCTCGCACCACCAACACCCAACTCGAGTGCAGTGCTGTCATCGGCCCTCGTCTCACGGATCTTCACATCTGCACCGTTTTGTAGTAACCACTCCACAAGCTCAACTTTACCGCCAACAGCAGCACGCATAAGTGGAGTACTTCCGTGTTCGTCCAGGTGATTGATGTCAGTCCCGGCGCTGATGAGCTTCTGTGCCGCCCCCAGACGGCCATTATAGCAAGCAGCATGCAGAGGCATTATTGTCGGGTCGTTCTTGGGGTGGATCTCGTGGCCAGTATCGATCATATGGGCTAGCACAGCCTCATCTCCGTGCACCGCGGCCTGGAAGAAGAGATTGGCATGGTCATGGACATTCTCGCTTATGAACTTTTCGATAGCTTGAGTCTTGGTTTCTGCTGAAGCCCGCAAGACCTCGTCAATCCTCGAGTCTGAAAATCTAGCCATGGATGCTTCCCAAAGAGGTGAACCGATGCTTCCCGTCATGAATGTGCGGAGTGCTTTGAAGACCTCGACGTGTCCTGTGACAAAAGCATCCCACACCATGAATATGCTGGCCTCGTCATTTTCGAGCGCCAGTTGTCTTGTGAGCGTTGGCTGGTCTTCAATTGGGGCCGCGTAGACCTGGTCAAGGAGAGACACAGCGAGCTTTTGATTATCTGCGGCGTCCTCTCCTTTGTAAAAGTGGTATGGATTCATCATGGTCTGACCATTGTGTGTAACGTGAATGATCTCGGAGCTTCTAAATTGATCCATCATCATGGAATAGATTTCCGCAGCTGGAGGGGAAGGCTGAGGTGTCGCCATCGTGCTAAGGGCAAGGACGATAACGGCGAAAATACCGAGAATGGTCATAACAACATGGAAATAGTTCCATGGAAGTTGAGAGGTGTAGATGCAGATATAAGTACTAGTCCATGGCTAGGTGGCTAAAGCCGATGTTACTCAGCTCAGGCAGCAGACGCGATGGATGCACTAAGGGAGCTGCTGCCTTTGACATGTCGACAATCCTTGACCATGGCTCGGTGAGAGAATATGCAATCCAACAGGGCAGATTTATTTGACGGATGATTCACGTACGCAGCGTTCCATTGATAAGGTATTGGTGACAGGTTAGCGTGAAGTTGCTAACATGAAGCCCTGTGATGTATGGATGGCCAGCGCGTCACAGCGGGGAGTCGTCAAGGTGATCGTCAACAACAGCAGAAATCACAACAATCGCTGGCTTGGAATAACACTACACGCCGTATAAACATACGGAAAGACACGATACCACTCACAACATGGCGACCCCATCCCACGCTCGCAAGCTTTCGGTGAACTCGCGCCCAACAACACCTCTCCGCCCACCTTCGCGCACTTCTTTGCGCGCGTCGCAAACAACACCCTCTGGCCCATTGTCTAGCTCTTCCGATCCTCTCGCATCTCTGGAGCCCGCCTTTGCAGAGCTGAGTGACAGCATGGCCGACCTGGAGGCAAACTTCATGCACCTGCAGCTTCTGAATGAGAGCTTGAACCGTTTCAACGAATGCTTTGGCGGCTTCCTCTACGGACTGAACATGAGCGCTTTCTGCGTGGACTTCCCAGAGGTATGCACTTCCTCGAAGCAGTTTCGCAAGACCTTACGCTAACACCGGCTCTCAGGCACCTACACCGCAGTCCTTCGCTCGCGCTAAGACCTTCTCCTCGCCCAACTCTAAGCACCACCCTGATCGCAATATACCCACGCAAACCGCACCACCCGATGTTGACGCGACTTTCCTCACAACCGATACATCGTTTGTTGAACACCCGCCCACCACGTCCAAGCCGCCGAGCAGGTATAGTAGCGTGCCGTCAGCGAGGACACCGGCAAGAGGCAGTACTAGAGGCGGAGCATTTGCTTCGACAGCAGGCAGAGGAGCAAGAGGAAGTGGCATTGCGCGAGGAGGAACGACTGGCACAACCAGAGGAGCTAGGGGCGGGGTCACTAGAGGTGTTGGGCGAGGAAGAGGAACCGGAACCGCAACAGGATGGCGATGAAGCTGGTGCGAGGATGAGAAAATCGATTCCGGGATCCTCTTCCAACACGCTGAGGCGCATACGTCAATGTAGCTGCGCAGCCAGTGAACATATATTCGTCGTCTGACATGCTGTCGGCCAACCCATGTCAGGCCGAGTCTGCAACTTCCCGAAGCACATGCAGCTGCAGAAGGCTACAGATTTACCATGTTCGGGATTCGTTACAACTGCTGGAACTACACGGAATCTCAATTTCGACCAAGCACGCTAGTTACAAGTAACTCGACGCGCATCTGTCTGCAGCACTGATTAAGTCGCTACGCTGCATTCGACAAGCCTGGCCTGAGGCTGAAGAGTAACAAGTCGGCAATCAGCTCGAGATACGCAAGTCATACTTCAACAGCATTGCCGATGCTCTCGGCCTGCTCAGATCTGAATAACAGAATTTCAAAGTCGTGTTAGCCTTTTGCTATGCGAACGTAACAGATGTTCGTTACAAATCGATTGTCTCAGAAAAAGGTCACAGCGAGCCCATCCGCGATTCAGGCTTCCTTTGCAACTCACTCGAGCGATAGGTGCGGCGCTTTTGGCTCGCTTGGAGCTCATACATGTGCATCGGATTCAACCCGCATCATACGATGATCATAAGCTACATGTAGATAGCCATTTACGTAGTGAAATATAAACATACAAGCCTGCAAGGAACATGGAAGTCAGCGTGTTCGTACATCCTCACGACTGGAGATAGTCACGTCTGCGGAGCGTATACAGAAGTATTTCATGAGCACAGAACGTGAATTGCACGCATTACACGAATGTACACACGATGTATAAACGAAGCTGCATCTTGATAGAATTGTCAGCGATAGTTACACACAAATAAACGGTTGACACGCATATAGCGAAAGCCAAGAAGAGCCTAGCGGCGGGAGCGTTGCCGTGAGACGCCTCCACTCCAGCCCTACCTGCCACTCCCAACCTCTCATAAACATCCTGGTCATGTTCCTGCCATGCGATCGCCATTATCCAAGAGTCGAATCCGAGACAAACATATGTAATGAGGGTTTGTATTCTGACTTTTCCTAAACTCTCCACCCATGTTCATATGCCCCACGGGCCTCCCCCATCGCTAGCTTTTGCCATCCGTTCAACACATGTCTCGCAATGGACAGACAATACCCAGACTATCCACAGTATGACTCCCGCAGACCATGGACTTACCACTCCGCTGCGCCAACCACTCCTTTATCTTCGATGTACAGCTCAATGCCAGAGCGACCACATCCCACTGCCGCTACACCCTCACGTCGCCCCCCAATGAGGAGGCAAAGTGAGAGGAGAAGTATTCCTCGAGTTGAGGAACCAAGAGCCACCTCTAGCAAACGCTCTATCCCTCATAATGGTGCGACGTGCGGCAATAACCTGTGCGATTCGCCTGCCATCGCACCTGATGAGAGACTATGTCCTGGACCGGATGGCCTCGACATCTGCGCGCGATGTTACAAGCGCTTTAAGGTCGAGCGCAGACATGCCATGGAGGATCGACGCGCCATAACGAATGACTGGAAGCGCCCTAGACCTCGTCGTTCGTCAGTACAGCCCTCCATCGCTGCTGCTGCTTCGTCACCAGCTGCTTCACCACATCTACCATCGGATCAAGAGGTTCCTCCTGCTGTTGCACGTGACGGCGGAGAATCGCACGTCGAGCCGTCTTTTTTGCAACCACCAATCTTTGCGTCCACCACAGGCGGAGATCAAAGGCAGCCCTCGCCACTCATCTCACCTCCATTGCCATCGGAGAAGCAATCGACTGTCAACAGCGTTTCTAGCGTCGACGTTGAGAGTCAGGTCCAACGAGGCCCAAAACCCCCCCGGAACCACCGATCCCAGCGTGGTCGAGGTGATCGAAGGCAGGAACGGAGAAGCCACGCCCGCGATGTCACCACATACGATGAAGCCGAATTCTACAAGTACGGCCGCATGGAAGAGGATGACTCGTACTACGAAAGACGCAGTTGCTGCTGCTGCTCGTGGGGACGGCGGAAATGTGTCGTTTTCTCCATTGCACTCTCCATCATCATTTTAATCATCATCATTGCTCTTGCCGTCTCTCTTTCGCGCAAAGGGGGATTCAAATACACACCATCCACAGCACAAGTCAACAACACCGTCGCTTTTGAAGAAGGCGGTGCGACACGCAAGAGCGTCAACGACACCAGCATCGGTGTCGGGGCTGGCTCAGACGCGTATACTTACTACCAGGGCAACGCCTCGAACTTCCCTTCGAAAGACAGATGGGTCTCTTTCCACGACATGTGGGATGCCAACCTCGACACATTCAAGAACTCATGCGGCTGGCTCGACAGAGGTGAGAACAATTCACCAGAGATCATCCAAGATATCTACAACGCCATCCAAGACAGGGCGAACGCCTCGTTGGTCGATCATCGCATCATTCTCGCAACGATCATCCAGGAAACCAACGGCTGCCCATTGGTCAGCCACACAACCTCGTCCGGAGGAACACGAAACCCAGGCCTGATGCAATCGCACAACGGACACGAGTACAAACCAAATCACAGCCGGCTATCCATCATGTTGATGATCCAAGATGGCACGCAAGGCACAGATGCTGGTTGGGGCTTGGTAGATAACCTGAACCTGTACGGAAACCCGTACAAAGCGATGCGAGGCTACAACTCAGGTTATATTCCGACAAGCGGCGACTTGTCTGAGAAAGCAGGTGCAACGGCTTGCTATGTGAGTGACATGGCGAACAGGCTGACTGGGTGGGTGCGTGCAAAATCAGAGTGCCCTGATGACGCAAATTGAAGCGTTGACAGGAAGGCTCGGAATGGCGACAGAAGGTACGATTTTCATGATTCATGCGTGGAGGGAACACAGAACAATGCGAAGATAGCACGAATACCACGATAGTTTTCTCGGCGCGAACGTTCTATGTAAGCCGTGTGCAGACAACGCGCAGTCACTTCGAGACACGCCAAATAGTCAAAATGTGAGGCGTGTTGCATCCTGACCTTGCCAGCATTTTTCGTGATATAATTACAACTACCAACCTCAAGCCAGCCGAGCATCTGTAGTCTTCGAATCATAGGTCATATCAACCATCAAGAACAACCACGTTCAGTGCTTGTGTGAGATCATCAACACCACTCTTAGGCGTCGTCGCCTCAGCCGCTTTCCTCTCCTTCTCTTCGCGGTACTTCCTCCCCACCGCCTCCATGACTTCCTTCTGCGTGCTACCAGCCGGCAAACCCTTCTTCACATCCGCATAATGCTGCTTAACAAAACCCGCATACCCGCCGACTTTCCCGCCGGGAACAGCATTGCTTCTAGGAACAGGCTTGATCTGTAGCAACTTGCCCTTGCAACCTCCGCACGTGTGCCGCAGCGGATCAATGCTCTTCGAATGCCGCTTGAACTCCGCCCTGCAGCCTTCGGTACTGCAGCGCCAGACGTACTTGTAGTCGATCTGGTAGCTGTGCTTGGTAGTGACGTGCACGCCGCGCGAAGCGAACGCCGCCGTGCACTTGCTGCCCCAGGCCTTGAACGAGGCGCCGTGAGGCTGGTCTTTGATGCCGGAAACCATAAAGTTGGCGAGGTGGCAGAATTCGTGGGCGAGGACGTTGAAGAGGCGTTCTTCGTCGTCGATGACTTTCTCGGCGAGCTCGATGGAGGCGTGGTGTTTCTGCGTCATGGTCGCTGGTGCTGTTGGCGAGGCGCGGGTTTTGGTCGTCTCGCGTCGCCAGTTGGCGCGGCCGGCGGTGGAGTTTAGTGTTTTGCTCCAGACTATGCGGACGCCGCCTGTGGTAGCGCTGAGGGAGCCGATTTGACCGGATGTGATTGTTTCGTCGAGTTCGGTCAGGAAGGATTCTGCGAGAGCGTGTTTGCGGGCGGCGAAATCCTTCTTTGCTTGGACTTCAGCTTGGGTCCGCTTTGTGGGACTTGATTTCTTTGGCGATGATGTAGGAGATGTGCTTTCGGAGCTGGGGAGGAAAGGATTCTTCTTAGGAGATCCAATGGCCTTACGCGGAGAATGCTTATCATTCCACTCATTGACTTCGTTCGGACTCCAAAAAGCGTCCAGGCTTTGCCTCGTTGGCGGTGTGGGAATCCGTGTCCTTGTCTTTGATGGAGAAACCAACTTAGACTTGGATGGTGAACCCTGTGGTGGTGTGACAGGCCGCTCTGGCGTTCGTTGCCTGGGTCTTGTGGCAAGTCGAGGAGGAGAAAATCGCAGGATCGCATCGAGGCTGTCTGCATCGTGAGAGTGGGAACTGCTTGGACGCTCATCTGGTGGAGTAGTATTTCTGCTTGGAATTTTAGGCAGTCGTGGAAGCTCAGCTAGTGGAGCAGGCTTTTTGTTTGGAACTGTAGGCTGTTGCGGAGCATCCTTCTTCACCTCCTTGATATTCAAGCCTTGTAGCCCTCGCAATGCTTGATCCAGACTGCTCGAAGCTGTTTTGGGGGCGGAAGAAGTTTTCATAGATTTGCCTGGCCACAATTTACGAGGGCTGGGAAGCTCATCGTCCGAATCCGACGAGTTGGCATCCGAACCGCACCACACGCTCTCTTCAATCTCAGCTTCCTCCTCGGGATCATCCTCGACCACAACAGACGGCTTGAGAGAAGGCCGACTCGCAAAAGCATTCAATCTAGGCATTCCGAGCTTAGCGGACTCCTTGCCATTCCCAGAAACATCCTTTAGAGGTCTCCTCCGTGAGCTTTCCGGCGAGGCGATCTTCTGGCGCAACTCACTGAAGCTCTCCGACGCTTTCAGCGGCGCAAGTTTGATTTGTGGTTTCGCGCGTGCGCTGTCCGTTGGCACTTTGACGACCAGCTTGGACAAGTCGATATCGCTCTCAGAATCATCTTGGAAAATGTCGCTGTCGACGTATGTTCTTGCACCTTTTTTGCGTGGCGAGGTACGTAGCCTGGAGGTTGTGTTTGTTGTCTTGGTCCGTGTTGTTGCAGCCTCGATATCGTCACCAGAGTCTTTACCCATTGGGCTCTCTCGTCGTAGTCGTGCCATTACAATCACGAGCAATACGAAACCCTTGCAATGCGTGGTCCCAGTCAATAGGCAAAATCCTTTCACAGTGCATCATGACAAACTGATTGGTTGTTTCGCGGAAAAGCTTGGCGCGTCGTCGTTGCGAGGGACAACGCCAACCAAAGGTGACGACGCGGGCATTCCCGCCGTAGCATGCCATCCCTGAACGAGCTCGTTTATCGTATAGATGCAGGCAGTGCACATCACTTCTGCCTGCAACATTATCTTCACAATGGGGAAACTTGGACATTAACATTATACTCTCGATAGCCAAAGTTGTATTCTCCTATTCTGTGGACACTCGCGCGCATCGCCGTGTGCTCACACGACCCCACTCTCCACTTCTTCCCATTAGATCCTCCTTTGGCCTTTTGCCCTCGCCTACTCCACGCTGACGCCGACGTTTCCGCGCAAATCCCTCGGCGTATCCGCCTTGGCCGGCCCTAACATCCGCCTTCAGTCTGACAGGACCGGTTCAGCTCGCTCTCCCAGCCCACGAACACCTTCTTCGGGCATGTTCAGCGAGCCGTCATAGACGCTGACCGCTCTTCTTCGTGCGCATTATGTCCGTCACGTATGTATGTCGTCAGACGGGGCTCAGCGAACAAAGCTGCGCAGTCGGTTTTCAGCTTCGTGAAAAGATCATGCTCGAGATCCTCAGCTGTGCCATGCGAGCGACCACTCGGGAAATTCGTCTGTCGAGTTGGTGGAAGACTACTGCTCACAGCGCATATGCACTACGCTTCAAATCGTGTGCCAACATGTAGCCGCGCGGCGTTCGTGGACTCTTCGTACGTGATCCTTCTAATCATCGAAGAAAAAGTCAGCAGCGAGTCCTCGTGTTGTTGGTGATCGTGTTGCACCGTTTGGAAGTGACAGTGGCTTACCATGTTGTCAACTCTACTGAACAATCTCCCGCAATTCTCCCAATCGCACGTAATCATGGGATTGTGCTTTGCTTCGTGTCGTGCGCGGTCTTTCTTACTCGAGAAGCCGCCCTCTGTAGATTGCGGGCATCCTTTGTGACGGCAGAACAGGGTTTTCGAGTGTCTTTTGTAGTGCTTTCGTAGATCGCATGCGCGCGTAAATCGAGAGCGAGACGTGCAGCCTGGCCATGCGCATGCCCAGGTTCCATCGGTGTTCTTGTACCCGTAGTCCGCGATAGCGTTGGGGTTGGGCGAAACGCTCCGAGAGACTTCAGAGACGGTGCAGTCGTAGACTGAGCCTGAATTGGATGTTGCGGAGTTGTCACGGGACAGCACAGGTTGTGGGAGATGACTGGGCGTCAGGTAGCTTCCCGTCGGGGCCGTAGTCGATGGTTGCGGTGTCGGGTAGGCACCGGTTGCGATACTATACGCTGGTACGCCTTGTTGTAATTGTTGGAAGTGCGAAACTTCATGGACTTGTGGCATCGGTTGCTGGTCAGAGGCAGTCCAAGACGCCGGGTACCATCGCGGAGGCTGGAAGTTCGCGCTGGGTATCTGATTGTAGTCCTGTGTGTTGCATGTGTATGACTGTGCGAACGGTATGGGTTGTTGAGGGATGTAGGTGTTTAGCTGGGGTGCAGGAACGGCAGGATACAGTTCTTGTGTGCTGCGTGGGACCGGTTGAAAAGGCTCGTTGTACGACCAGTATGCCGTGTTCCAGGCTTGATTGGGGTCTCCAAAGTATTCCGATCCAGACATGTTGGGCCTGAGGACATCCATGTATTCTTTGGAGCTGTGCTGATGGTGATAAGGAAATCTGTGATCAGTCAGATGAGGTCCTGCGACTCAAGGGCACTATAACCCGAGCATGCGGTGCGATCGCAGGTGTGTATATAAGTGGGTCACGGATCTCTCCAGCAGTGCATTCGCGAGCCTTTAGGCTACTTGAACTGTACTTGTGCATGGTGAACACTCCATGTCAAGTGCACAAGCATACCGCTCTTTAGGAGGACACCTGTCACATCACGTATCTAGGATTTGTTCCAGATCGTATCGATGATGCAGCTGAAGACCCTACACACAGCTCGCTGCACGGGATCATAAGCAAACCAGGGCTGCAGCTGAGTTTCAGCCTTTGAAACCAACACTAAGTTCGCACTCAGAGACTTGTCATAGGCGTGGGTAATCGTTTTGTTAGCGCCAAGTGCAGACGGCAGTCGAAAGAGTGCGCGCTGCGTTTCGTGAGTGGTTGTGAAGGTTGGACGGTGACGGTACGTATCGGCTAAGGGATGTGGGTCAGCTGTTGGTCGAATGGCGAAGGAACGGTCGAGAGTGTGAGGATATGATCCCCCAAGGATGGCAAGGATGGCAAGGTGGATACTCGGGCTAGCTTCTTTATCGCGCGATGTGTGCCCAAGGATTCCTCGACGTCGACTGCACTTTAGTCAGTGCACTCTTTTGCAAAGTACCCCCAATCACGTAAGGCTATCGGGATGCAGACTGCCGGCGGACTTCGATAGATTTCCAGGGTGCTGTTCCATGTCTTAGTTGATGCCGCATGCGAGTGGCGGAGAAGTGATAACTCCGTACCAGGTTTCAACTCACTACGAGCCAGATTTCCGGGGCCGATAAGCCACGCACGGTATATCCACAGGGAGAACCTGTGGCTCAGTAGTATGTGAGGATACAGGGGAGGGGTTTACCATCTAGCCGGAGCAGCTTGTCACCGCAGGCTCACTGGTTTTCAAGGATGGAGCTGCGGTCGATGTGGCTTGCGTGGACCCGCACATTTCAAGACATGTCACATGAGACGCTTTGCTCACCTGGTAGACGCACGATGGCTTGCTTGAAATCTCTCAACAGCACTTCACGCACGAGCTGTTAGTGGAGATAGTGAAGACTAGCTGTTTGTGGCTGAGCCAGCCAAGTATTGTGGCCTGTGATTGAGCCCCTGCGAACTATATTCGAATCTGTTGCAGCTTCCTTCCATAGACTGAAAGGCTATATTCATAGGGCAGCAATACGTCCTGAATCGGCCAGCGCCCGTCGTATATGATGACTGACATTCGCATGTAGCGAGATCGAATCCAGTGAGCAGCATCAGTTTTGGTTCAGCTGTGCTTGCTCTCTCTGACGTTTTCAGCTGACGATTACAACGCATCTAGCGATGGTTGCCGTTGTCAGGCTACGTGTCAAAGCCTGCAGACAGGACCTGGCCCTCGGATGCTCATGCACAACAATCATCATGTGCGGCGAACTATAACATCCGGAACGAACGCTCCACCAGCCCTCTGGTTTGTTTGAGCAGTCAACGGGTGGCTTAGGTCTGGTAACCTAAGGTGTGATGAGGAATTGAGGGTCTTGTATGACGGTTCGCAAGGGTAGGTCTGATACTCGGGCGCCCATTAAACCGTGATCCGAGGACGTGATGTCGGTCCCTGCGCATCGAGGCGTAATGATCCTTCGATCAGACTCGCCCAGACGGTGCAGAGTAACGTGCAAGCGAGCACGGAGCTCCCGCTTGACCTGCCAAGATAACCTTAAAGGCTGACAGGGAGTGGGTCCTCACCGACGGCGTTGCTTGTCAGGCATCTCCGGAAGGAATGGTCGTGACAGGTACCGGACAAGGCCGTGGCCCGTGTCTAGCAGTCAAGCTAACTGCGAAGGGCAAGGCGATGTACCTAACGGTATCAGAAGGCGCCGTCCCGCAAGTCGCGCATTGACCCAGCGTGTCCATGGAGACGGCGCATCTTCCGCGTCAAGCCAGGGTTAATGGGGAGTACTGGCTTTGCATGCAATGATGACCAGCTGACTATCTTGACAAATACCGTGTGGGTGCATATTTCGGTACTACACCGTCCCTAGCACGCTGCTGGCTCGTCGGCTCGGTTGAGTAGTGTGCAATTGCGTGCCAATCAGAGCAATTCGCGCCTTGCAGGTAATCAAATATATAGCGAAAGACTGCCGGCGTCGGAAGTAGTCGACGACGGTCCCGGCAGTCATGTACTCCAACACATTGTTAGCGAGTGCTGTTCGAGATCACGCCGAGTGATTCGGAGGTCGGAGAGGAGAAGAGACTAAGTCGTACTCATTTCACGAAACATTCCGGCTTAGCGGGCTCTCAGGGGATGCATAGAAGCTGCGTAGAACCTTAACAAAACGAACGCCTCCTGACTTTCAACCTTCGAGATGATCTTGTCTGAGTATTTGCAAACATGAAGAACCAAGGCTCACCGGAATTGGAATTTCAAGCCCAAACCCCACCATTGCGTCGTGTTGTCGGTGGTGGGACACACTTGGAAACCTAAGGAAACTCAAGAAAGTGCCGCAGACATCACAGCCAAGTATTTTCGCGGTGAAAAGCTTCTTCCAAGGAGAGGCAAAGTCTGTAAGCACGCAAGGGGTGTCTTTCCAAGTTTAGCCAGGCTTTCGTCTCCATCCTTCTGCCACCGCTACTGGAGACATCTCCGAACACCCCAACCTGTGATTCGGATCTTTCCTCACGGGCCGATGAGGGCTTTCTCCTCAGTTTCCGAGTGGCTCGAAGACATCGTGTAAGGCTTCGGGGGTTCCGACGTTGCTATGTGCTGCAAAGGATGTCCCTTGCAGGGCCCTTGGTAGTAAGGAGGTAAGCGAACAGTAACGACCCGACGGGACGTTGAAAGTTTACGTGCATGAAGGACTTGAAGATTGCCAGGCCATGCCTCACTATGGTAGCGTAGCCGTTGACCCTGCTCGTATACTGTCTCCACTGTCTCGACGCGTGCCATCGGATGCCCACACTGGAAAGTACTAGCAGAGAAATACTGCACGCTGTGGCACACCGAAGACCAAGCTCGACAGGCTGGATTTTGTTCAAGTATTCTGCTATGTGTGCGTTGCGTGATTGGCGCTTCAGCATGACTCTACATATTCACCAGCATTTGATGGGAGGAACAGAAGACGTCTCGCACTTCATGTAGCAAGAGTTGACATGGTCCGTGATGGAGATGAGAAGCATACATTGATATCGTTCACCTCTATTCTATCTCATAGCCAGTCGGATCCGACACAGATCCCATCACTCGAAATGGAGCACAAGGTCGAAGATGATGGATATGCCCAAGGTAGACAGACTTTCGCGAGTATGCACATTTTCGAAGATGAGATATCTCAGGGTTAGTGGTTGGGGGTAATGCAATGTCTGCCCGCTATACAGTGCCAAGGCCAAAGTCGCTGAAGTGCGGCGATTGAGATTTGACGACAAAGTCGATGCTGGCTCGTTTAAAGGGCGCTCTTCACGCACATCACAACCATGGTTTCCTTCGACTACTCGCCCGACCGGCCTGAAAACATCGAGGCCATCCTCAACGGCCTCGACCGATACAATCCCGAGGTCACCTCGACCTTCCAGGAATATGTCGCCCAGCAGTGCGAGAACCAGACCTATGACTGCTACGCCAACCTGGCCCTCCTGAAGCTGTACGTCGACGATTTTTTTTAAAGTTACCTACAGTCATGTTGGAACGAAGAAGAGGAGGATCTGCGCGCTTTTGTGATGATAAAACATATTTAGCATGAACTGAATCAGGGCCAACTACCCTGCTGAAGTTATATTTGATATTAGCTCTAGCTGAAATACTCGCCGCACCCTCTATTTCACGAACACACCAAGCAAAAGACAACACGAGAATAGCTTCGCTGACCATGACTTTCCATCGTCTTACAGATACCAGTTCAACCCTCACCTCGCCCGCGACGAGACTATCACCAACATCCTCGTCAAAGCCCTCACAGTCTTCCCCTCAGCTGACTTCAGCCTTTGCCTCTCCCTTCTGCCCACCTACACCATCGTGCCCGCGCAGAACGGCGTCGCACCCGCCTCTGGCTCCCTCGCCGAAGCCGTGCAGCTCCTGAGCGTCCTGCACGAGCAGCTCACCAGCGCCAACTACACCGAGTTCTGGAACACCTTCGAGGGCGATGACTTGTACGCCGACCTGGTCGCCGACGTGCAGGGCTTCGAGGAGGTCATGAAGGTGCGCATCGCGGTCGTCGTCAGCCAGTGCATGCAGGAGGTCCAGCGTGACGTGCTCGAGGGCTGGCTGAACTTCAAGGGCGACAAGTTCGAGCACTTCGTCTCCGAGGTGTGCGGCTGGAAGATCGACGGCGCCACCGTGCGCGTGCCGCTCAACAAGGAGAACGAGGCCCGCAGCACCACTGTGCGCGAGAACGTCAAGTTCGACCAGTTCGGCCGCTTGATCAAGCGTGCTTACGAGCAGCCCGCGTAGAGGCTTGTTGTTGTTATCTTTAGACCCAAGTCCAATTGTGTGGAAGCGAGAAATCAAGAAAAGCGACGAACACAGTAAAGTTAGAACAGGTTACGTGATGGGATTCACGGGCTTTTGCATAATGCAGCGCGGCGTTTCGGGATGTGATGAAAACTTGTGGTATTCCACACGCACAAACGGCCCAGTGTAGCTCTCCCGTAAAGGGCGCGAGTCGCGGGTCAGGGAAAGGAAGGGGTGGTGAGATAGAAGCATTTGTGTGGCTTTTGCGATGACTAGGACAAGAAGAATGTGGAACATCATGATGCCTGCCAGGTGGATGATTGAATGAATCGTCCTCTTCAAACCTACCACTCTCACTTTCCACGCCCCAATGCTCAGTGATTCTTTCATGCATAACTCGTCTTCATTCCACATCGCTACGTATACTCCTCATGTCAGACATCATCTCATCACCGCTTATCTAGATGTAAGCTCCTCCCACTGCACGCCCACCCACTCCTCAACCTCGCCACCACAATCCGCACCACAGCTAGCCAGAATGATAGTCCCCCAATCCATGCCCTCTAGCGACAAATCATCCGCCTCCAACTCCGTAATCGCATGCGGCGTAAGCTGCAGCTCAAACACCCTCTCAGCGCCACACTTCGCACACCTCGGCACGCGCGGCCACAGCGAGCCCACGGAATCCTTTTTCGAGTACAGCAGCGGCTGGCCGCCGAAATCGTAGCGTAGCACCTGCTCCGGGTTCTGCGCCAGGCGGTCCGCGAAGCGCTGGAACGTCGTGTCCATCAGGTGGTCGGCGGCGGCTTTCTCGTCGGCGCTGTTGCCACTGCCGCTAGCGCTGGTGGTGGTTTCGAACTCACCCGCCTCGGCCATGCGGACGTTCTGTGGGATGGCCTGGGGTTCGGAGTCGAGGTACTCTTTGTCGGCGTCGATGTAGTAGGTTGGGAAAGGAGCTGGGACGGCGGATTGCGCGGGCCAGGGCTCGACTGGGCCGGCTGGGGTTTTGGGAGCGTCATTTGAGGTGGCGATGCGGGCTTTCTCCGCGAAAGTCTGCGCGAGCTCTTCGACCTTTTCAACGGCCTTTGCTGGGACAGACTGGGGGGCAGGTGCGAAAGGGTTCGCGGCGGGCTTGCTGGATGTAGAGAAGGGGTTTGCGGCTGCTGAACTTGGCGATGAGAATGGGTTGGCATTTTGGTTGGTTTGAGAGGGTTTTACGCCGAAGAGCGATTCTCCGATGTTGGTTTGCTTGGGCTTCGGCTCTTCTGCTGGTGGTGGCGCTTGCTCTGAGGTGGCTTTGTCCTGGGTGACGGCTGAGACGCGAGTGGTTCTGATACCACGGACTGAGCCATCCTTTCTGCGACATGCCTTTTTCCTGCATCCGAGCAGGTAGACTCTTCTTTCGTGGCCAGGAAACTTGTCCGGAAGATCACTGTTCAGTTGTAGCAAGAGGCTGAGGAAGCCGTTGCAGACCTTGCATTTTGCCAGAGATCCAGAGGGGATAGCAGTGTTGTCGAGCCATGACTGGGATTCAATCAGCTATCATTTGTTGCATGTCTGTTGCCGGTCAACTTACTGGGTGGCCACCAAGCTGGCTAAAGTCATCGCCTGTAGAATCTTTCGTGGCGTAGCCCAAAGTGACACCGGTCTCGATATCCTCGCCGACCGACGAATCACTGTCATAGTCTGCCATTTTGAGAGATTTCAAGATTTAGCACGGATTGTCTTGGTATGAAACAATCTCATGTGTGACGATTGGGCGTCAAAATCTTTGTTGGCTTCGATAAATTCTGAGTGACGTTGGGTACGAATGACCCTAACCCTGAGCACACTATACAGTCACATTATGGAAGCAATGCTTTTCTAATTGTATACCATAAACATATATTGGTCTTCGGTATCTGACTGCAATCGCTCGTGATGATCAAAAGATAAATCCACAGACGGTCTACTTGCTTCGAATCAACACCCAGCATTTCGTTTTTATCTTGTGAAGCCAATTTTGACGATACGTGCAGACATCCAGTTTCACATCAACGTCTTCGAATCCCTCACTCCTCACCAAAAAGTCCCCAATTCTTGACCTCAAAAGTCTCGAGTACCCTCTCCCTCCACTTCGCCGCTTGCTCCAACAACGGGCCCATCTTGCCATGCTCCAAATCCACGCTGCCTGTGTCATACTGCCCAATAACGTGAGGAACATTGACCGTAACGAGAATGTCGGTCTTCTGATCCACGAGGCGGATCAGCGTGAGCATGATGGCCACGAATTCGGGTTCGTTGGCGCGACCTTGCTGTTTGGCGCCCGGTGGCGATGTGGCGAGGAGGTTGTAGGTTGGCGTGTTTGCGCTGTGAGATTCGTCAGTTTATAGGTGGCATTGGCAAGATAGTAAACGATCGGGGGAAGATCTGGTCTACGAGAGCCCCAGTGAGAGAGCTCTTAACACCAATGTCGTCCGCCGTAGCCTTCCCCAACCTGTTGACCAAAAGCCATATAGAGAAAAAATAAAATAAAAAAGGGATCAGTCTTCAAACCTACGGCAACTTCCCACCCACTGCCTCGCCCCTCCACCACACCTTCGTCTTCTCCGCAGCATCGTTTTCATCATCCTCAACAAGATCCCTCAAATGATACTCCAGTGCCTCGTTGTCAGGCTTCTCCTCCCGCTCCAGGATCTCTACGACGACAGACGCAAAGCCCTCGCCGTCGAGGTACACTTCTTGGTTGTCGGGGACTTGGCGAATGTTGCTGTAGCAAAGTAATGTTAGTCAATTCGCATCATGTCATTGTTCAAGTGAACCTTGCAGTCCGACGTTTGAAGATTTTGGAGTACTTGTTGTTGTTGTTGTTGTTGTTGCCGCCACTTTTCTGTCCGAGAAAACGCTCGAGTTTGCGATCTCATCTCAACTCAACTCGTCTTTGCGACCCGATGATATGCAATGACTAACTTACCTCACATCGCCAAAAGTAGCAGGGAAATCCGCCGTAATAGCTCCTCCGAAAAGCTCAACTGGCTTGAATCCAGACATTTTTGAATATGATTCTCCTCGATGAAGTTGCTGTTGGTTGGTTGGTGGTGCGCAAGTCCGGAAAATTGTTTCTCTCCAGGGTCGCCAACGGTGAATATGCTGAATTCGGATGCGGTATTCGATGTTAAGTTTTGACCAGAAGAGACAAAATCGTCTTGTCTTGAAGTTTGTATAAGGTAGGTTTGGTGATGGGGTGGAAAGTTAATGGGCGGCGGGTTGTAATGATGTGTTTTAAAGTCCTCCGAGATTGCAGGCAACGCCAGGCAGTGGAACTTCACAAGGCGGCTGCGCTGCGCTGTTGCCTGGCTCGCCCATCAGTAGGGAATTTCACGATGCAATCAATCTTCAACTATGGCAGGGCCATAATTTACAATGGTGATCTTCGCAAAACGCGTTACAGTACATTTTCAAATTTCTTCTTGTCATGCTAAAGCTACGTCTATCGTGATGCTTCACGGCCTTCCACCGCAGGAGAGCCGAGCGCCAGCCAAAGTCTACAAGACGAAGAACGAACGCTTCCACCCTCGGGGCTTCAACGCCTCTACATATGTAATGCTGCACTTTTGCCGCTCCAGTTCCATATCCATGCAAGCTCAAATTTGCCAAGCAACAAGTCTCAGGTCCCGAGTACATGCCTCTCTACGCAGCCCAAACATCCTGCCCAGAGTTCTCGATCCACACGCCCAACTTCTCCACGCCGCTGTCCCAGTCGCGCAGACGCTGACGCATGGCCTCGATGCCGCTCTTGTCGAGGACCTTGGGCTGAACCCAGGTGATGCGTGCCACCTCGTCGACCTGGTCGATGCTGCCCTTGAGCAGGCCCAGGCTGAGCGCCTTCATGATCAAGTGCTCAATCTCGTCCAAGTTGACCTTGGTCTCCTCACTGATGGTGGCGAAAGTCATGCTACGGTCGTTGGGCGCACGGGAGAAGACGAGCTGTGTGAGGGCGGACAGGCTGATCTTCTGGTATAGGAATTGCTGGTGGCGCTGCAAAAGGCCGTTGCCTTGCAGGTGGGACTGAAGGATGTTGTAGGCTCCGAGGTCGCCGCGGTTGAAGGCGAAGAGCAAATCGCGCAGCCAGGAGTGCTCAGTCTTTACCAGGCTGTCAAGAATGGGGTGAAGCAGAAGTTCACCAAAGTTGTAGATGGTCTCGGACACGAGTGCGGCAAGTGCCAAGTCGTAGGCAAGACGGTGCTTCTCTGACTGGCCGAGCTCGCTGAGGTCGACGCAGGCGAGGTAGAGAAGAGTGGTGCGGTAGAATGAAGCAAAGTTGTTTTGTGATTGGTAGTAGTCGGCGCCGACACGGTAGAAGCTGGCGTGAACGATAGCCTCCACTGAGTCGAAGTTGTCGAGGATGGCCTCACACTTGTCCAAATCTTTGCGGGCTTCAGGGCTCTGATCCAGGCGTAGGCGTGTGCTGGCGACACGTGTGAGGGCAAAGACGTATGCGTCCTGCGAAGCGGGCTTGTCGACACGGGTTGCGAGGTTCTCGAGGAAGGCAAGGCGGTCGTCGTCATCTGTGCGCACAATATCATGTTAGCGTATCATCCATTGAGTACGGCTGAAGCTCCACAACTCACCCTCGTACTGTGCTGCTGTTCTCAATCCCAACTTCACCAGCTTCAACTGGTTGATCTTGTCTGCGAATGCCTTCACAAAGTTCTCGAAGATGGGTATCCTCTGCGCCGCACTCTGCTCTTTGTCGTAGAACTCCACCAGGGTGTCGGTGAGCTCGTGCCACAGCTTGCGCTCCCAGTAGTCTTCGAATGTGAGGAAGTAGTGCTGCACATCATCGCTCGCCTGCTCGCGCTGGTCGGCGAGGAAGTTTCCAATCTTTTCGTTGTCCATCTTCGCTATCACAGCGTCCGTATCGGTCGATTTTCCTTGGGTTGTTGAGTAACAGCTGGATTTCTGCAGCTGTCAAGTCGAAAGGTGCTTCGTGGTGCAAGGTTATGTTGACGAGTGTTGGTCCGTTGAGCAGGTATTTGAGGATAAGTTTGAATGCGTCTATCACTCGATTGATGTAATCGCCGTGAATTCGGTGCTGTAGGTAGGCGAGCTTGACCTCAACGATGGCTTGGATGATGCGATTCTAGGACTTGATCCAGGCCTTTGCGCTGACGGTGCCGCGGTGGCCTTCAAGCAGCTCGTAGATACACCTGATGATTGCTGGGAAGTATGGACTGGTGTCGACAGTTTTGTCTTGCGGACAGAAGCGGTCGGAGATCTCAACACGCTTTACCTGGAGGGCTCTGGTGATTGCGTCGATGACGGGTGGTGGAGGTGGTGTGGTGTTGGAAGCGGCGTGTCCGGCGAGTGATGGCTCGTCGTGTTTGGTGATGGGCATGACGGAGCTGTCTGGCTTCCGCCACTTTGGGGAAGCTGAGCCGGCGTGTCACTTCGACTTGTGGCCAATATATGAGATGAGTAAGCCTTGATTGCGATTGCTCAGAGGAATATATATATATATATATATATATATATTGTCTTTAGAAAGTGAACATCAATGCGATACTGTCATGACTTTTGAGGCAGTGGGAAAATCAGTAACATGTAGCTGCCTAAGTACAGTATCGGACATGGTGTTCACTCCAAGCATCGATCGTAAAGAGCGAACTGGACATCATCTGTGGCACAGAAAGCAGTTGCTCGGCTTGTTTCTGTTTCTATTTCTGTTTCTGTTTCAAATGGCAGGCAGGTAGGTGTGGTAAGCAGATGCGAAGATGAGATGTCAACTTATTAGTTACCAAAAACACCAATTATCAATTGTAGACACTTGGAAAGACAGAATTGATTTGACCAGTATGGAAAGACTCATGTTACCAACTCTCCAAGATACTGTTACAGGCATATAATTATTATTATTCTTTTTATTATTATTCTTTTTATTATTATTATCATTATAATAATAATAATAATTCAAAGTGTGCATACACATCACAATCTCCTCCATCTCCTCCCCCTCCCACGACTTCTGGCCTGCGCCGGCCCCAAAGCAACCTCCTCCACCTTCGCGCAACATCTGTATGGTGACTTTGGACGCAGCCCAGGCGTGCCATTGACCAGCACACTCCTCTCCACTCCGCTCACCCGCACATCCGCACAATGGCCTACCGAAGGCCCTCGCCCGGGCTGCTTCACGGCCTCACCAAACCCGCCGTCTCCCTCAACACCTCTGCCCGTCGCGGCATCCAGCAGGACATTGCCATCACTCGCACCGGCAAGCCCATAATCCGCATTGCTGGCGGCCGCAGCTCGCTCGGCGGCCACACTGCTACCGTCTTCGGTGCCACCGGTTTCTTGGGACGATACATTGTCAACAGACTCGCGCGTGCAGGATGCACCGTCGTCGTGCCCTTCCGCGAGGAGATGGCCAAGCGCCATCTCAAGGTCACTGGTGACCTGGGCCGCGTCGTCTTCACCGAGTACGACCTGCGCAACACTGAGAGCATTGAGGAGAGTGTGCGCCACTCCGACATGGTCTTCAACCTGGTCGGCCGCGACTACCCTACCAAGAACTTCGACCTCGAGGACGTCCACGTCGAGGGCACCCACCGCATTGCCTCCGCCGTGGCCAAGTACGACGTCGACCGCTTCATCCACGTCTCCTCCCACTCCGTCCACCCCGACTCGCCCTCTGAGTTCTACAAGACCAAGTACTACGGCGAGCAGATCGCCCGCGACATCTTCCCCGAGACCACCATCGTCAGGCCCGCGCCCATGTTCGGCTTCGAGGACCGCCTCCTGCACCGCCTGGCCGGCGCCACCAACATCCTCACCGCCAACCACATGGCCGAGCGCTTCTGGCCCGTCCACGCCATCGACGTCGGCGAGGCGCTCGAGGTCATCGGCTACGACGACAGCACCGCTGGTGAGACCTTCGAGCTCTACGGCCCCAAGCAGTACAGCATGAAGGAGATCTCCGCGCTGGTCGACAAGGAAATCATGAAGACCCGCCGCCACATCAACGTGCCCAAGCCCGTCATCAAGACCATGCTCGGCGTGCTCAACAAGGCCCTCTGGTGGCCCGTCGGCTCCGCCGACCAGGTCGAGCGCGAGTTCCACGACCAGTTCATCGACAAGAACGCAAAGACCTTCAAGGACTTGGGTCTTGTGCCTGGTGACATTGCCAACTTCACTTACGCATACCTTGTGAGTACCCACCCTGCAGCATATAAATATACAAAGTGCAATCAAGCTAACAAATCATTTCTAGCACCACTACCGCAGCGCCTCATACTACGACCTTCCTCCCATGTCCGAGAAGGAGAAGCGCGAGGAGAAGAAGTACCTGCACGTCCTGGACGACCAATAGAGTCGGAAAAAAAGCGGCAGTACGAAACATGACCTCGAAAGCATGGTTTAAACGTAGACGAAAGGAGTGTACAGGGTTCCTTCTCTTGTGTGAATTTTTGTTGTAGTAGAGCGTAAAGAACTCACAAACCGAGCTTGAGCGCTCGCGGGAAAGCTATTAGCCAGTCGTGTGTGTGTGTATGTGTGGTTGTACATATATCCCTCTACAAGCAAGAAGTATAAAAAACAAGTAAAAAAAACGCCCCTTCCAGAAGCATTTTTTTGGAAAGTTACAAGCAGCACCCAAAACTCCAGTCAAAGACTCAATTGCGAGCCCGCCAAATAGTCCTTGGGAATCAAATGTCTACCCTCCCTTCCCCCAAAAAACCAAACGCCAATAGATATCCTATGATCCGGACGTGTTGTTGCTAAGAAGCATCACTGAAATCTCACACCCCATCCACACAATAAAACAACATATACGCCTCAGCACCGAGCACCTCCTTCTCCTCCACACGCACGACCATGCTGTCGTCAAACCGGAACCACTCTTCCCCCTGCCGCGCGTACGAGACGTAGTGTCCGCTGTCGATTTTGCCCTTGTGCACGATGACGGAGGAGAGGGTGTAGAGAGGCTCGATTTTGGCCGCTTCGGCCGCTGCTTTGGCATCTTTTTCATTTTCCTTTTCCTTTTCTTTCTCCTTGTCTTTGTCCCTGTCTTTGCTTTTGCTCTTTTTACTTGTTGTGTCTTCGTCGTCGTTTTTATTGCTGTTGTTGTGATTGTTATTGTTGTTGATGATGATCTTTGGTTGCTTGGGCGGCGAGGTGTAGGGGTCGAGGTTGAGGGTGAAGGGGAAGCGGATTCTGGTGTCGATTTTGCTGCTTGTTGAGAGTTTCTGCGAGTGCGAGAAGCGTTTTAGGTGCACTGGTAAGACAGGCGGGAGGGTGCTAAGTTTGAGGCGCTTCTCGGCTTTCTGCGCGCTGTTGCATTTGCGGCAGTGGTAGCTGTCGCTGGAGAGTGTTTCGGGCGCGGTAAAGCGGTCGAGACACTCGGTCAGGTCCATGGGTAGGACTTCTTTGACCGTCGTGGTGCCATTGATCATGCTGAGTTTCTTCTTCTTGACGCTGACGACGGCGCTCTTGATGTCGAGGCTGAGGTCGACGAAGGGGTCGTAGGTGGCGGTGGTGTTCTTGCACGCGCTGCAGGTCACCGTGGATTTCAGGATTCCCGCGAAGGTCTGGTGCACGATGCAGTCGCATGTTTTGGCGTCTTTGGCGCGCGCGGGCGTGCTGACTTCCTCGTCGTCTTCGCCCGTGTTGGCGGTGTGTAGACTGTTGAGGATGAAGCCTAGGTACTCGTGGGCGTCTTGCTGGCTGTAGCCGGCCAGGTTGCCGCCGTTCTTCCAGCAGCCTTGCAGCATGTGTACGGCGCCGTAGCCTTCGTGCTTCTCTTGTCCGTAGAATTCGGTGAAGATGTCATCGAGGGCGCAGGAGGTGCAGGCTTCGCGCTCGCACTCGTTGCGGCGGTGGCCTTCACTCAGGTAGTAGGTGCGGACGAATGGGTTGTGGATGAGTGCCTGGAGGATCACAGACATGAAACAGGTCTGGCCCATGTTGTAGAGACCGCGCAATCCAGTCGCCGCGCATGGTATTGTGCTGGCGTTGGTAGCTACCAGGCGCTTGTCACCGGGCTCTGTGAAGATGGAGTATTTGCGCTTGCGAGACACGCTGGCGGAGCGGATAGCCTCGAAGGTTGGGTCGTATACAAAGTCCCGGCATTCATGGCAGAGGATGTAGCCATTGTCTGATTCCACCGCTGCGCAATACAGTCAGTACGAGACCATCACGTGCTCCCCATGTTCTATCCTGTATACTCACAGAATGCGTGCTCCTTCCTGTGTCGCTCGCCAGTTGCGCTGACCGTAGGGCATTGCAGACAGAGGTATGTGGTCCTGCTCGTTGAACTCGTCCCATTGCTGCTCTTGTGTATGTGTCCGCTGACGTTGCTGTCGTTGTGGAGCGATTGAATCAAGCGAGTGTAGCCATCTGTGGCTGGTTGGCGGGCAGACTCGAGGAGGTTCTTGATGTGTTCTGGGAGATGTGTTAGTCGCGCATCACAATGTCGCGATTCTCACCAAACATACTGCATCCAAAGGTTTGCGCTGGTGCACTCGGGCTCTTCGTGTCACCGACCACTGAGCCCTTGCGGGTGGGAGTGAGGGTGGTGGCAGACATGGTCTCTGGTGTGTTGTGTTGGGGTGGTGTAGTAAGGTATGCGCAGATGTTACTGCTTGGAAGCAATGGCAGTCAGACTACACATCTTCCTCAGCACGTAGCAGGCGGGACAACAAGAGGCGCATTCATGTGATTGCAGTATGTCGTACCTTATTCCGGCCGGCTGGCAGCTCTCGCGCGCGAGATCGTCATACCCGCATCCGCATCCGCATCCGCATCCCTGTCTGTGGGGAAGAAGAAGAAGAAGAAGAAGAAGAAGAAGAAGAAGAAGCATGAATTATGAAGTATGAAGTATGAAGTATGACATGTAATTCTTTCTACCTTATTAGACATACACTCTCCATTGCATGATCAGTGTCGTGTTATAGCTCATGTATGGCTTTTGTAAGTTCCAAGAACCGTGACCTGACAGCACTCTCTTGCTTGAATATCGGATCGTATAGGCCCCATAGACTGTATCGAGATGTCTCTTTCATGCTATCGTCATCATACTGCTCGAAGCTCCTGCACACCATCCATGAAGACAGAAGGGAAAGAGCAATCAAACACAATCACATCCATCATATCGCATAAAACCTATCTCACCGATCAAGCCCAAGCCCCAATCCCCAAAGCATCTCGTTCCACCTCCCTCGTCCGCGCCTCGATACCAGCCCTCAGCGCCTCCACAACCTCATTCCCAATCCACCTCAGCCTCTCATTCCCATCCTCTCTCGCCTTCTCTGCCCACTCGAACAACAGCCGCACATTCCAGAGCTCATTACGGTCTCCGCTCTCCACGTTGTCAGACAACACGAGTCGATCGTCAATGACCGTCGCACGCTCATCCGTGTGCACCGAGCTGTGCACGTCGGGCGGGATGATGAGCTCGATGTCCGCTTTCGTCAATTCTTCACGCAGCGTAGGCAGGGAGAAGATCCAATCCCAGAGCTGATGTCTGCTGATGACTGGGGATGCCTGTGTTGAGCGTGCCGCGAGTGCAGCCCCAAAGACGCTGCTGTGCGCTTCTCCCGCCGGGCAGCGACGGACGTGGATGCGCTGATTCTTCCGGAAAGCCGCGAGATGAGAGGCATTGGACTGGAAGTCTAGTGTTACACGCCAGTAGGCTGGGTCTGCTGTCTGTAGGGTGGCGATCGAGTCGAGCTCGGGGAGAAGACATGGCGCTTGCATGTGTCTGATCAAACCATCACGTAAAGTGAGCACGAGTGGTATGGAGATGGGACGATGTGTGTCAATGTCCTCAACAATGACACAGCGAGCTTCGGCTGCGAAAATCCAGAAGTGCCGGAAAGCCTGCAAGTGGACACGATTGTCCTGAACGTCTGTCGGGAACAGAGGGTAAAAGGCGCAAATGAGGGAAGCCATAGCCATGTCGGAGGTACCAAGGGTGTACGTGCCACCGCCAAGGAACAATACACCGATAGCCAAATGGGCGGCAAAGTGCGAGCCATACGGTGTCTCAGCATCTGTCCGTCCATGCAGACGGCGAAGGTATCGGAACGTCTTCAAGTCGCCGGTTCCAGCCATAACAGTGGAAGCCGCAAGTGCAAGGACGTCAATGCATCGTCGGATGGATGCGCGAGCCAGCTTTGCGTCATAGTAGTATGCATCACCTTTGCTCTTGGTCGCATGGAAGAAATCAAGTAGCAAGAGTATCTCATCCCGGGCAATTTCGTTGCCGCTGCCAGCATACTTCAAACTCAACGCCCAGGCCAGACCAGTAGCGATATTGTAGAACGGTACATCAGTACTGGTCAGCAGGGCTCGCTGCTTGCCGCTCTGAGCCATGTTGTGAAGTTTAGCCTTGTAGCAGTTGGGCATATTGGCATGAATCCATCCTGGTACGCCGTGTTCACAGCTCTGTGCTTGTATCGAGTCCCACAAAATGACGTGCTTAGTCATGGAGCGAAGCATCAGCATGTCTGGTCTGACGTGGTCAAACTGGGCCTCTGTGTCTGGTATGTCAATCTTGCGGGCAATCGCTTTGTCGCCTGACTTCATGTAGACCAGTGCAATGGCCACAACCGCACCCGCCGTGGCTTTGTCGAAGACGTGTACCGCATTGACTGGTCTCGGGCCCACTGCCACGCCAAGAAGTCTCTCAGGCAAATGCATGCCATGCAAGCCTTTCAGGTCTCTGCCCTTGGCCAGATTGATGAGACCCAGGGCGAAGCCTGCAGCCAAACGGTAGGACTCGTCTCTCAACACATCAGGGCCATTATCAACATCCTCAACATCCATGAGCTCCACTTCGTGTAGCATGAGCTCACTCATGCGACGGTGCTCGGTATTGCAATATAGTAAGCCAATGCCCATAAGACCAGCTGTCTGAGTGGCAGAGGAGACGTTGAGCTCAGCAGCACCAGGTGGTAGCATCGCAGTGATATGCACTGACAACATTCGAGTGATGAGACTGTCCATCGTACCCATGTACGACGCTGAGATTCCAAGAAGCAAACCGACCGAAGTCATGGTGTGCTTGGGCGTGAGGTACTTGAAAGAGAGCCATTTGGCGAGCGACCGCAAATGACCGTTCAATCCCAGTGCCAGTAGTAGTCCAGCATGTCTGTTTGTGAGCTCCGTAGGCTTGTTGAACACAAGCCAGGACGTGTCAATACCTTTAGCATTTCGTGAGATGCGCAAGCCGACGGAGACACCTGCGTGGAAGTAGGCCCAATTCACCTTCTCCTCAGTCAAACCCGTTCTGTCCGTTGTGACGGTATGGCCCATCGGCTGCATAATGGCTGATGCGTTGAATCCAGGCAGATGGTACTTTTCTGTCATCAGAGGTATTTGGCTATCAAAGTGAAGCATGCCATCTCCAGCAGGCAGTGCGATCATTCGCGTGGTGACCCACTGCATGACCTTGCGTTGTTGCTCGAAGTGGAATGCGTCGCTCCAATCGGGCTGTTTGTAGCACTCTGCAATCTGCACGTTGTTAAAGTGCATGAGGCTGGTTGCTTCCACCAAGCGTCGATCTTCGCTGAACAGCAACTGTGAAATAGCATGGCGATCTGCTTCTCGTGTCTTGACGGCGTGTAAGGGAGCGTCGAGTGAGTTTGTGATGCTTTGAACATCTTTGGGCGGCGTAATAGTGATATGTTGCTGTGTATTGAGCGGCTTGCGTGACATTGCGCTCTTCTTGCCAATATCCAGGTCCTCCCGGCCAATCAGCCTCAACAAAGCACTTGACCATGTTGTAGGAGGCTCCTTCTCGCACTTGGCGATGGCCTCTCTGAAGGGTGCTGCCACTGCTTCTGGTAAGGTTTCTAGCAATTCTGCTGTGAAGCCATGGTTCGCCGCCGTCTCGACAATGGTCACTGGGGAAGCGTTCAGACCTTGAGTCTGCTCAAGAACGCGTGATATGGTGGTGATCCTTGACGTTGCCATAGCAGCGGTTTCTGCGAAGGAGTGCGATGCCGCTATACTAGAGTTCAGCTGTGCCACGGCAGTAAGCGTTGGATACGGCTGAGTGAAGGAATGCTTAAATGCTGTCTCGAGCCACTCAAATATGCCGATAGGCTCATTCATCAGACCTGCACCCACGCTAGCAGATGCTCTCGACTTCACAAAAGCCCAATTCTCCTGGCTGGCGCCTTCCAAAGAATAGTAGCTGCCGGGTTCGAAGCTCCATGCACCGTGACCCAGCCAGCAGCCTATTTGAGCAATGACAGGAGCAAGGCGTTCAGCATGGCCAACGCAAAGGGAGTTGAGTTTGTGCTCTTCACGTAAGACGTGCAAGGCGAGCATCAGCCGCCACGCTGAGTCCAGGCTGTCGACAGCCTTGAAGTTGTCTTTCAGTTCCAAGTTGACATCGTTCACAATCTCGTCGGCGAGAGCGGCAGCGACATACAAGAGTCGATCTCGTTGACCCGACTCCTTGGACGGTGTCTTGGGCACACCCTTTTGCCGTGAAGTCATCCAAGACCAAGCGGGCTGCTTCAGTGGAGTGGCCTTTTGTTTCAAACTTGCACCATGCCCTTTCAGCGATTTTGACGAGCCTTTCACCGCTGCAACCTTGCTGACCTGCAAGGATGCCTTCGCTTTGGAGTCAAGTAGCTTGTTGACAAATACGAATATTGTAGTTGTCAATGCTATCCATTCCATACTGCTGTTCGTTCCCGACAAACGATCAGGGTGTTGTGCAATTGCAGCATAGGCTTGGCACCATGTGGATCGCACCAGATGGGAGGCGGTGTCGGGCAGGACAAGGCGACATATGGAGAGCACATCGGCTACTAATGGATCTCGTGGGTTCAATTTGACCTGTCGACGGTGAAGGACGTTGTCAGCCCCAATCTCATCGATCGAGTTGCTTACACCTGCGTGGTCTAATTTGGGTGCGCCATCTGGAGGTCGCAAGGTTCGATTGCGCCCAATCTCTCTATCTGTGTAGGGAGCATCGACAAGCACGCCGAGCGTGTCAGAGTTTCTGTAAGGTGAGCCTATTGGGAGTGGACAACATGATGTGTCAGTTGGCGACAGCAGAACTCCGCGACCACTCAACAGTATTGCACCTGTGTCGTTATCATAGATCTTGCTCATATCCTTGCATGAAGTGAACCGATTCGTGCCGAGTACCACGGGTATACTAGCTCGTGGCGAATCTTTGACGTCAGGCCAGAAGCTACGGTCTCTGACTTCAACAAGAAGGCTCAGAACCTCTTGCGATGAACTGTCATGCACGTAGATTGCAAGTCGGTTGTGGTCTCGTTCCAGCGACGGAGCGCTCTCACAAAGTGTAGCAACCTTCACTTCAAGGTCACCCTTTATGGTAGTCTCCTCGAATGGTTGTGGACCAATAGAGAACGAGTGGACCTTGCGCAAAATCAACTCATTCTTGGTGCCTTCGTCCAAGCTCCCGAAGACGTTGTCGAGGCCAGCTGCATCGTACGTATTCCGGATGTGGCGCAAGATCGAATCAACGCTCTCTCCGCCATTAGGGCGGTCTAGATCAAGATCCATGGTGTCATCGTCATTATCGAAGCCAATGCTCTTGCTGAAAACGCTGCCTGGGGTAGAACCTCTACTGCGACGACGAGGTCCGAGACTACGTCGCTCATTTTGAAGGCCAAAGGATGTGTGTCTTCGGTTCGCACCTGCATTGAAGCTGGCATTGAGACCGCTCTGGCTGCGCGTATCTGCATTTGACAACTCTCCTCGGGAGACAAGCGAGCTAATTCTTCGGCTCTCTCGGGCTGTTTGGGAGCCCAGAGGCTGGTAATCCGGATCCATTTGTGAGGCCATGGAGATTTCGTCATCCTGTTTCTTCGGCTTGCGTGTTACAGACCTCGTGAGTCGCCTGTTAGGTGCTTCGGCTGGTACATGCAGTGATGCACCTGGGGCGAAACTTTCCCGAGCACCATCCCTGTGACGAGCGGCTGGTGTAACGGCGGCAGGGCCGATGCTTGTACCCAGGAAAGAGCTCCGTCGTCTTGCTTTGTCAGCTTTATGTTCTGCCCGTCTTTTGATCAGGGAAGCGAGAGATTGCTCGTCGATGTACCAGGCATGCCAAACGGTGACTAGTCGCAGCTCCTGGTTGATGGTCACCACCAGCATTAGTTCTCCATGTGGCTTCTCGAGATGAGAGAGCTCATCGGCCCGTGAGACGTATGCAATTTTTTCGGCTGTGTCAAGCGAATCGAACTCAACAATAACACCTTGCGGTGCCTTGCTCGTAATGCGCGGCTTTGGCTGCTGCAAGGATTCCGTGACGACTCCTACTTCGGAGAAAGGACTGGTCAGCGAGTACAGTCTGACGGTGTCGGATCCTTCATTTTGGTCGGAGGAGCCGCAGACTGCGCCAAAGAGACCATTCAACCAGTCGTTTGTATTTGCATTCACACCCAGTGGGGACGGCCGAACTGGTTGCGAACCCAAAAAGCTCCTTTTGAATGTTGGAGAGCGATGGAACGACGCTTGCGGCTGAGCTTGGAACGAGAAGAATGAACTGTTGGGTGCCCGAAGGTTCTTTGGTGAAGACTGGTTGGAGACATGCTTGGATTTGATCATCTTCTGAAGTATCAGACCTCGAGGTGCTGCATACGCGGACTCAATTTCAAAGGGGAGATCCACAATATGATGAGACCCGGAGAGGAAGTAGACATGAGCTTTGCTTTTCAAAAGCACAACAAGCGCACGAGAGGTTTCGTCGCTCTTGTTGTGTGTTCTGCTATGATGCTGTTTCGGCACTTCTGTAGTTAGCATAGGAGCGATGCTTCTCCTTGCAGACTTGCCGAATGTCTCTGTAGATCTGCCCATAGGCTTAACCGAGCTCGTCGCTTTGGTTTGTAGGCTTCCGTTCTCCTTGGGAAATCGCGTCAAGACTGCCTGTCTGACATCCTCTCCCTCAAGCTCGAAGCGGTATGCGGTGCGCACGAGACCATTCTGCGACCAGACTACGCAGTCTTTTGTTGTCAAAATCTCTTCTTCCACCATTCCGCTGTCGCCTGGAAATGCGTATATGTCCCATTGGTACAGCTCTTTCTTAGGTTCCGCAGGCAAGATGCCCTCATTAATCAAGTAGGGCAGGCCGGCGGGCGTATGAACGCCGAGTGAAGTGACGTCCGCCATTTTTCCTTGACGTGAACTCTGACACTGTTTAGCATCTTGTGGTGTGCATTTGAGTAGTCGCGGGAGTGGATTGCATGGTTCCAGCGAGTGTTGACGTGGGGTGTTTGTCGCGTTGCATGTGATTCGCGTGCTCGACTTTCGATTTGCGCCTGCCACACGAAGTCGACAACCCAGCTTTATTGACTTCCCTCTACAACTCCTCCACAGCATCTAGACACCCACGCCTCTTGATCATCATATTACGCACGCAACGACATACGCCTGAACCAATCGAAAATTAATCTCTGGCCTACTCTACCAGAACAATTGCGCACACACTTGGCAGCAGCACCATGGAGCCCCGGGTCGTGAAGAGAGATCGCAAGCTGCAGCTCGCCTACGACCTGCCTCATCGCATACACTGTGCGCGCATCTATCCTGTACAATGCGCAAACGGCTCAACACTGCTTCTCTACGGCCATGACCAAGGCATCCGAGTCCTTTACAGAGGTGGACCCCGACCCAAGCACTCAGACTCGAGCAGAACGGAATACGAGGACGAGGAAGACGAGTCAGATCCGGACACTCCATACTCGAACATCATCCAGGCTATAGATCTCAACCTTGGCAGCGCCGTTCTTCGCGTCGCGACACCCTCACTTTCATCACAAGCTTCTCAAAGGCCTGTTATTGCCAAGGACCATGCTATCGTAGCAGTACACACGGCAGATAAAAAGGTTGGCGTGCTCAAAATTCCACTCGCTCCGTGCTCCCCGAGAGAAGTGAGGGGTGTGGTGGAAGCGATTCTCGACGACATGATCGAGCTGCCTGCCGGCACTACCATGGTGAACGACATCTCCATCAAGATCACAACTCTATTCTCCAATTTCCAGGAAGGTCCTGAGAGTTCAGTCTGCGTTGCGACAGTGTCAGATGTCGTTAGACTGTGGCGTCTCCCTACCAGTGCGGCCGAAATCATCTCCGAGGAAAGTGCGAATCAGAGGCTCCCACTCCCATCTAAAGCCTCAAAAGTATCATATCATCCGTCTGCTGGTTCAGCGAAGATTTTACTTGTGGACAACCAGAGCGCGGTGCGCATCTATGACCCGTTCGGATCTAAGGACCCCAACATCAGACCCTCTTCGAGCGGCTCCATGTCGATTGATGGTGAAGAAGTCGGCAAGTGGATCATGACTTTCCAGGCACCTTACCATGCAGTATCGCAGGATCACCCTACCGTCCCATCCCGAAAGGCTATCCTCGATGCCAAATGGATCCTTGGAGGTCGCGCCATTCTTGCACTCCTTCAAGATGGCGAGTGGGGTGTGTGGGATGCCAACGCCACTGCACAGAACAACAAGTCCGTTGGCGAATTCACTATCCACGGCTTCCTTGGATCAGCGGCAGCAGCTGCACCTACAGAGTCCGCGAAACAGCGCAAGGGTAGCTCCAAGCTTGCACCCATGACTCCCAACACACGTAAGACCAAATCGCAAAACTTTTTCAGCGGTGCGCCCAAGGCGCCCGGCGCCGTTGCAAAAGGTGGCATCTGCGTCGCTGGCAACGATATCGTCACAGGCCAGAACGACGAAAGCGTCATGCTATGGTACGACGGCGAAGTCTACACTATTCCCAATGTTCAGCAATTCTGGCAGCGCAGCCTCAATGCTTCAAATAGCGGTGTAGGAAGCCTCTACGCCCCTGGACTCTCCCACATTCCGGACGTCAACTTGATGAACGAAAACATCACATCTGTGTCTCAATTCAACGCCAAGCTCAGCAGCTCAGGCCTTGGTCAGATGAACACGCCACGCGACTTCCTGGTCTCTGCCGAGCACCGCTTCATCATTCATCAGGCCACCAGACCTCCAGTCCCCTCAAAGGGTCTGTTCGAGAAAGCGACTGCCACTGCCACCGCTGCGCCATCGACAGATCGAGACCAGAGAATGCTGAATGCCGGCGAGCTAGATTTGGGCGGTATGGATCGCATGCTGGACTCTATGGCGAACGCCGGCGCAGCACGCACTAGACGTGTCGGATTTGCCGCTTCGTAAGCGTAACCTTCTGTTCTCTCGCATTCTGCTTGCAATATTCACGATACCCTTCATGTTCTCATAGTTTGAGCAAGCGGTGCATTCGCATGGCAAAATACACATGAAAGCGCCAAAAACATTAGGTGTTACTTATCCATACTACAAAGCATGGCGCTCACACGCAGAACACTCATGCCTCCAAACTCATATCATCATCATCTCACCCTATAGAAATTATTCATCCATCCGCGCGGCAAGGTGGAGCATTTATTCAAGGCCAATGAGACCTGCTCAGTATTACGCGCGGTAGATCAACGCCTTCTCCAGTCTCCGAGAAGCCTGGGCTTGTCTTGGGTGTAAGGGGGCACTTGGCTTCTTCTTCTGCATTGCGCCAGCTCTACGGAGTTTTCCTTCGAGATGTAAAAAGTGCACAGGGTTGAGGCTGAGGGAGGAGGCGACCAGCTTGTTCTTATCACAACATCTGCGCACACCATTTTTGGAAAGTAATGTGTTGGTGATTGATAGAACGGGCTGGTACAAATGAACGAGTGAAATCGACTGTACAGTGTGTGTGCAGCGGGTCATTGTAGAATTATGTGCTGACACAAATGTGCTAGTTGCTGCATTCTTGGGCATCGTCGTTATCATGTCGTCTGCCCCGCTTGTGCTCTCATCTCAGGGATCTTCCTCATTGAGAAGACAAACAGTGCTTGCGCACGATTGTGAGCCTGACGTATCCCCCTCACAACTTCCTCGTGCAAGTGTTGGTCGCCCTCGGACTCTCCGAGTGGTTCAGTAGAGTCATGGTCTCTGCCGCACTACCAGTAGGCTTCACTCCCGCCGTGATGGTAGCAGTGCCCGTCCCGGCCTGGCCCTCAATACCCATAACTGCAATTCATTAGCATATTACTGATGTCCAAGTATCGAACACGCCTATATACGTGGGAAGTCTTACCCATGCCATCTCTGTGCCAATTTCGAATCGAGATGGTGCATTCATCTGCCGATGATGGTATAGCCCCATGGACATCGCAGGATCACGGGGACTTACTTCCGCCAAGTTGCAAGATGTTGTTCTATGAATAGTACGGTCAGAATAGAGCTCTGTAGGTTCGCCCCGGACCCGTCAGGGTTTTTCCGGCTGCGACTTCGCTCGCATCACCGTCAACATTTCGACAAATGATGTGACTGATCGTTCCATTCCTTTGTACCTTGGGTGGCAACATATTTATTTTCGCATCTTCTACATTTCATACTATTAGCGGAGAGGCTATCTCATACTTATACAATATATATTGATACACCATGTCGGCTGACGGATTTTCGATACCGTCACGACCAACGGCGACCCAAGATGAAGGGCTTCACCGTGCGGACGAACTAAACGACGTAAGAATCCACTCCTAATAATCAGAATATATTCACTAACAACAAACCCAGCTCCTCACTGCGGTCAAGGACCTCATCGTTCCTTTCGTTCGCGCTGCAGATGACAACGCCGCCGTGCAGCCAGAAGGCCACGGCCTCCAACAAAAAGGCAAAGGCCCTCGAAGCGTGCTCGTCGAGCACCACCCTCCACAGAAATTGACCTCCCTGCTGGACGTCTCTCTGCCAGACGAGGGCACCGGCAAAGATGGCCTACTGCAAGCAGTGCAGAAGGTCTTGCAGTACAGCGTCAACACCTGGGACCAAGGCTTCCTCGACAAGCTCTACGCCGCCACCACGCCTGTCGGCCTGGCCGCAGACCTGCTGCTCTCGGCGCTGAACTCCAACCTGCACGTCTACCAGGTCTCCCCAGCGTTGACGCTGATCGAGAAGCAGACCACGCGCAAGATGGCAGAGCTCTATGGCTTCAAGGGCACGTACGCTGGTGGTGTGAGTCAGCCTGGCGGAAGTGCTGCTAACCTCAGCTCGATCATCATCGCGAGGAACAACCTCTTCCCTGAGACCAAGACTGAGGGCTACGGCAACAAGAAGTTCGTCCTCTTCACTTCCGCTCACGGCCACTACAGTCTCGAGAAGGCAGCTCAGATCTGCGGCTTCGGCTCCAACGCCGTGATCTCCATCGCCGTCGACGAGACCGGACGCATGCAACCCGAGTCTCTCGAAGCCGCAATCGAAAAGGCTAAAGCAGACGGCAAGACGCCCTTCTACGTCAACGCCACCGCCGGCACCACCGTCCTAGGCTCCTTCGACCCCCTGCACGCCATCGCCGACATCTGCCAGAAGCACAAGCTGTGGATGCACGTCGACGGCTCCTGGGGCGGCCCCGTCATCTTCAGCGCAAAGCACAAGCACAAGCTGGCGGGCGTCGAGCGCGCCAACACCATCGCCCTCTGCCCGCACAAGATGATGGGCGTGCCGCTCACGTGCACCTTCCTGCTCGGTCAAGACCTCCGCCAGTTCCACATGGGCATGACGCTGCCCGCCGGCTACCTCTTCCACCAGCCCGACCAGCCCAACGGCTGTGGCAAAGACAACAGCGCCGTCGACGCCCTAGACTCGCACGCCGGCCTCGAAGAGGAAGAGCCCGTGCAAGAGTTCTGGGACCTCGCAGACATCACTCCCCAGTGCGGCCGCCGCGGCGACTCGCTCAAAGTGGCCCTCAGCTGGATCTACCACGGCAGCGCAGGCTTCGCGGCCTACGTCGACTCTGCTTTCGAGCAAGCGGCGAACCTTGCCGCGCTGGTGTCGCAGAAGCCCAAGTTCAGCCTGGTGTCGACGAACCCGCCGCCGTGCCTGCAAGTCTGCTTCTACTACAACAAGCAGAGCGGCGAAGGTAGCCAGGCGCGGAACAGCAAGATGACTGCTGATGTGTCGAAGAAGTTGATTCCGAGGGGTTTCATGGTAGACTATGCGCCTGGCGAGGCCGGCAAGTTCTTCCGCGTTGTGGTCAATGGCCAGACTAAGAAGGGGACTGTCGAGGGTCTTGTCAAGGCTATTGAGGAGGTTGGCGATGAGACTGTTGTTTAGAACTCATGATGATTTAGATGATGTTCTGGAATAGGAGAAAAAGAGAAAAGGCGCAAGCATATGCCTAAGATAGAAATCAACGAACTCAACGACCGTTGAATAAAAGTAATTAAATGAAGCAAAGTCACCTTACAACAAGAGAGCACACGCGAGTGTTTCCCGCCATTAGCGCTAGCCGATATCATTCTCATCACGTGCCTCCCTTAAACACCACGCGAAGCACATTTCAAGAACCAAAGTACCTTACGTATCAGCCTCTTCACGTCGGCAACAACGTTTCCACTGCTGTACGTGCTTCCTTCCCAAGGTTCCTGCTGTGCGATCACCACATCAGCGAGTAGATGAACCATGGAACAATTGCAGCTTATCGAGGTTGTTGAGTTCTGTTGTACAAAACCAATCCTCTTCTCAAATCCTCAGATCTATGTACACTCGAAGAAACAAATTCACATCATAATACATTTCACACACCAGAACCCTCATCCCCGTCCATACCGTGCGATTACAAAGTACACTTGTCGGTTATGTATATGTGGCAATCCTAGCTCGATCCAGTCCACGCGTTGGGCCTGTGATATCATTAGCTCCAAGTTCCAAACAGCATGATTTGCAGAAAAGGACTCACCTCCTGAACAGCATCTCCAGCATCGCGCGTCCTCGCCCATCATCCTTGTTCTGTTTCTGCATCCAAACTTGCAGCTCAGCTCTCAACTTCTCCTCAGGCTTCCCAAGAACATCAATGCCACGCTCCTCGCAAGCAATTGTGACCTCCTCGCTCGACAATGCCGTTGGGCCTCCAGCCTCAACAAGCAAGAAATCATCGAGCGCAATGTACTGCATCTGCGCGCTCACAGCGCGACGAAGCAAGCCCGCGGGCGGCGAAACCTGCAGCCTCTCCCAGATCCCGCTGTGCTGATTGAGCACGCTCGACAAATGCATCAACTGCTGCGGTCCCAAGCTCTTCAACATCTCCTGCACGCTCGCGCGGTCCGTAGTCCTCCACTTGCCACCCTCACCCTCACCCTTCACTTCAACCTCTTTGGGCTCCGCAATCCCAGCCCTGAAAGCCAATCTCCTCCTCCCTTCGCTCTTCTCTCTCATCCCACGCACCTGCTTCGGAATTCTACACGTCCCCGGCACGCGATTCGGCATAAATGGCACGAGCAACGGCAGCCACTCCCCAAACAGCAACACCAAGACACCGAAGAACGGCAATTTCCCAATATCCCGTGCATTGCGCTCCAGCAGCTGGAACTCCGCGCGCTGCACAATACCGCCGCGCCGCACCGCATCGTCGCGGAAAGCGCTCCAGCGCCTGGAAGCGCTCAGCGGCGAAGCGAGATTGGGTCTGCGGGCATTGAGGTCGGCGACGATACGCTTCTTGAGAGAAGAGGCGGCTTTGTGGTTGTGCCAGACGGCTTTCAGGCCGTCTTTGTAGAAGGTACCGTAGGCGCGGCCGATGCGGTAGAGGTAGATCGGGTAGGCTTCTGAGCCGCGGGTTGGAAGGTCGAGGGGTGGTGGGAGGGTTGAGGGTGGAGGGTTGAGAGCGACAGCGAGGGATTTCGGTGTTGATTGGGCGGGAGAGCGGGGTTTGAGGTTGGTGGTTCTTGGCGCGGGCGAACGGTTGGCGGTGGTACGGGCGGAGGTCTTTGAGAAGGAGTAGTGGCGTGCGTGAGGTTGTGAGAAGGGCGCTGCGGTGTAGGCTATGTGGATGGCGGATGGTGGTGCATGTTGCGTGCGTTTCAGGCACGAGACAGCTTGGAGGCAGCTGCTCGGGTAGCGTGTTGTCATCTCATGTATTAGCAGTGCGGTATGTGTAAGAGAGAGTGTCTATATATAGTTGGGAAAGGAAGGAATGAATGCAATGGTGGGATGATCTTGTTTATATATCGAGCAACTAGAAGTGAGAGGCGGAACATCATTTCCATGTGAAACTCACGTCAGGATGAATGAGATCGGCGCTAGTCTAGCGTCCGCCCTCTTGGTCCCTGACCTGACCTGGCTACAGTATCATGCAAGCATCACCACTTCCAAATATGGTCAGCAGAACCGAGGAATCATGTGTAAAAAACGAAATCGAATTCACATAATCAAGAACAAATAACAATGGAATGTCGGGTATCTAAATCAAACATCTCGAGCAGAAGAAGAAGTAAGAAGAAAGAAAAAAAAAGGAAAAAAAAGGAAAACCGAAGCCGCCAGTCAAACGTGGCAAAACGGGAAATAAGAAGGCCACCGAGCCTGGTGTTCACTGTGCTCTTGCACTTTTCCACCGGAATACCCTCATATCGTGCCAGACAGGTATCCAAAAAGAGAAAGAATGCTGGTCTCCTTTTCCTGTCCCAATTAGAGAATTCGCTTTCCACCCTGGCAAGAAATCGGTGCCTGTTATTCGTACACCGCGTATCATATGTGTCTCATATGTCATCGAAAAGAAAGAAGAAACAAGGGAAAAGGGTGTTAGTGGCGTGTGACAAAGACACGCACCGCAACGCAGCGTTGGCAGAGATCTGAATCTCAAGCTGGAAGTTCCGCAGGCATAGCGCTGTGTCTCGGAGTGAGGTCTCCGTCATTGGCAGTGTCCTCGAAATCGCCTGGAAGTTTGTCGTCAACTGCTTCGACTTCCTCGGTACCGTTGACAGCTGCTTCGTCGGCGGCGGCAACAGTAGCAGCAGTAACAGCGGCGGCGGCGTTGCTCCTAATGACAGCCAATTCGGCATCCCTCTCGGCTCTGCGTGCAAGGACGACATCCTTTGCGATCGAAGCTGCGTTCAAAGACTCGATATAAGTCCTAAATTTGACAATCTCGCGTAGCAAGTACTCGGACTTGCGTTGCCAGTTGGACATTGCCTTGTGGTAGTTGGAGCCGCGGACAGAGTACTGCAAGTGATATTAGTATTTTATAAGACAGAGTGAGGAAATATTAGGCGGTAACTTACGGCGAGTCCGATAGCATGCTTGAGCTCGTTGTGTGACTCCAACTCCGCTTCAACATTGTCCACGTATGTTTGCAAGCTCCTAAGCTGGTCAACTTCCATCAACTGGCTGGCCATCATGCTCTGGCTCGGTGGTTGCCAGTCCATGATCTGAGCCCTGTCGCCAGGCATTCTGTGTCGTGAACTGGCACCCATATTGTCGAAACTGCTGCGGACTGATGACTGAATGCTGGGTCTGCCACCCGCAGATGAGCTGTGGGTGTGGCCACGAGAACGGTTGCGGATGGAAGGCGGCGGAGCAGCAGTGGTTGTGGCATCGCTTGTGATGCTTGAAGTGCGTTCCAACACGGCTGGATTGATTACGCCATCTGACCAGCCGTACTCAATGTTCGATACACCACCAGATAAAGGCTCTTTGCTGAGGCGCGCGGACCAGTAATTCGCGGTGCTCATCCACTCTTCTGCGATTTCAGGTGTGCCGACTTGGAACAAATGTACGGCACCAGACGGTAGGCTCAGTGCCCACACGTGAGGGCGAGTCTTGCTGTATCCGGGTGGAGGCAGGGTAGACGCAATTGTCTGACGGAGTGCGAAAGAATCGAGCTGCTCGGCATTCTCCGCCCAGTCACCGCCTCCAACTCGTGCGCTGGAAATGCTAGGTGCACGACTACCGACATTCTTCTGCAGGCGGGCGCGACCCAACGAGTACGACTTGCTTGCGCCAGTGTTGAAATTGAACAGTGTCAACTTACCCTTGCCGATGACTGCAAAGCAGTCGGACCAGTTGCGATCTCTGGACTTGCGCTCTGGGCCCTCAAGGTGGTGTTTGTGCTTGACCAAGCCTTCCTTGGCCCACGGTGCACCCTCCAAGGTGAGTGACTCGTCCTCGAGAATGTCCTGCTTGAGCGTGATCGAATCCGTGTCAACATTTGCCGCTCCCTCCTCGCGAATGATCGCCTGTGAAAGTGCGTTTGCGAAACCAATCGAGTGCTTATACGCAGCATCACCAGGGGAAAGGTGATATCCGAGACTGCCAACCGATGTTGAGGTCAGGGTCCTAGCATAAGAGTTCTTGCTCCACGTGCTGCTCTGGGTGGGCGAGTACAGGCTGCTGTTGTCGTCAAAGCTTGTACGCGAAGAGCCAATGGTGCTGGCGGGGTACATCTTCTGTCGTGACCGGATGTTACGAGTCTGCCAGCCAAGAGCCAGTCCACGAAGGCCTGCTTTCGATCTCTGCGAAACTGCCTCTGAAGGTGCCCTGCTGGAGACAGATCCAGTGCGCCTTAAACCAGCGACTGATAGGCTGCGATCAGGCTGGACGTCAGCAACTGCGAGATTGAGCAATGGCAAAGGCTCATTCTTGATGGAGGTGTAGAAAGACTTGAGTGCGGACTCAATCTCAAACTCCCATGCGCGCATCGATCCAGTCCATGGTGTGGAAACCAGAGCGCTCGAAGAACTGCTATTGGCAGAGTCCGGTGTCAAGCCGTCTGATTCGGCGCGGAACATGCCTGGGCGAAGAGACATCCGCTTGGTCATGACCGGCCGTGAGAAGTCCGACGAGGTCCGCTCGGAGGGTGTTTCTGTTGCAGTGGTATCTTCCGCCGGCGCAGTGTTTTCCTTGGTATCTATCCATGGCACATTTGGCCTCTGTGCACTTCCCGAGCTTGCCTTGATGGTCTGTTCGTCGAAGGCGTTGGGAGCGGCATCTGCCATCACCCGCCTGACGGTTGGCAATGTATTCTTGACGTATGCATTCTTTGACATCTTCTCGCCAATGTCGGCCATGTGCAAGTCGGTATTGAGGAGAATGATGGAGTAGAAGATTGTGTGGACAACATCCTGTGCCTTGAAGCCGTGGTTCGGATTGCATTCGCACCAGCGCGAGGAGAGTGCCGTGATGATACGGTCGAATTGTTGCGTCTCGCCCTTGAGCACCAGCTTCCCACAGAGTGTGCGGAGTGTGGATAGAACGTTCATGCCAGCAAAGTCGAACATCTGCATGTATGCATCCAGGACTTGTTTGTTGTAGGTTTTGAGCTCACCCAGCCAGGCTGCTGCCTCCATCCTTGTAATATCTCTTTCATCGCCATCTAATATGCGGCGCGCTCGTTCCTTCACGTCGTCGTTGTCCCCGCCAGCAGTCTGTTTTTCTCTTGCACCCATGGTATCAACAGACGGTCTGGGCGCGTCATTGCCGTCGACTTGTACAATTGGCAAACTGGTGGCAGAGTGGTAGCGTGTGCTAGGTGCACGTACCATAGTAATGAAGGGGAGCTTCATGGAGGGAGAAGGTGAGGGTGTTCGTTGTGAAAGCGAGTCGGAAGGGACATCACCAATATTGTCTCCCACATCCTGCTCCGCTTCGGACTGCAGTATGTGCAGGCGTTCAATTGTCTTAGTCCCTGGGCGATCGTACGCATGCGAGGCGTCGCGCGTCGCTGATAAGCTCTGATCATGTATATCGCAAAGCCCGTTATGATCGGCGGGGAACATCCGCGCCTCCTGATATTGCTCCACATCCGTGCCGGACGCAATAATTCGGTCGCCGGTACTTGCTCGACTTACGAGGCTTACAGGACTAACAGGTCGACTTTCGCCGGCGTGCACATGTGCCGAAGGCTTGATAAGTGGCGAAACCTTGCTGGGCTCACCGTCCATTGGGTGGGTTACAGTCATTGGCGATACTTGTGCAGAAGAGTTCCCATCGACTTCGCGCACTACAGACGTTCCCGTCAACTCGGGCGCACTGGCCGTAGGCATGGCTTGTGGTCTTCGCTTCACCCTCATCCTAGCCTGTGAGCTCTCTGCCTCGGGCTCAAGTCGCAATGTGCCATGGCGAGAAAGCGGACTCGTCATGCCTAAAGACGCATCGGCTGGCGGCGTGTACCCGCGATGGAACAGTTCCAGATCGTCGGAGTCTTCATTTCGAGAGTCGTTTCGCGAGTCTCGGGAAAGGGAGCGCTGTGGCTGCTCGTTTTGTGCGCGCAATTTCGACGGGGATTCCGTTTTCATCAAGTATGAATCCATAACCTCACGCAAGCTACTAACTGAAGGGCTGGACTGGGCGAATCTCCCCTCAACGGCCAAGTTTAACGGCAACGCGGGCGGTGGCGCTTCTTCCGATATCGATCTCTTCCTTCTTCTGAAGAAAGACGACGGCTTTCTGTTGAGTGGTAGGGGTTGGCGGGAGGCGTGCCCGGAGGATTCAATAATTTGCTGCGAGATCTCTTTCTGGGTGTTCGATTGCTTGCGATTGCCAGGGGTTGTCTCTTGGCCGTGCGACGCTTCTGACGCCGACGAGCGTGTCGAAGAGCCGCCAAACACGCGCTTGAAGAATCCTGGTCTCTCCCGGTGTGGAGACGGGGCGTTGTTTCGTCTCATGTTGCCCGACGCTGACCTGTCGCCGGTAGGAGTATCGCTTCTACCGTTCGTGCGCACAAACTCGGTTGCCTGGTCTCTGACGGTCTGTGGAACCGTCATGCCATTGGCCGAGCGGAGGTCGGATTGCGTCGTGGTTTTGCGCAGGACGCTCTGCTTTTGGGCGGCGTTCACGTACACAGGTCCGGTGGCCGACGGGTTTTGCTGCTTGCGCGGTCCGGCCGCGATGTTTGGTTCAGGCGCAGCATCTGTGACCGGCTCGTATCTGCTGTGTATCGAAGGAACTGGTCTCCCGCGGCTCATCATTGATGCAGTCCTGCCGTTCGCTTCAGCGTAGATTTGGTCCATGCTGATTGATCGACCATTGAACGCCAGCCTGCTAGATTCGAGGACAGCATCATATCCCAGGTCGGCGATCGAGTTGTCGCTCTCGCCTCTGTAATGGCTGGCGCTGGTCTTGACGGGCGTAGAATTGTTCCTTTTGGGTTCCAACTCGTGCCTTGGTCGTCCTCGTGCGCTGCCGCTGTATTTGGAGGTGGTCGGCGGGCGGCCTTGCCTAGCCGTCTGGAATGCGTTGAATGTGGAGCTGCTGTTGCTCCGCTTGCTCTTGTATGCCGGGCTTCCGTGCTTGCTCGCCGGCGACTCCTGCACGCCATGACGATCAAAGTCGGACGACATGGACGACGAGTATGTGTGACCGCGAGCACGGGGTGAAGGACGGGTCATGGCAGCGTACAATGGCGCCTGTCTGATCTTGTCGGCCTCCCTCTCGGCGGCAGAGTCCAGGCTGTCCATGCGGCCGACGCTGTCGAAGGTGTTCCTCATCTGCATGGAGAGCTCGTCAAGCGACATGAGCAGGTTGTCCACGACGCTGTCACGGGTGGTGCTAGACCACGACTCTCCATGGGAATGCTTCGGGGTGCGAGTGGAGGATTCGTCGGGGACGGCGGAGGGTCGGACAGGCTCTTTGCCTTTGCGGGAGCGGTTGGTGCGAGGGTTGGTAGGGGTCTGCGGGAGGTCGGGCAGGTCGTGGTCGAGCAGGGTGGTGGTAGAGTAGGCGTCGGTGGTAGTGGTGGTGGTGGTGGCTGCAGTATAGGTGTCGCGTAGGGTGCGCGAGCTCGTCCGAGGCGGCGGTGGACGCTTGGGACGCGAAGGCGAGTGCTGCTGCAGAGCTGCAGAGGAACGGCGGGACAACGACATGCTCGCTGGCAGTGGTGAGATGCTACTGCTGCTGCTGCGTTCGCCCTACGCCGTCAACGCCGGACGTTTCCACTTGCTGTGCAAGCGGAATCGTATGCAGACACGACGCCTCGCGCTCCTCGGGCCCATAAGACACTTGGAATATTAAGCGCCGGACTAGGAGTCGCAAGGCGGGCCGGCGGCGTAAAAGTCAAAGAATGGACGTGGCCTGGAGGGGAGAGGAGCACGAGAGTTGGCAGGGTGGAGGGAGGATGCGATCATTGGCAAGGCCGCAAAGAGTAAGAGTACAGGTTACAGGTTGGTTACACGTCGGAACACGAGCACAGACACAGACACAGACACAGGCGCAATATGAGGACCGACTTCCTGCCTGGATCTGGATGCATCAAAGCGCCGCCAGACCAACGCCTGAAACCACTCTTGTTCCTCACGGCATTTGTCGACTGGGTTTGGACGACGGCGCCGCACTGGCATGGCCATACCACTCCTGCACCACCACACACTGGCTGCGTTGCCATGCAATTCCCGTGCAATGTTCAAGGCGTGCCGGGCCAGTCGTCTCGAGTCAGTCGTCAGTAGTCTCACGCAGATCTGGACTAGCTCTTCTCACCTCTACCAACAGTCGACTTCCCCTGCTCCGTGTGTCTGTCTCTGTCTCTGCAGACAAGTACAGTAGTATATCCATCGTGTCTATATAGGATGTGCAGAGTGATCGTCCAAGGGACAAACCAGATCAGCATGACAAGCTCTCTTCTTGTTCCACCTTGCCTTGCACTGTGCCTGAATTCATCCATCCATTCATACATACATACATACATGTATAGATGCATCACACGCGACACGGTAACCTGCACCCGACATGTCTGTACCACCATCGCCATCCCAAGCACGCAAAGGCCCACTTAGCCCTTCCCCCCTCCGCCGCCGTGAGATTTGTCCCCCGGATGGTTCGTGGTTCACTGACCCACCCATATGCCGAATCTCCTTCACGGTTCACCACCCCATCCTTGCAAACTCTCCGTCGCACTGGTTCCCTCCCACCTGTCCGGACAGCCGTGTGCCTGCAGCCTGTAAGGAAAGGGGGGGAAATGACATTGGCCTCTTTGCTCAGTAGATTACGATCAGTCCAAAAACAAAATCTCCAAAGCACAAGCTACCTGTCGCAGCACTAGGCCCTGCACGTTGCACATGCGCTGGCGCCTCTCTCTGACTGAAACGGCCTATGCATGCAGCATGCAGCATGCAGCTTTTCATGCACCCCTGGCTCTTGCGTCTTTTGTCCGATGCAGGTACCAGTATTGTGGCTTTCGGCCAATCAGCGGCCGGGGCGGCATAGCATTTTGGCTCCGGTTGTGCCGGCGCTCTGCGATCATATAGCTTGGGATATATATAGCGCACCGGCTGCACTGATCAGGGGCGTCGCGCGCTGCTGTGGCATATGCCATGCGATGCGCGCGGAGAGACGTGTCTTACTATGCGGGCGTGAGAGGGCCGAGTGGAGGGTATATCTGATCGGTGGGTGCTGTGGGCATGGGCGTACGGATCGGGTGTGCTGTATTATATATACATGTATGATGTACCTCTCCACCTGTTCGCCTACCTGGTACTTGCTGTGCATGGACATGTCTGTCAGCTTACGCTCCGACCTGCTTGTCGACATGCAAAATTACGTAGCGATATTCCCATCGGAGTGGATAGATCTGGCGGCTTGCCTTGAACGTGTTCAGCGTATCGGCTATGACGACTCCACAGCCGCAAATATGTTTCGGGTAATTCTATTGAGCAGGCGATTACACTCTAGCGAAACCACACGAGGCGTCGCGATGGGTTAGAGAAGCTTGGATTCTGATTGATTGGTGTCCAAGTCTGGCTCAGGCTCTACAGGTACAAGAGATGTGCACGCACTGCGCAGGCACAGCTATTGGAGTGGCTAGTGGTAAGTCAACATTGCCATTTGACACATCTCCATTGCCCGACAAGGCATGAGTCTGTATCTTGTTTGATCTGTTCCGTCCTCTCGTTACAGAGTGTCGACGGTAGAGCGAGCGCGTAGCAGAATACTTTGCGGCTCTAGAGTGTGGCAAAAATAACAAGTATGATCGCCAATGAACAACGACATTGCACCCTACAATTTGCTCCAATATCGCTGCGACTTGTATAGACAGAAACCAAGAAGCCTCATGGACACAGAGCAAGACGCAAGAGCCCTAGGGCATAGATGGTGATATAGGGCAGGTAGCGGGCGTTAGCACGCGCACGAGGTCGTGCTTCAGCATCGTCGCTTCAGCAATCGCGCTTTGATCCTCTGCGACAGCCTATGCACTATTCTCTAGACCATCGACGAGTGACTGAACCACGACATAGACCCAGAGGAAAACTCCAGATGCCCGCGAAACGAGCTCGTTAACGAGCTGAGGTGTAGCAGTCGGTTCTTGTTTCTAAGGTCGCAACATCTGCTCGTTTCTGCGCAGTTTGTCTTCAACGACAGGTAAAACGTCTCCTGAAGTAAGGTCCTGTAGCATGAGGCGAGGCCAAGCTTCGATGTGGGCTTGCAACTCGTGCAGCGGCCGACTGGAGACCACAAGCTTGACGTTCGTAGACGACTTTGTAAGCCCCTCAAGATATACTGCCAGCGCCGCAACACGGATTGAATCACCTTCGTATTCGTCGAGGCCATCGATAAAAAAACAAATTTTGCGCTTGTCGGCAGCCAGAGTCCTCAGGAATGCAGCAGCAACTTCGGAGAAATCAGGCTCTTCAACGCCATCCTTCTCCCAGTCCAAAGAGGAAAAGCGACCGATATCAAAGCTTCATTGGTGCGAAGTAGCTCGTGCAACAGCGAACGTAGCATGCCAAGCTGAGATCTCTGCATTTGGGTGCCGCCATACCAGAAGTAAAAGGACGGGCAAACCAAGACCATGTCTCCAGCTCATACCCTGAGTGCTTCCTAAGTCTCCCGGTGCTCGGTGATCAGCTCCATGAGAGTTGACTTGCCAGAGCCGGCCTTCCCAGCAAGCCAGTAGATCCCGCTTCCACGTTCCAGCCATGTTCTGAATCCAGGATTGGGTTGCTGTCTCCCAAGTCTTCGGACTTCAGGATCCACTGAAAAGTATTAGAATGGATGTCCTTCACGCTTTCCTTCCTCAAAGTCGCCCGAGGATAGTGCAGCCATTCCAGCAGCGCCTACGCCCTCGAGGCCGAGCCACCGACGCGTTTGTCACCATTGATATAGTCACCGAGAAGGATCCTTGGATTCCCGGAGATGTTGATGTGCTGATACTGACGGTCCACGGGCATGTTGTTCTGTTGCGAGCCATCACAGACCAAAGGGCGAGTTCGATCAGGCTGGGAAGTGGGAGCTTCGGTGTCGACGCCACCAAGCCACCTGATCCAGACGCCGAGATCGGCAACAGTCCTCCTCTGTGCACATGTAACTCTCCATTACTATTTCTTTGACGCGTGGAAGAGTCTGTGAGCCTTCGACCTTGTTGTCGATCATTTTGAGTGAGCTTGTATCGGGATGAGAGCACCCTATACACCTCTCGGTTCGCCGCACACGTGTTTAGCTACGATGAGACCATGTCGTTCTTAATTTAAGTGTTCCTCGTTGCTACGAGCCAAGTCTGCAAGCGGATGCATGCAGAATTCACACACGTAGCGATCAAGGTAATACGCTGAAACTGGTAACTGCCATGAAGCCTGCAATAACATCTCCTCTTAGTCTATGATAAGTTCCCATTCCTCTTCCAGAGAGGTGTTCGAGACACTTGCGTCTAACCTACTCCTTCCTAAAATGCACAAGTGCATCATTGTAACCATCACAACCTATTCTTGTACCCAATCTTTTCTTGAAACAACCCCTCTACACCCACTCCACCCACCCTGTCTCCCTACCTTGTTCCCACCCCTCGCCATCTCGCCCGACATAAAGCTCAATAATCGACTCACCAACAGACTTTGTCGTCCCGCCGCGTCGTACCGGCACCGGACTCGAATTGACTGGTAGCAAAGGCAACTCTTTGTGCACGCTTGCTGGTGGTGTCCTAGGCTGTGTGTAAGCATTCGGGCTTTCGGTGGTCACCAAGAGCGCCTCCAGAGTTGTGGAGGCGATTGTGCGTGGTGTTTGTGGAATTGAGATGCCCAGGGCGGATGGGCTAGGTGTGTGGCCTGGTGAGAGAGACGGTACGGAGCTTTGGGCATCTAGGCTGGTGGTCGAACCATCTTGAGAACCATCTTGCTCCGAGTGGCGTCGTGAGGTTCGCGTGTGGATGCTAGCATGGTCTTTGTCGCTCTGCCCAGTTGATGTAGATGCCGAAGAACATCTCTGTAGCTCTTCGAGCTCGAGCACAAGGTTCGCCTCTCGTTCTGCAAGACCGCGCACGCGGCAGCAAGCATCGTGGAGTCCTTCTTGTGCGTCCAATCGCTGGTCGTTGGCAGCCTCTAGGCGGGACCGTAAGTCATCGATCGTAGTCTTTAGGAGCTTCTCGGCAGCTTGCATCCTGTATATGGTTTTGTGAGACTCCATGAGTCTTGTATTTGTCTTTCCCAGAGTATCGCGCAGGTGGTTGCACTCGAGCCAAATTTCTCCACAGCCAGCTGCAGATGTGCAGTGCGAGTCGCCAGCGCTTTGCATGCGGTTCGTTGGATCGCTCAATTCCATGTATTCGCGGTGCCCTGGAGTTGCAGACTGCCACGGATGGGTGTGCTGATTTGTGGCCTCGATTGGCGCCACCGAATAATGTCTTTCTGATGGATGCGCATGAACCTCACTTCTGCGAGCAAGTCCATGACGAGATTCCAGTTGTTCGATGTACAGATGCAGCGACGCTATTTCTCGCCGGTGCGCTTCTGTCAAGGCTGCTATGTGAGCCTCGTGTGACGCTTGCAAGGAAGAGGCATGTGCTGCTTGCGAGCCCTCGTCAGTCGATCGACTAGATTCGTCGTAAGAAGGCTGATAATCATCACTTCTCCGCCTGGGAGTAGAAGGCAGCTGCGAACTGTGCCGATATGTACGAGTTTCGCGTTTCGAGGTTGGTGATGCTGGTCGCACGACCCCGTGAGACTGGATCGGGTCAGACCAGATCCGTCGTTGCTGAGCTGCTGGCTTCGAGTATCTGCAAGTTCTGGCCGTGAGGACTTCACTTTGCTGCTGTTGTGGAGTTGAAGACGGGTTGCTTTTGGAAACGATGCTATCTTGAAGGTCTCCATGAGTTTGGTCATTCTTACTGTCGATCGGAGGATCCAGCCATGGATGTGACGGTCTTCTCAAATGACTGTTTGGGCGCGTCGAGCGTCTAAGTTTGCTATCGTATGAATGATGCTGAGTTCCTCGAGGTCTCTCAGGTATCGAGCCGGGAAGCTCGACGAGCGTATGCGATGGCGCTTCTACAAGCGGCGTGGATGGCGCTGTACGTGATCGAGGTCGACCATAGCTAGGTGCGAGCGTCGAGGATGGCGGTGGTAAGCGCGCAGAAGCAAGCGGAGACCGTAACATGTCGTTGACAACAGCTATCAGAGACGTGGCTGATTTGACAGCGGCGTCTTGTAGTGTTGTTTGATCCTCTGCTTGCTCGTCGTGTGGCGATACTACTTCAGGACTCGGTTCTAGTCTCAAGGGTAGTGGTCGACGATGGCCGTTCTGCGCAGTCAGGACGCTGAGAACCACAATGTGAACGCGCAGTATGCTTACCTTGGGCGTCCGTGAGTAGTCGAATCCTTTGATGTGGATGCACTCCACTGGTATGGGAACCACTACCCCAGAGAATAGCGAATCTGGTGCATTCCGGCTACGGTCGCCTTTAGTCCAGGTGAAGAACTTGGAAGACATTCCTTCCACAACAACAAGTATAGATGCAACAAGTGTAAAACAAAGGAAATGTGTCGTACGTGTAGAGGTGTCACAGTGCGCGAGCGGACCTACTCTTGACATTGGCGATGTGCATCAACAAGCCTATTCTTGACAAAACCATAAGCGCGCCCGGCGTAGGCGCACCAGGGCTGTGTCTTTCAGTCTGCCCAGTGTGCAGCTATTCAGATGCATCAGGAGATCAGCATAAGCTTAGCGGCTGTAGGTTTTGCAACAGCCGCCGCCGCCACTCGTAGTCCAATGGTTCGGAACCCATTGCATTGTTTCTCGTCAATTGGTGAAACACGGAGGTTTTCTGCGGACTGCTGTCGCCTCGAGCAGAAGTATGTGCCAATGAGATTAAATCAAATTAAGCGCTCGCGCCGAGTTGGAGTCGAAGGATGGAAGTTTGCATGGCAAGAAGCGCGATCGAAACGCGCTCGCCTTGCGCTTTGGCCACTTCCATTCAGACTTTCGACGAAGGCTGCGCCTCTTCCAGCACGCTCAGCATCGATCACACCACATCAATTCGAACCAGACGACGTCAAACACCGCCACGGCCTTGGAGAGCGGTTTTCTCAGTCATCTAAACCTTGTTCTGTTTTTGCAACTCAGCCCTACAGCTTTCTTGTGGGTCTAGTCTCTGCTGTTACGGGCTTTACAAATCACCAAACGAGGACTTCCAAAAGTCCCATCAAGAAAAGATGCCTGCGGATCACAGAGACGATAGACTTCGCAGAAGGGATGGTGATTCCAGAGACGAGACCAGAGATCGAAAGCAGCGTCGAAGTCGCAGTGTAAGCAGTAACGATGATCGCTATCGCCGTCGAGACGAAGGCAGAGACCGCAGCGAAAGACACCGCAGAGACTACTCAACTGAAGACTCTCATCGCCGACGAGACAGAGACGACGACCGTAGCCATCGCAGAAGACGATCGCGCGACCGCTCAAGGCAAAGGCACCGATCACGATCTCCGGATTCCAAACGACGCAGGCACTTAAAGTCGAAATCGCCACCTCCTACAAAGTCGCGCGGCCCTCTGCCGTCACAAAACGATCAGTTTCGTGGCGAGGTGGCGGCCGAGGGAGGTGAGCCTCTGCCCGAGAAGCAAAAACCCAACTGGAAGCCTACTGGTCTACTTGCCAAGGAGGCCAACACCGTCGCTGGCACAAGCACTGTTCTCAAGTACCACGAACCAGCAGAAGCACGCAAGCCTCCAACCAAAGAGCAGTGGAGGATGTATGTCTTCAAAAAGAAGGATCTCCTCGACACTGTGCAGCTGTACCAACGTAGCTGTTGGCTTGCCGGCCGAGACAAACACGTTACCGATTTGACATTAGAGCATCCAAGCATTTCAAAACAGCACGCTGGTGAGTTGAAAACGATGCGAAACACAACCATCTAAGCTAACACGATGCAGTGATTCAATTCCGCTTTCAAACTATAACAAATGAGTATGGTGACAAGACCAACAAAGTAAAGCCTTATTTGATTGATTTGGAGAGCGCGAATGGCACAAAGCTCAACGGCAAGCTAGTGGAGACCAGTCGTTATTTGGAGCTCATTGATGGGGATGTAATTTCATTTGGAGACAGTGAGAGGGAATATGTGATGATGTTGCCACCAGCAGCTTAGGCAGAATGTGAATATTGAATAGGTGCTCCCATGCAACGTCACGGTACCATGAAGTTGATTTCCTCGGCGTAATAACATCTAGCACTGAGTATAATCAAAAGTTCTTGGTAACAAGATAATAAGTTGTGATTGAAATATATGTTCTATTGGACCCTGTGAATGCCTGAGGCCAACATGAGCAACTCACACCCGCTTGGGTGCCCGCAACAGCGAGGATTCTGGAAGCCAGACAAATATCCCCAAACGGAACTGACTGTTTGGCCCGCACCACCACAGCTCAATATCACACCCGACACAAGGCGCCACTTCTATTCCTAGTTCCCTAAACCCAGGGACTCTCTTCAAATATGGCTTTCAACGGCCAAACACCCACGGTCATCGTCCTCAGAGAAGGTTCGAGTCCCCAAACTCCCCCGCGCCAGTGAACATATTTACTAAAGCAACGAAATTACAGGCACCGACCAGTCGCAGGGCAAGAACCAGGTCATTTCCAACATCAACGCATGTACTGCAGTCCAGGCGACAATCAAGAGCACACTCGGACCCTACGGTGGTGACTTGCTGCTCGTCGACGAGAATGGCAGACAAACGATCACAAACGATGGTGCGACCGTCATGAAGCTCCTCGATATTGTGCACCCCGCTGCACGCATTCTCGTGGACATCGCGAGGTCACAAGACGCTGAGGTTGGCGATGGTACAACCTCCGTGGTGGTTTTGGCTGGCGAGGTCCTGAAGGAGGTCAAGGAGTTCGTGGAGGCGGGTGTGAGCAGTCAGACTATCATCAAGGGACTGAGAAGAGCAGGCACAATGGCAGTGAACAAGGTCAAGGAGATCGCAGTGAGCACGACTGAGAACAACCAGAGGGATACCCTACGGAAACTTGCTGGAACCGCCATGTCTTCGAAATTAATTCACCGCAACGCTGACTTCTTCACCAAGATGGTCGTGGACGCTGTGCTCACCCTGGACCAGGACGATCTCAACAACAAGCTCATTGGCATGAAGAAGGTTACTGGTGGCGCGCTCCAGGACTCCCTCTTCGTCAACGGTGTGGCTTTCAAGAAGACTTTCTCGTACGCCGGTTTCGAGCAACAGCCCAAGTCATTCAAGAACCCGAAGATTGTGTGCTTGAACGTCGAGCTGGAGCTCAAGGCTGAGAAGGACAACGCGGAGGTGCGTGTTGAGCAGGTGTCGGAATACCAGGCGATCGTGGACGCCGAGTGGAGGATTATTTTCGAAAAGATGGAGGCACTCTACAAGTCTGGCGCAAAGGTCGTGCTCTCAAAGCTCCCTATTGGCGATCTTGCGACTCAGTACTTTGCCGACAGAGACGTCTTCTGTGCCGGACGTGTGGCCGCAGAGGACCTCGAGCGCGTCTGCCAGGCAACCGGCGCCAGCGTTCAATCCACATGCTCAGACATCCAGGAGAGGCATCTTGGAACCTGCGAGACCTTCGAAGAGAGGCAGATCGGTGGTGAGCGCTTCAACTTCTTCGAGGGCTGCCCCGAGGCCAAGACCTGCACACTTGTGCTCCGTGGCGGTGCCGAACAGTTCATTGCTGAAGTCGAGCGTTCGCTCCACGACGCGATCATGATTGTGAAGCGTGCCATCAAAAACAAGACCATCGTCGCTGGTGGCGGTGCTTGCGAGATGGAAGTCTCCGCATACCTTCACAACTACGCCGATAAGAACATCTCAACCAAGCAGCAAAGCATCATCAAGGCCTTCGCCAAGGCCCTTGAAGTCATCCCCCGTCAGCTCTGCGACAATGCCGGCTTCGACGCTACCGACATTCTCAACCGCCTGCGTGTCGAACACCGCAAGGGCAACGTCTGGGCTGGTGTCGACTTCGACCATGAGGGCATCAGAGACAACATGGAGGCATTCGTCTGGGAGCCCGCTCTCGTCAAGGTCAACGCTATGCAGGCCGCGATCGAGGCAAGCTGCCTTATCCTCTCCGTGGACGAGACTATCAAGAATCAAGAGTCACAGCAACCTCAGGCGCCCCAGCGTGGCCTGCCTCCAGGCGCTGCACAGCGCGCGGTCAGAGGAAGAGGTCGCGGCATGCCGCGCAGATAAAGGAATGTGTTCCATGAGCGATGACTTAGTGGGCCTTAATTCGATGGCATAGCGAAAGACGTATAGAATTTCATGTACACGCTGTCCGTGATAACAGTCCTCGTATGATCCCGCGGAAAGCTTTGGTTTGATGCTTTACTGTGCTGTGTAGAATGTGGTCGAGCTCAAAGGTGGCAAGCACATAATGGTTTCAACCTTCACACGTATTCCAAGCGTACACGTTCGTGTGTTTGCTCATGTGTGGCACCCACCGATCGTCGGAGCTGTACATGTATCTCCGCCAAAGTTCTTGGTGTCAACATCTCATATTCTGTCTATCCCTCCGCCATTCGCCTGTCAAAGATCTGACATCTCACATGACCAGATACCACAAGTTCCATCAACGAATTAACCGATAGTGGTACTGACAGAACAATGTGTAAAGCCGTTACAGTCATGCCGTTCATCCGACGCTTATCTTTACGCCAAGATGCCTAAAGGCTTGCATAGCGTCTCTTATCTTTGCGTGCAACGGCGACCTATGAAGAACAGCAGTGCTCAGAAGACAGGCGGCTGAACCTTGAAGAATCTCAAATTGCCCAAGCAATGCCACATCTCTCGGTCTCTCGGCTTGTGTCATTCTCACAAGATTGAGAAGCTAGCACTAGCAGAAACGCATCTGTGGCATGGGTTGACACATTCCTTTACTCAAAAGGCCCCATTGTAATCTACACTGGTTTTCAAGGATATGGACCGAGTTTACGATGATCTGGATCCACTATCTAGACAAACACGGATGCAAGATCTACAAGATACAGGCGACTATGCACTATTGACACGGTACGATCAAAAGCTCAGCCGCGGATTGCTTGCAGTGATAGCACCCGTCTCTATAATATAGGCTCGGAATCGGCCATTGTGGCTGGTCAACCAGACCTCGTTATCTTTCTCGAACGCTGCCTTTTCCCACCACATGTGCATTGATTGGCGACCGGGGCCCTGGTCTGCTCCCATCATCGCTGTCCGGAGAAGGCAAGTAAGTCTGGGGTCACTATCCACGGTCTTGGGACGGGATATGCAGAAGGTGATCGTAGTGATTGTCGATGCGGTCGATCTGCTGGATACAAGATGTCTGGTTGTCTCGAGTGATGCTTCTTCTGTTGTATTTCTTCCAGCATCGACATTCCTGGTTCCAAAGACACCTGTGGCGCTTTAGTCCGGCTCTTCTTGATCAGCACCTGTCCATTTAGGAATACGGGGACATCGCCAACATGCACATGCAGGTCGTGCACAATTCCTACACGCCAAAGGAGACGACGGAGCTATGCTCCCGCGCTGGCACTATGAAAGCCAACATGCGCATCGACAAAGTGTTCGCAAGTGCCTTCATGGCAGGATGTCTACTGGCCTTTGCGTGCGCATGTACTCTTTCAGTGACAGTCGCACCATGGTACCAGGAAAATGCTCCCGGCGTGATCACTTTACTCGGCGCCTTTATCTTTCCCTGGGGTCTCACTGCGATTCTTTCGACGGGAGCCGATTTGTGTACTGGGAGCTTCATGGTATGGTCATTCCAACCAACATCGATAAACGAACATCAAGCTAATCTCACAACGCACAGCTAACAACAATCGCCTGCCTGCACCGCCGCATCTCACCCTGGAAAATGCTGCTACACTGGTTCATCACCTTCTGGGGCAATCTCGCCGGCTCTCTCTTCGTAATGGCGATCATCACCGGCTACGGCGGCACCTTCAGCTCGACAGCCCAACACGCCAGAGTAGTCACCTTCGCAACCGCAAAAGCAATCACACCAGCATGGCACCAAGTGTTCCTGCGTGGCATCGGCGCCAACTGGCTGGTCTGCCTAGCCGCTTACCTGTCGTTCATGGGCCGCAAGTTCTTCAGCAAAGTCGTTGGGATTTGGTGGCCGACGTTTGCGTTTGTGATGCTTGGGTTCGATCACGTGGTTGCGAATATGTTCTATATTCCGCTGGGGATCTTTGTGGGCACGCCTGGGTTGAGCGTTGGGCATTACATCGCGTATTCGATGATCCCGGCTCTGCTTGGGAATATTGTCGGTGGAGGACTCTTTGTTGGAGTCGTTTATTGGTACCTGGTAAGATGACTGTCACTGCTTGATCGAACGCTTTTATGACGCTAACTTTGAGTCACAGTACCTTGCTGGGGATAACGAGCCAAACATGATCGACGATGAACTGTTCTCTATGGACAAGCGTCCACTGCTTCCCTTCGAAGGAGAGCGGCCAGATGGCAATCGTTTCGAAGAAGGTTCCGGTTCTGGCGCGAGAACACCTCGCTCGCTGCACAGGAAGGAGAGCAAAGACCCCGGGAACATGGTGTGAGACGGCCGATGAGCGATTGTATAGTGTAAACCTGTACGTAAAGACATGACGCGTATGATATCATGGATGCCCCCTATGCCCAAAAGATCCAATGCTTGTGCGCTCCATTTCAATCCCAACCAAGACCACCCCAGCCATTCGAATGCGTTTCGAACCCGCAAAACGCCTCGCTGAAAAACGCAATCGATCCCGTGTAACCCCAATGCCCGCATAAATCATCATTCATATCCTCATAGCAATCCATCTATTCCCAAGTGATCGTCTTTGCCCGATCGCCTCGCGCTTGCGCAAGAGAAGCTCGCGACTGGATCATCGGCGAACCCTCCTGCGCATTTGCTTTCTCTGGTTCCTCGTCCGATGCGAACCTTAAAAGAGATGCTCGTTTCTGAGCGCCAATCCATTTGCGCTGTTTGTCGTGCACGCGCTCGCGGTGGTACATGGTGGCGCCGAGGGCCATGTAGGCGAGGTAGCTAGTGTGAGTGTCAGCTAAGGATTCAACGGCTCGTCACATGCATAGAGAGGTGATGTCACTTACAGCACAATCAACACAGCAACCAAGTACACTGATGCTTCGGCGAACCCGAGACCGGAAACTTTGAACAGCTCATCTTTGCCGTGCTGGAAGATCACAGGGCACAAATCAGGCACAGCATCACCGCTCTTTGTGCGGCAGGCGGTCCAGAATCCGACCTCGAGAGCCCAGACAAATATGGCAAGAATCGAAGCGACGACGACGTAGAGCGGTGCTAGTTCGTTTGTGAACAAGCACCAGGCCTCGCCCACGACGAATGCGACCATTGTTAGAGGCGCCAGCATGTAAAAGCAGACCAGTTGGCTGGGATGGAAGTTAGTATCTAGTCCATAGAAGGGCCAGATGTGCAAGGTTGTTACTTACATCCGTACTTTCATCTCGTGCGTAGACGTGTAAGAAGTCTGTGGTAGTGGCGTTTGTCCGATTTGTTCAAGATACGGCAGATCCCATTGTCGTTCGATTACTGCCGAGGACGCAGCACCTAATGCGACTACAGTGATGGTTGTAAGGAAAATAATGCATTGTAGCAAAGACACAGCAATTCTCAGCCAGCCGGTCCATGGTGCTGTGTCAATAATGTGCATGTCAGGACTTCGAAGGAGACAATGGGATGGTAACGAAAGTGAAAGAGATGAGATGTGAGAGTGGCAATTACCACTATTTTTTCATCAACTGCGCAGCAATGGTGAATTATCTTGCAAGGAAGTGAAAGCAGAATGCAAGCATTCACGACTCGCCATCATTCTTTAGCACCACCCGACGAGGGTCTCCGAGGACGACAGCTGTGACGTGCACCAGGACCCGCCAAGTGATGAATTGGTAGTTTGCCAACTTGCGCATGGGATGCCATCCGAGAGCCGTTGGAAGGATTCACTGACAAGGCGCAAAGAAGGCTCTCCGCGGAAGAGAAGACGACAATTTTGGCTGCGCCACGAGTTTGCGTCTTGGGACCTTGGAGGTTTAAGTCTTCGCTCTCGGGTTGCGAGTCGGTCACCGATTATGTGAAGCTTTCTCCGCGCGATGCCTCAAAAGGTGATATCATTAATGGCCTCGCTCGTGCTAAGAAAAATCTCCGAACCGTCTCAAGTCTTGAGTCTCGACGTCACTGTGCGCAGCCCAGAAGACTGGAGTCCACTTGACCAGCGCACCAGTCGGTCAATCGAGCCCAAGAACGCGAGGACAGGCTCGACAAGGGAGTTGCTGGTCGTTTTGCCCTTCCGATACATCCGCCAGAGGTCACGCTAGGATATTTCGTGTCAACTTGCGAGGATCACTCTGACCGTGGTAACGTCTATGAAGCCGGGATCGGGTGGCCTGACGATGCCAGACCCTGCAGGCGCCTCAATCTCCACGCATCGCTCCCACAGTGACAGGCGCGTACAAGGGTAGATCTGCTGCATCACACTGAGCATGTTATGGTGCATCGTGACCATCAGTGTTACTGTGTATGCTGTCACACTTCTTTGAGGACATCGGACACATTCGGTGGGTTCACGAACTGCATGCTCTATGTAAGTTACATGTATGTCTGGTTGCATTTCATCTAGATAGACTCTTACAACGCGTCATCTTTGAGGCTGTTATGGCTTCGAACGTTGCAAACGCCGCATGTAACGGGTTTGCTGCCCAAAGATATCTGCTTATGGTCGCCGACATGTCAGGTACTGGCATTGGTCTGCCACAAATGTAGGTCTCCATGGGATCCTTAGACGTAGTAGGACATCATGATCTACGAACTGCACATGAGATATCAACGGTGCGGGAACTGCTTCTGTCAATGGTTGGCATGCGGAAGTGTCAGGCGAACTGCGCATCGTATCCCGCCTCCGCGTAGTTTGCAGGTGCAGTGCAGATGGTGACGCAGAGCACATGTCTTGAAGTACACTTCTCTGATCGACTGGCGGATATGGGCAAGGACGGAGGCGTTCGCAGGTAGCGGACAGACAGTGTAGTGCCTTGATACGGGCAACACACATGCGACTCGCTCAGCCAACACATGCATACATACATATATGTGCAGGCTGCAGTTGGCGCGCAGAAGGTGCAACATCTCGCGTATCGCTGGGGCAGGCATGCCGATGAGGAGACGGGGGTGTGTCTGCGGCACCACATCTGTCTACAGCTCCTTCGGCTAGACCGATTATAGTGAAGATCAAATACTTTGTACAGACGTTGATTGGTCAGAGATCAAGGAGGTGGGAGGCAATTGCTCGATCTACAGGTGGTCATCAGCACAAAATTCGTGGATCGGACGGGCGGGCACTCGGCATGATCGAGAAGCGCTTAAGCAGTATAGACGGCGCCAATCTCACTAATCTCGATACGCTACGCTACGCTACGATCGGCCTTGTCTGAGATCGCTTGTTGCACCAAGTCCGAGATCTGTGCCCTGCAGGCTTGCGCCGTTCGCTGGCACACCTCTGTTCGCCTCTCTGAGATCTTCGCCTCTCGCCCGCCCTGCCACACCTCGACTGTGTCGTGGACCTCTTCTGCTTTAGCGACATTGCATCTCTTTTACTGTCCCGCCTTTCCATCGCATTTCCTTGCGTTCGGTCGAACTCTGCAACAAATCCTCACTTGCGACTCTTGGAAATTTTTACACACCATATCGGCCAGGCCGACAAGTGCACGTCATGCCTAAAGAAAACAAGAAGCGCGGTCGCCGCATGGAAGGGACCAAGAGGAAGCACGAGGAAGCCGAGGAAGACCAGACTCTTACCCAGGAAATCAAGCGACAAAAGTCTACTGAGGAAGAGCCTAACGAGCTCGAGAATGGAAATGATTACGTTCCGTTGGCTGAGGGCGATGGAGAGCCCATGGAAGGCGTACACCCGGCTCTGGAAACAGTATTCTTTGGTATGCTCGACGAGGAGGAACAAGAATACTTCAAACATGCCGACGAAATGCTGGAAATGAACTCGTTCGAGGACGCTGAACAACGACAACTATTCCTGGCCAATGTCTGGCGCGAAGCTGAGGGAAAAGAGCTCAAGATCGCCAATAGCCAGTCTTGCTCTCGCTTGATGGAGCGTTTGATCCAGCTGTCCACTCCTTCGCAGCTCAAAGGATTGTTCCAGCGCTTCTATGGAAAGTACGTATAACCCTGTCGCATACAGTAATTGGACGTCTTCGCTAACCCTTCCACAGCTTTGTGCATCTAATGACCCACCGCTTTGCTTCCCACTGTTGTGAGGCCCTCTTTTCTCACGCGGCACCTGTTGTTACAAACGAACTCTCTACTCGTCCCAAGAAATCCTCCAAATCTGAGGATACAGACGTCGACAGCGAGGCCGAACCCACGATGGAGAAATGCTTCCTGGACACCATGACCGAAATTGAGGGCAGCATAGGATTCCTCATGACCGACCGCTTCGCCTCACACGTTCTTCGTGTCCTTCTGGTGGTCTTCTCTGGCGAATCTTTGGACTCGTCGGCAAACAAGCAGCTCATGCAAAGCAAGAACAAGGAGGGAATCAAGGTCGAAGGCAAAGAGAAGGTGGAGACAAAAGATGAGAACAGAAAGGTGCCGGAGTCATTCTCGAAGGCGCTGGAGAAACTCCTTAGTGACAGTATTGCTGGACTCGATACCGAGAAGCTGCGTGCGCTTGCTACATCTCCCAACGGTAACCCTACATTGCAGCTTCTGCTCAGGATTGAGTTGTCGCACTTTGGCAAGCAACGCGCTAAGGATGAATCTTCTGTCATTCGTACGCTTCTGCCTGACGATCCAATCACCGCAGAGAGCTCGAGTGCGGCATTTATCAATGCGATGATCTACGACAACATTGGCTCGCGACTGGTCGAGACTCTGGTAGAAGCTGCACCTGCAAAGCTGTTCAAGAACATCTACGCAACCCTTTTCAAGGAGAGATTGCCCTCTTACGCTCGCAACGAGGTCGCAAGTTTCGTGGCTTGTCGCATCATGGAACGTCTGGGCAAGGACGAGCTACTTGCTGCCCACGAGGCCATCGTACCAACCATTCCCAGCCTGCTTGAACGCAACCGCACCAACATCGTCCGCACGCTGATCGAACGTTGTGCCGTGCGTGGCATCGACTCAAAAGCGATCGCAGCGTCTATCAACTCGACATGGGATGGTCCCAACGGCTTCGAGGTCAAGAAGTTGCTGAAGATTGATGACACACCAGATACCAACAGCAAGAAGCCAGATGGAATCCCTCAAAGCGCAAACACGACCGGCAAGGCTTTCGGTGCCAGCGCTCCCGAACCAGTAAAAGCACACTTCAACGTCCTCGCTCAGGCAATGCTTCTCGTCCCAGGCGCTCTCAGTGGCCTTGTACTGGATGCACTTATCGCACTCGACGCTGAGACTTGGTTCACCATGAGCAAGGATCCTATCGTCTCGCGCACCCTGCAAGCTGCCATCACTGCACGCACAGCGTCTATCATCACCGTGCGTAAGCAGGTGCAGCACTTCTACGGACACATTGGCGAAATGGCCCTCGACAAAGCAGCATCGCACGTCGTTGACTGCATCTGGGAAGGCACACACGGCCTGGCATTCATCCGCGAGCGTATCGCCGAGGAACTGGCCGAGAACGAAGCACAGCTGCGCGAATCACCATGCGGGCGCGCGGTGTGGAAGAATTGGAAAATGGACATGTACAAGAGGAGGCGTGGCGACTGGGTGCGACAGAGCAAGAACAAGGCTTCCAACGACGGCTTCCAGAGCTTCTCCGAGCTCGAAGACGTCAAGAGCAACGGCACAGCGACAGAGTACAAGAAGAAGAAGTCACCCCTCGAGTTGGCGAGAGAAAGGCACGTGAAGAACAAGGCCGCGAAGGAGAGTGGCAAGGATGTCAAGTCGAAATCGAAAGGCAGTGGTCGGTCGTCGGGCAGTGGGGGTGCGACGGGCTCGAACTCGACACCTGTGGGTGCCCCGAAGAGTTCATGAGTTCGACGGTTCCTACTCAGGTCCTTTTTCGGTACGTCCTGAGTGTAAGTAATCATGGCGTGTTGGAACGTTCATCCTATGGCGTTAGAGCAGCTTCGGCACACAAAATTTCTTGTATGAATGGTGGTGGTATTTTTATTTTTATTTCTCGTCCAGCGCATATTACTTTTCATGCCTCACAGCTGTCGTTACTGATTATTCCGACGCCTCGGAGGCGAGGCTGAGCCGCATATCGATAAGCACACACCAACTTCACGGGTGTCTGCTATCCTGACGCCTTGGGGTTGAGGTCGCACTGCATGTCGGCCCGCATGCTGTGTTACCTCGAGTAACAAGGTACGTTTTGAAAGCATAGGGACTCTGTGGGACAACGTGCTAACGATTTCCCATAGATTGATAGACACGTATAGGCCGTGTTAGGCAGGTGGGTTGTCGTTCTGCATTGTCGATGTTACCGTCCGCGTCGGTCGCCCATTTCGTACCGGTGAGATACTGACTTGCTTCAAAGAGTGAGGCCTGAAGGTGAAGTCTGAGCCTGACCGCTGTTTGTTGATGCGCTCGTTTGCGCGTGCTCTTCACGTGCGTGCAAACGTCAGACGCGGCAGCCTACGCCCTCGGTCGCTGCTTCTTCACTGAGCTTCGCTGATTCACCAACCTCGACTAGATTTCGCAACCTCGACTAGATTTCGCAACCTCTCGACCTCACTACCTAAACCCTGCTCTTTACTCGGTCACCAGCTTCAACTCCTCTACTCATTTCATGCTGGTCCACTTCAAATCAACGCCGTTCTTCAGGCGAACACCAGCTGGACAATTTCAGCATGGACATCATCGTCTTTAACGTCCCAAGCACCGTCACGCAAAAGCAGTTACGCCAGTCGTTTGTGGCGGCGCTTAGGGAGTGCGGTATCGAAGACTTCCACTGCCAGCTGCCGCGAGGGAGGAACTTTGCTTTCGTCACTGTGCTGAATCCGTCTGATGGCCAGCGTTTCTTGAGCTACTATGGTACGTGACTGAAGGGTGCAACCTAAAAACATGTCTGAGAGACATTATACTGACTCGGACCCTTCAAGGCGTCCCACAAAATGCTCCCCACCATCAGCAGTCTTTGAAACTAATCGCATGCAATGGCGCTCGTCTTCGCTGCCAAGCGTCCCGAAACAAACCCACCGAGTTCGACATCAAGGCTTTACAGCTCGAGGCCTCGAAGAGGGCCGCAGAAGCGACGCTTTTCGTTGCTCCTCAGGACAGGACGCAGACTAAAAAGTTCATCGTCTCAAAAGTGCACTGCGGGCAGTGGGGCTTCGACGACAGCTCGCAACTGGTTTTTGACTCACACTTTACTCTGGTCAGGCCCGGAACAATCATCTTTGGCTTGAGGGAAACTGTCTTGCTTCTGGGAGACGTCGGAACTGATCAAGTCCGCATGGACATCGAGTATTTCTCCTGCGACAATGTTGCGCTTGACGACCACAACCGGTATGAACCTACCATCACGTTTACGCTGCGACACAGCCCCAAGTTCTACAAAGTCAGGGGCGAAGATGTGATTGAAGCCGGTACGTGAACGAAGAATAGAAGCCAATGTAATGTCTGAGATATTGTGCTGACTTGTACTCTCAGGTTTGCGTGCTCTCACCCTTGGTCGCGACGCAGGCCGCATGACTGCCATTGAGAAGACACGCGTTTTGGGCTTCAACGATGCTCATCAAAAGATTGCCGGCGCATGCAGAGTCTACCAAATTCGCTTGCCGGGTGCCAACGTGCTTCCGAAAGTACGGAGCTTGCTGCAAAGCACTGCAAAGATGCCCACGCAGATGTCTTTTGCAGCGCCATTACGATTCCCAGCCGAGACTTTCGAACGCTCTCGCATCCGGCTGGAGACAATGCTTACTGATACGGCACTGTATGCGAAGAAGTTACCGTTTGCTGTCAGATTCCAGATGCATCGCATGGCTTGCAACGGGTACCTCTCACCTCTGAAGGTCATCTCTATCCTGCCAGCGGTACAAACCATGGTCCTGCAGAAGGGATCAGACGTAGTGGCACATGCCCTCCGAAATTTGGCCCGTATTCTGTCTCTGCCTGGCCCAGACACATGCCAGGATTACAAGTCATCAGCCTTGGAATCTGAGCTTCTCAGATTTGCAGATGAATATGACAACAGCGTATCCGACAACCCATATGAACTTGTCAAAAGGCACAGCCACGTGATGCTTGTACACAGGGCTGTCATTACACCCACAGGTCTCTACTTGGAAGGACCAGAACCCGAGCCAGCTAATCGTGTCTTGAGGCGTTTTTCACGTCACACTGACCACTTCATCAGAGTAGTGCTCTGCGACGAAGACGGCGGCCCAGTGCGGTATGATCCCAGAGCATCCCAAAGAGTGATCTACGACGATCGCTTCCGAGACTTGCTCAAACTCCCATTGCTTATCGCTGGAAAGGCATATGACTTCTTCGGATTCTCAAACTCTGCACTCCGAAGCCACTCGTGTTGGTTCATGGCCCCAATTCCTACAAAAAGCGGACCTTTTTATGCGGCGTTGGTTCTGAAGGCTCTGGGAAACTTTGAGATGATCCGGACTCCCGCCAAGTGCGCAGCACGTATAGGACAAAACTTTACTGACACCAACGACACCATCGAGCTGTCGTCTTCAAGTGTTGGTGAACTCCCTGTTGTCACGCGCAATGGATACGACTTCAGTGATGGTGTCGGAACCATCTCCAGAGAACTCCTCAGGAAGGTGTGGCAGGTGTACGGTATCAAGCGCCTTCTCAAACCTACGGCTTTACAGATTCGCTTCCAAGGCGCGAAAGGAATGGTGTCGCTTGATACTCGTCTCAAAGGCGAGAGGATGCTGCTTCGCTCGAACATGAAGAAGTTCGAGACAGAGAGCTCATGGAAGCTCGAAATCTGTGGAGCAGCCTTCAAGCCATTGCCCATGTTCCTCAACCGTCAGCTCATCAAGATTCTCGAAGACCTGGGTGTCTCATCGCAGGTGTTTCTGGATCTACAGGAAAACGCGACACGCACGCTTCGCTACATGTGCGACTCGCATCCAATCAATGCTGCTTTGTTTCTGAGACGCTCGATCTCCCAGGCAAGCCAGATCTCTTCGCTCATCGCCCATTTAGGCGAAGCCGGATTCGACTATCGCGACGACAGCTTCCTTTACCAAATCGGACAGCTTGCAGTGGTGACCGAGTTACGCGATCTAAAATACCGAGGACGAATTCCCGTGAAAGATGGCATGACTCTGTACGGCATCATGGACGAGACCGGCTATTTGCAGGAGGATCAAGTATTTGTTATCACTGAACAGCAAGCTGTATCTTCAGTGGACGCTGCCTCGAACACCTACCTTGGCGACGAGGACACCATCCCATCAGGAAAACAAGTCCTGGTGCAGAACAACATCATCATCACTCGCTCGCCCGCGATGCACCCGGGCGACGTCCAGATTGTACACGCCGTCGATGTACCAGAAGACTCACCGTTGCAGCACCTTCGCAATGTTGTAGTTTTCAGTCAACATGGAGATCGGGACCTGGGAAGTCAGCTCTCCGGTGGCGATCTTGATGGCGATCTTTACAATATCATCTACGACAAGCGACTTCGGCGAGTCCAGACATATGTGGCTGCTCAGTACCCTCGCTTGTCACCCGTTGAGCTGGACCGCCCAGTCACAGCTAATGATATGTCGGACTTTTTCGTCAAGTTCATGGAGACAGACCAGCTAGGCATGCTCTGCAATGTCCACATGCAACTAGCAGACCAACGTACACTCGGCACTCTCGATCCAGACTGCGTGATGATTGCTGGAATGGCCTCAACCGCAGTGGACTTCTCCAAGACGGGCATTGCTGTCGACATGAGACGATTGCCAAAGTACGATCGTGTACGTCCCGATTTCATGGCGCCAAGTCCGCGCGTGCAGGTCAATGAATCTGGGGATATCGAAATCGAAGAGCTTGACCCACATGATGACAATGCATTCGAGGGAATCGACGAAGAGAGGAAGCCACTCAGGTATTACAGGAGCAACAAGGTGTTGGGGATGCTCTACCGAAACATCGATGAAAAGCAGTTCATCGCTGACATGCAAAATTCACACCACGCCAGAAGAACAGCCGTCGAACCATCGCATGGTCTGATGTCGAAGCTTTGCAACTACGTGATGCAGCAGGCTGAGGCGTATGGTGTGTTATACCACCACCATTTGGAATTCGCCAGGGACGTCCGTGCACAGTACGAAAACAATCTCCAGGACATTCTCTATTCTTACAGCCCAGTCATCAATCAACCGCTTTCAGAAGCAGAAGGCTTTGCTGGTACTATCCTGGGAAGACAGGGCGGATCGCAAGGCAAACCTCTCCGCGAACTCAGCAAGACTATGCGCGAGCGCTTCGATGCAGTGGCCGAGTACTACGCAATCCGGATGATTCATGGGGACCAAGCAATGCACGAGACGGTACGTGACCGACGGTAGCATCCCAACATGATATCTGAGACACTATGCTGACTTAAACCCCTCTTCTGTAGGAGTATCTCGATGCCCTGTATGACCTCGAAGAGCGTGAGATCGAAGCGTGGCCCCGCGCGATTGCCTGTCTGGTTGTCGCTTGCCAGGAAGAAGGACTGCGGGACTATCGTCTTGGGGCACTCCAGAGTTTCAAGTACATCGCTGCCGCGAGCTGCTTGAAGGAGTTTGAACGTACTAGAAGGGGTCTTGGGAGGTTAGGGCCTCTTCCGAGTTGTGAGTTTTGATTTCTTTGGAGGAGTATGAGCGTATTGAAAGGGGCCTAGGAAACTTGGTCCTCTGCCGGGGTACGAGGTACATTATACGAGCGAAGCACTAGACTCTGGCTCTTCTAGGTGGTCGAGATGCCGCTAACAAGGCGTTGTGGTGGACGAGATCAGCGCATGGATGGCGGGCATACATGGTAGCTTAGTGAAGAGTCTTCCGCCCTGACAAGAACGTGCTCGGTCTTATCTGTGGCCTTTCTGTCATTTTACCGTGAAATTAAATGCTCGTATCCGCGGAAGTGAGTGACTGAGTGACTGAGTTAGGCAAGTACGTGGTTAGTGGGGTATCGCTATGGGCCTTGTCGTCAATCACATGGTACTTTCATTTAAAGAGGGTCAAAGTTCCTCGAATCACATGTCTGTACCCGGTACATCGAATGTGTTCAATTAAAATGATGATGTCGCTTCGAAGGGAGTGAACTTCGGCATCTGAAGTCCGCTTTCGGAATTTGCCGCTTTCACGTGCTGGATGTTAACTTCAAGGCAATGCGCCGACCTCTCTCGTCCATTATTTTGGAAGTCCAACGTTCCACCATGTCGACCATAGCTTCTCCCAGACCTTCTATTGCACTTTCATCGCGACGAACATCAACCTCGACAGACCGCTCCGTCTCCGCAACACGAAACCCTGCTCCAGCGACAGGCAACCTCCGCCGCAACCGAGCAGCTCTTCGCGACTACTACAACCTCAAAGCCGGCAGCGCAGACCAAAGCAAAGATGTCCCACCAACACCCACTCTAGACCCCGAAATCGAGAGCGAACTGGACAAAGAAGGCTTCGACCCAGAACAATATGTCAAAGACATCCTTGCGCGAGAGGGCTTGGAGGGCGTGATGCGGGTTGAGGCAGGGCTTGTGGGCGAGATACGCACGCTGGACGGAGAGAAGAAGGCGCTGGTGTATGACAATTACTCGAAGCTGATTGCGGCTACGGACACGATTCGAAAGATGCGCACGAATATGGATCCTTTGACGCCGACTACGGCTACGCTTACGCCTGCTATTGGACATATTGCTGAGACGGCGACGGCGTTATCAGAGTCGCTGAGGAAGCAGCATGGTAACGGAGGAGCAAGTGAGGCGCGAAAGAAGCAGGAGCAACAGGAGCTTGTGCGGTGGGTGCTTGGTGCGCCTGGCCGCTTGGGCAAACTTGTGAAAGATGGGCGGGAAAAGGAGGCTAGGTCTCAGTGGAGTCGTGTCTCAAGTCTGCTTGACAATTGGGGTTCCGTGTCAGGGGTAAAAGATGTTCGTCTGGCATGTGAAAAGGCTATGGAAGGCAGTGAGGCGTGAGAAGTTGAGCGGTGTGGACCAGAACGCCTGATACGAAGCTACGATACATCACGATTGAACGACAAGTTGTAAGGAGTCCCTTGAAGAGGTCTAGCCATGGCCAAGGCTACCAAGAACGCCTTCAACAGAATAAGTACTGCATTCTCAGCTCGGCGTCGAGTGGACTTCCAGGTTGTCGGTGAGCTTCACTCTTCAGACCTCGTGTTTCTGAACTTCATCTGATGCGTCGCACCACGAACACAACCTCCTTCACATGACCGACTGGTATCAGTGTCTTGTGAATCTACTGCCCAGAAACCGACTACGACGAGCTGTCCATCTTGTCCTCCTTCGCCAGGCTTTCTTCCTCCAAGCGCATGAAAGAAGGTGATGCACATAATATTGGCGGCGCACGGGATATAGCCATTGCTCTGCCGCTGGTCGAACTTCACGGCGAGCAGAATAGCAGTGTTGACGTGCTGACCATACTCTTCCTCTCTTCTCCTACATGCTCGGGCAGATGCTTCTCCTCGTCCGCCGCTTTCGCCACACTCTCATCTTCACCCATCTCCATCCCCTCATCGAACTCGCCCTCTTCCAGCTGTCCGTGAGGCTGCGCAGCTCCTTGCTTCATGAGCTTGTCCTCGTCTGATTACACATCCACGCTTTTATCCGAACGCTCGGCATCATGCTGTCGCTTCAGCGAATCGATTTCGTCGCGCAACTCGGCCAATGCAAGCTCGACATCCTCATCGCGCTCGACTCCCATCTCGCAACCTGTTGCAGCTTGTTAGTGCGCTGTCGGAACGGAGTAAGAAGTATCATGCATACCTCGACGGGTGACCAGTTGACGCGCCATCTGCCAGAGGACCACGGACTTGGCCAGAAGATCGCTGGCGTCCTCCCAATCATCCACACATGCCGTAATAAGATTGTGACATTTGATGCGGTGATATCGGGGAATATCTAGCAAGTATCAGTAAGTTCTTCTCTTTGGTAGACGCGCGGACATTACCATGGTCCTCCAGGAGTTCCTCTGCCATTTCGAGGGCTTTGTCTAGTTCATCGTTGTCGTACGGTGCTCGCGCTTCGATAAGTCCCTTTGTGGACCTCTCCATCACCAGTTCAGACGCCATCCCTATGCTTCACCGCTCGATGCAGGAGTAAAAGTATTTTGGTGTTGACAAGTGAAGGAAAGAATGTCGAAACTGTAACACGCTGCTAGACGAAGGCCATGCTACGACATCGCATGACACGTGACGGCCCTATTTCACATGCCGCGCCCTCATGCAGTCAACCACAATTCGCTTTTGTCAGCATTCGTTTCACGGATCTACAGTTGGCAGCGGCCCTGCTCGTAAGATCTGGCTATGCACCAGCTTCTCTCGGTTCTTTTTCGCCAGAGGCATGCATGTGAAGATCGAGTATGTACTCGTGCAGAGTGTGCTCATGCAGATCCTTGCATGTACATGTTTCAGAGCTTCCAATACACGTTACCTTCAAGCACTGCAACGGCGCAAGGTCGCCAGCCGGAGAGGTTATATAAACCCCATCGCCAAACCGTGCTGCACTTCCAATTCTCACTGACCATCCCCTACTAACGACACCTGGCGTCCTAGCTCGCAGCATCTTTCGAGTTTCGTACACCAAGGGTATTCCAGCAAGTCCAGAGATCCTTCTTGAGCGCTGTGGACATAGTCGGACCTCACAGTCAACACACATCAGATCCACGAGTCTACTGCCACGAGCTACGATAAAAGATTCAAACACAGAAAGGAGAACAGGACCGCGACGCTTCTTCACTACAACGACTCGCAGCACTACTACCAGCAAGAAATCCATTCTCTTGTTGTTGTTGTTGTTGTTGTTGTTGTTCACCTTCCTTGGCGCATGTCTCCTGTGGCTCAACAAAGGACAGTGTGTCTGCCCTCACTTGGAATGTACTTCTGGGAAATGCTTGCCATCCGCCGACACCTGTACCTACACTTCCGCCTGAACGATGTCTCCATGCAAGTGGTGGGGCGGGCTTTGTTGGTTCTCTGCGCCGCAGGCTTCAACTATGTTGACCCGACCTTCCCCTTCAGTTGGCTGTCGCTGCTATCCAAAGTCACATTGCCTCTGGTCGTGTACCATGGTTTCATTGTCGAAGACGCTCGGGGCAGGCTCAAGGGCTACCGAAGGGCCAAACTATGACCTGTCGGATGTCCTTGCGACAGAATGTTTTATGCAAAGCAGGGGCAGGCTATCCGTGAGCCCTGTACGTAAACAGCAAAAGAAAATGATTTTTGTGATTTTACGTTCACCTTTGTCTCACACGATCATTCCCGAAATCTTGCTATTCTACTCGACCAATTTAGCTCAGCACCTAATGTATATCAATCCAGTAGCTACCTCTCTAACCACTCTTCGATGCCTTAGACTTAAGTGCAAAGCAAGTCTTCATGATCCCAATGTTCTGATCACTGGTCGGGACCTGCATCAACTCATAATCCAGCCAGAAGTTACTCGCAGCCCAGCTCGTCCAGCCAATAAACACATCAGCATTGTTGTTTAGCGTATCAAGAACGTCGCAGACGATCTTAACGCAGTCCTGTCCGTTACCAGCGCCCAACTCTCCGATGAAGGCCTGACGCTTGTGACTCTTCAAAAATCCAGCGACAGTTTCGAATCCAGAAGCCAGGGGGTCGTTGCAGAAGGTGTTCTTGCCGCCCTCCTTGTCGAGGTACTGGTGCCGCTCTAAAATGAGGTTGGTAGTGCTACCGTCGGGATTCTTGACTTTGAGGAGGTCTGCGGCACGGTTAGGGAAGCTCATGGCGTTTGCCCAGTTCGTCGGCGTGAGGAAGATCGTCTGGGATGTCGCGCCGGCTTTGCGGATGGCGGTAACGACGGTCTGCGAGGTCGCAGCCCACTTGGCCTGGTCGAAGTCGGTTTTGCCTTCGCTATCGTGGGGTTCGTTCATGATGCCGAAGATCTGTGGAGCGAAGGGTTCAAGTCATCTTCGAAATTTTGGGCTGTCCCCTTCCGTCACTTACCACGCGCGCCTCGGATTTCCAGTGCGAGGCGATTTGAGACCAAGTGGCAGCTAGGGTGTCTGCGTTAGGACCGTCATGTCCAACAATACCGCTCCACCAGCGGCCATAATTGTGGATGTCGATGCTGGGAGATGCTAGAGATGGTCTTGTCGAAGTGTGGTTGAGCTCCAGGTCGGAATTTGGTTTCGGGGAACTCACATGCAATGAGCCTCAGCGCTAGTATCGAGACAAATCTGGACGAGCGCGTTGTATTTGTCAAAGTACGCCTTGTCCAAGACGTTGGCTTTGAGGTCGTTGTTGACCAGCGGCTGCCAAGCCGTGGGCAGACGAAAGACATTGAAGCCATCGACACTGGCAAAGTACTGCGAGGATCGTTAGCTCGAGTGTTCATTCATTGGTAACCAACAGTATTGTTTTCCTTACGGTCATTTGGCTCTTCGCCATGTCTGAGGAGGGACAGCTATATTGCTGTTTGAACTTATTGGGAGCGAAGTTGCCCTGTCGTCATTTGTTAGCTCTGGTTCTCAGTGTAATTGGAAAATCTGTATTTGCTTACGCTCGTGTCAATACCAACATCGCAACCTGCAATGTTAACAAGTTGTATGAACAAATAGATCAGCGTGGTGTCTATTAGTTAAATGATCCCGCTGGCTCGAGCAGCACGACGTTGCCGAAATGCCGAGTCCGATGGGCGACAACAAAAAAAAACAAATAGAACATACAAAACGTAACGGGACGAACACAAGAAACTCGCAAAAGAACGATGGGAAGAGAAGAAAAAGATGGAGTCACGCGCTCTAAGAATCCTCTCGCCTCACAAGAAACAAATGACATTCGCGGGCAAACAAGACGAGGTAGAACGAGAAACGCATACTCCATGAGTAAAGAGAAAAATGAGAAAAATGAACAAGAAAAAGTGAACTTGTAAATATTTCAATACAAGAAAAGGGCATTCATGTCTCTACCGCGCTCTGTTCCATTCCTGCCTCCTATATGATGGGGCATGCTTTAGCGCCTTGAGGTTAAATATCTAATGAAAGAGGAAAGAGAAAAGAAAAAATACAAGAGAGGTCTAAAGGAGGTAAAGAAAATTTGACCCATGGTTGGCTTTCCAAAACCAGGTCTGTTGCCTGATTCCTTTTGGGTTTTGTGGAGTTGCGTGCTGGAGAATGTGAAGAAGGAAAGTGGTGATGAGTTTTCCTTTTCGGTACAGTCGTTGATGAATTCGTCTCGTCTTTTGGTTGTGCTTATGCTTCGTGTGAGGTTTGGGTGAGCCCACATCAGGGGGTTGGGTTTTCTGGTTTTCTTTTGGGAACTTTATCTTCAGCTTAGACACCAACGCTCGTGCCTTTCCCGTTTATGATGTACCGCCTGCTTTGTGCAAATTCGCGGCAATAAAAAATGTCAAGGATGCAACTAGGAGTTGTCCGGGTTCGCGACCTGTGAGTGTTTTGTTAGTTGGGAATAATCATACTGACAGCAGACTTGGCTCATCTTACCCTCAATATCCTTCTCGAGTAGTCCTGGTCATCTGCAATGCTTCCAATGGAGTTTCTCTTGTTGGCTTCGGGATCTAATCGGGAGTCGGACATATTGGAGTAGCCAGTGTTCGGTGGCTTGCCTTCACCAGACGTTCCACCGTGACGCATAAAATCGCCGACTTGGGTACGCTTGTACTCCTCTTCTTCGGCCTTGCGTCTGCGGTGGCGCATGAAGAAGAACAATCCAATGGCGATACCAGCAACACCAACAACACCAACAACCACACCAGCGGCAATGCCAGCGACATTGGTGCCAGATCCGCCATCAGACTTGGCGCTGGAAGAAGCATGCGGAGCCTCGGTCTGTTGTTGGCTTGATGGCATAGTCACGACAATGGTGGTTCCCGGGGCGATGCTTGTGGATATAGCAGCGCTTTCTTCGGGAGCGGCAGTGATTGAGGACGACGAGGCGGTTGTCTTGGATGGAGCGGCGCTGGAACTTGAGCTGCTCGAGTCGCCTTGATAGCTGTCGACGTTGTTCTTGGTGCCTGTGAGGAAGACTGTGAAGTAGTTGTGTCCACCACCTAAGCGAAGATCAGTATTGGCGCGCGAGTATCATCGTAGGTGTTTCAATAGACTTACACATTTCCTGGTCGTAGCCGTCACAAGGTGTGTTACATTTCGAGTCGTCGACCTTGGTGTCCTCTGCAGGTAACAAGTCACCGCAGAAGCAGTTGCTTCCCTCTGTCATTGCCATGACGGCATAACTTGTGCCGCCTTCGACACATGTCTTCTGGCAAGCTCCTGAACTTTGGTAGATGTTGGTGCCCTGATCCTTGAGAGGTGTCGAGCTCGAATAACAGCCTTGGCCCTTCATGGTCTTGAGACCTTGTGCAGATGTCGAGGATATGAGTGCCGCGGAAAGTAGAAGAAGCGCGGTGGCTGCCCGTGACACGGGTCTGGTAGAGCGTGTTGACAGCATTGCGGGAAGGTGCGCCGCGCGTTGATGCAAGGAGTGAATGATAGAAGTGTTGTGTGGCTTGGAAAGCGCAAGCTGGGGGCTGTCGGGTGACTACAAAAGAAACGCTGTCAGCACATGTCGTCTGCGCGTTCGCAGTGAACATCCGGCGTGATGATAATGATGATGACTCTGGTGAGATTGCGCACCTTTGATTCGCGGGCTGCCAGCAGCGCACAACGAGCGTGACGGAGAAACGACGGCGTCTGTTACGAGCCTACCCCAGACCAGCAGAGTAGTGCTTCAATCTTCCGCTCCCCAAAACGCCTTGCTCCGGAGGATCCGGATGTATCGTGTGCGGTTTGTATCGAAGGACGTTGACTCCACAACAACAAGAGTGGATGTCGAGACAGTCAGAGGCGCAGCCCTACGGAAAAGACGTCCAGGTCCCAATGACAACGGGTCGCGCCTTGTGGTGATAGATCGCGAGGCCGCTGGTGGCCGGAACAGATATCGTGGGACCCGAGGCGTCGGGGTGGAATGCTTGTGGTGGCAGGCGTTTCAGAGGCGGTCGTGGCCCCTTTTCCGGCGGGTATGTGCAGGTGATGATGGGCGAATGAGTGGCGACAGGCGATGTCGAGGTGCGGTGATAGTGGATGGTATGGTATGGGATGGGATGGCGATGGTTAGGGTGGCGGTAGTGGGAAGCGAGAGTAAGTAAATATGGAGATTGCAATGTAAGGACCGTGGTGTGTGATGTAGATGGATGGCTGATGGCGGATGGCGGGCGAGCAAGGTGCGTGCGGTGCGAGCAGGACGGACAGGACTCGAGAGGAGCTGGCACGCCGGCACCAGGTAAGCTCGCCGAGCAAGCCACACGCCTTCACACGCCAAACGGAGGCTAGTAGAGGCTAACCGAGGCTAGTCTCAGGTACCAGGCTGCAAACAGACTAGAGCGGCCGTCGTCGTGAAACGCCCCGTTGAGAACGCTAGACTGCTTTAGGGTCAAGGCCCCAAGCAGCACCGATGATTCCTGCTGCTCCTCTTACCTCTGCATGCAGGCTTGCAACGCTCGCATGTCTGGCGCAATACAATCTATTTACCACACCTGTTCTGGGCCTTGGACAAGCTCCCTGGCCCTCTCCCCTTCACCTTGAGCAACCACAGCAACGGCCTGTCAGCGTGTGCTAGCATAGCTACCATACCATACCATACCACTCAAGCCCGCCGTCATCCTCCTCCCCTTCCCCCCCCCCTTCCCCCCCCCTTCCCTTCCCTTCCCTTCCCTTCCCTCCCGCCCTGCCACGGCTACTGCCTGTCCTCCTCCTCCTCCATCTCTCAACCGCCGAGAGACTCGAGCTCACGCGCTCTGACCGACCGCTGGTGTGCCCGTCATCTCAAGTCTCTCAATACCCTGCTTATCATCCGACTCCCGACTCCCATACCACTACCCTCGTGCCCAAAATACTCACAAGTCGTCTGTTCTCCTATCTGCAAGCCATGACATTGCAAGCGAGTAGCAGCAAAGCTCCCGATAGACTCCTCCAATGGACTTGGGCTCGGCTGTGGTTGTTTTTGATTCTCATCCCTCTTGAAAGAGAATCTCCACTTAAGCGAGCCTCACGCGAGGTATCCGCCAGAAGAGACCTACCTCCACGCGTTCCTCGACGACCGCCAACACGACCAGACCAATCACCAACCCGCAAGAAAAACTCCCTCTTTCCCATTTTGTCCAGGCGCTCTGAGCGCCCTTCGCGACCACTTTTAGTCCTCTCACTCTAAAGTTTCTCTTACCTTCCCACCGTCAAAACCCTCGCGGCCTCTGCACCAATTGCCCAATCCGTGACGCTACGATGATCTCCATCCCACACACACACAGGCCCGCCGCCCGAATTCCGCTGCTGCTGCTGTTCTGTGCACAGCGCGGCAGTGACAAAAAAAGCAATCCGAGACGCGTGCCTACGGCGGTCGGGGAAATTGCTTTCTCGCCGCTGCGCAATGCCGAGTGCTTCCGGGCGGCCGTTGTCCCTTGGTCTTAACTTTTATACGAACACCGCGCGTCCAGAGAGAAACGCACAGAATCGTTAACAATTTAAATGCAAAGTCTCATTGATTGTGCTGTTGTGCTGGTGCGCAGCAAGAAAGGACCCGCGCACACAAGACGTTCGAGAACGGTCTGTTCAATAAGCATCCATCCACTGATCTTCGTCGGGTGTGCGTAACCCAGGAAGGCGGTGCGGTGCTCCACATGGTGTTCCAGTCGCCGTCTGTCTGTTGATTTTATGTATGTATGATGATAATAGACCGTCTTGAGTCCTCTTTGTGCCGTGTCTCGACGCTTTTGCTTTTTCGGGCGTCTGCTGTCTTTGGTGCACACAACACGCGAAGTGGACTTGCTGCCTCAGAGTCTGCCTTAGGTTGTCATCAATTGAATTGCTGATCCTTTTCGTCCTTTTCTATCGATCTTTGTTTCAACCATGGTGCACTCCGAGTCCCCGCTTGCGATCTTTGCTCATGTGCACGGCCATACGGTTGACAATTTCAATCTCACGCGCTCTAGGCATGCCTTTCCCTGGCTATAAACGGCCATCGGTATAGGATTCCCCGATCCTTCCCGGGCTGCACGGCAGCAGGGAGCGATTGCGTACCAGATCTCAACTCAGATCCTGAAGGCGTGCGGGTTTATTTTGTGCTGTACTATGATACAGCGAGTGGCGTTGATTTGTCAGGATATAGGTAGAAGCTCGTGTATGTGGTCTCTGGCATCGTCACCCTATCAATCAGACTCCCTCTTCCACTGACTGACTGGCTAGCGTGCTGTAGTCTATTCGGAGGATGTCTAATCTCCTGTTAAGGGACACCGCACAGGGTGTAGATGGCTATGTCAAGACATCGACAATCTCAAATGCGATTCAGCTTCGTCGGCTTAGCCATCATGGTATTTCTTTCGACAGCGTGAGCACTCGGTCCGTCTCCTGCCATTGTTGGTTGCGCAACGGGCACTGGCAAAGCTATGCGCCATGTGTATGCCAGCATGTCCTGGCAAGTGACCCTTGGACGCTACGCATGCTAAATACTTAGGTTTCTACGGAACCGGAATACAGGGTCTACTGATGCTGACTATGGATGCTTTTGCATAACGTCGTTACCTGCTCCAGGTACATTATTGCCGGTCGTGTTTACGGCTGAGCATGGTCTCTCATTCCGCAAAGCTCTCCTGAGCTGAATTTAGAAACGAAGACTATGCTTTGGTATAGTGGTTTGGAGGTTGAAAAGAGTTTCTGCAGCCTGAACCATATAACAAGCATTCTAGGCAGATCAACCGAATAAACAGTCTCCTTCCAACAGAGCGACCACAAGGCCACGGAAGTCGTTGGTATCGCGAACCAAGAGACAGTTAGGGTTGGTGTTCAGTACGATAGCTCTGGCCTCCTGCTTATCGATAAGGCAAATGAGCTCTGTATGAGCTGGCTAACAACAAGACTCGTCTGCTCAAACATTACAAACGACAAGGTCTCCAAAATCTCTCCAGTACTGCTGACCAACTCATCCACCATGTTCAGTGAGCCCGTTGCCCTTACTCGGCTTCCGTTCGACGATGAAAACCGTCCTCGCTACAGCCATGCTCAGCTGAACGACTACTTCGCTCGCATCAATCTACACCAGTATATCGATTCGCCCATACTCACGGACAGTTCCAGAGTCGCGACGAAGGAACATGGCCTTCCGTTCTTACATGCTCTCACTCGCCATCACGTTTGCAGCGTGCCCTTTGAGAATCTTGAGCTTCATTACTCGGCCCACAAAACCATCAGCCTCGACCCAGAACACCTCTACAAGAAATTCGTCCAGCAGCGCCGCGGCGGCCGATGTATGGAGAACAACACATTTTTCGCAACGGTCCTACGCTCCCTGGGCTTTGATGTGCGCAATTGTGCCGGTAGGGTGGCGCGCTCGATGAGTCCGTATGCACAAGTCCGACGAGACCAGGGCCAGACCTACGATGGATGGAACCACATGCTCAATCTCGTGCGGTTGGAAGATGAGTGGTATGTTGTTGACGTTGGCATGGGATCCATGGGTCCGAACTTGCCATATCCGCTGCACGACGGCTTCGAAGCCGTCAGCATTTCGCCTCGCAAGATTCGTCTCCAATTGCGATCTATCGCAGAGTCCTACGCGAGAAACCCCAGCAACGCGCCGAAGATGTGGTGTTACGACGTCTGCTACGACCCAACTGGCAGTGCCGACGACAAGTGGGTGCCGGTGTACTGTTTCACTGAGACGGAGTACTTGCCCCAGGACTACGAGACATGTCGTGGTTCACTTCAACTCACCCGAGTTCATTCTTTACGAGATACGTCACTTGCACCAAGATGATCATGGACGGAGCGAAGAAGAAAATTATTGGCAATAATACGCTGTTTGTAGGGACTATTAGGGAGAGTATTGGCAGTGATCGTAAGGTGGTTCGGGAATGCACGACGGAAGACGATCGTGTGCAGGCGCTGGAGGAGATCTTCGATGTTACCTTGACTGATGAGGAGAGGAATGGAATCTCGAAAGACCTCAAGTTGGGCTAGCGGTATGCCGTGAGACAGTGGTCACGACGAGAACAAAGACAAGGCTAAATGCCAGTAGATGAACAAATCGAACAAACCAATCAATAATAAGTCCACCAGCTCCAATCTCTGGTCTCCATACAACCATGACCTCACCTTGTCAAATCGATCTTCAGGAAGATCATGCACCACATTCGAATTTCCTAACCATCACCCTGAGTCCTCATCTAGCAACATCTAACGACTTACTTGCGACGGGAGTGTGCAAAGGGCGGCTACGGGCGTATCTGGCGGCTCTCGCCCAAGCCTTCGGCCTCGGCATGCCGTCCGATTTCCCCACCTCGTTAAACAACCTTTGGCGGCAGGCCTAGTCCAACTACTCGTATATATAGCTACTTATGGCATCCCGAGCGTTCAATGATAGACGTTCAGAAAGACAGCAAGTCCCCTTGTCGCGAATAGCTGAGTTGACACATCAAACGCATGGCATTCATCGGTTCTTTTCGACCGAAGGTGCATTGTTACCACGATAGAAACCGATCATAACGACTCTTCGTTGACATGGCACCACAAACGAGCAGCGACTTCCATGTCGCAATTGTCGGCAAGTTCCTCCCAGTAGTATAGCAATTGATTCATCGCGCGCACATGACCAACCCTGACATCTGTCACAGGAGCCGGCATCGCGGGTCTGGCACTAGCGATGGCCCTGCACAAAAAGAATGTCTCCTTCACGCTGTACGAAGAAGCACCAGAGTTCTCAGCAGTAGGGTAAGTCACTCCGATCTCATCTTTTGCTCCCTCGTCTGTGGGTGGGACGCGGCATTCGCAGAATACTGATCGCGTTCAAGAGCGGGTATTGGGTTTGCGCCCAACGGCATGCGAGCGATAGATGCCATCGAACCGAGATTCCGGCCCCTGTATGAGAAGGTTTGCGTTGGGAACAAGCGAAGTGATGCGCAGCATGTGTTTTTCGAGGGAATGCTGCTAGAGAAAGGTCTTGGTGCGTTTAACGTTCATGTCGCGTCTGTACCAGTGGTAGCAGTGGCGCTGACAACGATCTTCACAGGCGAAGGCGAGCCGTGGTTTGAGAAGTCTTCATGGGGGCACCCAGACTTCGATCGTAAATTCGTCCGTCTCCCTACCCGTGCCACTCACCGTGTACGATCGCTGATGGCAGCCACCGGCTAGGCACATCGAAGGGACTTGCTGGAAATCATGACCAGCTTCATCCCGCTCGAGAATGTCGGATTCAGCAAGCGTTTGACAGCAATCGAGGAACATCCCGACAGAGTCGTTCTCAAGTTTGCGGACGGCAATGTTGCAGAGGCAAGTGTCCTCGCCGGCTCCGACGGGATCAAGAGCGGTGTTCGAAGATATGTGCTGGAGCCTTTGTACCCAAATGAGGTGGACCCGGTGTACGCAGGCGCATACTGCTATCGCGCTGTTATTCCGATGTCTGAAGCCATTGAGATCATGGGGGACCTTACGGATGTTGCGAAATTCTACTTCGGTCACGACCGGAGTGCCGTTTCTTATCGTATCACGAAAGGCGAGGTAAGTGAGCTTCGTACCAAAAAGTCGTTAGAGAAGTTTACTAACGCACATGCTACTCTAGGAGTTCAACTTCCTGCTCTGCGTAGCAGACCCAACCCCATGGAAACTGGACAAAGCCGTCACCGAGACAGTCACCCATGAGGTTATGATGGACGACTTCGCAAGTGAAAGTATAGACGACCGCTTCAGACAGCTCCTCAGAAAAGCCAACCCTGTCAAATGGGGTCTGTTCCACCACCCACTTACATCGACTTACCATCGAGGACGCGTCGTGCTCCTGGGAGACAGCGCGCATGCTTCTCTACCATTCCAAGCCGCGGGCGCAGCTCAAGGTCTGGAAGACGCCTTGGTCCTGTCGAACGTGCTTGCAGAGCTGGGCAAGCTTCGTGAGAACAACGATTCCGACATGACGCCGCAGATCGAGACAGGTCTAAAAGCATATGATTCGGTGCGACGCCCAAGAGCTCAGAAACAATTAGAGCAGTCTGCTGATGTCAGCCGTATGATGTTCTTCCAGCACGAAGAAGCAGCGGACGATATGAGCAAGATTTTGCCGATGCTACAACAAGGCCGCTTCGATTGGCTCTGGTTCCACGATGTGGAAGATGATGTAGAGAAGGCGATCGCTAGGTTGAAGGTAAAGCAGGACAGCCACCACCATGACAATTTAGCTGGCACGAACACCAATTCAAGTTCTTTATCTGCAGGATAGCTGAATTACTGCGAGGATCGCGACGTGTATAGTAGGGGTATCGAACTTGAGGCCACATCTCTTGCATGCAAGATCTAGATCCCGCCCGAGTCTCTGGGCATGTTGACACCCATGGCCCGCATCATATTTCCAGCAGGACCGGACTGGCCAGCTTGCCCCGAGAATGCCTTGAGCATGTTCTCTGCCAAAAGCAGATCCACGTCGTTATCCTCTTCATCGTCAGATGAGAGCTCGACGTCTCCGGGCCCAATCTCTTCGTCTGCCTCTTCTTCGGCTGTAGCTTGTTTTGAGACGGCCATGCCTGGAGGCCGCTCGGGGCCAAAGTGCACACTACGCTTGCCTGCAGCTTTGGCGGAGAGCTTCTCTTCGCTTTTGCTACCGCTTGCATTTTCTTTTTGCTTTTGCTTCTTCTTTACATCGAGCTTCAGTGCGCCGTGGCCTTTGAGCTCCTTCTCCATGAGCTCCATGACTTTACGCGTCTCCTCGTCCTCGTCCATTTCCTCTCCGTCACCTGCTTCCTCGTCTTCAAGTGCGAGCTTACGCGCTTCTTCAAGTAGGCCGGACTTTTCGATATCAGCAGTTGGCATGCCCATCATTTCTTGCATTGCGCGCTCGAACTCTGCTTCGTCGAAAGAGCCATCTTTGTCCTCGCCTGATGAGCTGGCGACTGACGAGTCATCTTCGTCGTCTAGATCGTCTTCATCAACACCATCAATGCCAGCAGCATCGTCGTCTTTGGCAAAGTCTGCAAAGCGCGAAACCATCTTGCGTAGGTTCTCTTGCGCACTTGCGTCGCCGAAACCTGTTCCGCTGCTGGAGCCATTCTTCTTGTTCTTGTCGCCTGCTAGCTCGTTCTCGAAGTCGTTGTAATCTATGTCGAGCCATTTCTCGTCATCCTTCGTTCTGAGCCAAGTGGCGATTTCTTTATCGTCAGGTAACGAATCATCCCCTGTATCGATATCCGAAAGAAGGACGTCGATCTCACGCACAGAGCGCTTGTCCTTGTTTTGAGGGTCTGCTAGAAGCATCTCGAAGCCACAAGTGAGCTTCATCCCCAAGTCTACCGGCGGCTCCTTGATCCGCGGAATAACGCCGGTCCATGCTGGGGGTGGGTTGAAGATCTGACTGCGAAGTTGCGCGAATCCGACTTTGGTGAATTTGACACTCACCATGACGAAATCTTCAGGTGGAAATTTCAAGGTCGAGATATCTTTCGTGACCAATGGCCGGACTGCTATTGGATCTCGCAGATAGAATGCTTCCACAGCAGGAGAGATGTAGGATGGGTTGGTATGGAGCACATGTGCCAGTCGTCGTGGGATAGAGAGCAGAGTGTGGTGCAGAGTGGATGAGATGGCGCCAGGGTGGTCTTTAATCCGATGGAATGCTTCGTCTTCCACAAATGGCGATATGAGCAACTTGTCTGGTTTTTGGCGGATGAAGTCAAGAGCTTGAGTTATTGTCAAGTTCTGTGTGGATGGGCCAGCCTCGACTGGGATGAGCCGAAGGTGGCCATTGCTTATCCAGACTCTGTTGTCTGCGATCTCTGGGTTGAGCCATTTGGGCAGAGCGTTGGCTGCCTCAATGAGCAGAAACTCGCCGTCGGTGTCGTAGACGCGTATCCATGCTTCTGGGAACTTTTTGCTCAGGTCGAGAAGGAAGTAGACGATTAGCCACTCATCCGCGATCGAGTCGCCGAAGTTTGTTCTCCCTCGGAGGTGTAAGGGTATGTTGGCTTCTGAAATAGCTTTTGGTCCGGAGTTTCCAGTCTCCTGTCTGGCGATGTCCGGGTGCAGTTTGAGAGCGAATTGGTCTCGTTGCCAAATGTAGTCCTTGAACAAATTCTTGCCCGATTCATTAGCTGCTTTGAGTATTTCGGTTAAGCGCGCTCGTCGAAGCGCGGGCGTCTTGAGCGTATCGTCGACGACATGAATGATATACTCGACGCAGTCTTCAGGCAGGCGCTTGGGGAAGCCTTCAAAACCCTCGCCAAACCATTTGAAGCCGTCGTCTTGAGATGGCTCCATGGTGATGTTACGATGGAGTATGTAAATACTGTAGCCAAGTCTACTCGTATGCTTGAAGGCCTAGAATGGGTTTTACTCTCACTGACTGGTGCAACTGCGGTAACGTGACACACTTTTGCCACACACACACACACACACCAGAGCAAATGTCTCCGTCTTGGTCTCGTTCGCTTCATTTCCTCTGCTGATGAGCCTTCGTCGGCGTTTGGTGATACATGGCATGGCGGGGCGGGCAAACTTCGGCTTTCGCAGCCGGTCGCACCTGCTTTGTTGACTTGTTGATGCTTTCCCCAAACACGCTTGACACAGCAATTCGAGCCAGACTGGACGAATAAACCACAACCACAACCACAACACGCCGCATTCTTCCACATACACATTCGGCATGCGCATGAAAACACACTGAGCAACTCACTCCCCAACTCATTCCACTGCCCACCATGGCCGGCAACTACATCGACACACCTGGAACCGAGCGCGTCGACGCAACATCCTTTAGCCATGCCGGAGAACTCGACTTCTCCATCGCCCAACCCTTTGCGTCGCCTTCCAAGAACCCAGCGGAGGACCTGAGGAATCAAATGCGCGGCCTCCGAAATGGCAGATCACAGCCTCAAGTCATGCAGACACCTCGAATGCGCAATCCGCTGCTCAACAAGCGCAACCCGGCTGGCGCAGCAAAGCAGGAATTCACACCGTTACTGAAGAGCGCGAGGCGAAATCAGCTCTTGCGACAGAGCATTATAGAGGAGAAGGAGAACTCCAATCACGCTATCCCAGACACTCCTGCCGGCTTTCGCTCCAGCTACGCCAGCGAGGCGCATGTTCTGCCGATTGACAGCTCCATGCTGGACAACGAGCTCACAGGAAGCTCTGCGCCGCCCGTAGATGCTACCCCAATTGCGCCTGCCGCGACCTCAAGCATGCTCAGCTCGACTCCGACAACAGAGGTTCCCAGGCGAGAGAACGGCATACTCGACCATGGAAACGTGATGACACTGCGCGACCAAGAAGCCAAATTGGACGAAATTCAAAAGACCAACTTTTCTCTGAAGCTCAAAATCCACTACTTGGAAGACGCCCTACGCAAGAGCGGTACCGAGTTTCAACAGGCGACTCTCAAAGAGAATGTAGAGCTCAAGACGGAAAAGATGACTGTCTTGGCGGACCTCAAGAAGCAGCACAAGCGTGTCAAGGTTGCGGAGCACGAACTCGAAGAATACAGGAACAAACTGGCGGATTACAAAGAGCAGATGAAAAAGCGACACACGCACGAACGAGACAACGAGGAGGTCGAGCGCTTAGAGAAGCTTGCAGAGGAAAGCCGCATCGCTGCTGAGGATCGGCTACAAGAGGTGGAAGAGATGAAGCAACGACTGGAGGAAGCTGAGCAAGCCAACAACGGCCAAGATGAGGAGGAACTGCAGAATCTACGGGACGACATTCAGGATCTAGAGCGCGAAATTCGCGATCGCGATGGTCAGCTCGATGCGAAGGACGAGGAGCTCGAGACGCTGAAAGAGAAGCTCAGGTTGGCCAACGGCTCTGCTGAGGATGTGGAACAACTACAACAGGAGATCGACAATCTGGATGCTGAGATCAAAGAGAAGGACGATGAGCTAGACGCAAAGAAGGCTCAGATCGCAGAGCTCGAGGAGCGCGTGAATTCGGTCTACGATCGCGAGAAGTCTACCAAGAAACTGCGTCTGGATGTTTCGGCGCTCGAAGCACAACTGCGCGAGAAAGACCAAGCATTGGACGAGGCCCATGAGCAGGTGCGCTCTTTGCAACAAAAGTCTCGATCAACAGACTCTCAACTCAGCGAGAAGGAACGCGCATTGGAGCTCAGTGAAGAACAGATCGAGGCTTTCCAGCGACGCGCACAAACCGCGGAGACCAAACTCAGCGAGAAGGAACGCGCACTGGAGCTCAGAGATGAGCAGATTGGAGTCCTTCAGGGACGCGCGCAATCGACAGAGGCCAAACTCAACGAGAAGAGCATTGCTCTTGAGAACAACTATGAGCAAATACAGGAGCTTCAGCGTCGCCTGCAGAGCATGGGCACAAACGAGAACGAGCTCCGCCAACGTGAAGAGGAGGTCCACAACCTGCAACGCAAGCTTCATGCAAACGCTAGTGAGCTTCGTCAACGAGACGAGGAGATTAGGAATGCACAGCGTGAAGCGGACGATAAAGACGGCGAGATCAGGGCATTGGAAGAGCGACTGAAGACTGCGCGTGGCAGCTGGGACGCTGAGTCGCACCAGATCGATTCACGCATGCAAGAGAAAGACGCCATCATTCACGAGAAAGAGGCACGTCTGCGCGAGAAGATCTCGCAAATTGAGCAGCGCGACGATGAGCTGGACGAGCTTCAGAAGCGCCTACGTGCTGCTGAATCTGGACAAAACGAAGCTGGAAGAAGGCAGACACGGCAAATCCAGGAGCAAAGCGAGCAAATTCAGGAGCTACAGGAGAAGATCAGGGTCATTTCTGCATCGAACCAAGCCAAACTCAACGAGAAGGACGGCCTCATCCGTTCTCGTGAAGAGGAACTCAGTGTGCTCCAGAAGCGTCTTACTAGCTTGCAGTCTGGCGATAATGCTGAGGCGCGCAACAAGAATGGCAGGATTCAAGAGCTGGAATCCGAAATTCGTCGCAAGGAGAGCAGCATCGCAGACCAACAGAAACAAATCACTTCGCTCAAGTCGCGCATTGGTGCTATCGAGACACCTTCCAAGAAGGATGGCCTCATCAGGCAGCAAACCGACCATATCCGTGCACTCGAGCAACAGCTGCAGAGGCTGGCACAAGACAAGGATGTCGAGCTTGACACTCTTGAACAGCAACTGGATGCCTCGGAGCGTGACAACGCTGTTCTGCGGCAACGCGCTGAGAAATCTCGGGCTCTTGAGCGTGAACTGGAAACCACTGAGACGCAGAATGCTGAGCTGCAGCGCAAGATTGAGAGACTTAACGAGCGACTGGGTGCCTCTGACAGGGATCAGAGTGTGATCGGTCACCAAGGAGATGACCTCAAGGCGAGCCAGCAACAGATTGAAGAGCTCGAGGATGAGATTGATCAGCTGCAGGTCAAACTTCAACGATCTATCGAACAGAGACAATCTGATGTCTCCAGTCTCGAAAAAGAACTCCAGAGTGAGAGGAAGGCCGGCAATATCAGGGCTGACGAGGCACAGCGCGCCTTATCGATCTTGAGAGCCAATCTCGAGAATGATCACCTGGAGGCTAAGCAAGCACTGGAAGATGAGATCCTGGTATTGGAGACTACCTTGGACGATGTCGAAGCCGAGAAAGCTGAACTAGAGACACGTGTGCAAGGACTCGAGCAGGATGTCGCGAGTGCGTCGCGTGCGAGGGAGAACGGTACACCCGTTCGCGAGCGCAATGAATTGCGTTTGAAGCTGAAGACCGCCGAGAACGAACGACAGACAATGAGATCGACCATCTCAGATCTCGAGGCTGACCTTGAAGCTGCTCTGCAGGCCAAATCGACTGGCACTCCCGTTCGCGAGCGTAACGAGTTGCGCTCCAAGCTGAGGGAGATGGAAGCAGACCGACAAGACTTGAAGGCCGAGATCAAGGCTCTCGAGGCAGATCTCAAGGCTGCGCAGCAGGCAACTCGATCCGGATCGCCTGTGCGTGAGCGCAATGAGATGAGAACGAAGCTCCGTGAGTCGGATGCTAAGATTGCGCGCCTGCAAGACAAGGTCGAGAACCTCGAGTCTGAGTTGGTTCACGTGCAGCAGGACAGGACTATTGCCGAGGAGCGCGGTAACTACCACGGCGTACTCACCAAGACTCAGATCGAGAATGAGGACTTGCAGACACGTCTCAGTGACAAGGACCGCAAGCTCACTGCCGCTTGCAAACGCGAGGGTGAACTGCGCGGTCAGCTCGAGGCTGCGAAGCTGGATCTAGACGATGCCCTTGCCAGCGTTGCAGAGCTCGAGACTAGGTTGCAGAGCCATGTGAACAGGGAGAAGGATCTCCGACTTCAGCTCAAGGGCCTGAAGGACGCGAAGATCCGTCTCGAGGATGTCGAGGCACAGCTTGGTGACCGCGAGGGCTCATCCTCAGGCCACATGCGCAGAGAAGCTGAGCTACGTAAATCCCTTCGAGACGCGAGATCCGAGCTCGAGAATGTTCAGGCTGAGGCACAAGAGAAGGACGATCAGTTGCAACTGCTCGTAAGGAAAGAGAAGGATCTCCGCAAACGCCTGCAAAGATCTCGTGCGGACGACACCATCCAACTTGACTTCCAAACCCAACTCGCAGACGCCGAAGCCGAGCTTGAGGCTCTTCAGCAGCGCCTACAAGACCGCGAGCGTGCTCTCCAGCACTCGCAAAAGCGCGAGACAGAGCTGAAGACCCGAATGCGCAGCCTGCAGAATAGTATTGGCAACAACCCAGCCATGGACCAGAGACAAGTCGAAGCGCGCGAGAAGCGCCACGAGGGCGAGTTGAAGGGTCTGGCCAAGCAGATCTCTTTCCTGCGCGCTCGCTGCGAGAGAGAAGAGGGCTTCCGTAAGGGTCTGGTGTGGACGAAGCGCTGGTTCCTGATGCAGGTTGAGATGTACAACCGTTGGTGAGTTTCCCACCCTTTAATCACCCCCATTGTTCAATCTATCGGAATATTGTTTTGCTAACTTTTGACTCGACAGCAACGCCGCCGACCTCCGCCTCCTCGAAGACATCGGCATCACGCCCGACGCCACCATCCGCGAGAAGAAGCCTTCGCTGCGCACTGTCGGTTTCGCGGTCATCGCTTCATTGCGCATGCAGAAAATGCGCGAGGCGTGGGCGGGTAACAAGAAGGTGCAAGAAGCGCTCTTGCGGAAGTTTGAGGGCATGAGGCGTGGGAAGGGGAAGAGCATGGGCGGTGCGAAGTGATGTGCGTGCGACGAAGTGGAGTTTTCGAATGGATATGAATTGTTATGATGATGGGGGTTCCTGCTGGGCAGCGGTGGCGTTGGTGGTGTGAATACTTGTCTATGGTGTTTTGGGAGGCATAAGTGCCTTGGTATTTTGTGATATCCTACGAGCATTCTTGTCCATTCTCTTCAATGTTGTTGGTTTTGATTCAAGATGTCGTTCTCGGGGCTATTGGTTGGGTCGATCGATGGCTTCGTTCGCTGGCGTACATGTACCGTACCATACAGAGCGATGATTTATCCTTTTTGATATGCAAACCGCGACTTCTGTGCTGTCCCGATGAGACGAGTGTACACAGTGCGTGATTGTATAGTACATGTATTTGATGTTCAAGTTTGTCGTCAATGAGGCATGCAGCAGGCCATCGTCCAGTATGTTAGGGTTAGTGTTTGGGGTTGTGCTCGAAACATGAAAAACGACATCGATGCCACTTGTGCAGGTTTCTGGTCTCGTCGAGCCTGCCAGTCGATGTTATGGGCAGTCAAGTACGTTCGACGTCAGTACACGGGCGGTATGGTGGTTGTGTGTTGGTAGAAAGCGATAAATGGATCGTCGAGATCATGGAGCTGAAGCTTCTCAGAACTAGTGTAGTGTATTGCATTATGATGGCAGACATAATTCTGTGCACCGGGCAAACACATATGACAGATACCGTGAAGGATCTAGATGGTATCTCGAAGCCACTAGATGTCTGTGTAATAAGGTTTGCATCCAAAACACTGTGTATATGTTTGCGTTCAGGAGTGGAAGGCTTGCATGTGCGCACGGCGCCTCGTTGGCATCTGTCGTCGTGCATATCCATTACCGGTGGTGATGGTATGAGCAGTCCTGGCTAACCCATCAATACTCATTCGCATCTCAATGGTGTGTCACTGCTGCTTTCAGGTGCCTATAGTATGCCCAACGGTGATCGTGTAGAGCATCATTGGGAATACGTAAAGGTATCCTGTCTAGCGAGCTGATCGCAACTCTCAGGCCTACAACAACGTCCCTGCACCCTAGATGCACGTGCCTAGCACCTCATCAATACTTTATCTTGGTGAAGCTATTGCGGCATACGATCTGGTCATCTTGAAAGTGAACGGTAGTATACCTCTTCTGGGCGCTCGACTGCCTTCCCTCGCCTACGATTCAACAACACCTGTGACATGTCCTTTGCCTTCTTCCGGCGCCGACGTGCCGGCTTAGTGTACCAGACTTGGCCCGGATCAAATTAGCAGATGGAACGATTCTCAGGTACCCGCGCCTATCGGCCGTGGTGAGGGTCTCCTGCTCGCCATCTTCCGCATGGCCTTTGGACAGCGAGATTAGGCTTGCTCAGACGTGCCAATGGAGACGGCGGCACGAGTGCGACGGCGCCAGCTAGATTGGTCGTAAGCCGCACACCCCTATCTGGGCGCGTGCAAGCGATATATTTTCCCAAGGCTAGCGCGGCGCAGGCCTTCCAGAAATACCTTAGCCTGCAGAAACGTGCAGGACCCTTGGGGACTCTGGGCCGGCGAGTCGCGTGCGGCGAGCCTTGTTGTCTGCCTGTTCTGTTCACGCGTGTGTTTGTGTGTGTGTGTTCATCTTTCTTTATTCCTGGCCGCAGTCGGACGGAAGGTTGCAGCTGCTCTCTGTGGTCATCCACGTATTCCTGTCGTACATTTTTTTTCTGATCGCACCAGCTATCAGTCCAGCCAATTGCCGTTTACCAGTCGCACAATTCGCAAGCAGAGTCGCCTGTTGTTGGTGCGCGCGAGCTTGCTTGCCCCACGCTCTCTGTTTCACACGCGGGCACTACTGTAAGTTCCCTAGGGCCAGCCAGCCAGCCCTTCGAGAAGCAGCCAGCTCTTCTCTCCTCGCGCCGGAACATCACCATCACCACGACCACGACCACGACCACGACCACCATCCTCTCCTCCTCCTCCGCAAACTGTTGCGTCGAATACCTTTGAGGTCAGCAGGCACTGCAGGTCCCTTCGACACACATCTCTCCCCCTCCCGTGCACTCACGCAGGGCCACCTCTCAAGACAGCAATACAGCTTCCGCTAGCCGCAAGCCTGTGACAATCGCTCCCCATCCGCGGACTACTATCCTTCTGCTGCAGCAAACATGTCTGCCAGCAACATAATCGGCAACAGGAACAGCACTCCCGAGGCCGGAAGCTCTACTCTTCGCCCTCCAAGCTCCCGCACAATGGGCGCTGGTCACCACCTTCGCGCCTCGGCCGACATGGGCGCCTTCGCTACGCAGCCTCCCCTCTCTGCCCGCGGCATCCGCCCGGCCTCTGAGGTCTACCTTAATCAGTTCCAGCAGCAGGGTGGCAACTCTGGCAACGCCGATGATGCGGCGGAAAAGGCGGCTCAGCAGTGGATGACGGATATCGAGCAGTACGAGACGACTCTGGAGGACATGGCCTCGGCCACCCTTGACCAGGACTTCAAGGACGAGCTCAGTGCTATCGAGCAGTGGTTCCGCGTGCTCAGCGAGCCCGAGAGGACCGCCGCTTTGTATGCTCTCCTGCAGCAGACTACCCAGATGCAGATCCGCTTCTTCATCCAGGTCCTGCAGCAGATGGCCAAAAGCCACCCCATGTCCGGTGTTCTCTCGCCTGCTGCTTTCGGCGAGAAGGACCCCATGTCTTCTCGCATGAACGATGCCATGAGCAAACTCAACGTCGAGGGCTCTCGTGGCTCATTCGGCTTCGGAACAAAGCCGCCGCCTTCGCCGGGCGCGAAGCGCATGTCTGGGCTCGACCCAAGCACCATCAAGTCCATGTTTCCGGACGCAGCCAACGCGATCGAGGATCAGAAGGCTGAATTCCAGAAGACCACTGGAACGGCACCCAAGTCAAACCGCAACAGCACGGTGGGCGACAGGTCTTCCTTCTTGGGCACTTCCATTTCCAACCAGGAGGACGATTCGCAGCAGCAAAAGAAGGGCATTCCTGCTGGTTCATGGAGGAGCGCTGGTACGAATGGTAACAATGAGAACCAGCCTCCGATTGGTAGGCCGAAGTCTTCGTCTGGTCAGCAGGCGCCGATGGGACAGTTTGGCTTGAGCAACCCGCCACCCAGTGCTGGTGGTCTCCGTTCGCCACGCCCGTTCCCCATCTCTGGCGACAGCAATATTCAGAGCCAGTCTGCGACTGTATCTGAAAGCCAAAACCAGCCCATGGGCCACGGTATCTTGTCTCCGTATGCGCCTGGCGGTAGCTGGGCCTCGCAATTGAACACTCCTATGGTTTCCAACTTCAACCACGTACAGCAAGGTCAGAACCACGCCGATATGGTCGCTAATGCCACTGCTATGAAACTTGCTGCCATGTCGACCGTCAACAACCGCATCCAGCTTGACGATGTGCGCAAGTACCGCCGTGCACGCTCGAACGACGGCCAGCAGAACCCGCTTTCTCCTGGTTTTCCCACCGGCATCAACCTCACCAACGAGTACGGTCAGATGCTCACGCCTCAGCAGGCGCTCGCATTCCAGCAACAACAGCTCGCTGCTCAGATCGGCGCCCGCTCCCGCCCGAACTCTCCTGGTATCGCAATCACTGGCCCTCACGGTACAACTTCCCAGCTGCCCATGGGCACTGGAATGCAGAACAACGGCTTCCTCGCTGCATTCGACGGCTCCAATGGTCTTGGTGGTCTCAACAACGGCTTCGCAGGCATGAACCTCGGCGTCTTCCCCATGGGCGGCGAGGGCTACCTCTCCGATGCCTCAGAGATTACACGTGGTCGTTCGCCCAGAGGTCGTCGCGGCAGCAGCAAGCCGCCAGAGGACCCCACCGACATTGCGCTGCTCAAGGACATTCCCAACTGGCTGCGCACGCTGCGTCTACACAAATACACAGACAACTTGAAGGATATGCAATGGCAGGATCTGGTCGCTCTGGACGATGCAGGACTTGAGGCCAAGGGTGTCAACGCTCTGGGAGCGAGGAGAAAGTTGCTCAAGGTATGTTTGCTGTGCGATTGCTGCGAGCCGATGTACAATTACTAACTAAACTCCCAGGTATTTGAGCAAGTGCGTGAAGCACAGGCCGAGGGCAAGGTGTAAATTTTGACGCACCATGACCCATGTACCAACCGATCACGACTGACCAGTCTTGGTCATAATCTTTGCTGCGGCGCCGGCGAGATGTTGTGTTTGCATTGTTTATCAAACTCATCACAATAGCGACTATGCTTGTGCTTTGTATGCGACTATCGTTGCCTCTCTAATGTGAGGACGAACGAACTACGAAACGGCGGAAGAAGGGAAAAGGGAATTTAATAATGCTTACATGTATCTTCTTTTCTCTTTTGCTTTATTTCCCGATTCTCTAATTGATTGTCCTACCAGGATTTCTATTATGTTGCTTTGAAACAATTGATAGAGATGTGCAGGTATTGCCTTGAAGCGCGGGTCCCAGAAAGCGGCGTTTCAGACTCCAATTCCTTGGAAGGTTAAATGGCTTGTGAGTGGCTGCCGACACGTCCCTACTCAGCGGCTAACAGTCTCACATAGCATGTTGAACAACAGACAGCATTAACAAAACACAAGGTACATGACCATACTCCACTATCCCGGTAAGACCATAGACACTGTATTGTGGCTTGATAGGTCTCTCACCTTCCGACCGTGTCTTGCCGCGACTCTTGACAAGTCTAGGCACTGCAGACATCTGTCTATTGTTACGGCTGCGACATTGTCTATTGTGACTCTTTTTTTTCTTTGATCTCCATCATTACCTTCTTTGTTCCGTCACTCTGCGACCTTTCATAATGTCATTCTTTTGTGAACGCTAAGCATTCTTTGGGGGCGTCGGGGTCATTCTCTTTGTTCAACCATTTACTATCATTTCCTTTCCATAACCCGACTGGCTCGGTTTGCTGCATCTATCTATCTATCACCAATCTCACGGTCCTTCTGCTACTCGATCGCTTGACGCGAACGCACAAACGCAGATATGCTTAACTTCTTCCTCTCGAGCGGCCTGCTGGCTCTAGCTGCTCTCACTCCAACAACCAAAGCTCACGAAGGCCACGGCGATGCCCCTAGCAATGCATCGTCAACTTACCCATACACTCTCGTTGCCGACTACAGCGGCTCATCATTCTACGATGGCTTTGTGACCTACACCGGCCCAGATCCTACCCATGGCAAAGTCAATTATACCGACATGGCATTCGCCGCCAAGCAAGGCTACCTTGCCTACAACTTCCACGAGCAAGACAACATCACCCGCGCTCGCATCGGCGTCGACTCGGTCGAAGACGCCACCGCCAACGGCAGAAACTCCGTCCGCCTGACAAGCAAAAAGACCTTCTCCGCCGGTACCCTCCTGGTCGCCGACGTCAACCACATCCCCGTCGGCCCCGGCCTCTGGCCAGCCATGTGGCTGCTGGGAACAGGCGGCGAATGGCCCGGCCGCGGCGAGATCGACATCCTCGAATACGTCCACGACACGCCCTACAACGCCATGACCCTGCACACCGCTCCCGGCTGCACCGTCGACAACGCCACATCGTCTTTCACCGGCTCCCTGCTCAATGCTAACTGCAACGACGGCAACGGCGCCATGGGCTGCCCCATCCACGCCCCCGACACCACCTCATCTCTCGGCCAGACCTTCGCTTCCGCCGGCCACGCTTTCAACGCCCAAGGCGGCGCCGTGTATGTCACCGAATGGACGTCCGCCGGCATCAAGATATGGGCTTTTGCACGCAACGCCGTGCCCGCGTCTCTCAACGACGAAAACCCTTCCACATCCTCTTTCCCGACTCCGCTCGCCGCTTTCTCCGGTTCAGGTTGTAATTGGGCCACGGCCTTCAAAGACATGACGCTCATCATCAACACCGATTTTTGCGGCGACTGGGCGGGCAAAGTGTGGGACGTTTCGGGCGCGAAGCAGGCCACAGGCGTCGAGAGCTGCGACGCGTACGTCGCGCAGCACCCGGAGAAGTTCACCGAGGCGTACTGGGAGATTGCGAGCGTGAAGATGTATGCTAATGAGAAGATGCCCGGGGAGAATCCGGATGTTGGGAAGGAAGGGTTTACTGTGTAGGCTCTCGCTTGTGGGATGGCCTTTTGGGCCGTGGATTTTTCTTCTTCTTAGGTTGTCGTCATCGCTGGTTGATTGAGAATTGTATGACTTTGTTTCCTCTTTGCAATTAAGAAGGACTGTTTCACAGCCCTGTGTTCCCCTTAGAATCATCTTATTCTGTAGTTCTCCTGGCGACAACATGCAAGATGTCATCGAGAAGTGCTCAATTGTTGAAAAATCCAAGCAATAAGCCTCTCTGTTCTTCATCGCCACCCTCAAACTCGTGAAATGTAATTGTTGTGGTCAGGTGCTGTTATTGCATTCGTTCCTATTCGACGTTCTCGAGCAAGCCAATCGCTGAGATCTGGCGCTAGCTGCGGGCTCTGAGTATATATATTGGTTTTGTGCGAATTTCAGACTCTCCTCTCTCTTGCACTGTCGTGGATGGATGCGTCTGGCGCAAGTACTGCTGCTTTGTGATAGCTAGCAGGTATGATCCTGGGTATTTTGTCATGCGGTAGTCTTCACATGAGCCGGTCTGCCTTCTTCCCTACATGTATGTATATATCAGTCGTGTATCCGCTCCGCACCTGTGACCCGGGATTCATGACTGTTGTGTATATATGTATCTTGATGTCCAACGCTGTTGAAGAACGTGTTCGTATTAATTCGTCGGGGCTACGGGCTTGACAGGAGGAACAGGTGGGAAGTGTGGGAGGTAGCTTGGCCTAGAAGCATCAACCTTTGGCTGGTGAGGAGCATAGCACCGTGTTGTTGTGAGCCTGCTTATGTAGGAAGTAGTAGCTGTCTCAACGTTAACGTCTTAATATTCCTTGGAACATTGTCGGTGCCTTGAGGTAGTAGTGCGGGTAATGCTGGGATCATCGAGTGATTCTACACGTCTCTCGATGGTGCACTTGACTCTGGAGATTGTTAAGCTCTTGATCATATCCGTACGGACGTAACAATCTTGATTTACCAAGCAACATCGTTCTGCTGCCTTAGCTAAGACTTTCTCTATCATCATCATCCCCAACGCGAACAAAACCGTGCCATCCGTACAATCACTCCTTCTTGACGAGACTGACAGGCGCAACATACTTGTCCCTCCCACCAGCAAAGTAGTAAACAAACGCCAAAATCCCCACAATCGCAAGAACCACCACAGCCCAGTTGAAGTCCGCCAGCGCCGTCGCGTCTCCCACAAGCACGTACGACGGCCAGAACGAGAAGAAGAACGCAACGACCAGGAAGCACAGCGTCAGATCATTGATGAAGCCGCCGTACCTGCCGAGCGACCAGCGGCGCGGCGGCAGGGGTTCGCCGCGGATTCGGCGCAGGCGCAGGGCGCCGATGGAGATGATGTAGGAGAGCAGCAGGGCGGCGTTGCTGACGGAGAGGATGGCGTTGAGGGCTACGTCGCTGCCGAAGTTGATGCAGGCGAGGATGAGGGAGACGACGAGGCAGACTAGGAGGGAGTTGACGGGGACTTCGGAGCCGGGGCGCACTTGGCGGATCCATTCGGAGTAGGGGAAGCCCTGGATGCGGTTAGTTGACGTTCGCAGTGCGGTGGGTTGGATGTTGGACTTACGTGGTCTCGCGCGAATGACCAGATCTGGCGGGATGAACTAGCGACTGTCGACACGGCTGAGAAAAACAGGAGGACAATCAGGAATGAGATCAGCACGCAGGTTGCGGCGTAGGATCCGGTCGTTTCGTAGATAACGTCGACGATAGGGTATCCAGATTCCTGTAAAACGTTAGCAAGGTGAACGTACAAGTAAAATTTGATCGGCGGTTCGTACAGCATTGACGAATGCCTCAACATCCTTGATGCAGAAGCAGAACGAGATGACCATGGTAATGCCAAGAATACCATTCAGCGTGATACTCCACATCATAGCCTTCGGCAGCTGAATGGAAGCATCCTTCAACTCCTCACTCATATGTGCACCAGCGTCGGGACCGATGAAGCACCAGATGGCAGACGTCAGTCCAATGAGAGTGCTGAGACCGTTCGAGCCCCAGCCACCGCCATCGTAGAATTCAGTAAAGACCTTGTCAGCAGGCGCGTGATCGGCCATGACCCAGAAGATGATAAGGAAGGCGAAGAAGCCAAAGATGTGGGCGAAAAGAATAATTCCTTCGGCCAATGGCAAGTGGTGGGCGCCCCAAATGTTGAACGCAACGATCAGGAACGTGAATGCGAACATGAGAAGTGTGACCTGCCATTGGGTCGAGAAGGTAGTGTCCGGGTTGGCAGTGGCAATGAGCTGCTGGATGATGCCGGCCAACTGTGTGGCACACGACGGGACACCAGCAATCCAACCAATTGTTGAGGCCCAGCCGGCTGCGTATGAAAGTGGTTTCTGCAAAGAGGCGGGTGCGAATTCAGAGACCCAGTCTGTTTTAGCATCATTAGCGACTGCGTGCGTGATTTTGCTCTTAGAAAAAAAAAAGCTTCGTTCTTACGGTATTGTCCACCACTAAATGGTTGTCAGTACAAGTGTTTCTCTAGTGTGGTTGGAACATGAAGGCTTACCTGTTGGGAGCCATCGATGCCATCTCCGCGATAGATGCAATCAGAGCAAGCATGAACAGCCAGACGACGATGGTAGTCCAGATGAGGCCGGCAGTACCGCCATTGAACAGGCCTGACCAGTTGGAGAGAAGCACACATTCCCAAGTTGCTTGTAAAATGGTGACGAATCCTACGATGGATACAAACTTAAAATTTCGCTGGAATGTCGTGGTCAGCACGCGCAGACAAGTTAGGTGAGGCTGCCAAACACTTACTCGTAATTCTTGAGTACGACCCATGCGTTGCATGTCCGCCAGGTCGGCTGATGTGCCTCCCTTGGTTTTGGCTACATCTTGATCGTGATACTCTGCCTGGTTGTAGTCCTGAAGTTCGTGGACCGACGAAGGGCTCTGGTCAAATCCTTTCTGAGACATCTTCGCGCGTCGGCCTTGTGTGGAAAGTAGACAATGGCTGCAGACAAAGAGGAGCGAGACACAGATAAAAGCGAGCACATCAAATGAAGAACATCAGGGCAACGGCGAATGGGTTCGGCGTTCTTGCCGACTCAAGGCATGGTTCCATAGCAATAGGCCTGCTCGCCCCTCACGACTGCCTCACGCAAGCGATGGAAATCACGGCTGGATGCAACCTTTAGACATAGTTTGCAAAGCATAGTGGTCCCTTGGTCCCTAGCCTCAATAGCCTCCGTCTGGAGATCCGGGAGGATTTATCCTAGGCAGGTCGCTAAGCATCGGTTGCATCAGCTAAGCCTGTTGGGGGGCGTTGAGTCCGAATGACCGAAACGCGAGTGTGCGAGGTGAATTTATTACGTGGGCGATGAACTGTTAAACTCTCGAGCTTGCATGTGACTGGAGACTTTGCATGAACTTTACTATACCGTGATAGCTACTCTGTTAGCTGCATCCAAGCAATGGGTAGGATGTAGGGATGGTTAAAGATCATGTAAGAAGAAGGAGCCTCAAGAAGGCTAAGCAACGTGTCCCGCCGGCCAAGCTTTGCGCTTGTGAACGGGACAACGCTCTCCATTCGGCCCAGCCCTCAACTTCAACCGTCCTAACGTCTTCAACATTGCGCAAGCGAGATCAGCCCATCACACTTGTTTGCCCCATGCAACTCTCCTTCGGCTCCAGTCCCCCTACCGTGTCCACATCACTTCACATGCCTCGGTACAGTTCTTATGCTCAAGTTTGTGTAACGGACTCTCAATGGTAACGGCAAGATTATTAAGTCTTCAAGGCAGATGGTACCAGCACTCTAGGTTTTGAAGTATAGAGGCGACGAGAACAGTATCTCAATGACTACTATGCTCCTGAGATCGCCTAAAGTCTATGATGGTAGCAAATGAGGGATATTGACAAAGCGCTGGACTTGAGTGTAAGTGCTGTAGCCCTCTTCAGGGTAGAAGACGTGGCAAGGCAAGGAGAGACTCAAGACGTAATCGAGACGAAGAGTTTCAACTACATTGCTGCTACTGCGGCGCTCCGGCGCTTGGCTAGCCGCCCCATAGATGCATCCAAGGTCACGAAATATGTCTATACGGTTTCTTCTCCCGTGAGATTGCATTAGTGGCGCTTCCAACCCTCGGCAAATTGCATTGCGTGGCGTTATGGGAGCCGGATACCGGGCACACTCACATGCCGCTTCCTCTCACAGCCATGGTAAATGTAACTCTGCCCTTGGTAGCATACTGATGGCTGCTCACATCTTTTTCCTCTTTGCGTTGTCGTTGATGTGTGGCCATGGCGGAAGCACACAGAGGTCGAGTCGGGTTTGAAGACACTTTCAACTTCACCAACAGCCTATGTATTGCCTACACCCTGTGCTCTGCGATCCTACGCGGCTGGATTCGTCGCGATATCTACGGTGTGGATGATGCGGTTATTGCTGCTGCCACTCTTACAACATTAGGATTCTTTGCAGCAAACTACGTTGCTCTGGAGCATGGCGCGGGCAAGCCTTGGAGCTACATCGAGGCTGCCGGAGATGTGGTGGCCTTCGATCAGGTGTGTTATATTGTGTAAGCAAATCCACAGCGTGTATCCTACTGACCCATGAAGGCATCGATGGCATCGATTGTGTTCTTCAGCATCTCTCTGTACCTGTCCAAGAGCAGTGTTGTAGCGTTCCTTCTGCGTCTGACCAAAGACCGTCGTCAGATTTTACTCTATCGGATCTGCTTGATTTGTCTAGGCGTGATAGGGCTAGCATCCGTGTTGCTTCCCACCGCAGGTTGGCCTCTTGAGGCCGGGCACTACTGGGCGTCATCCTCTAATGAAATGACCTGTGCTACACAGGTACGAGCATTTCCCACCTGGAACAGTGAAGAACGTCATCTCTGACAATTAGTAGTCGTCTCGTTGGGCAATCTGGACAGCTCTCGACATCCTGACCGAGTTCCTCCTCCTTGTTATACCCTTACATATGACCTGGAACCTGCAGATGCCCACGAGGAGGAAGCTGGCCGTGCTAAGCGCCTTCTACCTGCGAATTCCCGTGATCGGAATATCAATCGGCCGCCTAGTATACACGCAAAAACTGTGCACCCAGAGCAACGACCTCGGCCTCGACACCGCCTTAGTGCTCATCTGGGTCAGCATCGAAGCCACCTATGCTCTGCTGGCCAGCCACTTCCTGGCGCTGCGTGCTCTCACCCTGAGCTTCAACTCGGGCTTCGGCTTCGGCTTCACGGTCAACGCAGGTCCGGAGAGCTACTCGATGCAGCACCGTAGCAGGACAGGTCTGAAGAGCAGGAGTGGTAGAGGGACGCAAGACGTGGGACACTCTAGGGTAGGCACTGCGGGCGCTGGACACGATAGTCGCTCGACTCTGCGCGACAAGTCGAGTTTGCACATCATGCGGGAGACGGAGTATTCGGTGCAGTACCAGGACGTTACCGACGAGGCGCCGATACTGTCAAGGGCATAGCTACCAAAGGTTGCGCCTGAGACACCAAGACTATAAATACGATGCGAGTGGATCTTTACGCTTGAGCACGATAATGAAAACCATCCTTGATCGATCAAAGATATATACAGTACGTCTCCCAAAGCTTGCATGAAGTCTGATCCTGTGTCATGGCCACCAATACTTGTACAAACATATGTAAGCATTAAGCTTCTATTTCAATCCGTTCGATACCTCAAGATCCAACCATTTGAATTCTCAGGTTTCTTTTTAACATCACAACAAAGCCCTAGGCCCAAGATTAAAGCTGCCGATTTAAAGGAACAAGAAAACCCGAGACTAGCCAACACCCGAAAATTTGCGCATCCTTAGAGAAAGTGCTACTATACTACCAGTGCCATATTCCACTAATGTAGGCTGGTGCTAGGCATCGGTCACCCCGAGGCCATTTCGTATTATTTCCGGCGATGGCCATGCCATCGTACTCCGGATGGACTCCAACAGTATTCTAGTCTCCTGAACTCGAATCCATCGATCGCAGATTATTCCAGGCCTTCTTTCTGTCCTTGAGTCCTCCCAGGAGTAGACAACAAGAAACAGGAGACCTAGACAGCGATCAGACAGACGGCGGTATAGGCGCATTGCGCAGAAACCAGCCAGAGCATGACGTCTTCCGTACCAACATCACTGCAATGATGGGGGACCCGATCCATCATGATAAAGGAGACTGAGACAGCGATCAAAAGTTCAAGCTTAGGGACACGTTTGAACACGCAGAGGATGGCGCCGGCCGAAAGCCAGATCTCACCTGACACGCAGACATTGGATTTGAATTTCATGGAGAAGGTGGTCAGGGCAGCGAGTGCAAGTGCGAAGGCCAGACCGTAGAAGTTGCCGATCAATGTGCCGTTCGTGTTAAGTCTTGCGAAGGGCCAGATGGTCGGTTTGGATTTTGGTTTCGGAGAAGACATGGTGGAGCTGCGTGTGTCGGTCTCGGAGTCCATAGGGTCGTGGGTGATGGTGGTGTTGTTGGTGAAGATGAAGGAGGATTGTGGTTTTGGCATCGTCGCCGCTTCCACAACCCGGCTGTGATTTGGCCTTTCGCTATTGCTCCAGATGGTGCTTGGTAACTCGTCGTCGATGGCGTCTGTGCGTGAACGAACCGCACAAGTTGGTATCGTAGAACTCAAGTATGCTCAATGGTTTGGGACGAACCTTGTGTTATCGAGGTCCGGCAATGAGCTACTGCGCCTCGTCTTGCGCAAACATCGGAAGAGACAGTACGTCTCAGTTGCACTGCCAGGTAATGCCTCCCTACCTCATTTGACTTATAATTAGGACAAAGCGACTCTGCGCTAGTGAGTCTGACATACTCCACGTGTCTCATGCTGCGACCTATATGTGGAAGTACCGGTAATTTGCGGCGCTGTTTGCTCACGGATAGTAGCTTCTTGGCCAGACGTGCCATGTATGTCCTTCTTTCCATTGGCCATCGATTAGGAATGGGGTATTAGCGGCTGGGTGACTACATGGCACTTTGTCGTTTGATGAGCAAACTAGGGATACCTGGAACATTAAGGTGAACCACTGCCGTTTTTGGGACGATGCTTGAAACAAACAGGCTCAGCGCTACCTCAAAAGATCTCCAGGTTGCGCCAAAGTGTGCCCAAACAGAACCAATGTCGATGAGAACACTTTCGATACCGAACACGACTTCTTGTGATATCCTAACATGCTTGAACACTAATAGCACTCACTCCCTTCCTATCCATCATAACAGACTATATGAATTTCCCAACCGCAAAAACCGGGCTACACTACAGATTTTGCCCAACCAAGCATTACCAATCAGGAAGTTTCGCCCAAAGGTATGTTGATCGAGATGATCGGATTAGTGACTCTTGTGCACTCATTCAATGTCCCGCTGCAGCTGATCTGCGTGCCCGGCGTGATCTGCGCGTTGCGAATCGAGTAAGTCGTGCCTCTGCTTGCGCCGCTGCCGTCCACTGTTCGATGATTGTTAGCATTGCGTTAATTCTATTGTATCGCGATGATTTTATAGAGAGAACGGAGCCAACTTACATCCCTGGAATCCCACCGCTGCATACGCGCCGTTGACGCCATTGTCATCCTGTGACGCCTTACCCATGGCGTAGTAAGTGTACACGAAAGTGTTCGGCACCGCACTATCGTACGCCATAGTGAAGTGGTAGATACTCTGGCTCAATCGATCCTTGTCAGGCTGAGCCTGCGCCGAGCGGCCAAAGTACCACTCGAACGTGACCTTGCCGCCGTCGATCTGGTAATAAACGCCCTGGCGCGGCTGCTTCCTTCCGTAGAGGAAGAGGTCGTCGAAGAACGGCGAGATGGTGTTCTCAGGGATGCCGGAATAGGGGAAAGGGTTGACTTGGAATTGCGAGGAGCCACGGTTCAGGCCGATATAGCCGTTGCTACTGGCGAAGGTGCGCGTGAAGGAGTTGCTGTAGAGTTGGATGGAGAAGGGGAGGTCGAGTTCGCAGTAAGAGTCGTCTTCGTCGTAGTCTGGCGGGTCGCCGAAATCGCAGAGTGTTGGCGAGGGAAGGACTAGGTAAGAAGAGTAAGGAATAGTTGAGGATGCGGTGGAGGATGATGAGGATCGAGATGAAGACGTTGAAGTCGTCGTTGTGGTAGTTGTCGGAGCTGGACTGCTGGTGGTGGTGGTGGTGGTCGTAGCTGTTGTCGTAGTAGTCTGCTCGTATTGACCAGGAACCTCGGTGCTAGAGGAAGAGCTGGTGCTCGTCGTAGTCTGCTCATACTCGTCGGGGATCTCAACGCTCGAGGATGAGGAAGAACTGATAGGCGAAGAAGTTGTCGGCTCGTACGGCACAGGAACCTCACTGCTGCTGGATGAGCTTGTAGTCGTGGTAGTAGTAGTTGTCGTGGGTCCTTGGTATCGCGAAGGAACCTCGCTGCTTGACGAGCTAGAGACCATTGAGATGGACATTGATGATGATATCGAGCTCGAAACCGGTGACTGAACTACGCTGCTACTGCTCGTCGAACCGTACACCGGCGGTACCTGCGAAGAAGAACTGACACCAGACGCACTGCTCGACGCTCCCGGATATGCTGGATTACCAGCCAATCGGACAGCCATATTTGTGGTCCCTGGGACGTAAATCTGGGGTGTTGGTTTCAAGTAGCACCTATTGCCGCCGACGGTGCCCGTGTGAGACACAGCGCCACACTGGGGATCGAAGTCGCAGCGCTGGATGCAAGCAGTGAAATCGAGAATCAGTGGCTCCTGGTAGGATGCGGGGGAGGAGTCGATGCTGCAGTAGATGGTATAGACATTGCCGGCGGCGTTGACGTAGGCGGAGTTGTTCCCTTGTGGGCAGGGCTGTGGGGGTAAGCCAGTGTAGATTGGTGGGCTCTGGAATGATGACGAAGAAGAAACTCGTACGGTCGAGGAAGAGGCGACTGCGGATGATGAAAGCAGAGCGCTCGATGAGACAGAGGTAGATGAGCCCACGGGAGAGACAACAGGAGAAGACTGGCTCGAATATCCAGGAATGGAGATCGACAGGCTCGAGCTAGCAGTGCTGGATGCAGTCGACGACGGAGTCAAAGCTGGCGGCGTGTAAACCGGAGGTCTGCTTTCCGAAGACACGAAAGAGATGCTCGACGACAGAGAAGCCGACGAAGAGGAGCTCGATAGTATGCTACTGGATCGAACTGCCGACACCGACACACTCGGGCTTGGCGTCTGAGACGGGTAGACAGGAGGCTGACCACTTGAAGAGGCCGAAGAAGTGGAAGTTGCCGAGATTCTGACTCCACCGCTTGAGATAGACACAGAGCTTGAGAGGGAGCTGGAGTCGGAGCTCGTGGACCCGTAAACAGGAGGGTTAATCGGTCCAATTGGAGAGCCCGAGGAAGCGAAGCTGATAGTAGAGCTAGACGAGAGCGAACTTGACGTTGGCGCTGGAGAAGGAGTCTGAGAGCCATACACCGGCGGGCTAGCAGACGAGGATGAAACACCTGGGCTAGAGGAACTTATTCGCGCGTTGGTCGCAGACGGTGATCCGGATGAGGGCACGCTGGACGACTGTACTGACGTGTATCCTGCCGGCGTACTCAGAGGAGGCAGCGAACGTGAAGAACTCGAGCTGATATAAGGTGCTGGCGGTGTGCTAGCTGAAGGTACAGCCGAGGAGCTGCCAACAGGCGTCGTGTACGGTGGCGGAGTGTACTGATCAGGCGGTCCGCCGCTCGACATGCTCTGCATGCCCATAGTAGACGAGACATTGATAGTGCCTGTGGGAGCAACCGATGATGAGCTCAGCGGGTGCACTTCCTCGCAAGGTTTGGCAACGAGACGAATCGGGGTGCAGGTTTGCGGCTGCTGAGCAGAACCAAGGAACTGACACAGCACTTGCGCATTATCGATGAGACTGACAGGCGATTTGCAGAATTTGGCTCTGCCGCCTGTGAACCGAGGGCTGGTCCAGTTGAGAATGCCGTCCTTGAACGTAAACGTGGTGCTGATGGAACCCGGAGAGTTCTTGATGGAGAACACCTCGCTCTCGACGTTGAGGTCGGTAGAAACGTAGCTACCGTTGACGCTCAGAAGCTGACCACCGCGGATATAGTATTGGCCAGCTTCGGACGGATTAGTGGAGCTGCTGCCATCCAAGGATACCCATGAGCGGCCAACAAGGTCTGCGCGATGAGCAAGAGGATCTGTTCCCGCGTCTGGCTGGATCTCGAGTACGAATGGTGTCCCGCCGTTCCACGCTGCGTCGTCGTACGGGACTGGGACCACAGTAGTCGTCGACTGGACTACCGTGACCGACCTCGTGGTCGTTGCCGACTGTACTATCGTGGTCGATCGCGTGCCGCTCGTGTAGATGGCGCTACAGGTGCTCGCATATTGTGTGATGGTGATCAGCTCCGCAAGAGCGTCTTTGCTCAGCAGACCAACGGTAAGGAAAAGCGCAGCAGCATCGCGGATGAACATCTTCGCGCCAGGCGCAGAAGCGCTCGTGTTGTTGCGGTCCTCGTGTGATTATGCTGCTGTATACCACTCTGCTGGAGGCTGGGGGTGCTCTTCTCTCGTCGAGGAAAGATGACAATGCGTTCGGAGAATCTCGATGGCAACGCTGTAAAGGAGTGTAAGAGTTGGACGCGCTGATGCTATCACAGCGTGTACAGGCCGAAGAGATCGTGGCAGAGACTGGAACATCGTTGCTGGTCAACGGCTCGAGATGCGTGCCAAGATGGGGACTGGAATGAAAACATAACAAGATACTCCACGCGCGTGTCAAGCCCTTACAATCTCAAGCGTTGCTGACTGGAATGTGCGGGTCGGCTGGAACAACTCTTTAAGGAACTGCAATGCGGTCAAGCGTACATGTATAGGGGAAAGGAGAGGAAAATGGGTTGCCATAACTTCGCATTTGAACGTCGTGTGTACGAACGGGGCCTCAGTCCACGAGTAATCGATCGTGGTCACTCCAAAGCCCCAGATACTAGGTCTGGGGGTGCTTGTGGTTTCTATTTCAAGAGGCTGCGGCTTCTCGCTCGTCGAGGTCATTGCGGGTATGATACATACTTTGAAATTATTTTCATCATCATCGTGATCCTCCCGCTTATTCCTCGCCGCCACCAGGTGGGCCAGATCTGCCCATTTGCCTAGCCTTGAGCATCTCGTCACACAAAAGAAGGTTGCTTGCAATGCCAGTGGCGCTTGCGATGCTGTTCCTGAGGACTCTGAAGCTGTCGTAAACACCCTCCTGGACAGGGTCCATCTCCTCTCCTGACACAAGGTCCAGACCAGCGACGTGACCCTCGGCGTGAGCATCCTGGAGGGCAGCGAGAGAGTCCTGGATATCGTGACCACTGTTTGCGGCAAGAGTCTTGGGGATGACAAGCATGGCATCGGCGAACGCAGCGACACCCCACTTGGCCTTACCCTTGACAGTCTTGGTGAACTCGTCTGATGTAAGACGTCTTTGCACGGCGACCTGGAAAGCACCTGCGCCAGGCACGACTGACTTGTCGACGACAATGTTGTAGACTGATCGCAGACCGTCGCGGACGGCGTCCTTGATCTGAGAGATGGTGTGGGAGTTGGGACCCTTGATGAGAAGGGTCACCGACTTAGGCTCCTTCACCTCCTCGATGAATGTGTACTTCTCCTCGCCAATCTGGTGTTCGTAAACGTGGCCAGCCCAGCCCAGAACGTCGGGTGTAAGGTCATCGGCGCTGTTTTGTGAGACACCGCCGCAGATGAGTTGCAGGCGCTCCATGTTCCTCCTCTTGGCACGGCGAAGCGCGAAGATACCGTTCTTGACCAGCACGTCGAGAGACAGCGGGTCAATACCCTTCTGGTTGACAATGACGAAGCCCTTCTTGGGGTCGTCACCGCACACCTCCTTCTTCAGCTCAACAATCTTACGGAGCTTGTCGTCGACAAAGCGACGCTCAGACTCCACCAGCTTCTCACGCTGCTCCGCCGAGTTGTAGTAGAAACCAGAGTTAATCTCGCTCTTCTCATATTCCAAGCTGACGTTGAGGGTAAGGATGAAAGCGTTGCGAACGTCCTTGGGCATGTCGGGGTGTCTAGCCCCGTGGTCGAGTGCAAGACCGCGGATGAGTTGGGTGTCGGCGGCCATTCTGTGTTGCATGGTCATAATCTCAACCATGTGCAAATCGGGCTTCTCAGGTGCATTGTAGATGGCCAGCACGGCGTCCACAATGTCGGGTGTGAGCTGCTCAGCAAGTGTGGAGTTGATCTTGGTAGACAAAGATGTCCTGGCGACAGAAAGAAGGAGTTCCCTGTCAACCTCGCGCGCAATCTTGAATTCGTCCAGGAAGCGAAGAGTCTCGGTCTTGGCCAATTCGTAACCGTCTGTGATAACTCTGGGGTGGAGACCCTCACTGATGTATCTGTTGGCCTGCTTGAGGAGCTCGCCAATCATGAGCACGACGCTCGTTGTACCGTCACCGCAAATCTCGTCTTGTGCTGTTGCTGCTCTTGCGATCATGACCGCAGTGGGGTTCTGAATCTGCATCTCCTTCAAAAGTACCGAGCCGTCCTTGGTGAGCTTGATGCCACCAGATCCGTCGACCAGCATCTTAATCGTACCAGTAGGGCCCAAGTTGGAGGCGAGGACACCTTGGAGGCCCTCACCAGCGCCGATGTTGACGGCCAGAGCCTCGCCTCTGCGGCGGGACTCGGCCTTTGGGTTGAGAAGTTGAGCTGCCGACATTGTGAGGTGCAAAAGTCCTGTATGTCGGGTGTGGTAGCTCGGTGGTGGTGGGTCGTGAGTCGGTGGTATGTATTATTTGTTCCCCTCCAAACGCCGGCGACTTTTCGAGATTCGAGAGGGACACCTCCGACGCTCAGGCACACGCACGCCTCCTTCTCAGGCGCGCTGGCTGGCTTGGCGTGCCGCTGTGGAAGGGAAGAGCGAGAGGTGAAGTGAACGAACGATACTATAATTGATGCGCCATGTCCGCAGTGAACGGATTGAGACAATTGGATATATTTTTGCTTAGTATCCTCATTTCTGAGCAATTGGCAGGAGTAAAGCAATTCTTCGTGTGATCCAGAGACAATACTCATGGGCTATGCTAGCGCACCATATTGAATCACATATGTCTTGAAAATGTATTTATAATTAGTGGCCAAGGATCCAAGATAACGAAGATGATAAAATTATTATTCGATATGCTCATACCGTTCTTCGATTAATATTATATATACATATACATATATATATAAACATTTGCAGGAGGATCCCGTTCGACCTCTCAGCATGCAGCAGCGGGCGGGCCGAGCTAGCGCCCGCTGAGGAAGCTCGCTCTTTCCGATTTTGCAAGCTTGTGGAAGGAAAAGTTGTGCCCCGTCCAGAGTGTGAACGAACGATTGCGCCAGCGACCTTTCCGACCACTCCTCCTCCTCCCATCAACCCACCCAGGAGGCCTTAGCCCAGCACTGGACACTGCACAACCGAACGCGCTCGATTGATCTCGACGCGCACTCCTCACTGCCCGCGACCAGCCCCGCCCACACGTCGCCCACCATGTCCGTCGAATACCTCCTCCACGAGTCCTCCGTTGGCTATGCCATCTTCTCTGTCAAGCTGCAGGCCGACACCGTCGGCGCCCGCCTGAAGGAAGTCCAGGAGGGCCACACCGACCTGGCCAAGTTCGGCAAGATGGTCCAGCTCGTCTCTTTCGCACCTTTCCAGGGTGCCGCCCAGGCGCTTGAGAACGCCAACGAGATTTCTGAGGGTATCATGAGCGACTACCTCCGCACCACTCTGGAGGCCAACCTGCCCAAGGGTGGCAAGAAGGAGAAGAACAAGATCACCCTCGGTGTTGGTGACAGGAACTTGGCTGGTTCCATCAAGGCCGAGTTCGCCGGTGTCGAGGCTGAGACCCCCGAGACCAGCGAGTTGGTTGGTGACCTCCTCCGTGGCATCCGTCTGCACGCCGAGAAGCTCCTCAAGGGCCTCCAGACCGGCGATGTCTCTCGCGCACAGCTTGGTCTTGGCCACGCTTACAGCAGAAGCAAGGTGAAGTTCTCCGTCCAGAAGAACGACAACCACATCATCCAGGCCATTGCGACTCTGGACCACCTCGACAAGGCCGTCAACACCTTCTCCATGAGAGTCAGGGAATGGTACTCCTGGCACTTCCCCGAACTCGTCAAGATTGTCTCCGACAACCAGAAGTTCGCCGCTTGCGCGCTCTTCATTGGCAACAAGACCTCTCTCTCTGACGACAGCCTTCACGAGCTCGCCGAGATCGTCGAGGATGACCACAGCACCGCACGTGCCATCATCGAGGCTGCCAAGATCTCCATGGGTCAGGACATCTCTGAGACTGACATGGAGAACGTCATGCTCTTCGCTAAGCGTACCGTCTCCCTCGTCAAGTACCGCAAGTCGCTCTCTGCCTACCTCGTTGCCAAGATGGGTGTCGTCGCACCTAATCTTGCTGCTCTTATTGGCGAGACCGTCGGTGCCCGTCTTATCTCCCACGCTGGTAGCTTGACCAACTTGGCCAAGTACCCTGCCTCCACCGTCCAGATTCTTGGTGCCGAGAAGGCTCTCTTCCGTGCCCTCAAGACCAAGGGCAACACCCCCAAGTACGGTCTGATCTACCACTCTTCCTTCATTGGCCGCGCTGGCATGAAGAACAAGGGCAGAATCTCCCGTTTCCTTGCCAACAAGACCTCCATTGCCTCGAGAATCGACAACTTCAGCATGGCACCCACCAGGCAATTCGGTGAGGCTCTTAAGGAGCAGGTCGAGGAGCGTCTCCGCTTCTACGCTGACGGCATCAACCCCACCAAGAACGAGGTTGCCATGGTAAGATTTGTCGTGACGTGAGAAATATCAAGTACATTACTAATCTGACTGCTCTAGAAAAACGCCATGGATAAGACTCTTGCATCCATCAACGTCGCCGACCCCAGCACTGCTGCTGACGAGGAGATTGAGGTTGCCGGTGTCACCTCTGCTGCCACCGAGCAGGCCGAGCGCAAGGAGAAGAAGTCTAAGAAGTCCAAGAAGTCGGAGAAGTCCGAGGACGTCGAGATGGCTGACGCCGGTGCCGACGATGTCGACGAGGAGGCCATCAAGAAAAAGCTCAAGGCCGAGAAGAAGGCCAAGAGGAAGAGCGGTGCCTCCACCGAGGTGCCTGAGGAGCAGATCAAGAAGAAGTCGAAGAAGAGCAAGGCTTAGAAGGCTGGAAAACTTTCTTCGAAGTCGCTTCGACATCAATCCTAACGGCGTTGCATGAGAGCTTGGCGGCGTTCTAATGGCGTTCTACTGTTCCGAAAAGAAGAGAAGGGGCAAAGATGTACGCCGTGCTTCTTCTTTTTTTCTATTGTATATTTTTGGGGGTCTTTTCTTACTTTCTGTGAGGCAAGTGCTATAAAATGGGCTTTGGAACTCGGTCGGTTTGTGGTCTGGGCCGATGTTTCCATTGTGTGTACGCTCCTGTATCAACGAGAAATCATCAAAGTTCAGTCATGTCTCACTTGTTGATGAGGTGGTTCGCCCATGTAGTGTTCGTGCAGCTCGCTTATGTGCTGTGCGGTGCATACGCAGGACAGCTACAGCCCCCAGCTCGAGAACTGTAGCTATGCACAATTTTTCATCGGGTTCGAGCACGTGATCAAGTATACTCGACATCCAAACATCATCGATAGGATGATAATACTGCTAGTGCGCTAGTATCGTCGATGCTAGGAATGAAGCATCTCCGTGTCCCTCACCGCCATTGAGACTCCGTCCATAGACTCAAGACGTAACGGGCGACACGGAAACCACAACATCACACCCTAGCGCTCACAGTCGAGATCATGGAAAGTTGTAGGTGCAACAATGACATTTTATGCTCGCCAAAATACAACGTAGGCTGCACCTACTGGTCATTCGTCCGCTTCGCTTTCGCTTCAGCTGGCTTATGCATCTAACGCCATCAGGATGCATGTGATTCTGCAGGCTGCAGTCACGCCACGTGGTTGCGCATTCGAGGAGCTCACCTCAGCTAATTCGTTGTACAACTCCCAAGATGAGTTGGATGAACTTGTGTGTGTGCTCCACGGACCTATTTCTCCGTAGTATCATCAGAATGCCTAGCAGCACAACGTCGGACGAGAGCGCCACGGTTGCCGTCAGCAACAGGGATGGAGGTATCTGATCTTCTGATGTGAGGCCGATCGCCTGTTTGGACGCAGCACGCGTCAGTTTGGGGGCCATTTCGCAGGGCGTTTGCTGGCTCTGAGGTAGCCTAAAAGCCCTATGCAACAATGGTCACGCCAGAAGAGCAGGGCCATTTAATTACGCCCGTATGAAACGCGGCGCGCTCTCCAGGCAGGCGAACGAACTTACGCGTATGGTGTACAGCCTAGCCATACCACATGCTGTGCCTCCTAGCAGGCTGATAGTCTGAGGTGTATCGGTCCATTGGTCCGCGGACACCGCGTTTACAGCATGTTCCGCGCCGCCGCACCGTTGTGGCGATCCTGGTTCACTACCACCTCCTGAGCTCCCAAGACATGCTGACCGCCAAGGAGGGAGGCAGTTGAGTGTGCCGATACAACATCGAACCTGGACAATTGCCCAGACCAGCAGTTTACAGATCGATGCTAGCACGGTACGAAGAACGAGCTACTCTCTTATGAACTTGAGCGGGGAACGGATCCTTAATAGGCTTGATAGGGCGCTGGAGTGCGGCTGAATCTCGTTTGGCAGGCATTGCAGCGTAGCATTTACAGGTTTGACTTTTCTCCTCCCGCGTCACATCAGTGGAGGTGTTCTCGAAGCCTCGGCAGCACATGTTAGCAAGCGCCTACACAGCCTATCTGTCGCCATCACTCGAATCTTACTCACCTTGTTATTGGGAGGCCAGTTTCAAGCCGGGCGAATGCGAGCGAGCATAATCGGGGATGCACTTCGCCCGAGTCTAGTCAAGCCGGACCCGAACCCAGGCCATGTGTCCCCAAAAGCCCACGCATTATTTATACTTTGATTGATTGCCGTCCGCCTGAACATTATTGAGACTGTACACGTCACACAGCTGTATAACCTCCTTCGCTGCACCCTGAATATATACGAGACTTTATAAACGAGCAGGTCGTTCAGATCTTATCTCGCATCGATCAACTCAGCCGCAGCAGCAGCCCTTCTTCGCGTCTAACAGGGTTAAACGATCACTAGTGGCGAAAGCGAATAATCCACTTCGTACTTCGAATCACCAACATCTTGTTCTCGTTTCCTTTCCCCGTCCAGCACAACCCCATCGACGGAAGTCTTCGCAGCCATGCATATCTACTTTGGTCTTGTGGCGTGGGGCGTGGTCGCCTTCGTCATCTACAAGGCGATCAATGTGTTCCTCAAGAAGCGTCAGCTCGCAGGTGAGTTGCCTTGGGAGCGAAAACCACGATGTCGACACAGCAGTACCGTGTCATTCCAAAAGAATTTTTGACTAACCACCCAACAGCCAAAGCCAAGGAGACGGGCGCAACTGATGCGCCATTAGTCCCAAACGCAGGATTCGGCGGCTTCAAAAACCTCAAAGCACTCATGAATGCCGACAAGGAGCAAATGTTCCCTGACCTGTTGGTCGAGCGGGAACGCATGATGAGCGAGCTTCACGGCCGCGAAGTCAGCACCTTCAAGAATTATGTCATGTTCCAGTACACCTATTTCACAAGCGACCCCAAAAATATCCAGGCGATGCTTGCTACGCAGTTCAATGACTTCGGCCTCGGACCCGCCCGCATTGGTAACATGGGCGCGACTCTAGGTAGCGGTATCTTCACTCAGGACGGCAAGCCCTGGGAGCACAGCCGCGCCTTGCTCAGGCCCAATTTCGTCAGAGATCAGGTGTCAGATCTTGACCTGGAGGAGGACCACGTGCAAAATTTGATGAAGGTCATTTCCGTCGAGTCAGATGGATGGACTGCCGAGGTCAATCTACAGCAGATGTTCTTCCGCCTCACCATCGATTCTGCCACCGAGTTTCTGTTTGGCCAGTCTGTTGGCAGCCAGTTGACAGAAGCGGGTATGGGGGTTCAGGGCGAGGAGTCAAGGTGAGACACACCGTACTCGTCGCGTTTTTGACAAGTCAATGTGCTGACGTGATTGCTCTGTCAGGGAAATATCATTTTCTCGCAACTTCGATTCCGCACAAGCACACATGGCAACGCGGTTCAGACTCGTAGACTCTTACTGGATGCACAACCCTAAGGACTACCGCGAAAACAACAAGAACGTCCAGACTTTCATCGACCACTACGTCAACCTCGCCTTGCGCAAGTCAGCGGGCGATGAGAAGCTCGCCGAGGAAGGAAACCACAAAGAGCGATACGTCTTCCTCGAGGAGCTCGCGACCCGTACTCGCGACCCCGTAGAACTCCGTGCCCAACTTCTCAACATCCTGCTCGCGGGCCGCGACACTACCGCATCTCTCCTCTCCTGGCTCTTCCACGAACTGCTACGCCACCCTGAGGTCTTCCAGAAGCTCCGCGAGAGCATTCTTAACGACTTCGGCACCTACGAGAACCCAGAAAACATCACCTTCTCCACCCTGAAAAGCTCCACCTACCTCCAACACTGCCTGAACGAGACGCTCCGCCTCTGGACCGTCGTCCCAGGTAACTCTCGCCGCTCAACAAAGGTCACCACGTTGCCCCGAGGCGGCGGCCCTGACGGCCAGAGCCCTGTGGTTATCCCCGCGAACTGCGAAGTCAACTACAGCATCCACGTCACGCACCGCCGCAAAGACCTCTGGGGCCCTGACGCCGAGGAGTTCAAACCAGAGCGTTTCCAGGGCAGGAAACCCGGTTGGGAATTCCTTCCTTTCAACGGTGGGCCTAGGATTTGCATTGGGCAGCAGTTTGCGTTGACGGAGGCGAGCTATGTTGTGGTGCGGCTGTTGCAGCGCTTCGATAAGCTGCAGCCGGCGGAGGGACAGCTTGCGAACCCGGTGAGATCGAGGCTGACGCTTACGAGTTGTCCGGCGAACCCGGTTACTCTTAGGATGAGAGTTGCCAAGGAGTAAGGTTGATGGTTGTGTGTATGCCAAGCGCTGGGATTGATGCGAACATGACTGGAGTTTTATGTGTTTCTCACCTCCTCACACATGAACATGGACGGTGTAGGGCAACTCAGGCCGATTGTGAGACGAAATATACGAGCATCCTAGCAATGTTTTGTGAGCAGAACGAACGCTTTGGAGTTTAGGTTGTGTTTGCTTGTAATCATATTTTGGACTCGAATGGCGGCCAACGACAGAAATTTCTTAAAGTCGGCCACCCACGCATATCATGCTCTTTTATTGCTTGTTGTTAGACAATTAATATCACTCGCCAAGCTCGAGATTTAGTGCAAGACATCTGATGTTGGAGGGTTCATAGTCTCCAGGGACCAGGACATCGTCTCAGAGTCCACCATCGCAGTTAACAACTTCCGACAGCCAGGGTATAGAGACAAACGAAATTGCACACACAATGTTCTGGAGAGCATTCGAGAAGGACCAGAAGACACCGGAGGCGAGCATTGGAGAGGAGAAAGCGACGGGATGCATCGGCGAGATCTCCCGGCTCTGCAATGCCTACAATATTATGAACTTGAGTTGATGAAGCACTAGCTGTATGATCGGGATTTGGATTGAAAGAACGAAGAAACAGAACGTGCATTGCACTAGTTCTCTTCAGGTCTTGAACTTTGAACTGGTCGTCTATAATCGCCTTTGACATGACTGCAAATTATTTGCAATTGACACAAATTCGCGTCCTTTACATTTACACTGGACATCGTAGGCCAAGCTCGAGGCTGACAATAGTTTTATATTCATTCGAAGCCAGTACAAGAATAGAGGCAGCGTTAGGCCTTTGTATATTCACTTCGTCTACGCGCCAGGGAACCCTCCTCGGGCCATCTTCTTGCCACGCTGCGCTTTGCGGTTATGGTTAGCTTGACTGCCCTTGTTCGCCTCTTTCTTTCTTTGCGCAGCAATTGTGCTCGCATCTCCTGAAGGACCTGCCACGCTGCCGCCTCTGCCTCCCCCCCGACCACCACGACCACCGCGCCCGCGGCCGCGACCTCTACCACCGACGCCACCCCTGCCGCCAGGAGCGTCGGAGTCTTCCGTCTCTGTACCGCCGGGACTCTCGCGGTACGATGTGCGCGCAAGCGCGCCTTGACGTCCGTCGAAAGCACCGAGCTGAGATTCAAAGCGATTGAGTCGTTTAGGATCACGTTGCAACATGATGGCCCAGCCTTCGATCGCCTCGTCTGTCATGCCGGTTTCTGCTTTCAATGCAGCTCTAGCTTGTCCGCGGCGTACGTCGAATGTGCGGCCGAACAGCTCAGGACTGCTCTTGTAGGTTGTGAACAATGCCATGTCGTTCTCGTCTTGTGTGACCTTGGCCGCTTGACCGGGCTCGCCATCGGGATGGGCGTTGTCGATGCTACCACCCACGTCCTGCACGTCGTACGTATCGTCGCGTTCATCATCATCGGCGTCAAACGCGGCGAGGGCAGACATGATGGCGGACTTGTTGGTTTGTCCTGCTGGGGCTGTGATTTCTTTCTTCTTGCCAAAGTGGAGACGAGAGGCATCCATTGAAAGTCTATCAAGCTCGTCATTGTCGTATACGTTTCTTCGCTCCGGAATGAAGGGCTCGGATGGTGGTGGCGTCGAGCTCGGTACGAGGCGGTCGATACCAGCCTGTACACTCGAATCGAAAATTGGAGCTTGCTCGCCGCGATCCAGAGATTGTAAGTGAGGCGGTAAAGAGTCATCGAGAAGGTGCGCAGTGACTTGCTCGACGTCGTCGTTATATCCGTCCAATAATTTCATCACGAAGCCAGCTCCAAGGTCGGGGAAGAGATCTTGCACTTGTGTCACATAGCTCATACGATGAATGTGAATCTCGTAGTCTCCGCCGGTCTGTCTGCTTTTCCCTTTGCTCGAGGCCTTGCGGCGGGTGTGCTTCTTTGGTCTTGCGATACTGGGTGATCTGAAAGTCTCCAGACTATCAAGCAGCTTGACCACGCGTTCAGGTGTCTTGTCACCAACACTTCGCCGCAGCTTTGCTAGTAGTGGAGTATTGGTGACTGCATCCGCCACCACGGCTTGTTGAGGAGGCTTGCCCTCACCTTGACTTTTGAGAGTATATAAATGATCGGAGAGCAGGGAGAAGTTTGATGTTTGGCCAAAAACACAAGCAAGAAGTCCAAGATAAACCGTCATACTGATAGCTTTGCGCGTCTTGTCAGCACCGGCTTTGCTGTAGCCGGATATCAGAGAATCCACAAAGTCTGTGCCGGTCATGAAGTAGACAGCAGTTTCAGGAGAAACACGCATGATGGGTGCCAGCTGACCAAGTGTTGTCTCTGCAACATCTGGACTGGCAGAATCCAGCATAGTGATTAGGGCGTCTTTGCGTTTTTGCAAGATCATCTGGAGGTCGTCGGGTTTGCTCTTCCGTAGGTTGGATAACAATTCTGGTAGCCGCGTGCTTTTCACATGGACGCGGCATAGATCTGAAAGAAAGTCCCATTGGAGTAGATCCTCGACATCACCTGCTTCCGAGCATGCTTTCCTGGTCAAGGCGAATGCGATCTTGCGTAGTGAACCGGCTTTCGAAGAGCGTAGTGTTGCATCACTGGCATTGAGGTGAGCTAATTCGCGATAGTATGATTGCAAGAAGACCGAGACTGATGTTGTAGTGTACAAGCGCGTTCTCATGTGCATCTCCGCGAGTGTGAGCCAGGCGTCCAGACATGCTTCCCACTCTGTAGGTTCCAGGCTCAAGCGGACGCTCGCTGGCGGTATAGGTGCTAATGAAGGCAACGGCATCTTGTTTCCGCCACAGCGTCCTGTGATGAGTAAGTTCTGGTGAGTGGTGGTTCCTCAGCCAGAGTCGCTCTCACACAAGTATTTTGTCGTCGACGTTCCCTTCAGCCCCCAAACGTTCTGTCGATGTAGTCATCATCAGCAATCGCCCATCATCACGTCACGTGCGGGATCTAGCGAAAGGTCGCAACTGCCAACGTTCGCGCGCCCACACAGCGGCCCTACCCGGCGCTAAATTCCTCACTCCAACAAATTCACTCCAGCGCCCGCACAGCGCATTGATTTCTGCTCTGCACGATCGTCACGTTACCGAGTCCAACACACAGACCGAGGTATGTACAGGCGTATCCTCTGCTACGGCCTTTAACATCCATACTAACCCTCCATCCAAGTCGCGATCGCATTCTCCCCCCAACAACACCACCAAGATGTCTACCTACGATGCCAAGAAGGTCCAGCAGGGCGAGCAAGCCAAGATCCACAAGATCCGCATCACCCTCACCTCCCGCAAGGTCTCTTCCCTCGAGAAGGTCTGCCAGGAGCTCATCGACCGCTCCAAGTCCAAGGACCTCCGCGTCAAGGGCCCCGTCCGCATGCCCACCAAGAACCTGAAGATCTCCACCCGCAAGACCCCTTGCGGTGAGGGCTCCAAGACCTGGGATATGTACGAGATGAGGTGAGTTACAATACTATGCGAATCTTGAGGGCGCTGTGGGACTGCGGCCGCGATGTCGCGGCACCTGGACAAATTCGAGATCTCAAAAATCCACCAGAGAGGGAATGTGGACTGACACTATTGCGACAGGATCCACAAGCGTCTGATCGACCTTAACGCCCCCACCGAGGTCGTCAAGCAGATCATCATCAACATCGAGGCCGGTGTTGAGGTTGAGGTCACCATCGCCGCATAGATGGTGAACCACATCAGCCAAGGGGAAAGACAAGCCAGTGTTTGATCGCATGCGATTAGATACTACGAAAATACCAAACAAATTTCCCGTCACAGTTGTTCACTTTTCTCATCTATGGGCTCGGTCGGGGGTCGACGTTTATCGTGTCTAACGGTTCGGTTGGGACTCGGCGTGTGCCACGCCTAACATTCGTTGAAAGGACTTTGTGCAGAAGCTATACGACCGTGATGTGTGTCCTAAATGGTATCCCTAAATTCCTACGTGACCGCTAATGCAACGCCATGACTAAGTACAATAATGAAGAAGACTCTTGGCTGGATCAAGCATCATAAACCGAAACTTTGTTCATCATGATCTCTACCTCCCACCAACCTGCCCAGAAGGAACAGGCTTAATCCAACTCACGGCAACATTAATGCCAATGACGATCGCACCAATGATCCAAATGGAAGTACCATAGCTCGATCCATACCTGAAAATGATCGCAAACACAATACCACCCAGGTTGCCACACGCTCCCGTGAACCCTGAAACCACACCGTTGGCTTGCGGGTGCACGTGAGGAACAAGAGAGAACGTCAACCCGTTCGCACCAGCCAAGAAGAATGCCAGACCGACGGCCACAAGCGGAACCATCGCGCTGACACTCTTGGGGTTGACGAGGCCGACGACGAGCAACATTGCGCCGGTACCAATGCCGTATGTGTGGAGCAAGATTTTCTTCGACCATACGGAGTCGGTGTAGTTGTATGCGATATCGCCGACGACGCCACCCAGCGGCCGCCAGACAACGTTCATGAGACCGAACATCGCAGCCCAGTTGCCTGTCTGTTGGGCATCAAGGGTGGGGAATTGCTTGGTGTAGTAAGAGCCGAGAATGCTGTTCACGGCAAGTTCGGCGCCGAAAGTGCAGAAGTAGACGGCGCCTGTTACAATTGTCTGTGGCGAGAAACTGATCCTGAGGATGTCCTTCATTGTAGGCTTTTGGACGATTTCACCGCGAGATGTGTCGAGAATTTGGTGTTCGCCGATCTGGGCTTCGGGGTCACTGGTCTTGCCAGTTGTATAGTTTGACTTCTTCTCGTCGCTGTGCAAGATAGAATTGGTGCGAGTCTGCGAGTCTGGGGTGTTCGTGCCATTGGAGGAGGTTCGGGTGTTCTTTGACTCTTCGCTGACTTGGCCAGGAACGTCGACGATAGACCCTTCAAGAATGCCATTTTGTTGATGGGTATCTGGAGTGGCTTGCATGCGCTCTGACCACTTGCCAGTGGGAGTGTCAGGGCACAACAAGACAAGAAGTGTCGCGACGGCCACGATTAGAATACCGGGGACAACGAATGACACCCTCCAAGCCACATGGGGAGTCAGTCCTTGTTGGGTTACGAATGAGTTGTAGATGGCCGGCATGGCGAAGTATGTAATGCCGCCGCCGGCATTACCGAAACCAGCTGCGATGGAGTTCGCAGTGCCAACGATGTTCTTGTCGAAGAAGCCTGTTGTCCAGACCTGGCATGGCACAAAGCTACCACCAAGAATGCCAATGAAGAAGCGCAGCGCATATAGTTGATGCACGTTGTAGGCTGTACCAGACAGGAATGTAGGAATGGCTCCGATGAGAAGACATCCTGCGAATGTGTATCGAGGACCGAATCGATCACAAGCCGGGCCAGCAACAAGGCGGACCAGTAGAGTGGCCAGCAAAGCGATAATGTTTGAGTTGCTCACTTGATCTGCTGTCAAGTGGAGGTCTTTTTTGATAATGTCGTGGAGCAGAGGTGGGAATGCGTACCTGATTGGTCATTAGTGATTGAACAGACGAGTTGGCATCGGGCGTATCGGCCATGTCGAGGTCAACTTACCACGACCAGAAAGCGATCATGAATCCAAACCACGAGAAGAAGAACACGCGGCCATGAATACTGATCACATTGAATAGAGGTACCGAGCGAGCCTTGTGGTTGATGGGGTTGAGCTCTGGGGCTCTCCAGAGCAACGCAGGGTTGAAACCAAACATCTTTATTGGCCAGTCTCTGAAGATGTGGGTCGAATGGGCCCTTGGACAATTGAGGAAAGTAATGAACCAATTGTATTGTTGAGTCGTATTGAAGATGCTATAATGGTTTGATTGTGTCTACACAGCGAGAATCAAGGGGCTGTTGGGTGATTAATATCGCTCACGCTCTCAATCGACGTCGAGTATCTGCAAAACTTGCTTCTCCGGAGCCAGCGATCTGTTGCATAACTCACGATGGGGCGTGCAGCAAAGAAGCCTAATTCCGAGGGGCCTCCAGGTTGGCCCACAGAGCGTGCGAGGATCCCACGGGAGGATATCGCCCAGCCCAGCCAGCCGTCACCGAGGATTCGGAGGAGCGATATGCCCTTGTTGATGGCACCTGATGCGGTGTAGCGCAGCAGTGGCTTCGGATGTGCCCAATCAATGCTGGTGTTATGTTGTAGATTAATCCTTTCGAGCTGCCTGGTGATGGCGAGGCTGCTATGAGACGATAAGAACAAGCTTCTTGTATGGTTGTGGCTGCGATCAGTCAAGCAATGGCGACGATCCCTCTGTCGTTTGAGTATGGTATATTTCTCGGCTAGATTCATCGTGTTCTATAAAATGTTTATCACGAGCCGTCTTCACAGCGTTCTCGCCAAGTCAGTCATACTTTCTCAACCTCGCAGGGAAGAGGTCATGAATACAAGTTATCCCATTGGCCAGCGCAATGAGTAGTATCAAACCGGCACACGCGGCTAACATGATTACCTTGAGCTAAACCCCCAGAGATCATCCCGTGGTGAAGAGTTGGCTGAAACTTGCAGACGCTGCCTTATCTTTGGTGTGGGTCCAGCTGGCCGAACAGGGAAATCGAGACAAGATAGGAGTGATAGCAGCAATCTGGCGATAAGATACCTTGTCTCCGACATCACTTCTTATTTGTATATCTCGTTGAGCGCCTGGAGAGAGTTACCTGAGTTTGCTTTTTCCGCGGTAATGAGTACATGTGTCGGCGGGCGGCCGGATGTCGTTCTTGGAGCACTCTGCTCTATGTCTAGTCGGCGTTCAAGGCGGCGTAATCGACGTGCATCGGTAGCACGATCATTTTCACATGTTCGATTCTGTTGGAAGGTGTGATTTGCTTCTCTTCCATCGGCTGGTCATGACCAGCATACGCGTACCGTGTACAGTGTAGTGTGGTTTTGCCTTGTCGTCCAACGAGCGCCCGGCGTTGGCTTTACGTGCGACGTCAAGTTTAGCTCCTCCGACTCTTCCGTGCTTCTTATCTTGCGAGCTTTTGATTCGCTGAGACCATCCGGTCGGATATCTATCGCCACGTGAACTCGATGTTGTCGGTCTAGACTGTTACCGCCTTTCCCTCCTTCTCTCGAGAACCTTTGCGCGCAAGAATGAAATGGCTTCTCTACATCTATGTGTCGTTCGTTTCCTGAGCCAGATGGGTGACCTGCTACCACAAACATCCGCGGGTCTTCGACCCTAAACCGCCTGCAGGCACAACCACGGTAGCTCTCGGCTCCTCATCAGTAGCACCACGCGAACTAATGCTGTATTTGGAATTTTCGAGCTTCATACATACACTTCGCGACTCTGGTGAACTCAAGGTTACCGATAACACTACACGGACATCAGATCTGCCACCACCCAGAGCATCAACCACTTAATACCGTTCTGTAGGTCTGGCTAAGCTGAGCGCAGTGAGCTCGCAAACATGATGGGTGAATCAACTGGTGGCAGTATGCTAATCACAGGATCAATGCATTCGGCCAAGATACTTGATGGTATTGCGGCGTCGAAGCCAAGGTACAGCGCTTAGCGCGCCTGTTGGCCAAGAGGCCAAGAGCCACATCTCGCGTCCGTTCCTAGGACGATATAATACTCAGCCTCATTTTCCTCGAAAATGCGTTTTGGCGCAGTCGCTTTGCAGGGTTTCTGCAAGCTACCGACTATTTCCATTGGCGCTACAACTGTCGAAACACAATATGCGATCCTTCGGGCAGCGTTGTCGTTGGCGCAGTCAACTACCAACGCTCTTTACATACAAGCCTGTCGCATATGTCCAATGAGAAATAGCTCTCTGAGACGAGCCGAGTCACTGCATCTTCTCGGTATTGGATTACCGACACAACTGCGAAATACAACACCCTTGGCCTATACCTTAGCTAACATTTGCCGCAAGACTAACAGCCTTGGTCAACCCAATGCGGTCGTACTGCACAGAGTAGATGCCTGTAGAAGACTTGGCTAGATAATCATGCGCTAGACTAGGAGGACGCAAGGCACATGCTATCAGAATAGCAAAAAACTACGTTCGGTTCGAGGCGACGCCGCAAACTCCATACGCACAGGACATGTTAGTTCTTGAAGCACGATGCGATGCCTCCTATCAGATGTGCGATGCATGTAAGTGCTATGCACATTCCTGCCTTCTTGTTGATCATCAGCCTCCCACACACTGCGATCCCAAGCACAGCGCAACACAAGCTACAAGATACCTATCACGCCATTTCTACACCGCGGCTCAGTTCACGATGAGAGAAGGTTAACGGGCAACGACAATATCAACAATCTCTTTACTACAGTCACCGCCGAGATGTTCGCCAGAATGCAGCTTCTCGCAGCATACTCACTCATTGCATCTGCGGCAGCAGCGCCATCACTCACCTCGGGGTCGACGTTCGCGGCTGAAGCGGATGGTGATTTTGAGTGACGACTCAAGAGCGGCAACTATAGCCTCCCTAGTAGCCACACTTCGAGTCTCCCCAAGCGATCCATCGACTGCAACCTCAGCTTGCCCAAACGACCCACCGACTGCAAGGCTCTCTCGACTCAGCAGGACGACAACGATGTCAAAGTCAAAGTCTACGAGAACTCGGTGATGACATTTGGCCAGTGGTTCAACCTGAAGAAAGACGAAGCTCACCCTATTTCCCCTCCAACGTTCACAAATCTCTGGAACGATGTCGTCGCCGCGAGCTGCAACGATGCAGAGTGTGGCGAGCACATCGGAAAAGTCAAGACTCAACAGCACATGCATATGAGTCAAGGTACGCTTGAGATGTGGCTCGAAGGCACTTTCTGGGGTGAAGAGGTACGCGACGCGTTGGTCGACGTGTTGAGGCAGGCTTTCGATCGCGCTGTGGTGTGTGAATATTCTGACAATGGATTCCAGATGTACGAGTATCTCTTCGTCATCAGAAAATCTAATGAGTATGCCTATGACACCATGCGCATGGTCCTTCGTACCAAGAGTGAGAGCGAAGATGGTTGTGGCGATATCGCTTTGAGGATTCTGGAACTGGGCTCGCTCATTTCTCCATTATTCGGTCTGATCAGTGTTGCATGCGCGACTGCGGACATGTAGGGATCCAAGTGTATGACCTGATTCGGGCGAATTCAGAGAAAGTGATTCAGGCTTGTCAATAGGGTATTTTTGGAAGGAGCCAATGAAACCCCATCCTTATATTGCGATATTCCTAAATACTGTGCTCGCCTGCACTTTTCAAATCGTGATCGATATCCTCGTGTCGTTGAGACTAAGTACGCGGGGATGCAAGTTCAATTGGGTTTGCATCATTTCACTGCTCAAGAAGGCTCATATTGCCGTGACACCAGCTTCGTCGGCAATGCCAACGAAGTTTCGAGCATTTCGATGACTTTTTACATTTCACTTGCGATTCCAGCAGATTGAGACAGTCAAGCCTGATATCAGACGTCTTCGCAAAGAATGGCTTTCATGCAGTTTGCTTTTTCCAGCCTTCTTAACAGGGATTGTTACATCAGGGGGTCGATATCATCAGCACTCTCCATAATTAAACTCCTAGAAGACGAGATCGCCCGCTTTTTCGTCGGGATATTACAAAGTTCTTGATTTCTGAGCTCTACATAACACAGATGCAAATGCGTAGCACGCTGCGCGCACAAGATCAAGTCCTCTTGAAAAAGTGCGCTTCAGTATTCAACACCCAGTCGTCCAAACTCCACTTGTCCGGCTCATCGAACAGCAAGTAGAAATACTTGAGCGTCTCAGCGAGCCAGAAAGACTCTTCCGAATCCTAAAAACCATTCGAGTTAGCATCAATCAACCAACCGTTACGAGAAATAGGAGAATAGCAATACGTACCTCGAGCTCCGGCGCCGCCTTAGTAACATCGTCAATCGCACTGTAGCCGAGCACAGTGCTAGTGTGCGCCTGCACGGCGGTGAACATCTCCCATCCGCGGTCTCGCCAGTACTGATCGCCCGTGATGCGGTACATGTAGAAGACGCTCTCGATTGCTTCGGGGCGGAGGATGTATTTCTTTGAGGTGATGGAGGTGAAGCCTGGAGGAAGGCGCTCTTCCTCGATCTTCTTGGCGACGTACTCTTCGTGAGTCAGGGGGACTGGTGGGGTGTAGATTGATTTGAGGGCGGAGAGATTGGGAATGGGGGGTGCAGGGACGTTCACTTCAGTCTCGATGGTTTGCGTGCCGGTGAGAGTTGGGAGGGCTGCGTCATTGACTGGTTCAGCGATCTTTTCTTCTGAGGCTTTCGCAGGCGCTTCTGGTTCGACCTGTCTCTTGTTCGTATCCACATAGTCTGTGCCTTTTAAAGCCGCTGGCACATCCTTGCCAGTATTGCCATCGTTGCCATACGTGGCGAGAATGGTCGGAGTTTTGGCCCTGTGTGAACTGTACGGGTCGAGCTCTTCGTAGTACTTGGTCTCGTTCCATTCACAGCTCTTTTTGCTCTCACACTTGCTCAAGTAAAAGTCTTCGGGCATGATGCCTGTCGCAGTGACATTGTACGCCCAGATACAGCCGTCTGTCAATTTCTTGCCAATTTCAACATCCTCGGGGCGGTCGAAAATGACACCACCAAGAGCGAACATGCCACCTGCAAAGCAGACGAGATGCGAGTTGACGGCCTTGAACGTCTCGATTAACTCCCCAGTCTCAGAGGTCGAATTTATGGCGACGCTGAGATCACCAGCGGCGAGAATATCGCGGCCATCCTTAACCATGGGCTTGTAAATCAGCCTCTCAATGGCGACATCTGCAGACTTTGTGTACATCTCCGAGTATTGCGCCACACGGCCACCAAGAAGCAGGTGCATTTTGGGAAGATACTCGTAGGTCGAATCGCTCATGCCAGCAAGGGTATATGTCTCCGAGCCGTACTTGCTAGGTGATCCTAGACCTTGCGGGATGCAGACATCAGCGCCTGTTTGTGGCTTTGGCTTGCTATCTTGCTTCTGGAAATTAGGTCCACCAGACGAAGGCGGAGGGGTAGCATCGTTGCCCTCGGGTTTGGGCTGGGCTGGGACTTTCACGCTGTCGACCTGTCGCTTCTGCTGCTTCTTGGTGTCTGTCCAACGATCCTCTTCCTTTGGGTTTTCAAATCCGGCGACTTCGCCGGCGATCCCGCTTTGCTCCTTCGCCACAGCTGCTTCTGCCTCCCCCTCCCTGATGATCTCATGCGCAGCCTTTCCCGGTGAGATAGCGGGCGGCTCCCAGATTTGACCACCTTGTACGGGCGTGTCAGCGATCATGATGTTACCGCTGCCGTCTGGATGGTACATAGGAGTTCCGTATACAGGCCTGTTCATCTGCGCTGGTTTGGCGCAACCACTGGCGTCAATGTAGGTAGGCCACATTCCCGGTAAGCGAGTGGTGTTCTGGTATTCTTCGAGAGCGTCCGTTATGCGTGCAATTGCATCGTAGTATTTAGGCTCTCCAGATAGCTGAGCTAAACGAGTGAATTCCATGCTCAAACTGCCGAGTTCAGCCAAGACTACTCTCGTAGACGCACGGTGCGGGTTAGACGAGAACGTAGGCTTCCACCGGTAGTATGTCTCCGGCATACGGTTAGGTGTGTCGAAAGCACTGTAGAGAACTTCGGCCTACAGAGAGAAGTTTTCAAGTCAGCAAAGTGTCTCAGAAATTCAATAGGCTCGTAGTCCGACTCCAGCATCCGCACCGCTCGCCCTGTCGCTGAAAGAGTAGTATGGAGTCTGAAGCTAGAATGCGAGGTTGGATTGTATCTTTCGTTCACGTACCAGCTCAACAGCCTTGTCTAACAAGGCCCTGTACTTGGCGTCAGACACCTCGTAAGCAGCAACCAAGCCGCCGAGATAACGAATGGTCGTCTCGAAAAGTGGGATGTCGGAACGAGGCGAAGTCGTGAAATCAATAGTTTCCACGTACTTCACGGCCTCCTCGAACTCTGTTTTCATGCCCATGATCCAGAGAGTGTCAAGTCCGTCTACCAGTGTTGCACCCCATCCATTAAAAGGATCGCCGCTCTTGCCAGAGACAGGCTTGATCTCATCACGACCCCAGGCGTGTTCTCGGTACCCCCTCCACGTGTGTTCAGCCGCCACCTTGATCACTGCCAGACGGTCCGTGTCTGCGCCATTGTTTGGGGATTTCGAGAATTTATGCTGCACCTTTGGGATAGAGCTGGCCTTGTTGGTCGGGAGCTGAATGGTTGAAGTCACTGGGAAATGCTCTGTCTGCTTCGTCCAATGTATCTCGTTGTTCACTGGAGGAAGTCCGTCTGCTTCAAATCGGCCTTGCCCAAGCTCGATCGGGATCTCGTCGTCGTTCAGAATTGGCGCAAGCGCCGGCTGGTATTCAAGTGGGAGCGGATGGGTTGGAGCAAGCGTCGCGACCGATAACACCTTCTCGCTTCCCGGCGCAGTCTCGCCGACGAATTCCACAACGATCTCACTGGGCGTCGGTGCTGGTTGTGTGGCCTTTGGCGCAGGTACTTTCTCTTTCGGCGGGCCAGCCGCTTCTTGTGGATGATCTTTTGTCTGCTGCTGCTGCTGCTGCTCCTCCTCCTTCTCATCCGGTCGCATGACCGATCCTCCTCCTACTACATTCTCGTAATTTTGCTCCGCATAGGACTTGTAGTTCTCGTAAGTCGAGGTCGAACGAGTGAATAGGAATAAGGCGATAGCGGCAAAGACGGCTAAGGCCAGGAAACGAAAGCGTCGGACGGGCATGGTGTCCCGAGAGTTTGGTGTTTTTAGCGAAGGGATGTGGTCCTCATCGCAACAAGAAGAGCAAGTCCACGGGTATTGCGGAAGGTGGTCTGAGAACGCGCTCGTTCAACTACCAACTGGAATGGCTTGGACCGAGTAAGGAGCCTCGGAAGGATGTCGTCGTCTTAGCTCCACTGCTGCATATGACTTGGCGTTGATTCGTGGCCAAAGCTACCTCGTCTACTTGACTCTTCCCAGGGCTACAACAATATAAGGAACAGCTGTCGAATTGAGAGTATTCTGTTTGGCTATATACACTTAGCCATGGTCATCGGAACACCTTCTCACATGATCTAACACTCAATGTATATATCACCACACTAAGAAGAGGTTAACGCCTTACGCAGGGCTTCATTGCGAGGTGGTCGCTCAAAACCTTGAGCAAGCGTTCAGCAATCCACATATGCACTCTTGCCATTGAGAGACTGTCAAGCTCTTTCTGGACCTCTTGAATCTTTTTTGCGCATACCTGAGAAGCCATTCCCACGTAAAACATGATCATTCCATTGAGAGAGCTTCGGGCCTTTCTTGCGTCTTCATTGCAAGCACCTGCGATATCCTTCTCATGCAAACATAATCTTGCCATAGAAAGACTATCGTACACCCATCCAATCCTCAAAACTCTTGTGTTAACGAGTACGCCTTTCGCCTAACAATGCGAGCTTCTCGCCATCGAGAGAGAGCTTTGCGCTCTCCGAATCTCATGTGTACGTATCCCAAGCTCCCTTCCCAACGTCACGATGTCGACCCAAAGAGAGTGCCATAACTTCCAACTTTTATTCCACTCTGCGGTCACTGAAGATCAACAAGGATCCTAGATCAGAAATCTAGTCCCGATGGGTTTCTTTTTTCACATCCGACGAGTGTCAGAACAGGTGGTCGAGTGGTCGATAACGATCGGAATGTAATTATTTCGAAATCGTGTCTAGTATACAAGTATATTCTTACATTCGTCGTAGTACATCCAGTGCAACATCGTCTTGCAAATCCTACAATAGCGCTACAGTCGTCGCAACAATCTGCCGGCATTCGTACACTCTGCCGCTTGACGGGCCGCATAGACCGAATGCCACGCAAGCTCCATGTGCGGTTTCTCAATGGCAATTCATGCGCCACCGTAGCCAGCCTTCACTGCATGTCCTTCATCTGCACTTCCGTACATTCTTTCTATTTTCCCTTCAGCGAAGTAGCACCCGAACCCACGGCATCCAATGAACCGTCCATAGGTGTGGCGCCCTCAGCATTGAGCTTCTTCAGCGTCAAATCACGCTGGTGCTCCATTACTCTTCGCTTCTTGAAGTATGTGACCTGCACTGCATTTAGCATAGCACTCCGACTATACTGATCACTCTCCAGCTCCCGAAAACATTGTACTCACCCAACTACTTGCGCATGCGCTTTCAAATTCTCTGAGCTCCGGGGCGCACACTTCTCTTGCCTTCTTGTCTTCCCGTACGCTGTCGATGATATTGTGGCGATCCAGACACTTGAAGAAACTGTCGCGGCCATCCCAGCATACTGCGCGAGCACTGCGATCGGGCGCTATGAAACCGCCATCCTTGGAGGGTGCGGGAGGAGGAGGCGCAGGCTGAGAGGAAGAAGAACCGCCGAACCAGCCCATTGTAAAGTTGTGTTGTGGGGTGGGTGAGTTATTGGATGTGGTAATAGCCTTGTAGAGTTTTGTTTGCGAATTTCAATATAGCGGGTGGATGATTCGATATCTCAATGTCTGGAGGCGAGTAGCAATGGATGATCTCATGCCCGAAAGCATCGCCGCCGAGTACGGCGGACCATACTTACAAGACGGACAAACCTTAGATTGTGATACCAAAATTCGATACTCGGCTAGCTACTAGTACTAGTAGGTGCTTTATAGTGATTAGTATTTTTCATATATATTCTGGATCCACGATTCTGTATAAATAGATCAGTAGCTATATCTATTCTATAGGATTAAAAGAATAATACTTGGTAAATATGAATTTAAGATTATAAAGCATAAATATAAATAATATAGCTAAAATTCGTAAGGAGTAAACTATACTCTAAATTCATCTACTAAGTATAATTTAATACTATTATTACTGTTATTATTGTTATTATTGTTATATCTATTTCTTATATTAAATATCCGTATTTAAAGAGAGTAAGATAGAATAGGCTTTCGCTTTAACATTATTGTCTTCTATAAATAGTAGGCAGTCCCTTCTTATCCTATATGTTAAGGGAATACCAAGTAGTATATTTAAAAAGAGGTATCTCGCAACGTAGTGAACACCAAAGCAAGCACTGCTTTCGTACAAAGACTGATCGTTGCTTCCTCGCTGCTGTCCAGCATGCGAGTCGCACATATTGCGCTGGCTGCTGCCAAGCGCAGTACAGGCTGTGCCCTGCACGTGACCTTAGACTTCATCCCAAGGACTCCCGTAACAGATATCTAGTATTACAGAATCTAACTCCTTCTAGAGCTTTATAAGTCTCTAGAGATTAGCTATATCAAGCTAATGATGAATTATATAATTAGTAGTACTAATATGATATTCCTTATAAATAGTAATAAGAAGGGTTAGTATTATACCGTAGTACTATAATCCGTACTTTGTCCGTCTCGTAAGGATGGTCCGCCGTACGCCGAGTCGCGTGGCCGAAGCCGACGCCAGGCATCATCAAACGGCCGGAACAAGGGACCAGCTTGCATGTGATCGCCTTCCTTTGAGGCCAGACTTCTTACACTCCTTGACGCAACTACAACAGTTCTCAAAGCCATGGCCCGCCGCCGTCGTCCTCCTAGGCCAGGCGCTCTCGCCGACCTATCTCCATCACGCATAATAAAACAGATCGCTCTCCTACAGCTCTGCTACTATGGCGTCGCCATTGTTTTGATCGTCTTCACCACCTTTGTCGCTGGCCGACACCCCGACACGAAGGCTATACTGGACTGGCGAGAGCTGAGAGGAGATGTCACTACAGGCTGGACCTTGGCTCTCTGCTGGCTGTTGGGCAGCCTGATCACGTATGTAACTTGTTATGATCGTTGGCAGTCAGTCAACTCCATGTGCAACCGCTAATCGCGCTCCCAGTGTCATTCCGATTCTTCTTTTAATTGCACGATCGAAGCTTGTCCCTGACTTTGCTCTGACGATTCACTTCATCCACTTGATCGTTACATCTTTATACTCGCACGGCGTCCCGAACACGCTCTACTGGTGGCTTGTACAAGCGGCGTCGGCGGCTCTGATGGTTTCTCTGGGCATGTGGGCATGTCAATGGCGCGAGCTTCAGCCTATGGCGTTTGGAGGGAAAGCTAAGAGCACCGCGAAAACATCGGCAAATGAAGGAGAGGGATACGAGATGGGGACCTTGCGAGGTACAGGCCATGACGGAAGCGGCAGTTACGAGAATGTTGACGCTGAGGCGTCTAGCAAGGAGCCTGCTTGAGACAAGAAAATGGATCTCCGTGTTTGTACCCCCTATACCAGGATCACCCAAACATCACTCGAGCCCGTCAGTGCTCTTGCAGCAGGAACACACGCGGCAACTTAGGCCTATACCAGGATCACGCCTCACAGGTCAGGCTTCCCAATAGAACGACTTCAACGGCACTCATACGCCTCAACTTCCGCGCCGTTCAGCCAGAACTCAGATTCCACATCCGCCAATCGCACCAGCCCATTACCACGTCGAAACAACACCGTCTCCGCCGCGTGCTTCTTGGGTTTTTTCCGTCTGCCAAACATGGCTTCCCACCGGCTATCCGCCGCACTGGTTTCGTTGACATGAAGGTGGACAGCGCATTCGATCTCGTCCAGGCGCTCTGGTGTCGCAAATTCAGGCGAACTTCGTATAAGCGTCGTGATTCGCGCTGAGATTGGATGAGACGGGAGGTTGATCGAGTCGCCTGTCGCAAACTAGGTTAGAAAAGACCGCAATGTTTTCAGGACCGGAGATGTGAGGCGCGGACTTACGAGTCTCTATGCGCTTGCCCGAAGGTAGCCACACGTGCATCACTCTCTGCTTGCCTGCGCTCGTGAGCAGCAGGCCGACTGAATTTGGAGCTGCATCGAAGGCGCTGGTGTGGTAAATTGGTCGCGAATGTGATAGTAACCTCTCTTCTGGCGCATGGTTTTGGAGCACGCGCTGAGATCCCGGCGCAGTCGCTAGAGGATCGATTGGCTTCGCGGCCACGAGACAGATAGCGTATAGAAGCCGTGCCAGGAAACGCATGGCGTGCTGATTCGAAGAATGAAGTAAGGTAGATGCTGCGCAACCAGTGTTGCCCTGAGTGTCAACCCAAGAGTTCCGAGGACCACTTTTGCAGCTATATCATACAGCGTGTCGCGCACTGGTTCCGATGTCCCGTATTATCGCTCTCGAATGTTGTCGCTGTTAGATACTGCCAAAGTAAAGATTTTTGCCCAATAGTTGGAGGTCTCAGGCGAGGCGCACGCCGTCTGTCTGTCCTGTTTGTCCGGGCATTGAGGAATGCGCGCGGCGCGTTAGCTGGAATGCAGGAGCTGGTTGCAGTGGCGACTTTTGATCTGGGCGAAGCAGGCACCTTGGGAACGTCGAAACGTTCCTTCTCAACAACACTAATCGTGTTATTTGGATGCATATGGTGAGATCGATCTTCAAGACCCATGGTGGGCAGCGTGCAACGAAATAACGTGATCCAAAGCGTACAAGCCTGGTCGTTGACATACGTATGATCATTCGCTGAGAAAGCAGTTTCGTGAAATGTACAGAATGTCATTATGCGTGCGTATATACGGCCGTTATCTCATGTTCGTGCCATCGCGTAGCGTTGGACCTCCAACTTTATCCGACCCAGCTTTATCCTCCTCTTGCGCACAAAGTCTAGTAAGCGAAAGTGTTGATGGACTCGTCGGGATTTTGGCGGATCTTCTTGTTGGTCCTCTTGAGCCAGAAGCACATAGCCCAAGCAGCAGCCGCGGTCGCGACGGAGAAGGCGGCCGAAGAGCTGAGAGCGATCGTGTACCGCGGCGCGTCGGAATCCATCCACAAGTAAGGTGTCCACACGAATGAAGCGTTTGCGATGGTGTTTACGATCGCGAGCGCGGACGCTTTCTTCTCTTTTGTCTGGCCGCAAGTGGCAGCCACCCAGCCGAGAATGATGGAGTTGACGGCGTAGGTACCGATGGCGAAAACGACCATGGCAAAGTACTTGGCGCCCGTGTTCAAGGTAGCGAAGGCAAGGATGAAACCGAAGATGGCGATGGCTTTTGCAATGGTAATGTGCCATGTGCGCTCATTGAAGCGACCAGAAGACCAAGACCAGGCGATAGAGATGAAACCAGCGATGAGGTATGGCGGGCAAGTGAGGGCAAGGGTAATAGTCTGGTTGAAGCCAAGAGTCTTAACAGCAGTCGGGAAGAAGTTCTTGAAGCCGTTGGCAGCAAGGTGCATGTGTTGCATGAACGCGAAGAGCCAGAGCTTGGGGTCGGATGCGGCAGCCTTGAGACCAGCGTACGGGCTGACAATACCCTTCTCGCCGACAGTGTCTGCGAGGATACGGTTATTTGCCAGGAGACGCTCTTCGGGTGTAAGCCACTTGGTGTTGAGCGGGTCATCAGGAAGAACAAAGGCTGCGGCCAAAGCAACAACGAATGTTGCAACTCCCTGGATGATGAAAAGCCATTGCCAGCCACTAAGACCGGCGACTTCGTCAAGCTTGAAGATTCCGATGGCAATCAGACCAGCGAAAGCGGTAGCAAGGATGTTGCCAGTGTACAGGATGGAGATACGAGTAGCGATCTCCTTGCGGGTGTAGAAGATAGAGAGCATGTAAAGTGCACCAGGGTACTGTGGCATTTGTTAGCCTCAATTTGCGGGAATTGATCGCGTTCCATTCGACGTACGTAAGGAGCCTCGGTGACACCAAGGAAGAATCGGGTGAGGAATAGACCCTTGAAATCTTTCGAGATCGCGGTCAAAGTACTGACAATGGCCCAAAGACCCATGGCAGTAGCCATGTACCAGGATGGGCGGATACGAGTGAGCGCCATGTTGGACGGAATCTGACCAAGGCTAAACGTGTGTCAGTAACATTCTTCTATCAACAAGTAAACACATTTGCCTTACATGTAACCAACGAAGAGAATCGACACGCATGTCTGGTACTGGGTTCCCGAAAGGTTGAGGTCTTCCTGGATACCGTTGATCTTCGCGAGCGCAATGGCGTTACGGTCAAGATAATTCAGCCAGTACATCAGCCAAAGCCTGGGGATCTATGTCAGCTTCGGTCGATGAATATTGTTGCAGCGAATCTTACATGGGCATAATCCATCTGTCAAGCTTCCTCACAAGCGCAATCTCAGCTGGATCTGTCTTTGCCTTCGCGCCGGAGTAATCACCAAGCTCCTTCTTCTGCTTGAGGATCTCCTCATCGTAGACGCTGGTCTGTCGAGCTGCTGCAGACTTCTCGTTGTCGAGGGTGTCGACTCTGTCCAACTGCTCGGCGTGTGTGGTCTTGACGTCCGTCATATTTGCGGTTTGTAGAGTAGAGGACTGTGGAAAGGGATGTAGGAGTTGACCGGTGGAAGGCGGCTGTCTCTTGCAAAGGGAATGTCATAGTGGCAATGAGAAGTACTTTATAGCAGACCTACCTCCCCTATGCTCTGGACTTCTCGCAGTAGGTCATCACTACTCTATGGTAGCTGACACTAGGCTCCGCGTTATTGTCGGACGGCAGAGCGCCACTGTGCATGCTCAGGATCGAGCTCCAATCACAGACGCCGTGGCTTGCCAGCATGGTCGATGGATTCTCGCCCAGCAGTCGGAGAGTGAGTGGTGCTCTCGATTGCACCTTGACGTCCAAGACGTTAGCGTCCTTCCCCAGGCCCTCCCCAGACTTGCCAAGGGGGTGGGGTGCAAGCAATGCTGACCGCAGGCGTGTGAGTTGCCAACGCGCTCGAGCTTTTCCAAGCCACGTCTCCGCCTTCGCCAAGTTGCAGCGAAGGAACCTTGACCGTCGGTAAATCGCGTTGGCAGCATCTGGTACGCCACGCACTGACATTTCAACGACCCCATGGAGAAGTGCATACGGGACTCCACTCCCCAGAAAACGACCAGATGCGCCACGTGAAGGACATGTGGAGTTACCCGAGTTTTTGCCAACTTACCTTGCCAATCATGCTCATCTCTTTTTCCTTTGCACGAAGAAGGCCAAGGCTGCCAATCTACGCCTCTTCTGTCGAAGAATGGCAAGCTTGCTTGGTGGCGACCATGTAACAAAGTCACTGGAGATCTTATCCAGCTCGTGGTTAAGGCGCCTCGCTACCAGACAAAGCTTGGGTTGTGGCATTGGCGATATTTACTCGGAAGTGTTTGAAGCGTAGAGAGAGTCCCAAATCCGGAGTGGCTTTACAACGTCAATCGTCAGCCGTGTCTCCTTCGAAGTCCCCTACATGATCCGGCATTTCACCGGCATGGTCCAGACAGCCATGGCAATAGTAAGGTGGAACCGTCCAAGGAGCCAGAGGAGCGCATGTGGGCGTTCGTCCCCCCCCGGGAGGCGTTATTTGTGTCTGAGACCAAGAGGGGACTCATGTCGTCGGTCCAGATTCCTGAAGAAGCGGTCCCATAGCCACTAGCTGCCCTTGAGCGATCGGCACTCCAGTCATTACTTTTCGAGATACGTACCCTGGTACCAAGATGGCTGTGCAGAGAGCCCTACATAAACAGGAGCATTGTGTGTCCAGGTGTGGACAGTAAGTCCGACCGATCAGGGGCATAACGATATGCATTGTGGGCATAGTTTGTTGCACAGCACGAGCTTGCAGACAGGCAACCCCGCGCGCGAGATCTTCGTGGCAGGAAGAAGCTCCATCTGCGCATGCCTAGCAGCATGACGCCGCTCGTGTGTGTGAAAAGTTAGGCCCCGTTGTTCGTGGCACGTTTTAACGATCCGGGTCCAACCGGATCCACAATTTGCACCCGAGTCCGTATTTGGTGCTGGTGCACGCGCTTGCTTACAGATTGATTGCGCCCTGTACAATACAAACACGCGACACTGATAACAGTATGAAAAGCTGATGTCCCCTGTATCCATAGATTGTCTCATCACAAAAACTCTTAGACATGACTTCTGCATCACGTCCACTCCACATTTCCAGCATTTCGAGCAAAGTACGACCCAGGTTTGACAGGAGATGACTTATTTTAGCAACTCTTGGACGAGGCGCCACTCGCGCCAACACGAGAAGTCATTGTGACAAATCTGCCCCTCCTCGGCCGGTCGGATAAATGCATGGGGTGCAGCTGCTCACTCTATATGTACGCCAACGAAACCTACCGCTCTGTGGCTTTGGTGTCCGAGGCCTCGCTGTATAGCCAGTGAGCATCAAGGCTGGAATGATGTTCACTCGATGAACAAGAAACTATGGATGGCGGTGGCTTCGAATAAGATCACGATGCCTCTAAGCGAACCTTTGACGGTCGAACTCACGACTGAACCCGCTGCGACGCTGTCCCTGCCCGGACGATTTCTAATACTCTGGACTGGAGCACCATCACTGAGTTTGTGATCCCGGCAACCCCGATCCCTAAAGCACCCGGAATCGCAACACGAGAAGCGATTCGTGCTTGCAGCTTTGCTTTGTGCCTGAAATCTGGACTGCATGACGATCAAGTTCTTGATGCCATATGGACGCAAGAAACTCCACGCCAGTAAAGCGTGGTTTGAAAGGACTATCAATCTGAATCTCGCGGTCGGGAGAAATAGGACTGTACATCACGCAAGCCTCCATGACCTTGCTCATACTGGATCTGGTTCGGTGACCATGGTCGGTTGTGTCAGTCGCAAGTTGAGTAACATCTTGTTGAACTGCGGAGACTATGGCGTCTATCTGTGCGCTCTTCATGCCGACCGCGGCAGTCTTATCGCACTGCGATCTTATAGAGGCTATATATATGAAGCCAACAGAACAAGAGGCAACTCTCAACGAGATTCTTTGCGCATGACTTACTCAAAATCAACAACGACCTGGGATGTCCCATGTGTTTGTCGGCAGCCCTTGCAGACTACGCATCGTCAGACTACACAATTACTTGGACACATGGATCTCACAAACACAAGTCTACCGCATCGGACACACCTGGAAAAACAAGACACTTTGTCTCGTAGACATTTAGTCGTTGTCTACATTTGCTTCTCAGAATACAGTTGTAAGTATTATCGACACACAAAGACCTGCTAAACGTAGATCACATTTCGACGACGACGACGAGAAGGACAATGGACTGAGACACCAAAATCGAAGCCATGATACAGGAAACCGAATCCTATTTCCTCCACGACTATAATTACTCATCTGCACACGACACTTCTGGCCCATCGGATAGACTCGACTCAGTCCCCGGTTAGAAGAACTTGCTTAGCACCTTCCTCCAGGCAGGCCAGCTCGCGTAACGAGCTCTCTCCTTGTTGAGGACCTCCCAGTCGATCTCGCGGCGACCAGAGTCAACATCAATTTCGGAGAGCTTCTTCCAGGTGGAACGCTTCCATGCCCAGCCGAAGACGTAGAACAAGAGAACCACGAAGAATGCGAGGTAAGACTGGAAGAATCCTGCAGCACCCTTGGGCTCGCCACCACCGTCTACTGCAGCGTAGATAGCGGTGTAGAACTATAAACCTTCGTTAGCATGAACTAAGGGAGCATGTAGTACCTCGAAACTTACCTGCGCGATGAGCACGATGATAATTAAGACAAGGCCAATCCATGAGCCAGTGACACCAAAGACCGCTCTGAATGGAATCTCGTCCAAGGTGTGGCCATGGTACTTCCATGCATTCCTGAAACGAATGTGGGCGAAGCAAATGCTGCCCCAGGTGAACAGGGCAGCCAGGCCGGAAAGGGATTGAAGCCAATCAAAAGCAATGGATCCACCAGTATCCAGTGTCATGAAAGCAAGCGGGGACCACAGGAGGATGAAGATAGTGGCCCAAAGAGGTCGGCCAGCCTTGTCAACGTAAGAGAAGAAGCTAGGAGCGTAACCCTGTTCAGCAAGCGCACACAATGTACGGGAACCACCGTAAACACCAGAAAGGCCGATAGATACGACAGACAGCATGATAACAACGTTGGTGAAGTGGGCGAAGCCAATGATGCCGGCGCGTTCAGCAACGATGACGAAAGGCGAGGCTTCGACATCGATGAGGCCGCTGCCAAGAAGCCTAGGGTCGTCGTGGGGAATCAACAAACCCACAAAGGTTAGTGACAGGATGTAGAAGAGCGTGATGCGCCAGAAGACCTGCTTGATTGCGGAGGGAAGTGACCTCGCTGGGTTCTCGGACTCGGCGGCAGCAAGGCCGACAAGCTCAGTGCCGGAGAAGGAGAAGGCGGCGGTGACGAAAACACCGCAGAAACCAACAAAGTCGGTGAACGCGCCAGGATCGCTCCATGTTCTACTACCTTGGTAGGTCGAGTACCTTTCAGTCTTGTTAGCAACATGCGCCGGATTACAGGTCTTTCGATCTGCTTACTCTCCGTTGGACGGTCCACCACCGCAGACGAAGATCACACCCATGAATAGGAAGACGATAATCGTCGAAAGCTTCAAGATGGAAACCCAGAATTCTTCTTCGGCGTATCCCATGACACCGAACAAGCTGATGATGCAGACTGCCATGAAGAACACAATAATCCAGACGGCGACGTGCACGCCTTGTGCCCCTTCCCACCATTGGACCGTAAGACCGGCGACAACGAGTTCGAGCGGAAGGACGATAGCCTGGGCGACAAGTTAGTGGAGAGTCCTCGCCAAAACAAATGGGAGAGCTTTACCCATTGGAATATGTAGTTCCAGCCCATTGCAAAGCCCCAAGAAGGATCGATAAAGCGGACCGAGTAGGTGTAGAAACCACCAGAGATCGGGTACAGCATAGCCATTTCGCCGAGAGCATAGACGACGTTGAACATCATCTGCACAGTTGTTAGATATTTCACACCTTGAAGGGCTCAGTCGCACGTATACTTACCACACCGATGATGGAGAAACCAATCAAGAGGGCAGCGGGTCCACCCTTCGCGAGAGCGCCACCAGAACCGACGAAGAGACCAGCACCTATGCTACCACCGATGGCAATCATGTTCAAATGCCTTGTCTTCAAGGTCTTGTTCAGTTGGTTGTGCTCGTCAGCAGCCGAGCGACGCCTGAAAGAATCGGCGGTTAAACCCAAGCGGGTCATGAGCGGTAGCTGCTCGCTGTCGACGTAGTCGCCATTGGAGTGAGAAGAAGTCTTCTCCAACGGGCTGTCCATACCCTTGATCTCCGGCTCGTAGGACTTGTTGACACCGGTTTCCGGATCCATGTTGGCGCTGAAATGAGGAGTTGTGTTCGCCATAGTGGGCGATCGAGGCAAATGCCAATCAAGGTGGAAGGCGACGTCGACGTTGGCTACAACGGCAATTACCACCACCACGAGGCAACAAAGACTTTATAATAGGGCCTTGTACGGCCTCGAGACCCCTTCGGTGTCGTCCGGCGGGAACCCAGAGCCCGCTAGCCAAGCACTCCGCCCACCGACCAAGGCCTTGGCCCGCTGCCTCTCAAGACCTGACAGTCGATAAGCTGCCTTTTCGCGTTAGGTTCCGCTTGGTATACTGGTGGCCATCAATTCGAGAAGCCTGTCCACGCGAGTGTGAGACGCGTTCTGCTCATCGCCTCCATCGTCTGTACCGCTAGGATCACCACGCTGGCCTGGAGTCCGTGAAGCCAAGATATTGCGCTCTTTTAACGGTGTGAAGAGCGGGCCCGGGTGCACTCCTCTGCTGATAAGGCTATGCAGACGAATGGCTTGTCGCCACACAGCGCTGTCGATGGCCAGGAGCAGAGCAACCGCTCATTATTGTTGGTGTTGTTGGTATCTTACCAAGGTTGACCGCGGCCTTGGCCTCTCGCCCACGAGGCTAATGGGTGCGCGTTAGACCGACAGTGGCGGGTATTCGGGCCCTGACCATATACACTCATGTTCTTTCTCTGAGTTTCATCTTGTCACAAGGTAGAAGGTAGCCGACTGTATTTCGTAACGTAACGGTAATTCCCCCGCGTGATAGCGGATCTGGGGACATTGTGGGACTGTGGCGAGGTCGCGGTATTATTTCGGGTTCATGCGTGTAGTAGTAGATCCCGTTTTGCACTGGGCCTGCCGTTGTGCTTGACCAGACTCAAGCCTCAAACGGCATGCATGGAAATTGAGGTCAGGTTCTACGACCTAGCCATATGTACAGTAACCACGATAGCGCGCAGGACTATCGCCTGATACCGACAGGCGGCTGATAGCTGGCCGACGAGGTATATGACTGAGGCACTCCACGATCTCCCGCTGCCGTAGACCAGAGGACCAGGCAAGGCAGAGAGAAAGAAATTGAGCAGGCGATGTGGCGTTCCGAGAAGACCCCAGCTTTGATAGCACTCCCCGGGGCACGGTTGTACGATCTCTGCACAAGTCATGGTGGCGGCAAACCTTGATAGTGTACCCAAATATCGCCATCAGGTCTTGGTAGCGACCGAGAAAGGCAATGGCTCCGTGTTACACCCAGAATGCGCGAATTCGCATAGCGTAGCATCAAGCGGCCTGCATCTGTTCAGGCGACTGGCTGGCATTCGTGATCTGTACGACACGGCATGCGCGCCAAGGGAACGACCAAGAATTATGGTAAGCCTATCAGAGAATATACCGTTGGCTCACCTCGGCCTAAATACCATCGCGTAATCTGACGCATGGATGCGGTCAGTCCTACTTCACGACATTTCTATGACGACGATAACAAGTACACGTCTTGTACTACAGCTAACAAAAGCTATACTTGCTGTTCAGATTCAGCCCATTCGCCCCTCTGCCTTACTCCTTCATATCGCATGCATGCGGCGGTCCGCGGTTGCCAGGCTACGAAGTGATTACATTCGCGTAGATCAGGCACATGAGCCTTGGCTCTACTGGCGCGGCGACAGCTCGAGACGCCCAGAGCTACTTTTGTGGTATATGCCTCCAGAGCCAAGTGCAGTATACTCTATGGAGAAGGTGCTTCTTCGTATGCCATATCAGCCCAATCAACGGGATCGCCGACTTGCTTGAATACTGACTGGTTATCATTATTGGGGCTGTGCATATTTCACGAGGGCAGTAATTGCCTTTGATAAATGATAATCCTTCATTCGTACATGGACCAATCAGATAACAGCCCTTTAGTCTGCTATACTGCTACTACACAATATTCCAACATAAACTCTATATGCTGTCGCGCTTGTCAGAATCCGCTCTAGACGCAGAGATCATAAGTAGTTGTGCATATCTGATAACACGGCGTACGCGGCCGGATATGTTTGCCCTCACCTACAGTCCTTCTTAGTGTGATCCTTCGGATAAGTCGCATGCAATCCTTCGCCTCATTAGCGTCTTTGCCGGCCCCGGTCTAGCCTGCGGCGTCAGAGCATCTGTCGAAATTTATTTTGCAGCCGAATGGGATGCGCTATGATCAGCTTGTGATAGGGAGAATCAGAGAAATGCTGACGATTCCATGATCCGCTTTGTTGAAAACATACCCTGGCCTCAAGTATCTTGTCACCCTTGGGAGGAGCAAAGGCACTGGAATTGCTGTTTACGCATAGCTAATGATCACACAGAACAAAAAAACCAGAACTAAGTCCACCCAGACCTTTGTGATGTTCCAGAAGGTGAAACCCAAATCAATACCTGGCTCGGCGGGCCTCAACTCCACGAGATGACATCCTCCTCAAGCCGATCCTCGATCTCGCCTTCACACCGTCAGCCGCAGTCATCCTCTCCGGCCTCTTCCCAGTCTTGGCTTGCCTTTTGACCTCGAACCCAATCTCAGGATCCTGGCTCAACTTGATCTTCTTCACTTGCCGCTCCAGAACTTCTTCTCCCTCAGTCATCTGGTCCACGTCGTGGCTTTCTCTCTTTCTCTTCAGTCTCTCGCTTTGGGAGTAACGAGGTGGGAAAGCTGGTCGCACAGCCGGGTGCACGTGGATGTGAATCTCGACACGGCAGCCTCCAAAATCGAGCGCAGAGGCCTCGTCGCTGGGCGAAGGTGTGTTGAGCATATTGACGAGAGCGTGGAATGATGCCGAGCTGTCTGAGGCCCTCGTAGATGTTAAATACGGAATCGATCTCTCGCCGTTGTCACTTTGCGATGTCACGGGCTGGTGAGAAGCCACGGTAAGTTGCTCCGCATCGTTGTTGTGAATGCTCGGCGTCACCACCGGCTCAGTCTTGATATGAGGCGGCGTTCTGCGTGCTCGGCTTGGGGTTCGATTGAGCCTTTCGAGGAGCGGGCGAAGAGAAGCAGGTGGAGATGGCATTCTGGCCAGAGATGCGACCCGCGGGTTGAAAGAGGCTTTCGATGGTGGCTTCATTGAGAACATGACTGCGTTGGAGTATGTGTCTGCTGTATGAATACACTTGCGCGGTATCGAATGCTGCTTCATGCGATAGCCATAAAGTGATAAGTTCCGTGTATACAACTGAGCATACAGATGACAGTCGCCCGACTATAAAAAAAGCACCCAGCTCCTGCTGTCTACACGACAGCTTCTTCAGAGCCTACCTTCCTCCCTTCCGATCAAGAACCACCTTCCTCCTTCCTCTTTCACTTTCCCTTCACCTTGCAATTTCTTCAGGACATGCTTCAGACTGCCCTCGGCGGGCAAATGCAAAGCCTCTGGGTACGCTGCATAAATCACTTTAACCAATTCCATGCTTTCCCATCCCTGCTTGCCGTCATCTCTCGTCCTCCCCAACACTTCGATCACCTCTCTTTCCCGCTGCTGGCGGTGCTCAATGTACTCCCTCACCTTAGCCTTGCCGTTTTCCACCAAATCTCCGTGTGCCGGATACAGGCGCCCGTCGACAGCTCCTGCCATTTTCTTCAAACTTGCCATGTATTCGGCCAAATCTTCAAAGACTGCAGTCCCGTGTCCTAGAACGTTGTCGCCGGCGAACAAGGCGCCGTCACCTTCAAGCACGAATCCAACGTGATCGTCCGTGTGGCCTGGTGAATATACGGCCTTCAAGCTGGCACCTTCGCACTCGATGACTTCCCCGTCGTCGATAGTCCCCCACGCCGCATCACCCTGACCTGATGGTGAAACGAACTTTCTGATCTCAACATCTGGCTGTAAATCTCGGACTTGCGCAACGCCACCAACATGATCGTGATGCCAATGGGTGAGCAATACAGTACCAACACTGGCTTTCTCTTCCTCCAAGACCTGACGAAGTCGCTCGGCCCACACGGACTTTCCTTCGCCAGTGTCGATGAGGATGCGTTTGGCACCCGTTCCAACGAGATAAGTATTCGTGCCTTGCAGTGTGAATTTGCTCGGGTTACCAGCGACGATGCGCACGATAGACGGTGCAAGACGGGAGATTGGCGGAAGATCCGGGAGAGATGATGCCATTTTGGTTGAAGCTCGGGATGCGATGTGAGGGCTGCACGCTCGTATTATTGTGCGGCGTGTTTGCAGTAGATGATTAGTGGTTATCAGACAGCTTAGCCTGACATGCATGGACGAATGTCCTGCCGAGTGAGTAAGACAGACACCCACGATTGTGGGACGAGATGGTCGGTGAAAAATGTGAGATACTCAGGTGAGTCGCTGAAGTTATAAGATGCTCTGTTGCGTTGCCAACATCCGACATGACGATGTCGTGCTGACTCCGCTGCCGAGGTCCACTGGAAATGTTGATGATTGCCAGAGGACTAACGATAAGAAAACTATTACTACCAACTAGCACATCTATGCTTTCTCTATGTACAATACCTCCCACCTCGCAGGGAAATGATATCTCCTCGGAGCACCCAAGACTCATATAGATGTGCTTCACAAACGAGGTATCACGTGATATGGCTCAGCGATGTTGACGATCTCCATTGGGGTTAGGGTTGGTGTAAAGTGTTTTTCTGTCCTTCCGCATAGTAACATAGAAAGTGGTCTAGCAGAGCTTTTGGCTCCTGTGTTTACTTTCTAGATCGCATGTTGAAGTTCTCTAAGCTATGTTGGGTCTTCTGGGGAGTACGTAGGCCTCGAAGCACGAAACCCGGAATAAATAACGATCGAATCCAAGGCGTGAGCTTCAACAACACTCAAACTCTCACGGAGAACTAAACAACAATGGCGCAGCGTGAAAACCAACAGGCACATCTGACACATACACACGAAGCAGCTCTCGAAAAAAGTGCCTCGAACCCCCAGATAGATACACGAGACTCGGAGCCACAATCAATACATCCAATCGGTCAACACCACTGACGTTCGCTGTGATCAATGTCCAACCCCAGCGCCCGCATGGGCGAGAGGCAGTCTACAGACACTAGTGACCAAAATCAGATCCCTCGTGCACGAGTGTCGCGAACCACGAAAGTCGAAAACATTTTGTCGTAAATGTATCAGCCACGGTTGTCCATCGAAAGACCACAGGACGACAACGATAGCACGCAGTAGAGCGAGGATACAGCATGGCCTCATTGGTAAGAAAACGGGCAATGTACAATGGAATTCACGAAGCATGCTACACATATTCCTACCCCAGCGCCTCGCTTGCTTGAATGATGGAGAACTAAGCCAGTGTCGACATCGCTTGCCTAAGAACGCCTCGCTGAAACCGAAAAAAGGAAGCATAACCCAAAAAGTGCTAGGGAGGTGTGGTGGAGCACAGCAAAAGCCCAAACTACACGGAATTCGGCATCATGATCGCTCTTTCATGAGAGGATGCCAAAAGTTCTTATCACTTGTAAGTTCCCAGCCTTGCCAGGATTTCCTGCATGTTGACCTGTCCACCATTGTTGGATGGTGACGTCGACTGGGTTTGCGGCGTTGGAGCCGGCTGTTGTGACTGCTGCTGCAGGTAACCTGCTAGAGCACTGGGATTGTGTTGCAGTGCCGTGATAGCGGCCTGCTGGTGTGGAGCGAAAGGTTGCTGTGGTGCGTAGGCATGTGGTGCACCTGCTGGCTGCATTGCAGCGAGGAGATTCTGGAGACCCTTTGGGTCAAGAGAAGTGATGAGATGCTGCAGGCTGGGCGGGACCGAAGGGCTTAGTGGAGGGCCTCCAACGGCCGGGAGAGCAGGCGGCGCAAGGAACCCTGGAGGATACCCCGGCGGAGGGACTGGAGGCATGCCATATGCTGCTGGTGGTGGCTGGCCGTACGCGTATTGTTGTTGGGGTGGTTGCTGAGGTGGTTGGTGACCCCACATGCTCTGTTTCTTGCGCGAAACGAGCTCGACACAAATTTGGAGGTCCTGGTTGTCGTAGTCGTCAAATTTAATATTGTTGGCGCCGGCACCTGTACGATCGAAGAGACGCAGATTGATAAGCCCTGTATCTTGGTTGGCGCGACTGAGACGGCAGACAGCGAGGACGCCCTCGACCAGCTGCCTGCGAACGACAGCATCAAAGTCTAGTCTCGGACTGAGGTAGAGTACATCGACAGTAAGTCCTCGGCCTTGAAATGCCTTCTCGATCCAGTTGATGAAGTCGCGATTGAGATTTTCATTCGAGATGATCTGTACATCCGGAACGTTTTGGGGCGCACGCTTGGGAAGAGGGAGTCCGTCGTCAGAATCGGTCGGACTAGGACCGCGATCGTACCTTCCACCACGCGTGTACGGAGGCGACCGATCCCGGTATCGCTCATCGCGGTACCTGTCGCCTCGAGGTGGTGGAGACGGAGATCGGTATGGCCTGTAACCATCTCTTTCGCGGTCACGTCCGTCACGTCCATCTCTGCCGTCTCTTCCACCGCCATAGCTACCACGCCCGGGCGCGTAGCGATCGTTGCCAGCTCGATTATAGTCGGGCGAACGTGAGCGTCGGCGAGAGTTAACAGGACTCATGTTAGGTCGCGGGTCCTGCTGTGGGTTTCGGTTGCGCTGAGGTTTGCTGACTTCCAGGTCTGTAATTTAAAGTCAGTATAAGGAGGTCAAGGTTCGATAATCTTACACGTACGGATCTTCTTGCCGCGAATTTGTCTTCCCTCTTCACGAGCGAGCGCAACGGAACAATCCTGTGGTCGCAGGAATTGGACGAAACCATACGCCTGCTTTATAGAAATCTGCGCGAGGTCGCCGTAGCGATGGAATGCGTGGAAGATGTCCCGTTTCGTGACTCTTTCCGAGCTCAAGTTGCCAACGAACAGTCTCGATCCATAAGGGAACTGCTCCCAGCGGCCTTCGCTCACGTACTTGCGCTCATCCTCGATAAACTTGTCATACTTTCGTTGCGTGTCCGCAGTCCACGGTTGATCATCCTCAGACAGATTAAGTCCTGCAGCGATCTTGTATTCCCTGCGACTCTCCAATGGTGTACTGCCCTGCTTTCTATTCACGGCAGCTCCCAAAACGGCTTGCTGATCTTGTGTGATGGTTGGAGGAGGGTTGCTGAGAGAAGAGTCGGTGTCAGGAGGAGCAGGCTCGGTTGAGACGTGCACGGGCGGGACAAACGCTTGGGAGGAGGCATCCGCACTGTTTGCTGTGTGGCTACTGCGGGAGGTATTGTTCTGATAGGCAGGATTCGCTGCATGTGGGTGGTAGTCGCGGAGATTGGAGTGAGAATAGTTGGCGTTGATTAATGGCTGCTCTTGTGGAGGTGGCCGTGGAGGGAGACCTGACGGAGGCGCACCAAGTCCAGCGGCAGACACTGGCGAAGAATCGATACCGGGTGCTCGAGGTTGGTTGGTCTGTGAAGGTGAGGACGCTGTGGCTACATGATGTCCATCGCCAGCTGGAGTGAAGCTAGACTGTGCAGCATTGGACTGCAGGGTGTTCAGAAGAGCCTGGACATCAACTTCGCTGTTCAAGGGTGTTGCAGATGACTGTACGTGACTCGCCTCACTGGGCAGGGCAAGGAAGGCTGCGCGGTGGGAGGCAGACTCGGCGGCAGAGGGAGTGGGCACAACGAACGATGCCGTGGACTGGGCAACGGATACGTCAGACGCGCCTTGAGGAGGGCCAGCGTTCTGCGATGTGGGCATATTTGTGTCACGTGCACTTGCCTGCTGCGCGGTGGCCCGGCTGTCCTGCACGGAAGGAGCAGCAGCCTGGGTCGCGACTTCCTCGCCTGGCGCTGCCTGGCCTACGCTTTCGTGCTGCGGTGGCGCATTTGGGTCCTGCCAGGCGCCAGGGCGCAATTCTGTGTTGTGCATGGCCGGGTCGGCCATGTGAACTTCGGTCTGGTTGAAGCCAACATCCATCATATTATCAAGAACTGGGATGTTGGTTGGCGCTGGGAAGTGCAGAGGCTTGGGCGACGCGGGCGAGAGCAGGGCTATCTCGCTACGCAGCTGCGGTTCGTCGGGGTAGTGTCCAGATGTCATGTGTGGATCAGGCAGGGCGCAAAGGGCGCAGCAAGGGGAGAGGAGATGGGAGCGACAGGCGTGTTATGTGGATGCGGTCATGCTCTGACGCGAGAGGAGCGGACGGGTGGGTGCGGCCTCTCAGCAACGAGATCAACGCGATCTTTGTATATGAGGTGGTATGTAGAGTGTGAATCGCAGTTCCGTCTCTTTTGCTCGCGCTATATCTAGTTAAGCTCCTCGCCGTGATGCGGTGTCGCTGGCAGGAGGAGGTGGTGATGCTGGCGTCGCTTTGCTGCTGCTGCTTCAAGCTCCGAATATCGTAGTCGGGTTGCGCGCTGGTGACGATGATGATGATGATGATGATGATTATGGCGGGGCGGGTTCGGCGCCGCTGGTCACGACGAGAGGAGATGGGCTGGATGAGTAAATCACACGGTAGGCTGGACAAGACGAGAGAGGGGACGCGACAGTTTGGATGGTGCGGTGTGGTGTAGTGTAGGGAGGGGTATGTGGATATGAGCGCGGTGCAAAATCTGTCTGGCGTTCGTGGCGCGACTACTATGTGTGAACGGTCCCCGAGTCCCCGTCGTTCTGACCGTTCGTGTCTAGCCTCACTTCCAGCCCTTCAGCACATGCTACTCACCTACCACCACCACTGCTGGATCCCGATCCCTTGGAACCTATTACTTAAGGTAAGCCCTCTCGACCTCGCACCGCCGCTATAGTCTGGTATGCAATTAAGCAAACCCTTCCTCGAAGGCTGTCATCATTTCAGAGCACGTCTCAAGGCCTGTCTCACCCACCCGATCTCTGCACTCTAGACCTATCGATACCAATGGTCCTCACACCGGGATCCTCGGCAGGGATGGCCTCCTACGCGACTTGCGCTGTGGGTCACGGGATCCGCACAGCTTCCACCAGAATTCCACCGCGGATTTGCCGATACCATGGACGCCTCATTTTCGCCCTGTTCTAGATCGATATAAGTTAGACATGTCCGAGTGCTGTACCACTTCTGACCCCTGCCTGGAAAGCTGTTGTGCCAGATGATCTTGACCCAGAACGAAGCCGTCGAGTATCACCGCTTGGGACAGATTGTCTTCACCATAACATGGTCCTGATTGAAATGGGCGGCGTTGTGTGTTTGCGCGACTGGAAAGTTTATATCACAACAAGTACATGGTTCATGACTGCGCATGGGCAGTACGAACAGTGTCCGCAGACAGCACACTAAGATAAGAAGTGGCAAATTCGTTAGGTAAAGACCGATGTGTATCTACTGATAGAAAGCCGAGGTTCCCTCCTACAGCTAGACTGAATATATGCCTGTCGAACAAATGGAGGCCCGGGACGTTTGCAAAGCTCGAAGCGAGAACACGTGGAGCGTCCCAGACGGCCGCAGTGAACCCTAGAGGTTGCCTGAGCGTAGAAGTGCTCTACTCACTATCAGTGCATACCGCTATGAGGCCAACCCGTCGCTATATATCCGCAGTCGCACATGTGACACCTACTAGGCCAAGAATGGGGCCACCCATTTCCGAAATCTAGGCTCAGGATTCTCTTTAGCCGCTGAACGCAAGCGCGACGTGCTTTTCGCTAAGTCATGCCTCCTATACACCGCTAAGTCAGGTATCTATTTACATACCACAGTCGCTTCTTAACGCCGCAACCACGAGAAAAAAATTGCCAGAGTACGCCACAGTCATTGATCTCCACCCACAGATCTTATCTCGGGAATCAGTGCGAATGTGCGTTCACTCCTCAGGAGTGTTGAACTCTGCGCATATGGCCTCGACCAGACCAGACAATGGTTGGACCAGACCGCCGAAAGCGTTGATTCGGCTCACCACCTCGCCACATCCACCTTCCTCCTCGCCTTTGACCTTCAGGACTGATCACAAGTGGTTGTTGCCGACGATGTAAGCATCCCTGTCTCTCGGGCCCCACTCCTACACCTGGTCGCCAACCTAATTCCTGAGCACTGCTCTGTCGAAGGCTTGTCGCAGCAGACTGAACCATTTCGATGCGATATTGAGAGTACGTCTCGAAACCTTGGGCGGTGACTGTCGATGTCTTTGCCACATCGGGTTGGATTGCAGCCGGCTTCGACAACATTGTCCCAGAGTGTGGTGAATGCGGGAGGCGCGGTTGGTCTTTCGCCATCTTTGAAATCGCGGGCAGGGTACCAAGCGTAAGTCCGGATCTCGCCGGGAGAAACCCAGACTAGATTCCTGTCTTCCTCTTGATGCGTCATCATTCTGTAGTTGGTGACATTCAACGGGATGGCGTTGTTGTCGTCCGGTATGTTCACATCGAAATGATCAGTCAGTAAGGCAAAGGCAAACCTAGCAAGGATCGATGCCGCGAAGAGGAAAATTGAATGGTGCCATGGTGAAATGCAAGTAATTGGGTGTTTAGTGTCGTCGTGTGGTTATGGTTGTGGAAACGAGCCTTTGAGAGTGTGATGATTTCAGTGGTTTCGACGTAAAGGGATGCCGCTACTAATACAGCGTTGTGTGTCTTATCGGTGACCACCCCTTGAGCCATAATTCTGGCCAAAGAAGCAGGCAGTGTAGTCCATGCCTTATCACCATATTGCGGCGTGTTCAACAAGGGCGGCTGTGCCTTCACAAATGCTGCCAAGGTTGATATAGTCGCGCAGTGAGACTCCCGGTTGTTGAGCTAAGCATCCTTCGCGCTCTTCACGTTCTCAGTGCCCACTTGACAATGGAGGATTTGCCGCTACTTATCGAGTATGATGATTCCAAGCAACAGCCGCCGCGTTAACATCGAAACAGCTAAGTAAGTAGGCATACCAAGCGAGTTGGTAAGTGGCTTCGCCACTACCCCAGAACATAACACCAAACCCGAAGCAGGTCGTGCGAATATGTTGTTGTCATCGTAGCCGTTTGATCATTACATCACCCGAAAGTTGATAATTCCATTGGTGCCTTATACATGTGTGACGAACAGTATGCTTGAGCTCCATGGTAAGTAATGTGTTGGAGGTAGGAACGTTTCAAAGACTACGATTTCCTCGGCTCCACTGCATGTAGCCAAGCTTCTAATTTCGGCATCCTCTCCAATCTATTGCGGCGCCGTGGTGTAGGCGCCTACGACCAACAATAAGACAACACTGCATTGTTCTTAGAGTCAATGCAAGGAGATTTATCGAAGGGACTAGCGCTTGATGCGGTGGTGTCGATGAGGCGAAGTTATCTGTCGGCTCAACTGTAGAGCAGCGACTGGCTTCGCGCGTAGCGATTGCCAGGTCTGGTAAGCTTGAGAGGGAGAGAGTTGTTGAAAGCTCGCTGCAATACCTTATGTTTGACGGTAGGAGCATTGGTTGTATTACAAGGAGAATCTGGATAGTTCTTCCAGATTGTGAGAAGTATTGCCCATCGTCTCACTACGCTTAGGTCATATGTTCACGCACCTCGACATCTTCTACGAGTAGACCTATGGTACTGACATAAATCATAGATCAAGAATACGGAGCCTTACCGCTGAGACGACTATCATATCTCATACGCGGCTTTAGGAGACCGGTGTGCTATTCTTCTCACTGCCCGAAGGCCACTCTATATTCACAGCTCATCCCTCAGCCGGCTCGCTCTCTCTACCTTAGGAAACCCAAAAGCTCCCTAATCCTCCTTACACTCAAACGACTCCGCCTCATCTACGTTCCCACCCTTATAAGCAGCAACCAGTGGCCACGCACGAATCGGCCTCTTAACATTCCCAAGCACACCCTCAATCAACCCCGGCGCCTCGCCCTTCTCCGCCCACTTAACAAGCGAGTCCACCGCCGTCGCAGGGAACGATCCCAAACCGCCCGAACAGTGCGTCACACCAGGGACCTCAAAGTAGCGGTAGAAGTCCCTAACATCCGGACCCAGCGCTTCGATGCGAGTGTAGTAATCCTTGCTTCCATTGACCGGAATCAGCCCATCAGCAATCCCATGCCAATGCAGCATCTTGCCGCCCGCGGCCTTGAAGGCAGACAGATCCGGATAGGCGGTGTCTAGGACGGACAGGTACTCTTGCCGTGATTGGTGCAGCAGCGCGAAGAAGTCGGCCTCTGTCACAGAGCCGGCGTCGAAACTAGGGTCTTTGGCTAGAAGGTACTTGATATAAGAGTCGGCCATGACGAACGGTACGCCGCTGCATTTCTTGCCGTGGGTGGGAGACGTTGGCGAGCAGTCGGTCTGGGCGAGACCGCCGAAGGGCCCGGCTTCAGGGATGTAGAAGCTTGCTTCGTGCCAGGCCATGTGATCGTGCCGGCGGTGTTGCGTGGGCCCTGCCAGGTTTTTGAGGCGATGGTGGTGGCTTCTTGGGAGATGTGGTGCGGTCGGCCATTGCAATCGATCTTCTTGCCTACGAGTGTTCAAGGGTCGAAATAACACTCTCCGTGAGCAGATACCAGCCCGTCTTTGATCCCATCCAGCTCGTCGCACGCTTCGATCGCTGCGGCGTTGATGGCGTGGAATTCACACGTCGGCGGATGCACCTCCAAATCATTCATCACAACCTGCGGCCACAGATTCGAAACCACAACGACGCCCAATTCATCGCGGGCGCCACACTCAGGATCCCATCGTAGTTGTCCGGGAACCGCTGCGCATGCGCCATGCCCTGCCTACCACCCGTCGAGCATCCGCTCCAATAACTATACTCCGCCTTCCTCCCATAGAAGGCTTCAACGACCTGCTTCGCGACCTTGGTTATGTCGTCCAGAGACACATACGCAAAATCGTACCACAGCGGCAAATTGACAACCCCGGGCTCGTGCAACACCCAACTAGCATCAGCAGCCGCTTCCATCCCAGCGCCCACAAGCACATGCCCGGCGTCAGTCATAGCAGCCGCATACCCCAGGCCCACCGCCGGCGCCAACCCGCCTTCGCCGCCAGCCATCCACCCCCCACCCCCGGCTCGTAGGAAACGGCCAATCCAGTCGGCTTCCGAGAGTGGCAGCTAGACGTAGACGTGCAGGGCGTCGTTCCAGCCCGGGTGCGTGTAGGTTACGGTGACGCTGCAGAAGTTTATGGGGCGTTCTTCGACGAGGAGAAAGCCGAAGGCGTAGGGCCAGGGGGCGTAGGCGTGGACTTCTGTGGCGTGGATGTCGGTGATGCGGGCGCCGCGGATGGTAGGAATGGACAGCGCGGCGGCGCGGCAGGGAGATTCGGTTGCGGCGGAGACGAGACAGGGGAGGAAGGAGAGGAGAGGAGGGGCTTTGTGAAGAAGGGTGGCATTGTGATTGTTGTTTCCAACCTTTTTCTGATATTACAACGGATGCTGATAGTGGATAGCCGCGTCTGACCGTCTGAAACTAAAGGTAGTAGTCAGAAGATATGAAGACATGTGTGCAGACTTGTAGACAAGTACTAGAATCTCGCTACCATACTTATCGATCGTCTGCAAGACTTTCCTTCGCACCCAAGCTTGTCTTCACCTCAAAAGAGCTTCTCCAACCAGCACCATCACTCAAAATAAGCTCACCTCCGCCTCTCTGACCTGACCATCATCAGCCAGCGGCTCACTCTTCACCTCCTTGCGCTTGGCCCTATTCTCAGCAGACGAAGCCTTCGCCTTCTTCCCAGCAGGACGCTCCTCCTCATCATCATCATCAGTCTCCCGAGTTCCCACCGACTTCTCCGGCGACTTCCTAATCCTCTTCCTCGAAGCAGGCGTGGCAGCAGCTCTCGGTGTGGCAGAGCCGTTCTTGGTCGGGGTCTTTGGGGTCGTGGCGCCGTTGCTGGTTTGCAGGCCTGAGGAGAGAGCGCCGTACCTGGCGAGACGGTGTTAGTGGGTTGGTCTGCAGTTCGGATGGGACATGTGGTTGTGAGGAGCGACGCACTCGTCTCTCAACTTATTTTTGGTCACACGCATGAGCTCGCGGGCGGAGGCGGGAGTTTTGAGGCCGGCGACAGTGGCGAACTTGTTGTAGTCGATCTGGGTTGTGGGTGTGTGTTAGCGGGTTGATGGTTGGTGGGGATGTCGTGAAGAATAAAATGGAAGGTGATGTTGCGTACCTTTGGCTCAGTTTCGAAGCACTGCCACTGTCGATGTGGGTTAGCTGGATGATACAAAAGTTGAAGATGATCTGTATTGGTCTCAGGAACTTACAGCGAGTGCGAGGTACTCCATCTGCTTCGCGGAGAGAGGCATGGCTGCTGAGAGTAGGCGGTCGGTTGTTGGACTGGTGGGAAGTGGGTTGTGGTGTGGTGCAAAGTTGCTATTGTATGGGAGCAACTCGATCGCAATGTGGAAAGTCAATGAGAAGCTGGGAGACTGCAAGAAAGAAGTTTCGTGGGAGCAGGAGAATTTAGATTGATATGCGACTCGAGGGCGCGACACCTGCGCTGACATGTGATGCGATTGGTGGTTGCATTCGGAGTGGTTGGGTGGCGGAAGTGAGCGACGACAGAGTGAAGTGCGATTTGATGTTGCGTGTTGATGTGAACGATCAGCTGTAGTGAGTGAGAGAAGGGGAGGGGAGGTGTAATGTCAGTAGCGCAAGTACAGTGAGGTGAGGTGGAGTGAGCTCAGCATGACTGGTGTGCTCATGATTCTGATTGTGATTGACATGGAATAATTGCAGTCCTTTGCAAACTTACGTGATGCGTAGTTGTATACAATTGATGCCTGGAAAACGAATCCACGTTCTCGTCAACGTCTCCCCAAAGACTGGGGTCTGCATGGGCAAGTTTGCCTCCATGTTGTGTAACCCGACTCAAACGCCAGAAGGGTTCGTGTATCTCTTGCACAAATAAATCGTCCAACATCAACAGTTCCCCATGTGCAATAAGACAATTTCGGATCACCGTCTCCGCGGGTGCTTTGGATCAACACAAGAAGTGCGGCTCTAGCCCGCCTCCAGCCCACCTCCAATAGAGACTCGGAGCCTGCGTGTCGCATTCTTCGAGATCCGCGTTCCTGCTGAAAGGGAAGGCTGGCATTGCTTGTAATGTTGAGATGGTACGAATGATGGTCCTGGTCGTCAATTTGCTTGCTATACATGTGCAACGACGGCTCTCAGGGCGTCTCGATAGAAGGGATGAATAGTTTTCAAGGCCTGTACCTGCTTGCGGTAATAGTGGCGCGATGTTTACTTGACTGTGATTAATCGCAGACCAATGGATGCTTACAGGGCTATAGGAGCAGGATTCCTGGAAAGCGTCTCGAGTACGCAATTGCAGCACTGGCGTTTCCACTTACGCGAGCGCTGGATCAAACATCTTTGTAAGGAAAATGGCATATTTCCCAAACAACTGGGTTCTGGAGATTTGCAGTAAGGGCAAGACATGGTGGTGTTCAGTAGTAGGTTCCGCACACTCCCGGTTTCGTCCTCCGGCGACAGGGTTGAAGATTGCCCGTCAGGCTGCCGACGTCAAGCAGTCGGCCCGCCACGGTGAAGCAATGGCTTTCCTTGACGATCTCGAAGCTGGAAAGGAGACAGAGCTGATGTGTTGGTAGGCAAAGAGAAGATTCTCCGTCGCATGAAACAACACCCTCGAAGATTGAAAGAGCGTGTCAGCTTTACGCGGTATTAACGCGTGACCTGAATCCCTCTTCGCTTGAGACCGCCACGCTTGGCAGATCACATCACTTGGAGGGAGGACGTTGACTTCAAATGGTCGGCAGCAAACATGGCTCGTGTGACGAGCAGGGAAAGACGGACTAGCAAGAGGGGAGGAGAGAGAAGAGATAGATAAGGTAGTAATAATCAAAGTATATAGGGAACGAGTGGGGCGAGGCGTAATCTTGGAATGATGATGGATCGCCACCGACATGTTTGCGCGACGTTCTGCCTGGCCTCCTTTTTCTCCTCCTCCTCCTCCTCCTCCAGCGGAGAGGGAGTCGAGTGGAGGCGTGAGGAGATGGGGAAAGATAGATGCAACAACTGCCCACTCGCACAGCCAAAGCAGACACGGCTAATCTCACAGCATTCCTCGTGGATGGGCACATGCAGGCGGATGAAGGGGGATTGCCGGTTGTACATTGTGATGACATGATAGCGCCCGTGCTCGAGCAGCAGCAGCAGCAGATTCCGGCATCCAGTCCCTGTGCGAACGAGATCCAACCGCGGCCGTTCGTTGGCGGCGGCGGCGGTGACGAGAGCTCCGCAGCTCTTTGTCGCAAGAGCCGCATACCTGTAGCCTCTTGGTGTTTATATGTGTGTGTGTGTGTGTGTGCTCTGTAGACTGTTTGCCACTCTCGCTGTCATGTCTCTCTGCTGTATACCACGGCATCATGTTCTCTCTCTCTATCTCTCTCTCAGCGGCACCAGTGGCCAACGAGGGAAGGGCGGCCCAGCCGACGCCAAGGCCAGCAGCAGCCATCGCCAGCAGCCGCCATCGCCTCTCCTCCGCCAGCTACGCGTGATAACCCATCGACCACACGGCCCGATCGCGTCCAAACATCTGTTGCTGAAGCGAGTCCATATCGGTAAGCATCTTTCTTGCTCGTCCTCATCATCTCTCCCTGGATACTGCGCGCATCCAGCAGCATGTGCCTCCACGTGTCTGCCGTGCGCGCGCATCCCACCCGCCCACTCGTCGCTCGCTCGCTCGCTCCTGCTGCGCGTGTCCGACCCTAGGCTAACAAACTCCATTGCGCGCAGGCGCATGATCGCATCATGAATCAATGGCAGCCTTCTGCCCACGCCGACATGTTTCCTCAAGGCACCCCGACCCAGATTAACCCATCCCAACTCTACGCCAACCACACCGCCGGCCTCGCCAACCCCCAGCAGCACTTCGACCTCCAGTCCCAGCCCAACTCGCCTTTCCAGCCTGGCCTGCAGAATGGCGGCCTCGGTGCCCAGCCCAACGCGCAGTCCTTCAACAACCAGACCTTCCAACCAGGCTCCGTCGTCCCGCAGAAGCGCCAGCACGACGGCACCGCTGGCTCGCCGCCTCCACCTACCTCCCAGGTCTCGCGCTCGCAGACCCCCAGCTATGCCCAGTACCCGGGCCAGCAACCCGGCCAGCAGTTTCCTCAGCAGCCGACTCCTTATGCGCATCTACAGCAGCAGCCAGGCTCCGCCCAGGCGACCCCGTCACCCACAATGCAGAACCAGCAGTTCCGCCAGCCCTCGCAGCAGTCGCACATGCAGAACGCGTCACCGAGTCCCTTCCCCGGTCAGCAGCAGCAGCAGCAGCCGCAGCAGCAACAACAACAACAACAACAACAGGGAGGCTACCCGTCGCAAATGTCGCCTACTCAGGGCCAGCCCCAGTCACAGCCGAACGCTATGACACCACAGCAAAACCAGATGGGCGGCTACAACACGCAATACGGCGCAAACCAGAACATGCAGCAGATGCAGGGTATGCAGAACCAGATAGGCGCGCAAGGGAACAACATGGCCGCCATGTCTCAGTCACAGATGCAGCAAAGACAGTATCAAATGCGCCTCATGCAGCAACAGCAGCAGATGCGCGCCAATGGCGGAGCCGCGCTGCAGCGTCCAATGACTGGCCAACCTGGCCAGCCAAACTCGATGTACAACCCCGGAGCGCAGCAACAACAACAACAACAGGGCGGGCAAATGATGAATGGCGCGGGAGGCCAAGCGCCCAACCCAATGATGGTGCAGCAGCAGATGAAGCGGAAAGCGTTCCTGACTCAGTGCAATCAGTATTGCATGAGCCAGGGCCGCCAGTTAAATCCCAATCCCGTCATCGGCCAGAAACATGTGGACCTCTACATGCTCTGGCAGGTAGTAATATCTGCTAATGGATCTGCATCTGTGGAACAGAACAACCAATGGCCTGCAGTGGCCAACAAACTAGGCCTCGTGGGCCCAGGGTACGAGTCCGCGGCGGAGCAGCTGAAACAAATCTACTTCAACTCGATCATGATGTATGAAAGAGCATGGATGCAAGCACGTGCGTCGCAAAAGCAAGAGCAAGCACGGCAGCAGGCACACCAAATGGCTGGATTTGGTCCTCCACCACAAGCTTCACCTACAAAGCCAATGCAACCTCCAGGACAGCAACAAAATCAATTCGGCCAGTTCCCGCAAGGCCAGCAGAACCAAGTCCAGCCACAACAAACACCCGTGCAGCCGCACACTCCGCTTGTCCAACAGAATGGCATGACAACACCACAGCAGTCGATGGTAGGAACTATTGCACATCGACGAAACAGCAGTATGCAAGTGAAAAAGTCTGAATCCGTGGCTCCCCAAACCGCAGTGCCTGGAATCGCTGCACCTTCGCCGGTTCAAAAGGTCACAAGATCGCCGTCTGTCAAACAGGAACTTGGTGGACCGGTTATGAAGATGGAAGAGCCTCAAAGCACCAACTATGTACCGCAAGCACGACATGTCAACTTGGATGGTGGTTACGACATCCTTACGCTCTCGGAGCTCGGCACTCATATTCAACGGCACATGCCGCAGATGCCAACGGTAGACGAAATGGGCACCATCGACACCCAGGCAATAACACTCAGTCTCGCATCCGGAATCCACTCGGAAGTACGATATGCTCTGGACGCTCTGGCTATAATATCCATGGACCAACGCGTGTCGTTCGAGCTAGAGAAATGCAACGACTTGATTGACGTCCTAATCGATTGCGCGGACGAGCAATTAGATTTGCTGTCTGATGAAGCCGCTGAAGTTTCGGATGCTCTGGACCTGCCATCCTATGAGGACATCATGCGTGGGTCCCGGATAGAGGCAGAGGCGCTTCAGGATGTTCCCGCATTTGGTACGCAAGCATACGAGCTGGACCGCGCTGCCGACAAACTGCTTGCTGTGACCGTTGTACTCCGCAACTTCTCCTTCTATGAACACAACCACCGACTCCTCACGACAGACACTCTCATGAAATGGCTGAGTAATACCATCCGCCTCTTGGGAACACGCAACATGCTGCTTCGGACCTATTACAATACCCAGGATTTCTACAAAGACATGATCATTTTCCTTTCTAATATCACACAGAGTCTAGAGCTGGCGACTCGAGACGACGCTCTGCATGTTCTTCATTTCCTGCTTGCCTTCGCGCCACAGCCAAGTCCCAGCTTCACCGAAAGCACCTCGAAACTGATATTCCCAAGTTTCGTGCCTTCGGTACACCGCTACCTGCCACCAGCGGTGGATTGCCTGGCTAAGCTCCTCGCCCGACAAGATCCAAACCGCGTCCTGTACAAAAACATCTTCACGGCTCCATCCTCCTCTCTTGCATCCTCGGAATCGCCACTCGACCTCCTCACACGAGCATTCGCCCTCGCAATATCAGTCCTTCCCGATCGCTCAAAAGGATCCACAACCAACACAACTCAACTACGTATCGTCGAAGCACGAAAAGCATACCTCACCCAAGGTATGCTGGCGGCAGATATCCTCACAACTCTCGCACCCAGCAACGCATCAGATCTTGCCCGTGCCTGGCTAGACAGCGATGATGGCTGGGCCAGCAGTCTGCTCAGTCTCGCGTCTCTCCTCTCGGTCGAACAGCCTCCTCGACCTGTCACAGCAGCTGCCAAGGGTCCTCCACCCATGGGGTGGGATGTCGAGAGCTTCCGTCTTATCTCTTACCGGGCTCTCTTGATGATGAAGCGTCTGGCAGAGAAAGCAGGTACCTCGCGCGCGCTCACACGGGGATTCGTTAGTGGTGCTGCAGTTCTCGACGCTGCGTCAAAAGAGTCCAAAGACAAAGACACGGACAGCGTACCCGACAAATGGGACGGTGCACCCTTCGGCCACGCAGTCATCGGCGCATTGATGTTGCCGAATTGCGACAAGACCAGCTTAGGCCTGCTGTGCGGGTTGCATGCCATGGCAATGAAGGATTGATCGAAAGTGTTGGATTCGACTATTTAGCGAGCGTGGGACATGTCGAGAGAGCGAAACCTGTCTTTTGAAACTGTCCACTTTTTTTTTGCCTAGACAGACCGATCGTCTTTGGGCCCCGGATTTTATACGCATTGTAGAATACGAAATTGCAAAAAACGACTGTCGAGACCAATGTGTTTGCGCTCTCTCTCCTCTTCTCTTCTTATCGCGTTCGCTGGATCGTGGTTTTGGAAAATAACCATCATAGCAAATCAATGAACCAGCTTTACCCTTGTCACCACATAGACCACGCATGAAGTCTATCAATTTGCAATCGCAACACACTCTCCATTCGGCGACTAGATCAAGAGCGCGTCGACTCTTTGTTCTTGCTTGCGAGGTCTTATCCTGGAGATGTCCTATCTCTGCTTTTCTTGATTGGGCGACTACAGCCGAAAAAGGTGGGGTTGAGAGCGAGCACGCCATGTTCGTCGAGGATCACATTACCCAGCTTTCTGTATGTCGGCCTTTTGATTTTTGGAGCAGAGGGCGGGGACGGTACGTATAGTTGGTCAATGTTGATCGTTTTTGATTTCCTAGTTTGCTGTACTTTTTGTGCTGTCTGTACACATGGGTCTTGATTGTGAAGAATACCTACTTTGCCTGCTTTGCTTTGAATCTCACGACGGTGCTGCTACGATTGGAAAGCAACATCCAACAACAGGGCAACCACATCAAACAGACATTAAGAAAGATCCAATTCCAAGGAAACCGCAGTAAATCAACAACAATAACAGCAAACAGCATCAAACCAACCCTCTACACCAATCAAACACCGCCAACAATGGCCTCCACAACCATCCCCCTCAACAACGCCGCCCCCAGATCCCTCTTCCCCGACGGCCTCAAGACCTCCGGCCAGCACAACCCCATCTACGCCCAGCTCACTCCTCCCTCGCAATTCCCCAAAGAGATCTCCGGCCCGACGGTGTGGAAAGCCGAAGACTACCGCGATCACCCGGAGCGATGGACGCATGTGTTTAGCAAGGAGGAGATTGCGGAGCTGGGGGCTGCGGCGGATGAGTTTATTAGAGGGGGGCGGCCGTTGACTGCTATGGCGAAGGTTTGTTGTTATTCTCTTTTTTTTTCCTCGTTTGGGATGTGGAAGTTGAGAGGGTTGTTGTTTGCTGACTGGCTTGATGATGATTAGGATTTGTTCCCTTTGCCTACGCTTGAGGGGTTCTTTGGGACGGTCAGGAGGGAGGTCCTCGATGGCAAGGGGTTTATTTTGTTCAAGGGGGTTCCGGTGCAGGAGTGGGGGTTGCAGAAATCGGCGACTGCGTGAGTCGGTTTTCCTGCTTGAAGTGGCAAAGGGTTGGTCCTTGTTGGTGGATGCTGACTTTCTCTGCAGATACATGGGGCTCGGAGCATACTTTGGGTACTTTGTTAGGTAGGTTGATCACTCAGATTAATCGGCGATTCTGGGAGATCGGAAAAGCTAACGATACGCAGCCAAAACGGCCGCGGACACGTCCTAGGCCACGTCAAAGACCTCGGCGAGGATCCCACTCAGAAGGATAAAGTGCGCATCTACCGCACCAACGCCAAGTACGTCCCTACCAAACCAGCATCTCAAAAAAAAGCCAAACCTCACTAACACTTTCAAACCCTAACAGACAATACTTCCACACCGATGGCGCAGACCTCGTCGGCCTCCTCTGCATCTCCAAGTCGCTCTCCGGCGGCGAGTCCGACATCGCCTCCACCCACCACATCTACAACACCCTGCAGCGCGAGCACCCGGACGTCATCGAAACCCTCACAACGCCAAACTGGTACTTTGACCGCAAGGGCGAGGTCGGCGAAGGCCAGGACCCCTGGTATGTCTCCAGCGTATTGTACACCGAGCGCGACAGCGAGCGCGTGTGGCTCAAATTCGATCCCAACAACGTCACCTCGCTGGGCCGATACAACTCGGGCCCCGACGCGGTGATCCCCCCACTGAGCACGGCACAATTGCACGCGTTGAAGACCCTCGAGGAGACGGCGACGAGGTTGGCGTTGCATATGATTTTGGAGCCGGGCGATATCCAGCTTCTTGCTAATGGACATGTGCTGCATGCGAGGACGGCGTACAGAGATTGGCCGGCGGGGAGCGTTGATGAGAACGGAAGGGAGCGGGTCAGGAGGCATTTGATGCGGCTTTGGCTGGCGGTGCCGGAGAGCGAGGGCGGGTTGAGGACGCCGTTCCACGATTCGGACGTGAAGAAGAGGGGAGGGATTCAGGTTGGGGATGTGCCGCCGGTGTGTCCTTTGGATGCTGAATGAGTAGGTCAGAGGTCCAGGAGAACAGGTCTTGAAGTGGTGTAACATATTACATTTACGATTGTCTATTTGTCAATTCCCATGCGCGCTATTGCCGCAAACAGCATCTTTTGGTGGTCGTTCTTTGGGAGCAGATGGTCACACTGCTTTCCGGAGGTTCACGCCACACCATAGCACTGGCGCCAGGCTGGTCGCGCAGTCGAAAGTGAATAGACTGATGAACCAAAGAATGACCAGCACCGGGATGGGAGCGAGAAGGACCTCTGTCCGGCTCAGGAACGGAAGAGCTTGCATTGTCGTTAGCGAGAATTTGCATTTGTTTTGCATGGGCTTCTGGTGCTTACCGTTGTAGCCGAGGAATGTGATCACGAAGTAGTAACCGAAGGCCAGAAGATACATGGTGTTCCCAAAGAAGTTTGACACCCAGTAGTCACGCGCAATGAGTGGCATGAACAGGAACTGCAGCACGTAGAGGAAGACCCAGAGTGGCAGGAAAGCTCGGATGGAGACCTAGGGGTCGGGTTAGTAAAGCTTTATGTGGAAACGGTATGAAATAGGGACTCGTACATCGAAGCAGTACCCAAACTCGAGTCCTTCTTCACCACTGGTAGGTGGCCCAAAAAGACCTTGCTTTCGCTTGCCGAGGACCCGTCCAACAAGGAAGTACATGAGAGTCGAGACCAGCAGAGAAGTTCCGAGGAAGTGACCGAGGACAAAGACCAAGGCAATTCGGATAGTGGGGCCAACACCATCAGCGTATGCCGACCCCCAAGCCACACCAGTCATTAGGAAGAAGAGCGATAGCAGGTATGTGAAGGCAGGATCCGCTCGGTGGTACGAGTTCTTGGTTTCTGAGGTCGATTGTTAGTTTGTCGATTGCCGATGTGGTGCATCGATCTGCAACGTACGTTTCTGTGGATTTAGTTAGCAACTTTCATGAGGTCTTATAGTGGAAAACCAAATGGACTGACATGATAGTATATGTTTCGAAACACCTTTTTAGGTGCGATGATAAGCTGTGTCATTTCCCATACCGCCTGTTTCGGATTAGTATCATTCAAGACATATGTCTCTTGCAAGCAACCTACGGTCTCAAAATCCATCGAGGTAAATTTGAACAATCTTCGGAAGAAAGGCGGTAGACGCATGCTGCTTCGCCGTTGTGCCATGACGATGTGAATGTGAGATCTGCAGTAGCGAGCAGTCCCGCTTGCGTTAATGGCAGTGGAGTAAATTAGCAATTCCGAACGTTCTTTGCGGCCGGATCGGATGATGGAATATGAGAGCTGATGGATATGATGTCGTGACTTCCAGAAATTATGGACTTATCCGAGTACTTGTCCTCCGAACGCTTGTGAAGAGGTGCGAGTATAGCGGGCTTTGTTTGGCGGAGGCAACAAGTGGCTTGCAAGGAAGGTCGAGAGTTGACGAAAGTGAGGTGTCGAAGTCAGTACTTAGACGCAGTAGCGACACACGGCTGACGCTGTATCTGAGTGATTGGTTCTTTGTGTATTGCCACGTGACGCCGGTGCTTCGATTGTGGTTATGAGGTCTCCTTACGGCGAGTGAAGTCGAGCTCGCCTCTGGTCCCAGTACTTTGGCTATGCGGATGCTTCCCGGCGCTAGTTTCGGTCTTCGCGTGCGCGTTTGAAGCTCTCGGTCGCAAGAAAGCAACTTCAAACAGGCATCACCAACAACCTCACAACTCACTTGCTTGTTACCTGCCATACCATTTCCAACATCCATCCCTCTCTGTTTGCTCACTACCCCTGTATTTGTGCTCATTATCTACTCTCAAAGTTATCATGGCGGAGGAGTACGACCCGCTCGACCCTCCCACCTTCAATGCTGAGGACGACAATGACGATAGCTATGATCCAGCCGCAGTCGTGAGCGGCAACGCTGCCGATGATGATGATGATGATGATGATGAGGAAGAATACGAGCCAGGATTTGAAAATACCACACCACCACACGAAACGCCAGCACATTCAACCACCGCTTCGGCGCAGCCTTCACAACAGGTCAGCCGCACACCCTCTGCCGCGCCCAATATCGCGGAACAGAGCACACAGCCGAAAACTGTCGGAGGATTCATTCTAGAAGAGAGTGACGACGAGGAAGATGCTACACCCGCGCCGTCGCAACTGAATGGCACGCGAGGCGCACAATCAGGGCTGGGTGCTATTGCGACGTCGGAAGCGCAAGACTTATCATTAGGTAGTGAACCTACGCCAGATGCTGTCGCTGCTTCTTTTGCACAACAGAACAAAGGTCTCACGGGCTCCACTACTGTTGCTACATCCACAACTGCATCTCTTTCTGCTCCTGTGTCTAGCGTTACTTCTGATATACCTGTTCCTGCTGTCCAAGTCTCGACTGCTTCGGCAGAACGAGGCGATGTTCTCTCACCCTCGGTGCAGCCAAGTGCTGCTCCAACACCAGCTCCCAAGCCCGTTGACGGCGCGAGCACTTCTCAGACTACCCAGTCAGCGCCTTTGGCGCATCGCCTTCCACACGACAAAGTTGGTCAGCTTGAGGATCGTATCACAGACGACCCAAAGGCTGACACTGACGCGTGGATGTCACTTATTGCTCACTACAAGGAGAAGGATCAGCCGGATAACGCTCGCAAAGTATACGAGCGGTTCCTTGCTGTTTTCCCGTCTGCGGTATGTACCAATCCGCAGCGTCACACTCGGACGGAACACTAACATGTTTTTGCAGGCGAGGGTTTGGCTTGAGTATGCGCATTGGGAGCAAGACAATGGAGAGAACGGCCGCGTAGAGCAGATCCTCGGCAACTCGTTGAACAAGGTTGTGGACACAAAAATGTGGAACTTCTACCTCAACTTCTGTCGTCGTCGCAACCCATTGATCAATGACACCGATGGGCGCAATCGCACACTCCTCTCTCAAGTCTTCGAGGTAGTACTTGACAAGGTTGGCATCGACCCAGATGCAGGTGAGCTGTGGAAAGAGTACATCGAGTTCATCAAATCTGGTCCCGGGTCTGTTGGGGGAGCTGGCTGGCAAGACATGCAGAAGTCCGATCTTCTACGCAAGGCGTACCAACGAGCTGTCGCTATTCCTCACGAAGAGACCATCAAGCTATGGAAGGAATATGACACTTTCGAGACCTCACAAAACAGGGTTGCTGGAAGGAAGAACCTGAACGAACAGGGTGCCTCTTACATGACAGCCAAGTCAGCCAAGACACAACTGGACAGCCGACTTTCCGGATTGGACAGAGCCAGCCTACCGAAGCTCCCTCCCGTGTATGGATGCGAGGGTGAAGACGATTTCGGTATCCAAGTGGAGAAGTGGCAAGAGTGGATTCGCTGGGAGCAGGCGGATGAGCTTGTCTTGAAGAGTGAAGAGGACGGCGCGCAATACAGAAAACGCGTTCTGTTCGTTCTGAAACAGGCTACTATGTCTTTACGCTTCTACCCCAACATCTGGTATGACGCTGCTGTCTGGTGTTTCGATCAAGGCAGAGACGACATGACTGAAGAGGGCGAGAAATTCTTGGATGAGGGAATTGCCGCCAACCCGGAATCGGTCTTGCTGGTGCTGAAGAAGGCCGACCGTGTCGAAGCAGCACTGCCCGCAGGCTCCTCGGAAGAAATCATCATTCAAAACGGCACCAAGCTTGATGCAGTCTACGAAATCAGTCTCACAGCTCTTTATTCACTAAAGAAAACTTATGACGAACGCGAGAAGAGAGTCCAGGAAGGCGTCCAGGAGCATTTCGCCAACATGACACCGGAAGAAGAGCAGGATAACCAGGACGACGAGAACAACGACGACATGGACGAAGACGAGAAGCCAAAATCGCGCAAGGATCAGCTGGAGGAGCAATTGAAGGGGATCAAGGCAAGCTTCGATGTTCACCGCGACTTGCTCAAGCGTATCATCTCAGCCGTGTGGTGCGCAAAGATGCGCGCTTTCCGTCGCATTCAAGGTCAGGGCGCTCCCAAGCAGGCAAAGAAGGGCTTCCGCGGTGTGTTTGCAGAGTCCAGACCACGCGGCTCGCTCACCAGCGATGTCTACGTTGTCTCTGCTCTGCTCGAGCATCATTGCTACAGAGACCATGCCGCGACCAAGATCTTCGAGCGCGGCCTCAAGCTTTTCCCAGTCGACGAAATGTTTGCGCTCGAGTACATCAAGCACCTTGTTTCTGTCAACGATCTTACGAACGCCAAGGTGGTGTTCGAGACTACGCTGACAAAGATCCTCAACACTGCTTCGGTTCCTCCAGAGGTGCAGAAGGAGAAGTGTCGCCCATTACTTGGCTACATGCACGGCTTCGAATCCAGCTACGGTGACCTTGCGCAAATCCAAAAGCTGGAGAAGCGCATGTCCGAGATGTTCCCCCTCGAACCTGAGATTCTGCGCTTCGGCCACCGCTTCGAGATGCCTGCTTTCGACCCCCTAAAGGCTCAGATCGTCATTTCTGCAACTCAGACTCGCCAGAGACCACCACCTGGCGCCTTCCCTCCCCAGCAGCCTCCGCCAGGTGGTATCGCAGCAATGGCCAGCCCGCCCACAGGCGAGATGCGTCTCGGACCTCACGGTCCCTACATCTCATCGCCTAAGCGTGGCCTCGATGACTCCGATGCTGACACTCCTTCACGCAAGTTCATGCGCGGTGAGTCGCCCATCAAGGGCGCAGCCGGCAAACGCATCGCTACGTCCGGCGGAAGCATGTCCGCCAACGTACCTACCACAAACACCGGCATGAACGTCAGTGCTGGTGGTGGCAGTGGCGGTTTCGCAGTGAAGAACTTCGTTCCTGGCGGTGCGGCACAGATGCCAACGAGTGCGCCGCAGCCCGCGGCGCTCCCGAGACAGGTCACTTACCTCTTGAGCATTCTGCCCAACGCCGCTAGCTACAACGCCACGAGATTCGACCCGGCACTACTGGTTAACCTCCTGAGCAGTGTGCCGTTGCCCGGCAAGCCGTAGTATGGCTGCGATGTGGCACGGTACATGGCAGAGGAATACCAAGCGCGTCGTGGGTGGTAGAAAGGTCGATGTTGAAGACTACATGTCAGAGGGAAGTTGTGAAAGGGGAGGGTTGTGTTTACGTACGATAGGAGAGAAGATCATCATTTGCGTCTAGCGGGAGTCGATGTCTTTTAATTGCCAGTATTGATGGCTTGGGTGTATCATATAGTACTACAAAACACGAAAACAGAGCTATCGGGCTCGTTCATGATCTACTTGCTTTGCATTCTTATAGGCTTGTATTGCGGTATTGTTGGACGCAATGCCAATTGCTCCAATCGTGCCACTTATGTTGTTGCATGAAGAGAGCAGGGCAAAATGGGCGGTTCTTGGGCTCGGATTCATACCAGCTGGAGGCGTCATGGAGCTCAACCTTCATAACGGCTTACTACGCTCATTTAGATCTTTAACATCCCCAGCTTAAGATTCTCGTGGATGAATCTGAACACTCTCCAATTGTATGTATGCGCCCATGGCATCCTAGCTTCATGGACCTCTGATGTGGAAAAATGTCAGGAAAAATGCTTACCCCAATCTCAACCCTGAACCACCATGTGGGTTCGAAAAAACACCCATGATTCGAAAATGGTGTGGAGGAGTGTGGAAGGACGCAATGCATACTATAGCAATAGCTCTCATTGGTGTGAGCATTGCACTCCAATTGTCAACTGCGTGTATTATCATCAAGCTCAATTCTTGTAGTCAGCGGACCACCACTTTCACACCTCACTTCGCAATCTTCCACGACTCCCCATCCCTCATCACTTCACCCCTTGCCTCCATCTCGCCCAACAAGAACAGTACCTCTTCCTCTCCATACGTGAAAGTAGGCAGCACCATCTTCAACATGTTCGCGATACCCATTATACCACCAACCTCCTTCGCGCCACTATTGCGCAGCATGTTGGCGATGAAGATTTCGAACATGGGAGCGTTCTCTCGGAGAACAGCGTCCTGCGATTTGACGGCCGAGAAAGCTTCTTCTTCGGCAGCGTCGGGTGCAGAAGGCGCGACGTCCATGTCGAGGCGCTCGAGGACGGCGTACTCAGCTGGCGTGGGCTGGTAAAGGACACGTTTGTTGGACCAGAAGGATAGAGCATCCGAGACGAGCTCAGCGTCCATCTGCAGCATGTCTTCGAGTTGTGAAGCTGTGAGTGTTGTTGCATCGTCTCCTTCGTCGGACGAGAAGGCGTTGATGACGCTGACGCGCCAGACAGGAATATCTACTTCTTCATGCTTGCGGTCTTCGAGTTCGAGGGTGATGGACATTCTGCCGAGTGCATGCTGCCACTCTAAGCGACGCTGGCCACTGTAATGCGCGAACTTGCTATCGATATGCGCGAGATCATTTGTGAACGTGCTGGGGAGCGCAAACTTGTTGGAACGCAGTTGCGGCCAGAAGAAGCTCGAAAGGATGCGGAAGCTAACATCCGGGCCATTCGATTCATCCTTGTCTGCTGCTGGCTCCCTTGCAGCTGATGGCAAGCGACCACGTTTGGGGAAGTAGAGGTCACCACGACGGTTGGTCGTGAGCTTCACAGTCGCGAGGAATTGCGACTGAGTCATGCGGTCTTCGAATTGCTGATGTAGAGAACGCAAAGTGATGCCTTCGTCGGGGACAGCAGCCTGGATGTCGCGAGGCGTGGGAATCGACTTCTGGCCACGGCTAGGTAGGATCCTCTTCTGCAACATGACAGAGTCGCGCATATCCTTCAACATAACTTCTGCTGCCTGCAATTTGCTTGCATCGAATCGAGATTTGAAAAGCTCAACAAGCCTTGTTTCTTTAGCAAATTCTGGGTCGGTCGCATGCAAGAGATGTTGTGCCAGCACATTAGTGACTTCTTTGATGAAGTCCTCTTGGTCGAAGAGGCCCAAGATGTATGATAGTACATCCTCTGACTTGTTGAACTTGTGATTGGAGCCGGCATCGATAGGATCAGGGACCCAGTCCATGTCGTCCCAGTCGAGGCCCCGATGGCTCGGGGTGTCTTCCAATGATGATGATTGGGCGGCTTTCGCAATATCAACACACACCTTGTCGTCGCCCTCTGCTGACAAGTTTCCATTCGCGTCGATATCTGCGAGGAAGCTTGCAGCGATGACGCTAACGGTGTCGTCTCGTGATCTGAGATAGCTGCGAAGAGGGCCTGCGACCTTGTCAAGGAGTACGCCACGGGCATCGAGCAATTTGAAAGCGTGTATGACATTGACGTATATGCTCAGGACTTCGACAGTGGTTGCACCCGCATGCAAAATGCGTTGTTGCACCTGCTTGATGAACGCCGTGCACAACGAAGCTTTCTCGAGCGTGGATCCTGTGATAATCTGCTCTTTGATGTCGAGGAGCGCTCCCTTACTAGCAGGCCAGACTTTGACGTAATCGAAGAGAGTCTCAGTACGTTTGCGTACAAGACTCAGCACTGCATTTGCAGCCATGCGCTCGATATCGTTGCTAGTGAACTGAAATTGTGACCCCATGAGCGCACCAATGGCACCCTGGATACAAGGTGCAAAGCACTCTTCTATCCAAGCCTTGAGGCGTGGCACAATAGTCTTCTGCCCACTCCAGTCGACTTGTAGGCACTGTCTTTCCACAGCTGGTCCATCGAGAAGCCGGTGAGTAGCAAGTGCCAGAGCGCGTTGAGCAAGATCACCGCCCAGTCCCACGCTATAAAGTGCCTTCAGGGGGAAGTCTTTGAAGTTGATCCTGCATTGGCAGCGGTCGTTCTTCAGACACCTTTCGGGATTGCTGTAGATGCCGAGATCCGTTCGCATATGCTGATACAGAGCGCTTCCCAGAGTCTTCATTACACGCTGGCGAGGCAGCGAGTACAAGACCAGCGAGTGCCATCTTCTGACGACTTGTGAGCGAAACGCGTCGACCGCTGCCCTGAACCTGATGCTACGTGAGGACGAAGAAAGCCGGATCAGAGGTTCAAGGTACGATTCTTGCGCGTCTCCCAGCACTTGCGCGGTAGTGCTGATCAGATCGTTGGCTCTAGAAACAGCAATCGGTGCTTGCCATTGTGAAAGATCAGGGAGTACATGCACCCTGAAATGGGTCGAGATACTGTTGAGATACCAGTCTGCTAGTAGCACTAGTTGCTCGTTGGTGGCAAGCAGTACACTGAAAGCCTCGATATCGCGTTGTCGGGGCGAGGATGCATTACTCGGATGGTCCGCACTTAGGTATCGTGTTGCGGTGCTCCATGCCCTTGCTGTCCGTACCGCTTCGTCTGCTGCTGTTTCCGGAATATTGAAGCCTCCAAAGAGTTCGTCTGGAGAAGCGAGCACGCCGAGGTTGGGACTGGCGTCCGGTGTGGGTATGGTGTAGTCCTTCACGGGGAATACAGATCCCAGCTGTACGTCAGCCGTGGCCATCATTGACCAGATCGCATATTGAACGCGTAAACAGGACAACTACCGTACATGCACAAGCCTCGTGTCTCTTGTTCTGGGCCTGGACTTCTGCTGTTTGTTTAGCCGTGTTTCAATGTTGTTGCTGCAAGCGCGACTCGCGTGTGCCTGAGGCTGAGTCTTCCACCAATGACATCACAGCCATGAGCGAAATCAAGCTGCCAGCAGATGATCAAGCCGGCGCTACTTACTGAGCCCATTTGCCTGCTTGTCAGCGGTCTGGTGACGAGGCTCTCCTTCATCTTCTTCACATTCTCTCTCACACCCTAAACACTCGCAATACCTGGACACCCGTACTACACTCATTTCCACACACACCACTGCACTACCCTGCCAAACGCGTCACCCACGCGAAGCAGCCTACAGCTACCGCCAGCATGTCCAAGAGATCTGGAGTGCCCAATGGCGTCGAGAAGACTGCCAAAGAAGTTGCGCAGCAGCCTTGTGAGTACAAAGCTGAATTAGATCTCATGGAATGTCTCTCGCTAATAACGACCAGCTCAGGACAAGCAGGCCCATCTCCTTCAAGCCCAGAACCCAGGCCACTTCAGCTTGGTCCGCGCCTACCACCTTGCCGACTTCATTACCCTCATGAACGGTTTCTGCGGTGTCATGTCCGTCCAGTTCTCTATGCGCTACTGCCTCGGTCCCGCCCACGAGACCAGCCACCTATGGACAGCTTTGGCGCTCATGCCGTTCGGCCTACTTTTCGATTTCTTTGACGGCATGGTCGCAAGATGGAGAGGCAAGAGCAGCTTGATGGGTGCGGAGCTGGACTCTCTGGCAGACCTTGTGAGTGAAGTTTGAGAAAAGATCACACTGCGGATATCACCAGCTAACAGCAAACTCAGATCTCCTTCGGTGTCGCGCCCTCCATATGTGCATTCGCCGCAGGCATGCGCACCGGTCTCGACCAGCTCTTCCTTACCTGCTTCGTCCTGTCTGGCCTCGCGCGCCTGGCTCGCTTCAACGTCACCACTGGCAACGTGCCCAAGGACGCCAACGGCAAGGCAAAGTACTTCGAGGGACTGCCGATTCCCACGAGCTTGTCGATCATGGCCCTGACGGCATACTGGGTGTCGAAGGGCTGGATTCAGGAGAGCATTCCTTATGGAACTGTCATGACTGGTACGCTGTTGGAGTTCCACCCCGTGGTCCTTCTCTTCCTGGCACACGGATGCTGCATGCTGTCGAAGACACTGCATGTGCCGAAGCCTTGATTTGTGCGATGAGAGAGGAGATCGGGAGGAAGCAAAGACGAGCTATGATTCTATGAACCTGTGCTTCTGTAAGACAAGCGAAGGCGTTGGATGATGGTCGGGCGGTCCATCGGTCGAAAATAGTAGCGATACAACAAACTCTACTCGATAGTCACGAGGAGTCAATCTATCTCCTACACTTTGCAAATCACGACTTCTCTGTATGGTTTCCTGATGGTGGTGCGTCTTTATCACGGCGGTTTCGCGTCATTAATCGCATTGGTAGAAAAAGAGTTTGGTGTATGTCTTTTGGTCTCGCTTACTGGTATGGGACCGCATGCTAAGATAAGGCTCCTTGAATGCTGCGTCGACTGCAACCATTCTGCCATAATAATAGGTCACTGGTTCATGACCCTTTGGACAAGACTAGACCTTCAGAAGACAGCTTGCCGAGGCATCATGCAGGCGTACAGAATACCCCCCACACCGCTGCACTGCTGCTGGAAAATGGACTTCATGTTCTTCCGCGCGAATAATTGCGCCTTCATCAACAACCCCCCCCCCCCCACATGATCAACCTTGAAGTAGAAGGTAGTATAAAAAGTCCTACACTACCCTATCGCCATCGAAGTTGGCCAAACTCTGTAATTAAGCGAGATGACGCGATCCGCGCTGCCCTACCAATCCTACAAAGGAGTCCAGGAGGACAAACAAGCTACACGCTAATGGAGGACCCGAAGCTTGAAGATGCCCTCATGGAAACACGCCGAGTGGCCTCCCATCTTCCGCATTGATCAACATGCATATTACCAGATCCCGTCTTGGAGATTGCGCTACTCGCCAACCAGGCCACTTTATTCTCGTCTGACTCTTTGAATCATCGAGCCTTGGCGGGCGCTTAAGGGCGGGCCCTTACTGAGTGAGACCTTCCTAATGGAGCCGCGTTATCTTTGTAGCTGCAGTCTAGGCTGGGCAGGAATGTCCAAGGCTGCATAAGAGCCCTAAGCACTCTAAGCTCATGGAGTCAGTACACTTGGCATTGCTTGTCGGTACTTGTTTGTTGCAAGATGGTTGTTGGTGGGTTGTGGATGTGTTCTGCTGATGTTGGTAACAGTCTATCGTTTGTTGTTACTCATGCTGATGGTCAAATATGCATCCACAATACAGTACATACTGCAGACCGATGTGCCCTTGCATCTGAAAGCCGAAGGGTGATTTACCCCTGCAGCCAATTGTGATTATAAGGCAACGAGACTAGCATCTATGGTAGGTAAAGCTAGATGTACTAGCCTGAAGACGCTCTCACCGGTCTCAAAGTGTCAACTCCATCAACGCACTATTGTATCAGCTGCAGTCGAGATGGTCACCTCTTCATGGCGTCTCTCGGTCGATACCAGATCTGGAAGGTGTACGATATCGCAACAACGCTACCACGGAGTCGTGCTTGACATGGTAGATGAATGGAAGCGTGATACATGCTCACGGACCTGACCATGGCTCGCAGGAAACATATAAGATGCAAGAGAAGATGCCTCTGGATCAACTTGGAATCATCGCAACACAACTACTCTCCAACCAACAACCTTCCACCCTTCGGTCACAATGTTATACTCTCTGATCGCATCACTTCTTGTTGCGCCCTCGTTGGCTCTGCCTGCGACCTTCTCTGGCACGCATTCTTTCGTTGTCAAACAAGTCCCTGCTGGCAAGACCTTCGTTTCTGGTCCCCAACAGCTTGCAAAGACCTACGGCAAATACGCCCACGCTGGCGCTGTTGTTCCCGCCGATGTAAAGGCTGCTGCTGCTGCCGTCCAGCAGGGCTCTGTCGCTGCCAACCCTGAGCAGGTTCGTTGTGATGGGTTCCATCTTGACAACACTATGAGGAAACACTAATGCTGATGGCTCCTTAGTATGATTCCGAGTACCTTTGCCCCGTCACGGTCGGCGGACAGACTCTGAACTTGGACTTTGATACCGGCAGTTCCGATCTGTAAGTTAATGTGATCGTGTTTCGATCTTATCTTCATTTGGCTGACGACCTCATAGTTGGGTGTTCTCGACCGAGACTCCCGCCAGCCAGAGCACCGGTCACCCCAAGTATAACCCGGCTACATCCGGCAAGAAGATCTCCGGAGCAACCTGGAGTATCCAATACCAGGACGGTTCTGGCGCCAGTGGAGACGTCTACGCCGACAAGGTCGTTGTCGGTCCCGTCACTGCCACCTCGCAAGCAGTTGAGGCTGCCACCCAGGTTTCGGCTCAGTTCACACAGGACACCGACAACGACGGCCTCCTCGGTCTAGCGTTCAGCAGCATCAACACCGTTAGCCCTCAGCAGCAGACCACCTTCTTCGACACCGTCAAGTCCACTCTCAAGCAGAAGCTCTTCGCCGTCGACCTCAAGAAGGGCGAAGCCGGCAGTTACGACTTCGGCTTCATCGACAGCTCCAAGTACACCGGCGCCATCACTTACGTCCCCGTGAACAGCGGCCAGGGCTTCTGGCAATTCTCCGCCGGCGGCTACAGCGTCGGCTCCGCCACCACGACCACCGGCAGCATCGGCACCGCCATCGCTGACACCGGCACCACCCTCCTCCTCATCCCCAACGCTGCCGTCAAGGCCTACTACGCCAAGGTCTCCGGCGCATCGTACAGCAACTCCGAGGGCGGTTACGTCTTCCCTTGCACCGCCAACCTCCCCAACTTCAACGTCGCTATCGGTGGCAAGACTTTCGTCGTCCCTGGCAGCTACATCAACTTTGCTCCCACCAGCGGTAGCACTTGCTACGGTGGTATCCAGTCCAACGATGGTATTGGCATGTCTATCTTCGGTGATGTCTTCCTTAAGAGCGTTTACGCTATCTTCGACCAGACCCAGACAAGCCCTCGTCTTGGATTTGCCGCCCAGTCTTAAATAGAAATAGAAAGATTCACGATGTCCGCGCCGGAGATGGGAGACGAGTACAGAACGGAGCTAGTTCACGATTGATCAAGATTAAATGAGAATGGATTGAAGGACTTTGATATAAATGCATTTCCTCACTTGGTTGAGCTCTCTGCAGCACTTTTTATTCTGAAATATGTTGTGTTGCCTGAGCAAGCACGCAAACCACGTGTCTGCGGTGCCGGCCAGGTCACACACTCTTGCTTGACGGCGTAGAAGTTCTCACCGCTGCTCTGTTCTCTCGCAACAGCACCGACTGGAGATCCTCTCCCCGTGCACTAGAATGTCAAGTTGCAGCCACAACCGGTGATCGCAGCTCCATCACAGCCTCCTATACAATGGGGAACTACGCAGTTGCCCAGTCGAGTGTGATGGCTGTGGCTCTGGCTATCCCTCTTCCTCTTCCGGACAGATAGGCTGCTCTCGAAGCGTCGTGGTGAACATCTGTGATCTTGCTTGTTGTGACCTACTTTTGAGGCCAGCCACTCGGCGAACTGTCGTCCACATCGACCAAATGGCCATATCAACTTCGTTCGTGAAAACTACCAAGGGGTCACATCGTAAACAGTGGTATGCACATGCTTCCTGCTACCCTGTCTAGTTGCCCCCCGTCCGAACGCCTATCCATTGAAAAGTAATGGCGCCATCACGCCAACTCGATCTCACCCCATTCCATGACCAAATCGCAGCTTTAATAGCAAGCGGCTGCCACTACGAGTTCATACGAACAACCCTCGAAGCCGCCACCGGCACATCGACGAGTCGCCGCACGTTCACACGCCGTCTTCGAGAGCTGGGCATAGCCACGAAGCCTATAGTCGAAGACTCGCCTGCGCTGCGCGCGCATATTAGACACATCTTCTGAACCCGAGCCCTCACAGATGCTGAGACCATCGATGCACTCGACTCTGAGGGCTTTAAATTGAGTGTTCGTACGCTACGGCGTATGCGGAAGGATATGGAACTGCGGAAGAACAACCGTGCTGGTGTTGGGAAGACGGTACGGTCGGGTGTATCGTCTTGATTACCAATGATGCATCTATTCACAGATATACCAGTAAACCAAACAGAGGAATCGCCACGCGTTTGCCTGAATACCCGGTTGAGCACAGGAGACTTGTTGCCGATCTACTAGAATGGATGGACGAACGAACGAATACCATGCAACCATCAGCAACGCCCATTCTCGGACATGTCAATGGTCAGATATGTGACACTGAAGAGAATTGAGACCGGCCCAACTTAAAAGAAATCTCATGTACGACATGGGCTTCATGTGGATCAAGGCAAAGCTACGCCTTCGGTGCCGGAAACTTCCAGGGCCGAGACGACCCTCGCAATCTTCTTTCAACGCAAGAGAGAGGTTTTTTTTGTAGGAGAAAGGACTCAGACTTATACCGCTCGCTTTCTCCACCAACCTCTGGACCAAATTCAATGAATACTGCCGACATTCCATGCTTTATCTAGTCACAAAGAGGCGTTCGCCGTACACGAAGCGGCCGACTCGGCTCTTGCAAGAACCGATCTAGGATTCTGTCAAACGCGATCGAGGTGGTCAACTCCACTTTGTGCATCGATGCGCTGGACGAGTATGGAGATGACGAGATGAGAGGGTGTACGCGATTGTTTCTTTTTTTGACGCGGCAACCTGAGAGGGGGCACGCAAATATCCGTGGGACGGCAAGATGCCTAATGAGCGATGTACCTCTTTGTTAGCGGTTGCACTCAGTCGATGAGGCTGAAGATGCGATAAATGTCTCGAGCACTGTCAGTAGTAGTCCTGACAGGAGATTCCATAAAAACCTTTTTTTTTTACTGTGACACCCTTCATCGAAATTACACAGTCTTCTAAAGTATGGTGCATTGTGTCAAGTCTGCTTGCCTTGAACAGTTTCCGCTGTCGGAGGTTGGAGTAAATCAACAATTCATTCGGCCAAATATCGTACACTAGAACTTTTTGACCGAGCCAGTAAATTATACTCTGGCCGATATTCCTGTACACATTCAAACCCTTCGGCCTTCTCTTCCTGACATAAGAGAATCTCGTCTATCTTTCCTCTACTGACCCTTCTTGACCCAGTCCTGAACAGTCTCCCTGACGCCCTGAACCTTGTCTTCCGCCATGGCCAAACCCATCTGGCTGTGCGCCTTGCCGGTCTCGATGAAGTGCCTGACGCTCTCGGTCACGCGCAAGTGGTTGTCGCGCACGACGGGGTACTTCTCCTCCCAGCGCCAGACGAGGTTGCCGACGTTCTCGGTCGTGCGGGGAACGACGTAGTGTGCGGTGGTCACGCCGGTGATGATCGGGGTGACGAAGCGCACGAAGATGTTCCTGTTGCGCGAGATGATGGAGCCGGCCATGGCGGCCACCAGGACGTAGATGCCGCCGGGCAGCAGCTTCTCGTTGCTCTCTTTGGGCGGGGCCAGCGAGCGGATTGTGGATGCGACGTCGTGTTCGGCATCGAGGGCGCGGGTCATGCCGTTGTTGACGGCGGTCTCGGCGGCTGCGGCATAGTGGTGGAGGAAAAGGCGTGAGCGGGCGATCTGGGCGGCGAGACGGTCTGTAGGTGTGGGCGCGCCGGAGACGACATCGGCAAGGTTCTTCTCTTCTTGAGGCTTGTCGGTCTCGCCGGACGCGGGTGGAGGAGTGGTGGCTGCGATCTCGCGGATGGAAGGCTCGGAGGGTGTGTCGTAGATGGGCTTGCGCTTGCGCTGGAGGAGGTATTAGGGCGAGGTTGACAGAATGCAATGTCCATATCACATGATCCGTACCATGGCAGCCAGAGGGTCTGAGGCAGGCTCCTCAGCGAAGACAGAGCGCTTGGGCATGAGGGCGAGGCCAGCCGTGAGGCCGGCGAGCGGCAGAAGGTGCTGGGGAATGGTCAATCGTGGTCGCAAAGGGGTTGTCTGCCCTACTCACCTGCCGAAGCAGCGGTGTAAAAGCCATTGGAGGGTGGGTATGTGTGGATGTGCAACAACAGCAACAGCAACAGCAACAGCAACAGCAAGAGCTCGAGCTCGACCTGGTGTCGTCGTCGTCGTCGCGACTTTCCGGCCGGACGTTCAACGACTACTGGACCGCTCACGCCCGGCTGCGGCTCGCCCGGGCTGCGGCGGCCTGCATTAGCGCCAGACTGGAGTGAACACCCGTCCGCTGTCACATGCTTGAAGTCAGTCGCCTGGCCTCGTTGCAGTGACCTCGTTCTCCTGCCTGGGGATATACCAAGAATGCTAAAGCGCGTAGCCCCTGGACCATGGACCTGCGCCCGCTGCGTACGGCAGCAGCAGAAGAAGAAGAAGACGACGACTTCAAGTCGATGGCTGACCACTTCGACTACACATAATGGTGCTGCGTCGGCAACGGCGGCGGCATCTCACACTCACGGCCGCCAACCCATCCAGCGAGGCAGCCCATCTTCCAACCACGATGATCGAACACTTCGACAAATCTTCGATTCGCCCGACTTCTGGAAGGACTTTAGCGGAAAGGCGCAACAGCACTATGGCAACAAGAGTGCCGGCTTGTTCCAGAACCGCTATCTCACCAGGCCGGAAGGCTTCCAAGAGTTCGCCGATGTCACCTTGCAGAAATGCAGGAAGCTTGTCGCTGCCGTCCTGGGATACTCGACGCTAGACGGATACAAACGGGTGGCACGGGATCTTGATCGCCTGTCTGACTTGTTATGTCGCGTGATCGATCTGAGCGACTTCGTTCGTTCTGTCCATCCAGACCGCAGGGTTCACATGGCTGCGACACAAGCATACTCGTTGATGTTCGAATACATGAACGTTCTCAACACTACACCCGGTCTGGAAGCGCAATTGAAAAAGGCGGCATCTATCCCGGAAGTATGGGAAAGCTGGAGCGAAGAAGAACAGACGGTAGCCAATATATTGTTGAAGGACTTTTCCAAGTCTGCAATTGAACTGCCCGAGGACAAGAGACAAGCATTTGTTGATATTTCGAACCATGTCGCGCAGGTCGGGACAGAATTCGTCGAAGCAATGGCTCCGGAAACGCCATTCCTTCGCTTTGCAAGCAGTAAACTCAAAGGAATGGATCCGCTGGTTGTACGACAATTGACTAAATGGGGTACGGCGAACATTCCAACAGCTGGTATGCCGGCTATGCTTGCATTGAGGACTGTTGAGGACGCCGACACAAGACGCGAGATCTACATGGCCAACCGCACATCTGCAAGGGATCAGATCGAACGTCTCGAGCAAATGCTGAGTCAAAGAGCCGAATTGGCCAAATTAGCAGGCTACGAAAGTCACGCTCACATGGCGCTTTCGGATAAGATGGCAAAGACACCAGAGGCTGTAGTTAGCTTCTTGGATGCACTGGCCCAGGACAATGCACCTCGGGTAACAGAGGAGATGCGGGATCTGCTAGACCTCAAAAGAGGCGATGCACATGGCAGAGGGGTTTCCGATGAGCTCAATGCCTGGGACAAGGACTACTATACTGGTCGCCTCATGTCTTCGATGGTCTCTCGCGCGCGAACGCCCGATCAGCTTAGTGCCTACTTCTCACTAGGTACAGTCATGCAAGGTCTTTCGAGGCTTTTCAACCGACTATATGGCATCCGTCTAGTGCCTCGTGAGCCACTGCCAGGTGAGACCTGGAACCCGGACGTGCGACGTCTGGATGTGATCGACGACCACGAGGGCCACATTGCAGTGATCTATTGCGATCTGTTTGAGCGAGCTGGAAAGTCTCCGAACCCAGCACACTTCACTCTACGCTGCTCGCGTAAAATCAGCGATGAAGAGATGCAGGAAGCAGCAACAATAAGCTCAGAGAAGAGTTCCATCTTCGCCACCGCACAAGAAGCTGTCAACGACGGCCTCGCCACAAACAACAATCGACGAGATGGCAACGCTCTCTACCAACTCCCAACAATCGCACTCATCTGCGACTTCGCCCTCCCAGCACCTTCATACTCCCAGCGTCCCGCCCTCCTCTCCTACCGTGAAGTAAGCACCCTCTTCCACGAAATGGGCCACGCTCTCCACTCCATCTGTGGCCGCACAGCCCTGCAAAACGTTGCCGGCACGCGCTGCGCCACCGACTTTGCAGAGCTACCTTCGGTCCTCATGGAGTCCTTCGCCGCCGCCCCAGAAGTCCTAGCCCTCTACGCCCGCCACTGGGAAACCGACGCTCCCCTCGACCCCGCCCGCGTGCAAGAACGCGTCGAAATCGACCGCCGCATGCAAGGCGCCGAGATCGAAGGCCAGGTCCTGCTCGGCATGCTCGACCAGCGCTACCACTCCACCCTCCCGCTCCAGTGGCCCGCCGGTAGCGTCGGCGAAAGCTCGAAAGTCTACCACGACGTTTGGCGGCAGTACTCGTCTGTCCCGGAGCCGGCGGGCACGAGCTGGCAGGGGTTCTTTGGGCATTTGTTCGGGTATGGCGCGACATACTATTCGTATTTGTTCGATCGGGCGATTGCGGGGAAAATCTGGAGGGATGTGTTCCAGAGGACGGAGGGTGGAGCGGTGGATCCGGCGGCTGGAGCGAGGTTCAGGGAGGAAGTGCTGAGGTGGGGTGGAGGGAGAGATGGGTGGCAGTGTATTGCTGGGGCGCTGGGGGAGAAAGATGGTGTGCTTGCTGAGGGCGGGAAGGGGGCTATGGAGAAGGTTGGTAGGTGGGGTGTGCATACTTAAAGGTGATGTTGATGGAATGGCTTGATGTCTTGTAAATATTGACACCTGTAATACAAATAAGAAATCATGCTACGACTCACTAGTAACGCTAGCTTTGCCGTGACTACAATATCAGGGATCACCTCAGACTATGCTAGCAAGAATACATTTGTTCGGTAATATCCTGACAGCAAACAATCACGAAACCATATCACTTCCCACTTGCATTCGCACTAAACCGCATAGACTCGCGCTAACCTATGTTCATCACAAAGACTGTACACACATTCTCGTCTTTCAAACGAGATACATCGTAACCCAGCGAGCCTGATCGATATGCTTCCAATCACCACCCAAAGCACCTGTGTCATCGCCATATCTCGGCACCGCAGCATTTCTGGAGACCGCATACCTCGAATTCGACGCAAACCACCCACAGACCTCCACTACCTCACCAATCACATTATAGCGGCTATCGCCCGCACCGCAAAGCACCACAGGCAGAGAACAACCGTTCGGCCTGGCCACGAAATGGTTTTCTTTCGCCGACTGTGGCACCATGACTATTTGAGGCGAGCCGAGGTGGTTCAGCACACGCAGGTTCATCTTGTGGTGCGACATCGCGGACACGGCGATCTCCAGGTGGTCGAGCCAGTGTGCGTCGTTCGGCCTGTTGCTTGTCAAGACCGACCGCTCCGCGAGGAGGATCTGTGTGTTCTCGCTCAGTGCCGCGACGCTGGCTCGAGGTGTGGTGGTTGCGAAGCAGGCGTCTGCGTGGTCTTCGTACCATTTTCGCAATTTAGGGAATCGCGCCCGGACTGAGGGCGAGCGTGAGCTCCAGATGCTGACGAGGTCGTGGACGGAAGGAACGGAGCCCAGTCGGTGGTCGTTCCACCTGCACTTGAGCAACTGCCACGCGATTGCCTGTAGGAGGTCTGTTGCTTGAGCCACTGAGACGGCTGCTTTTACTGACGCGCTGGTGTTAGTGTTGGCTTGAAGCCTTCCCAGTAGTTGTCCGGTCACTTTCAGAACGTTGTTGCTTGAGCACTCCACGAAGTTGTCTTTCGTGTCGATTTGCTCGAAACATCTGACCAGCCACGGGATGCGTTCGAGTGGAGGCGTGTCGTTCCATCTCGGCAGCCATGAGGGCAACCCTCCGCGTGCCCTTTTGACACCAGCCAAGAATACAAGGCTGAGCTGGCCCTGCGCGATGATCATGTGACTGAGCACGGTGTCGAACACTGTTGCGTCCTCTTGCTCGTAGTTTGGGGTTGGCACGATGTCTGTGCCGTCGCGGGTGAGGCCAAGCAAGGCATATATCTTATCGCGGTTGAGAGTGGCTTTGGTGTCGAGGGCGCGGACCATGGCGACGCTGAGCAGCATTCGAGCGGCACTTTTCTTGACATCTGCTTCGGCGTTGCGGAAGTACTGAAGGACCATGACGGGGTGGTCCGAAGTCGCCTACGCGTATCCTCTGGTGAGACCACCATCTTTTGGCGCCTTGTACGAACACATCCCATGGGACCATCTTATTGCCACACCACACTTCCACCATCGCCGCTCTCGCGAGTTCTTGGATGACCCAGGCGCGGTCCCAATACGGCCTTTGCAGCAAGTGGGTGATCGCAAGCCGATTACGATCAGAGAACTGCATCGTTGCGAGCGCCTGCATTGCGTTGTCGGAACCGTTCGCCGCGGGACCCAGCCACGCGACGACTTTCGCTGCTTTGGAGAAAATGAGACCCATCTGCCGCAGCTGGTAGACTTTTTCGTACTCGTCGGGTTGGTTGATGCAAAGGGCGTCTACCCAGGCTATTCGAGCGCCGCTGGCACGCAGTGCCTTCAGCGCCGCTTCAAGGCTCGCTGTGACCTTGGTAGCACGGCCGTCAATGAAGATGCGGCGAGTCGGAATTTGGTCGCCCCAATGGTATGAAAGTGCGACGTACTCGGGATGTCTGATGAGGGATTCGATTTTGAGCTCGCCCAATAATTCCGCGGACCGTTCTGGGATGATGGACAAGAACCGGGTTTGGAAGCGACTGAAGTCGAGAGGCGTGGCGAATCCTCTCAGCACCGGAGGCCTGACGGAATCACTGCGCATGGGCGACTCGACAAGATCTTCTTGGTCTGAAGCTTCATAACCATTCTCGCTTTCGTCTTCATCACTTTCCAGCACCTCGTCGCCACCCAGATCCTCACCATCTTCCGATTCATCATCGTCACTCGATGGTCCGAAGTTCTGTAGAGGCTTGATGGCAGACCTAGGCACCGAGGAAGATCCAGCTGACCTGGACTGCGGCTGCAGTGGCTTGGCAGGACCTTTGGGCATGAGGAGTCTGGTTGAATCACTGCGCATTGAAGATCTCACGAGATCATTCTGTCTCTGAGTATCAACACTGTTGTTTAAGCGATTGGTACCCAAAGGCAACATGTATATAGGTACTTGTCAAGCCTCCCGAGGCTGAGGCTGCGAGCATATTGTTCTACTGGCCGACCGGCCGTCATCCTTACATCGATGTCCAAAGAGAAAGGCAAAGGTGTTTACGGCCTCTTGGCTTCAGCATAAATGCAACCCACACAAGACAACTGGGTAGAAATACATGGGTCGCGTGGACTGCGTTCACCGGTATGCAGCCTGACTGGAGTGTTGGCCTTGCCACGTCGAATAGTCGAATATCTCCTGGGGCTTCTGGGATGCTTGTGTATCTGTCGTCAATGACATTAGGCGGGGGATGCGAAGCGCAAGTTCATCTTTGGCAGTGATGTTAGATGGCGTGGAGTCGTCCTTGTAGAATTCCCTCGAAGGGTTGTGCTTCTGGTGCATTTTCGCTGTCAGCCAATCGGAATAGAACCTCATGCGATCTAGTACGAGTATTGACAACAAGACCCGAGCTCTAGTAAGTTAACTTATTTATTTACACCACGAGTGGAAGCGTCGAACTCCGAAGAATTGGTGCCTTAGTCTGGGTCAAATTGCCTGTAGCCAATCAAAACCCACATTGCAGTGGCTTTACGGCCGTCAGCCGTTTCGTTTGCGAGTCCGACCGCGTCTGCCTCGTGGTCGCGCGATTATACGTTCGGTTCCAGGCGAGACGAGAACAAACTCTAGAAACAAAGTCCAGTCGTGCAGTCCACCCTTTTGATCCTCTACGCACGTACCATAAAAGTGCCACGCAGCTATCGTGACCATCGTGCACGCCCATACCCATCACGCAACGCTAGGTGTCAGCCCTGCAAGCGAAACGGCCGTAAAGCCCAGGAGCTCTTCACCAACTGGATCTCCACCATGTCCGACTCTTGGATGTACCAGCCAACTCCGCCTGGCAGGCCCAGAGGCCCGGATAGTGAATCGCCAAAGGCATCGCCACCGAATTTGAGCGTCTTTCGGGACAACACCACTCCGCATGATGCTTCCAAGCCAGCGGCGCCGCCTCGAATTCGGAGGAGGAACAGGCTGATTACAAGTTGTCTGGAGTGTAGACGACGAAAGCTCAAGTGCGACAAGCAAGCGCCATGTACCAACTGTACGCGCTTTCGGCGAGACTGCCTCTATCTTGCGCCGGCTCTCGACTCTCAGAGTCAGCAGAAATTGGCTGACATCAAGGAGAGAATGGGCATGCTCGAGAAGAATCTGGAGCGGGAGGTCTCAAGTCGAACTACCAAGCATCACATAGGCGGCGCACACGTTTTGCCTTCGAGCCAGCCTACCTCGTCTGCAATACCAAAGACCGAAAATGATGACGGCGACGATGACGACGACGGCGAGGTTGAAGATGAAGAAGCTCTGGAGCCAACGCCCCTAGCCGCCCTGGATGCTGGCTACGAGGACAACGGCGACGACGAGATGATGGACCTCGGAGTCCAGATGGGCAAAATGCGCATTACCGATCGCATTGGTGGCTGGATTCGACCAAAACTTGTGGACGAGCTGAACGACACGCTCAACGACGTCAAGGCAGGAAAGTCCAGATGGTCGAGCGGCATGAATGGCGAGGCACTTCCACAGTCACAACAAGTGCCTTCGGTGTCAGTGGAGGGCAAGGCTAAAATACAAGCCTCCCCCAAATCATACATCGGGCCGGGGCCGGACTACATTGCGCCGGCTTCGAGCTTCTTCTTCCCAGGCACCAATATGAGCACAAGTCTTATGGACTACCTACCTTCGAAGACCGTAGCAGATCAGCTCATAGCACAATACTACACGGCAGTGCATTACGTGGCGAAGATCGTCCACCGCCCCACGATGGAAGCACAGTATGCCCTGTTCTGGAGCAGTATAGCCTCGGGCAGTGAACCCATTCCCTCACTACAAGCCATCTTGTTTGCCGCCATGTTCTCTGCCGCCGTCAGTCTCACCAACGAGCAAGCCATGCAGCGTCTAGGGACTACCAAAGCGGCGCTTGTGGACAGTCTTCGATCAGGCACAGAGATGGCACTGAGCAAGGCGAATTTCTTGCGCACCACCAAGGTTGACACCATGCAAGCTTTCGTCATGTATCTGATCCCGCTGGTTAGGGCAGAGGTCTCGAGAGCGCACTCGGCGCTGGTGGGAACTGCCATCCGGTTGGCCGAATGTATGGGCTTGCATAGAGATGGCAGTCACTACAGCATGACGCCTATCGAGATCCACGTGAGGAGGATGGTATGGCATCAACTGTGCTTCTTGGACCAGCGCACGTGCGAAGCCACAGGGCCACGACCCCAGATCCGGAAAGAAGACTATGACACCAAGTTGCCAGCAAATGTTAACGATCTCGACTTGATCGACCCGAATGGCACTACAGGAGACCGTTCCTACTGGACGGACAATACGCTCTTCCGGATTCGCGCGGAATGTATGGAGATACGCCGACAAGTCTGGTTCGATATCATGGCCCTCGACAAAAAGAAAAAGACACTCACCTCAGTGCTCGTGCGTATTCAGAAATTCAGGAACTCTCTGGAGAGCCGGTACTTTCCGATGCTCGACGAGAAAAATCCCCTTCAAGTGTTTACAAGACACGTCATGGCACTCGGCGTCAACGGTCTCTACATCCAGGTCCTCCACCGGTATCTTTTCAGCACAACGACTAAGATGCCCGACCGTCTCCGCCAGGTCCTCATCGAAGCCGGTTTGTCACAAATGGAGAACGCCATTGCTCTCGAGACCACGCCCTCACTCGCACCTTGGTCGTGGTACAAGGGTGCTTTCAATCAATACCACTCTGCTCTGCTGCTCATGGTCGAAGTCTACGCATACCCAATGCGCAAAGACGCCCCAAGGATCTGGAAGTGTCTTGACTACATTTTCGATATCCCGCCACACCTCTCGCCGAAACAGAAAGCAGAACTGGTCATTACGGATCTGCGAGACCGGATGGAGATCTTCCACCAGATGCGACGTGTACGAGCAACGACGCAGATGGAAGCGCGTGTGAGCTCATTGGGCTCAGCGTCTTCGATGCGAGAAAAAGGTGTTGACTTGTCTTCGCACCAATACTCCTCGCAGCAAGGACCGCCGCAACACATACCGCTTGTCGACTCTTTCGGACAGATGAACCAGCAGAGCATCCTCACAGCTCCAACAGCCCCACCTCTAATTCCACAAGTTCAGTTCCAACCACAATCAGTACCACAACCCGACACATCAATACCAAGCGACAGCCGACAAAATAGTGTCACAAGCGGGCAACCACCCCTTCCTCCCGGATCCAATGGACCGGGAAGCGACGTTCTCATGGACGACATAGACTGGGTAAGAACACCATCCTCTACACTCTCAAGTGAAATCACACACTAACATCATCCCCTCCCAGAACGAATGGGACAAATACTTCCCCGTCGAAACCAACACCGGCGACCTCAACATCCCCGACTTCAACTTCTCCGACTTCACCGGTGGCGGTCCTTCATCCTTCGACACCTCCACCGCCAACAACACCTCTGCAAACCCCAACACAAACTACGTCTACCCTCAATCGCAATCCCAGCCCAACAATACCAACAATACAACGCAGCAGCAGCAGCAGCAGCAGCAGCAACAACAACAACAACAACAACAACAACAACAACAACAACAGCCAGCAGATCTCTCCGACGTAACCTTCAGCGCAATGTCCTTCTTCCCCACGCCTTCCTTCTACGCAGATCCACATCCGGATAGACTGCCCGCGAGGAATCCGCGTTGAATCGCTAGTGAACAATAGGGGAAAAAAAAAGAAGAGGGAAAAGATCAGGAAATTGAATTTCAATTACTTCCAACTCGCGAGAGTTTCCCCCCCCCCCAATAACAACAACAACAACGAATTTTGGCTTCCAAACAAAAAGAAAAAAAGAAAAAAAACCAGCAATTCACAATAGCTAACTAGCTAGCTAGCTTTGCAAGAAAATCTCTACTACACGTTTTTTTTTGGGTCTCGTGGTTCGTCGTTGTAGTAAGTATCCACGTTGTATTTCATCCACGCCCATACATACATACATACATACATACATACATACATACATACATACATACATACATACACACATACACACATACACACATACACACATACACACATACACACATACACACATACACACATACACACATACACACATACACACATACACACATACACCTCTCATCGTAACACTCGTCGAATCATAACGATATGTGATGGGAAGAAAAGCAAAGACGTAAAGAAGGCAGACAAAGACACAGCATCAGCTGAAAAGCGCGCGAACCGACCGACAAAATTAGTCAGTCAGGGTCGGGCGTTCGAATTTTCGGGGTTGCAAATCGATAGCAAAGCACAAATATCAACCTCATCTATCATCATCTCCGCAGCCAACAAAAAGGCCAGATTTTGCGAAGAGAGAGAGAACGTGGCGGAGCACCAAAAAACGACCCCAGCCCGCATAGAAACGCCTCCCAAAAATTCCTCCCTGTTTTGCGCCAGCGCCAGTCTGCAAAAACCCGCCTAAGGAAAGAAGAGCCCGCCTGTTTTCTGTTCTAAGCCCGTCTGGGCGTAAAGGTCAGCCAAAAATGGCGACGAGAAAAGGGGGGGGGGAAAATGAAAACTGGAAAACAGAATCAAGAGCGCCAATCCTCCAGCGCCGGGTACACGGGCAAACCTTGCCATGTGGTGTCGTTGTTGAAAGTGAAATTCCTAGCCGTGCCTACTGCCACTGCGCGATATGATTTTTTTTCTCCTCTCCATGCAGATCCCAAGGAGACACGAATTCAGGAAGGAAAAAGGAAAAGAAGGAAAGTAGCAAAGTAAGTTCACCAGGAGACCGACGCCATGGGAGAAAAGGAGCTGCTGAGCCATGCATAGAGGGCTGTCGTCGGAAGTGTAGAGTGGCAGGGGAAGTCTGTAGTCGTGCTGGTGGCGTGGTCATCAATGTGAGTCATCATCAGGGTTTGGTCGTGAGAGTCGTAGGTCTACCAGATGTCGATACCGGTATGGTCCAGCTGCATAAAAGGCTCAACTGAGCGGAGTGTATCGCTTCAGTCAGATGGAGTTGATTCGCCAGGAAAGCGTTGTCAAGCTCGCTGAGCGTTGTGGGACACTTGTCTTGGAGGTCGGCATGTGCGTGGTGTTGGAGGTCCAGGTCACAGGCACGGTGCTGTTTGACACCAATCACGACGGCGGATATGTAGTGGCAATTGCACGCCATCTTCGACACGCTCTCACCTAACATCAAGCTGGAATTGCTTGAAGCTGCCGTAGTTCATGCTGCACCGAGGACATCCACTCATGCGGCCATTGCGCTGGTTTTCGACCAGAGCCTCCACACAGGTCCCACAGAGGCCGCATATGCAATTTGTACATGCGTAGCTCTCTTTCAGTGCGTTGAGGCGCCGACACCCTGCGCAGTATATTTGCACGGGCTGAGCCGGTGCGAACATGGGTGATGTGTTGTTCGAATCCATGGCACCTGGAGGCATAATGTTGAATTGTGAGCCAGAATCGGTGGAGTTGTGATGTTGATGTGAAAGACCGGATGATAGTGAAGAATCGACCGAGGTGTACTGTTGTAGGTCGAGGTTTGCATCGGCGGGAGGTGGGGTGAGAGCGCGATTTAGAGGTGAAGCTTGGAATGATTGGAATTGTGAGCCTAGTGCGAATGCACTAGGTGGTACCGAGGTTCGTGAAGCAGCTTGTGGTGATTGATATGGCGAGGCGGGTATCTATATGAGAGTCAGCTTAATGTGTGTGTGTGTGTGTGTGTGTGTGTGTGTGTGTGTGTGTCGTGCGTGTGTGTGTGTATGTGTGTGTGTGTGTCGTGCGTGCGTGCGTGCGTGCGCATATGGAAAGGGTCTGCTCTGCCTCTTGGGACACTTACAGGTGTGAGATCTCGGGACCCTTCTTCTTCTGTGGCACTTGTTGCAGCATCGATGAGATCTTCCCATCGCTTGCCATACAGCGCTGCCGGGGTAGGATCGTTGGAGAAGGCTTTACGATCTCCGCTGTTTCGTTTAGCATTGTCTCTACTTCGCTTCCGTTCATGCTTAGCCATGCGGGCCTGCTGCGTCAAACTCTTGGTTCGAGGGCGAGCATGCTGCCGTGAATGAGTCCGCTGCAAGGGAGCAAGTATGTTTGATCGATCGGTGGGTGATCGGGCAAGGCTACTCGGTAACAAGCCAGGCTGGTCTTGGCTTGTCGTAGCGGGGAAGGAGGTGGTGGGGTCTTGCATGAAGGGCGGCTCATCCAGCGTCGGGTCGACGTGGTAACTGTGCGGCTTCATGTCGTGGTTGTGATCGGCGTAAAAGTTCTGAAGGAAGTCGGCTTCAGTGCCTGTAGGCGACAACTGCAGGGTGGGGAAGATCACCTGTCCTATGTTATCGCCTGCCCAGTCCGCCTCGCCACCGGCGCCCCTGTGGTATTGCAGCTGTGCCAGGGCGGCAGCAGCAGAGGCGGCGGGTATGAGCGAGCCACGACGGTATTCATCGGACGAGCGCTGCTGTGCCTGCATGCTGTTGAAGATAGCAGCCGCATCGCTGTCACCGGCGGTATAGTATCCTCCATCGTGCTGGCCGAGGATGTGCCCGTAGCCTTGTCCCAACGATGAGCCTAGGGTGGAGTCAAGGTTGAAGGCGGGTGACAGACCTGACGGATCAGAGTGCTGCGGGACCACCACGGGGTGGTGGACATTGTTGTTCTGCTGCTGGGGAGAGGTTTCTTGCGGCAACTCATGGGGAGGAGTTGTTATCATAAGCTCGAAGCTCTCTTTCGTGGCAGGCAGCTTGGGGATGTAGTACTCGGGATGGGCACGGCGGATGTGCTCCTGCATGGAGCGATAGCGCTTCTCCTGTGGACGCATGCATGGTTACTACGAGGTCTCGCAGATGAGGTATTGAGGACGGGATATGAGATGATGAGTCGATGGAGGGTAAATCACAGCAAGCAGAAGCAACATCGAACGAGAGCAAGGAAGGCAGCGGAAAGCAAGGAATGCGAGCGTAGCAGTGATAGGCAGTGGTATAACGAGACAACGAGACTCACGCCGAGGCATCTCTTGCGGCAATGGCTGCCATCCTGGTTACGCAGAGGACAGACGACCTCGTTGTTGACGTCGGCGACGGAGAAAGAGGTCTGGAGGGGCGCGCGGGGCGGCATTGCGCAGAGAGGAGGGTCGGTCGAGCTGCGGTGGGCGGTGCGGTGGTGACCAGCACAGCAAGCAAGCAAGCAAGCAGGCAAGCAAGCAGGCAAGCAAGCAAGCAAGCAACAGCTGAAGTGAAGCGTACCGTCAAACCACACACAGGCACGCACGCACGCACGTACGCAAGCAGCAAGTACCCTAGCACAACAATAGGCGTGTAGGAGAGCGCGAGAGGCGAGAGCTGCTGGAGCTGGCTAGCTGGCTAGCTGGCTGGCTGGGAGCTTGGTCGGTTGGGTGAGGTGAGGCTGGTGCTTGCTGCTGGCCGAGTGGACGAGAGGAGCAGCAGGCAGAGGAGGGTCCTGGGGGGGGGGGCAGAGGGCAGAGGGCAGAGAGCTGCTGCTGCTGCTGTTGCTGTTGCTTTGGAGCTACGGGCGCTGGGTGTGGATTGGGTGTGTGGCCGATCGGCCTAGCTGGACAGAGCAGTGGCAGAGCAGAGCAGAGGTGGCGCCACGACCACACAACAGCTAGCAAGGTATAGAGCTTCTGGTATTGTTGTTGTTGTTGTTGTTGTTGTTGTTATTGTTGTGAGAGAGGAGGAGAAGCAATAGCAGTAGCAGTAGCAGTAGCAGTAGCAGTAGCAGTATTAGATGGTGGTGGTGGAGAAGTGCACTGCGACGACGACGACGACGACGACGGCGAGGGCGATAAAGGCGACGATAGCGGGGTGGATTATATGAGAGGAGCAGCAGCAGCAGCAGCAGCAGCAGCAGACAAACGGCTGGCTCTCTGGCCCGCCGCGTGCTGAGACGGCGGCGCCCAGCGGCCAATGAAGACTCACTCGGACGCCAAAAAGTCATTATTATTATTGACCACGCCTAGAATGAGCACTCTTCTCCTCACTCTCCCTCTTGCCTACCTGCCTGCCTCCCTGCCACTGTGAAACAATCAATTGGACACCATCCTTAGCATCAGCATGATTGCCATCGCCATGCACAACCTCGGCCGGTATGCCACGCTTGTGCAGACTGCTGCACCGTGAGCCTGCAGAAAATTGCCCGCCCGCCTGCCTGCCTGTCTGCCTGCCCACCGTACATTATTATCAACTGACCTATTGCTGCTACTGCTGCTGCTGTTGCTCTACCCAATACTGGCAATACTGGGCGATGAGAGCACGGCAGGCCGGCAAGGGGAAGCATGGAACGCGCGCCGGTAAGCTACCTCGAGCCTACCAAACCAAACACTCGCAAGGCCAGGCCCTGGAAGATGATGCCAGTGTCCCGCTCAAGAGCTTGCGAATGCTCTCAGGTGTCGTGTCGTGTCGTGTCGTATCGTATCGTATCGTATCGACAAAGCGACGGCGACGGCGACGGCGACATGCGATGCTTCCCATGTGCTTCTGCATGCCACTCTGCACGCCTCTGCCCCCCCCCCCACCCCTTCATGCTGTTGTTGTTGTTGTCGTCGTCCGATGCATCATCACCCCCGTCAGTCCTCGGCATGCTCCGTGTGGTTTGATCGTCGGCGTCATGTGCGTGCCGCGAAACACCCGCATCAAACCAAGGCCTAAAAGATATAGTGCTTGCTGCTGCTGCTGCTGCCGTGAAGGTGATGAGAAGGAGTGCAAGAAGACAGACCAGATTACCAGCGCGTAGACGAAGCCACACCCATGCGGTAATGAGCGGTGGTGAGCACGGCCGGTGATGGGATGTCCTCGCACCGTGCCGTCTCCAATCTCTCGTTAATCATTGCTCTCTCATGCTTATTCTTCTTTTGCTTCCTTCCCGACGTCCGCGAGGGTGGGCGTATGTGGGCGTTTCTAGACATCAAGATCTGTGTAGACAGCAACGATCAGTCTCATACGAACTTTTCCATGTGTATATCATCAACCTCACAACGACGCCTCTGCCGTCCGTAATGGCATTCTAGCTCTAGTCAACGGCTACAAAAGCTCGTCTCTTCCCGCCTTCATGCCGCCGGCCAGTCTTCGAATCTTGCTGCACCTGCAGAAGCTCGCGTCCTCCGCCTCCAGCTTCTTTCTTGCTAGGCCGCCTGGGCATACATACGCAAACATCCACGAACCACGAGAATAGATAGACACAACCCCTGCTACGGTAAGCCACAGTTGCGCTACATTTCATCGTCTTTATCCCGTCGGCGCTGCATTTCATCGTCTTTATTCCATCGTCGCTGCATTTCATCGTCTTTTTCCATCGTCGCTGCATTTCATCGTCTTTATTCCATCGTCGCTGCATTTCATCTCAGTCCCGTCGTGCAAGTATACGCGATCAATCTGTTCAATCCCTTTCCCTTCCTCTCCATCCCACCATGATACTACAAGCAGCTTCAGCACAACCACGCAGCTCGATGCTGCCATGTCCTTAACCATACAGCACCTCAACACGGACTGTACCTTTCTCTTCGCCTTTTCGCCAGCCTACACCACAGCAGAAGAACACCCTCACCCGTTCCCCGGCGCTTTCACCATCCTCATCGACCCATGGCTATCAGGCGGCAGCTCCATCCTCCACCCAACCTTTCAATACACCAAACACATCGACAAACCACACATCACCTCCCTCGCCCACCTCAAACAACCCATCGACCTCATAATCATCAGCCAAGACAAACCCGACCACTGTCACCGCGAAACCCTCTGCTCCCTGCCCAAGCACAAACACGTCAGCATCCTCGCAACCCGCGCCGCCGCAAAGAAAATCAAATCATGGTCCTTCTTCGACCCAGCCAACATCCACATCATCCCGCCTTACAACCCTCATGACAAAGACACTCTCATCACCATCGCCCTCCCCGCCTACACCTCCACTGGCACGGCCGGCGAGTTGACGATCGCCCACCTTCCCACCAAAAATGACCTGACCAAAGTCCACGACGCAATCGCAATCAACTACCGCCCGCCCAGCACCATCTTCTCCCCACCGCCTTCCCATACATCAACACCAACACCAACACCAACACCAACGCTCTCCCTCCTCTACACCCCCCACGGCATCTCAGCCGCAACCCTCGGCCCCTACCTCAACTCGCACCTCCTCCCGCGCAACGCCCTCCCGCTCACAGCCCTCATACACGCCTTCTCGCACGAGCGCAATCCTTCGTGCTTGGGCGGCAGCGTCGTGCGCGGCGCGCCAGGTGGACTGGAATTGCTGGCGGAGCTGGGAGGGAGAGTGCAGACGTGGATCAGCGCGCATGATGCGCCGCTGGAGAGGAGGGGGTGGAGTGTGAAATGGTTGACGAGCAGGGTTTTGGGCGGCGAGGAGGTGCAAGGGTGGGTGAGAGAGAGGGGCTGGGGGACGAGGTGTGTTGAGATGGGGAGTGGGGAGGTGCTGAAGTTGGGTGGGTGAGGAGTACCAGTGATACTTGCAAGGGACATGGGCGCTGGCGAGAGGCTTGTTGGAGGCTTGCTTGCTTGCTTATGCTGGTGATGCTGTAGGGGCAGTGTCACCTTATACAAGTGGTAAGCCATGGATGCTTACTGAGGGTCTTCCTAAGCAGGATGCGCATTCACCCCTCACGCATGGATGGGCTCATGCTTAACGATGAAACAAGCCCGTGGGTTGCAATACTGCGGATGGCCCATTGAGTAATAACATACGACCTCGATATCCAGCAGCCTCCGCTACGATTCCACACCCCTCAGCTCTGGACCTCCAGCGAAGGGCATCCCTTGAGATTCCTAGAATTGCCACTGTCTGATATCCAAGTATCGTCGGTGCCCGCTGACCAAGTGTCTATAAATTAAACGTTATATCAACATCATGGCCACTCAAGGCAGAATCGACGTGCACCACCATGTGTATCCACCAGTATACACCGAAGCTCTCCAACGCAACGGCGGCGACCCCCTCTGGATGGTACGTCCCTCCATGGACAGTCGCCCTAGACGACGATATCTGCGCTCGAGAGGGCATTTCCACAGCTATCCCATCCTGCACAGCTCCCGGACCAGGCATCGAGCAAGACACCCAAGCAGCAGCCAACCTAGCCCGAGCCTGCAACGACTACTGCGCCAACCTGCGCGCCTCGCAACCCAACCGCTTCGGCATTTTCGCCTGCGTCCCCGACCCAGAGTGGCATTTTCGCGCCTAATCTGAGATTTCACGATGGTTTGTTCTACATGACCCGCGTGTATGCTGGCGTCAACACGACTTCGGAGATCAGTGGCACTATCTTTACAACGGCGAACCCTTTTGACGATGACGCGTGGTCTTTCCCTTTTGTATGGGAAGCTCCATTCCGGACTATTGACCCAGACCTCTTCTGGGACGATGACGGGACTGCATACCTCATATGGTCGGGTATCAAGCAACAGACCGTCGATTTTATCCACCACCACCCAGCAGCCAGGCTATTAAGCAGGTGCAGCAATTTTCTTCACTCAGTGGTAGCATCTGGACGTCGACATCATTTCCGACCAGGTCGCAAGCAACTCTTCGGGGATGTCTTCCAAGATCGTTCTGCGAGCAACAAGATACTACCTCAACCGAGATCAGTGTGCCTGTGCCAGTATCTTGGTCGGGCTATCCCGACAAGACCATAAGACTTGTCATCCAAGCAGTCAACACGACCCATTGCCGTTTCTCCGCGGCTCCTGTGGCCGATCTGAATACTGCAGTCCTCCTCGGGGATCTCTTCTCAGCGCTTGTGTCTAGCACATGGGATTTCCTCGCAAGGAGCAGGATCTGCAGTTCTGGTTGGCATATACGCCACTACGAACGGTGCCCTTTTACACGAAAACAATACTACAGCAGACCAACATGCTTACTTCAGCCGTTGGAGATACACTGGTCATGGCCAGAAGGTAGATTTCGGAACGTTTGTATAAGAGGACGAGAATAACGCAGCCGGTCTAGAGAGCCTGATCGTCACAGCAAACATTCCGGGCCCATGGGGGTTTTGCCGACTTCCGGCGCCCTACGAGACGAGCGGGCGCCTCGTGTTGGACCAAGGGACGCATCAATCCTCCGTGTCAAATTCGACAGCACAGTGCTTAGAGTTTGGACATGGCGTGGAAGGCGCACTCCAAGCAGCATCACTCGCCAACTCGTCACCTCGCACACTTCCTAGCTGCGTCTGCAGTGCTTTGATGGCGGCAATTGAACCAAACAGATGAACCATATCACGTGCGCAGTCTTATTACCGGGTATACGCGAACGCGCGTCGGTGATAGAAGCAGACAACGGCATTTTACGCGAAGACGCGTCGGCCTCGACTAGCAAGCAGCGATAGTGTTCAACAATGGCCTCCAGAGGGATGACATGGGCGTCGTCAAGATCGATACAATTGAGCGCTGAGAAATCTCTGTGCAGGAATATGGCTGAGTCGTGATTTACTAAAGAGGGGAATAGAGGTATCTCTGTAGAAACGAAAAAGATAAAGGATCTTATCGCGCCTCGGACGTACGATGCTGACTGAGGCGCTCATGAAAGCGACACCAGGGCGTTTTGTCAGCTCATGGTGATCAGTGTTGGTGGAAGCTGATATCGTCGATATGTTTGCAGAGAGAAAGCACCGAAATGTTACGAGTCGGGACCCATGTAATGTTTCGTCCCGATGGAAGAGACTTCACAAGATTAATTTTTCTTCCCTATCCTACTGCAGGTCGGACGAATTAAACATAAACTCCGGTGTAATCTGCTGCCATTCCACCACCAATGTACGGACCGCTTTAAATCCGTGTCCGCACGTCAAACGGGGGTCGCTCCAAATGGCTCCTAGGTTACCGACCACAAGGTCTCGTGCTTGCCGATTCTCTTTATACAGTAGTCACACCACGAAGGAGTGCCATGGACCGCGCGATAGGGCACTCGGATGGTGTACCGTATAACATATCGTCCGACTTTGCACAACCCGAATGCCCTACGCGGTGCTTGTTACTTTGTCGAGGAAGCTCGCATTCGACACGTCGTTGCGCGAGCCGCAGGGACTACGAGTCGAGATGAAAAGGATTTTAATGCTTACTGTTCTGGACCAATGGACCCCCTCAATTTGTAACAAGTAACGACTTAGTCACTCGCTGTAAGATGTATAATCCTTGTTAGTATGACAGCGGACTGGCGAAGAGGTACCCCGAGCGCACGCGAGATGAATAATGCGCAAGCGAACCTGGCAGCCGTCCGTATAGCATCCGGCAATGAACGGCCGTATCGTATGAAAAGCGAGCACGACGTGCTCACCCATCTCCTAGTGTGGGCTGTGTATTTCATCGACTCAGCCTCTCGCGAAGCTATCCATCCTTGGTGCCAAAGCCAAGAGCGCATGGCGGGCCTCAAGTCTCGCGTTGAAGTGCGAGACCGAGCTGGTCAAACGAGGCACTTCCCTGCACGTCTCCTCTGACCAAGAGACATGGCGCCCTGGTATTACCCAAACACAGGGCAGCAAGCCCCTCACACTGCATCATCGTAAGCAAGCGCGCTGCCTTGCAAATTTCGCCAGAGGAGAAACAAGCCCTTTGAGCGAGCGCAGTAACAAACCGTCCGCGGACGAATTTTTCTGAGCAACCCGACCATCACGAGGTCTTTGTGAAAGACGTCAATAAAAAATGACATCGGGGTAGTCGGACGCATTGGTCGGCCGAGAGAAGAGAAGAACCACTAGGGGGTTTCGGGCACCGACCTTAGTGCAAGCCCTCGATTTTATGCAGAGATCGCCAAAGCTTGCCGTTGCTGTCTCGGTCAGCGTACCACAAAGCATCCATGCGGCGACGGCACTTTTAGCTTTGATGGCTGCTGAGAGGGGAGGAAGCAAAACGGTGGACGGACGAGTACCTCACGATCCTGCATGAGCTTGTTTAGGGCAGACCTCTCTGTCTGCGTGGCCTTGCTTCAGCGCCCGCGGCCGCGGCCTCATGGCCCACAGGTAGCGTGACGGTTGCGATCACAGATGCGAGTTCGTTCATGCGGCCGTGAGCAATCGCCGTGATCCGCCGGGCTCGCTCTGGGCGTTCTCATCAGCAAGCATATTACCAACAAGAGGAGTGCACGGATTATGTCGTCCCTCACCCAGGACATGCTTCGGCGAATGTTTATATCTGATAGCCCTACCACCCTCCCATCGGTACGCAGTTTTTCGGCTCTCTCGATCCGTTCGGTCTCATCTTGCTATCCTGCCCAGGTCTGATGTCAGTCAGAACCTTGTCAATCCAATCGACTTCTTTAAATACTTCCTTGGCCTCTGTCCCACGTCAAGGCTGAACTGCATCACTATACATAACACATACGACACATGACATGTCCCCCACACCAATGTCACCAGTCAATCGACTCTCCCACCCTGAGAGGACTACCTCACAAGACTCCACCGATGGCATCCGCAAAAGAGTATGCAAAGCATGTGACAGATGCCGGTTGAAGAAGAGCAAGTGTGATGGATCAAGTCCATGTTCTCGTTGCAAGGCCGACAACGCCATCTGTGTCTTCGGGTATGTATAATAATATAGTGCCCCGAGTGCCTTTGTCGACTAGTTCTAACTGGCTGTAGTGAAAGAAAACGTTCACAAGACAAGATCTATCCCAAAGGATACGTTGAGATGCTAGAACAACAACAATCTCAACTGGTTTCAGGACTCAAGGAGATGTACCACCGACTACAAAAAGTATCAGCGTGGGAAGGTCCATCATTAGACGAGAGTAGCGGCCAGCCCCTCACCCACGACATTCTATCAGCTTTAAACCTTCTGGAGACCAAACATGACGACAGCGGCGAAATGGAAGTTTTCGAAGAGGACTGCGACAAGCTTCAATCAAGAATGATTTCCGAAGGTGCCAATTTCGTTCACAGACGAGGATCTATCAGCTCGGATTCAGATCACAGTCATCACGACCGACCAAAGACAGCATCGTCACGCAACGAGACGCCCGTGCAACCCAAACAGTTGCCGTTCAAGGAGAACTTCAACTTCCACAGCGTGTCGCCATCACCACTCGCGCAGAGTCCCACCCCTCGAGCGAAGCCATTTGCACAACAGCAATATCCCACATCTTCACCAGCTCGCCAGCTACCGCTTCAAGAGCCCACATTCATCAATGACCCGCACCTCTACGCACCTGAATGGGCGCAAATCCTGACCGACATGACCTACACCGATCCATCGTACCGCGCCAAGAGTGGTCTAACATCGGAATTCGATGCATTCCCTCCGTTTGTCGAACACATGGAAACATATCAGTTCCCACCATATCCAACACAGATGAGCAACGTGATCGGCGGGCCACTAGAAATCAGCGACCTGACTCAGATCGACAGCATGGACTTTGACTTCAACACCTACGTGCAGCAACCAGAGGTCATGACTTGAGTAGTGACAAAGACATTTGCACTGCATCACTTCTTAGCTTCCTTTGATGGCTGTTTGGGTCCCACTGATCTCCAGCCCTAGGAGAAACGTCGGGAGAAACCGCGGAGCGGCTCTTGCGCAGCAAAAAAGCGTTTTCCCAGCTCGCTCAGCTCCAGAATGCCATCGGGCACAAGTCCGAGTTACGCCCCTTAGCTTCAGCTGCGATTGATTGACCTTGGTGCCGAAGCACTGACAAGGACGGAATTCGGGCTCTTGATTACACTATCAAGCTTACAACGCGTTCCCACACAGCGCCTCATCACATAATTCGACAGCACTGAATTTTTTGAGGCTGGGGGTGTATGATAGATTATGATATCACGGGATGTAATCGTTGGTCAGCGTTCAATCGAACGTGCCATATTGATAGCAAAATAATATATTTCTCCCCGATTGTGTAACAAACAAGCCTTAACACTCAGTACTATTGCTGCGATTCCAAGGTCTGGCTGGGCAAGGCGTTCCATTTGAACGAGAAGGTTTCTCTTGTGCGCCTGTGCACTTGTCGTACTTGCAAAGTCCATCTGCCAATGTTCATCATCGCTCGATCGTGTTGGTTTTTACCCTCACTGGTTGGCATGGAGCGTTGAGCCAATATTCATGCCACCATCCTGAGCAGATTCATGTCATGGGTGTTCATCTTCCCCATTCAGGATGGTGCAAAACTGCCGTACCAAGTTTCTTGGGTAGAGCAAAATGACGAACACTGGTTACCCCGCGTTCGAACGGGTGGTACTATCCCCCACCACCGCGTTATCACCGGAGTGTTTGTCTCAAAGCAGGGATGAATGGCCCGGCCACCTCGAATAATCACATGATGTGGAGGTGACATAGCTTGACAGCTGTTACTCAAGCTCGAGCTTGATTGTCGAGCTCATCAAGATAACCATGTCTGCATGCTTGGGAACAATGATTGGCCTTCAGCGAAACTGTACCAGACGTTGGGAAATGAGACTTATCCTTGTGGTCAACACATGTACCACGTTGGAGCTATCATGTCAACAGCTGAGTGAGCATGCAAGCCATGAAACGATCAAAGGTCTCGAGTGCCGATCTTTACAGGATGATCATGTCAGGGAGGAGCATACCATCCCACTTCTCGACCTCTCGCACGCACCCCTCCTTCGTGGGGTGTTTTGGGTTCGTGTGCCAACGGCGGGGGGGGGGGGCTTGGGCTCGATCAGTACGCAATGTTCCTGTGAGGTATTGCGACTCGCGAAACGCCCGAATTTTCTGCGCATAACCATATACCTTCGACATGGTTCAAAGCGCATTCTCTTTCGGCTGATCATATGGCTATGCTTCCAGGGAAAAGCAGCCTTTTCAGCCAAAATCGCCAGTCTGAAACCCGCAATAAGGAGCCCGCACCGGGTAAAGTGCTCCACGCTCCGCGTTCACTGAGCCGTGGAGTCGTCACGGTCGTCACATGCGTGGAGCCGGTGGATGAAGACATCTTCACATTTACACGGACAAAAGGCCAAGTACCTCTTCCTAGTTTTCATTTCAAACGTTGCGTGTCTTTTACCAGCTGCTTCAAACCACTACTTCAATCCTAGCCTCGATTGTCCCATTCCCTCTTCGCAACCATGGCCGACAAAGTGTTCTCCGACTCATTCACTTTCTTGCCCCAGGGCGGCATCATCCAGGAGTTCAAGATCGCTGGTACCAACGTCGTACTGGGCTTCCCTTCTGCGGAGTCTTACCGCAGCGAGCACACTCCTTTCTTCGGCGAGAACATCGGTCGTGTCGCAAACCGCATCTCGGGCGCTAAGATCAACAACCTCAATGGCAAGAGCTATGACCTCACAGCAAACGAAGGTCGCAACACATTGCACAGTGGTGCTGTTGGATGGGGAAAGCAAAACTTCGAGGGACCTACACCAGTGAACAGGAATGGAAAGGAAAGCGTCATGTTCAAGTACTTGAGCAAGGACGGCGAGGAGGGCTTCCCTGGTACCGTTGAGCTGAGGCTCTGGTATGTGCCTTCTATTGAGAAGATCGACGGCGTGGAGAAGACTAGTCTGGAGATCGAGTATGAGGTCGAGCTGGTCGGCGATGAGGTCGAGGAGACCGTGGTCGCGGTCACCAACCACAGGTATGCGAGCGTGATATCTCACAGCTTACAAGCAGTTCGGCTGACGATTCGTGATAAGCTACTTCAACATCTCTGGCGGTCCTACAATCGAGGGAACCCGTGTGACCCTCCCTAGCAACCTCTACCAAGTCGTCGATGACGAGGATATCCCTACCGGTGCCATTGAGCCTTACCCCGAGTTCAACGCCAACGAGGAGTTCACCCTCGGCGCTGTGACCCCGGCACCCGATCACTGCTTCATTGTCAACAACGACCCAGCCAGCATCAAGCTCGACACGCGCTCCGAGCCTCTGAACAAGCTGATCAGCCTGTACCACCCCGACTCCAAGATTCACTTCGAGGCACTCAGCACTGAGCCCGCCTTCCAGTTCTACGCCGGCAAGAAGATCAACGTTCCTGAGATGGACGGCTTGCCTGCCAGGGGTTCCAGGAGCGGCATGTGCATCGAGGCCAGCAGGTACGTCAATGCGGTCAACGAGGAGAAGTGGAGGCCCATGGTCACGCTCAAGAGGGGTCAGACCTTTGGCAGCAGGACGGTTTACCGTGGCTGGAAGGCGTAAATGTCCGATCGTGTAACGACAAACATGAATGAATTACGTGGCACCAAGAAGGCATGTCCCGACATAATAGAGTTTTCATGATAATAGCCAATGAGCGTTTCGTGACATATACATATGCTAGAATTCTTGATGCGTCCTTGTGGGCTGTACATCGAGTCGAATTGGACGTTGCGCTGGCAGATTGTGACAACTCCACGGCCGACCGAATCAAGACCGTGAGGCCTTCCATGAAATCTTGTCTTGAAATTCAGCTTGCAGGCAGCTAAGAAGCAGTCATGCACACCGATGATTCGCCCAGTAGTAAAGTCAAGGAATGGTCACTTGCATATGACTCGCGGCAGCATAACACACTAATGCAGTCCATCGCGCGGAGTTTCCCCTAGCGACAACGAAGACAACAGAGGTAACTGTAAGAGCAAACAAGCCTTACGTTATCCGCAACCACGTGTATTGTGAAGTTGACCCAGTCCCGAACCCCCCAGGCCCCCCAATATTCACTTCCCCAAGCCACTTACGTGCAATACGCGGCGCTGCAAGACCCGCACATGTCTCGAAGATCATCACATCCTCCTCGGTCCTGCGTTCAGACGTCTATACCACGACCCGCGATGCATGAGCCGAATTGGAATGTTCGGCGAAAACCCTTCCTGGCGAACACCGGTCGTTGGGAAATGCTTGAGTGCAGCCCAACAGCGCCACCATCGACTATTTCCAACGATCAGCGATTGCGCATTTGTTATACCCGGAGTGCCGCCCGAGTAGTGTTGCTGTGGAAGTGGATCTTATGCCCAATAATACCGTTGATACCACAGCATGGAGTTGTTATTCCCCAACCACCCTCCAAATAGTATGATCAAACGCTCGAGGTCCATCACGGTCTCGACTCTCCAACACATCAATGACGTACAAGGCTGAACATCCGTCAACAACTTTCCACGCTCCGCGGCCACGACTCCACCTCCAAAAGGCACCCACCCACAGACAGCATCGAACAACGTGCGCGGAGTCAAGGCCTAGCGTCTCACATAGCACCACCCAAAAGGAGTTCGACCCGCCGATTGAAGAGACGCGACGCACATCATCACGAAAGCAATGCAAATAATCGTCAATTAATCTTGTCTCAATGCAGAACGTGGTGAAGTTGGGACCTGAACGCTACCTGCTCCGTCGGTAAGCTCCACGGTGTGAGGCGCAAATATGCATACTCAGATAGCGCAAAAGGGGTGGTGAATGTGCAAGCTAATCCCGACATCATAGCGGCGATCTTTCGATACGCGGGATGCCAAGCGCATGGAGATATCACGACCCGTGCTCTATGTCCGTCTTGTCCTGCGGCCTGTAGCGAAAACGGCGAACTTTTTCCTGTGCAACTTTCGGTGCTCCAATCGCCCCCGTGTGCCGAAGCCGGATCTACGGTGTTCTGGAATGGCAGATCGAAAGGGTGGGTGATCCACAGGGCGTGGTGACCGTGCGGGTCTACTATCTTCCGAGGTTCTGATGCTCCAGCGAACACCTTGCCCTTCTGCCGATGTTGACGCTATCTCGGCGTGCCCGTTGTGTCGTTTTTTTTTGGGTGGATCTCCATCGCGAGCGAAAAGGGAAAGAAGAAACGAACGGAACGAATGAGTCTCAATGTCCGTGGTTTGCACAATTACAGCATGTACTCGGTGTCCGACTGCTTCTGGATCAACTGGATCAACAGATGCAATGGCTGGAACAGACGTGCTAATCGAGTATAATGAACCGTGGCAGTAAGGATGGTATGGCGATACAAATGCATGTACACTGTGCCGGGCATGGCGGGTGGCATAGATCACATAGATTCGAGGCGTGGACTGCATGTTACAGGACCTATCTCCGACTATCTGTTCTACTGACGTGTCAACGTTCGTGGTCGACCAAAGTGCTGGTGTCCAGCAGATCTTCTAACAAAGCCCTGCGATAGACGATAGAATCTGATGCTTCCATGCCATACGTGCTCTCGTAGGCGTTGATGCTCAACTGGCTTAGGAAAGGCCGCATGATGCTCTTCGCAAAGTCTTCCGGCGCCATTGCCTTGATGTCCTCGTTGTCGTAGCCCGAGTTCGCGCCAAAAGGTACTCTCGTTTTCCCTGCCGAACCAACTTGTGTTGCTAAGGCAGGAGTAGACAATGGCTCTTCCCCAGCCTCCAAGCCAAGATTTTCAGCGAGCTGGTCTGCAAGCGCCGTCGGTGCCCAGCCTGTTGGACGGTAGACCGCATCGGTGGTGTCAGTGACATACAACCACTCGTACAGCTGGAACTCATCGGGCGCCAAAGCGACCAGTACATCTAGCAGTTTACCTGCTTGCAGTATCGATAGATTAGTGAACCCAGTGCTGCGTGAATCATGAAGCACCAGGCACGAGAGCGCGCCTTGAAGTTGATCGTTGATTATTGGCCACAGTGGCGCTATATTGACAGCGCTTGTGGACAGAATAAGCGCACGACACAGCATGAAAAGCTCAGCCTTGATGGTGGAAGAGGGCGAAGACGATGTACTGGCCTGGAAGAGATCAACAAGTTTCTCCTCCATTAGCTGTATGTGCGCCGCATAGCTATCCGTTGGTGACGCAAGTAGCAGCAAACACAGTCTCCGAATGATGAACTGCGTCTCGCTATCGGCCTTCAATCTTGCCGCAGCGGCTCCTACGCCAAACATGATACCAGCGCTAGAAGGAGGTGTAAGCCTCGATAGAAGGTCATTGACACGTTCTTTGTCGCCTTGTGACCATTGCTGAAGGACAGGGAACCAGTAGTTCTCGGTCAAACTAGCCGATGATTCAAGCATGCGTGGGTTGTTGAAAGCGTCCTGTACTTCTTTCCTCCATGATTTTGATGTAGGCGCCTTCCGCGTCATGCGAGCAAGTAGGCTAAGAAGGTCGGGCGTGATCATCCCTGGGAATGATTTAGCGTGGAAAGCAGGCGAGATTAAGCTGGTAGATATGATGTTGATGACGCTGGTTATGCGATCAACAGAATCCAAGATACTCTCAAGCTTGGCTACAACGTGGTTCAGAATCACTACCACATCCATGCTGCGCCTTCCAGTTGCAAGAGTGCTTTCTGAAGCATGGTCGGACGGGTTTCCGTTGTGTTCCAGCGACGAGCTAAACGGAGATGCTGCAAAGGTCGCCGATAGCAGTTTCGAGAATTGGTCGCCGAGTTCCCTACGCATCTTTCGCTGATCACCAAAGTTTGTGTTGTCTAACTTTTCGGCAAGAATTGATGTGACCCAGAGGAGTGCAGGAAGGACCTGTCGGAAAGGCAGAGGGTTCGAGAGGACATCGCGCATGAATGCTGTGCAGTCCGGCCAGATCTCGTCGGTGGCATCATCATCCACACTTTCGAGATACGAGGTGAAGAATGCAATGACATCCATAGCAGATAGGTCCGAAGTCAGACTTGATTGGTGAGTCGGCGACATGTGATTTGCTTGCGTGCGACTACATAGCGCATCTAGGATGGCGGGCACCACACTCTTTGGCCTGGAAATTGTGAGGACGTGCAGCAGACTGAGCACAGCGCTGCTCTCACGCCCACTGGATGTGTGCGACCATAGAGTCATGACTACCTCCAGACTCTCCAAGGGTTCCACTGTGAAGATTTGCTCAAGCATCGATCGAGTTTTGTTACGCATCCGCTGTGCGTAGTAGAAAGTCGTTGCAGCGTTGTAGCGATCGCTGACTTCGTTCTCTTGGCCACTAGTCGACCATAGCCAGATCTTCATACATATGCGAATCGCATCTTGGAAGGCCAAAATGACCGTCAAGCGGCTGTTCGCCTTTGCGTTTCGACTGGGAGGAGCCTGAGTCTGTATCTTGAAAGCACTTGATGCCATCGAGCCGAGAACACTCTGGGAGGCTTCTGATGCTTTCCGTTGAGGTTCTGCGTCTTCCTCAGAGACCAGATCATGTGCTCCGGCGAGTAGCATGTTGAGGCCTTCAAGTAGCTTGAGGATGGTGCTATCTGGCGAGAATGCGTGGCTGTCGGAGCTTCGGTCAGAGATAGCCGCAAGGTCATCGAAGCTCTTTTGTAACTGGTCACAGAAAGTATCCACCAACGGTATCAAGTACGTCAAGAATGTGTTCTCAAAGAAGGGAATGCTGGCATCAAGGAAGTCGAGCCAAGCATCGAGCTGCAGTCGCGACGAAAGAGCAGCGAATCCTTCACGCAGCGTATCCAGTAGTTGCGAAGGTGGTTTATGCATATCGTTGTCCTGAATTGCATTTTGGTCCTCGCGTGGTGCTGCGTTAGACTTCCTCCCACCTGATCCCAATGACGTTTTCCTCCTGTTGGTATCCGCTCTTCCGTCTTCTTGTTGTAGTTGGCGAAGTCTCATAGCTATGATCGTCAACTGCAGCAAATCAGACTGCAAAGCATGATCAGGCAAAGCCAATGAAACTCTGATTTTACCAAGCAAGAGGTCGTCAAGTGCCAGCCTTTTCAACCGTAGCTTGATAAAATAAGGAGCACGAAGTAGACTGCGGACCACTGATGTCACATGCTCGTTGATCGCCGAGGATGACCTGCGATCTCCTACCAATTGCACGCTCTGGCTTGCAAGCCAAGCAACCACGTCGCTTTCATCAATGCCAGGGATGTTTGTTGTGTGCAAATCTCCCAGCCCCTGCCACACGACTTCATCGTCAAGCGCCAGGACCGCAACCAAATGCCCTAGAACATACTCAAGTTCCCTACCCTTCTGTTTGAGAGCACGCTGCGATGTTTCTACGTGAGGGCCAATTGACTGCGTGTCATGGCTCAAAATTGCAGACATTCTTGTAAAGAGTGTCTGGAGTACCACGCTGATGCTGCTTGGGGTCGCCAGCAGGCTTCTGACAACGCTACGGGCGGTTGTTCGGGAGTCGCGAAGTACATCTAATGAAATCAAAAGAGGACCAGACAGGGTCTTTTGTCGTCGGAGCCAGTTATCGGCATTGCTGGCGTGCATCGCGCTTCCTCGTCGAACAAGTCCTTTACTATCGGGCTTCGCTCCTGTAGGCTGCGACGGCAAAGTATGAGTCCAGAGCGTGGTGAAGCGCCAGATACTTTCCATGCGTCCGCGAACATCAAGAGGTACACCTGATGGTGATCTGTGCATCATCTCATTGACGCTTGCTCCCACGACTTCTCCAGATTTGGAGATATCATCAAGCTGCCATATTAGCCTCACAGCTTCAACGTGGTTCTTCGTATTCGTTGGCGACAGATACCGCCAGAGTTGGCCAAGCAATGCGGCCTCCAGTGCCTGGAAGTCGGGCCCGGATGAATTGATCTCCGATACATGTGCAGACACGGCTGTCAAGAGATTCACCGCGGAGCTGATGGACGGGTACTGTAGGGCGTGCTCGTTTAAGTGTTTCATATTTTCGAAAAGCTTCGCGGCAAGGTCCGGCACTGATAAAGCTTGCGCAGGAGGTAACTTCGCGAGTAAACTCACGGTGGACAGCACGTTCTTCGCAAACGCATCTGGACATCCGAGTAGTTGGTCGCTCAAGCCGGCAAAGCTCAATTGCAAGAGCATGTCTGCCAGCCGCTCTGCAGTGGGCAATGCTTTTTCATCTCCATGATATTGACCTGCATAAAAGCGCTTTGCTAGGCTGCGAATCTCGGTTGCAGCTGCTTCCCCATGAGATGTCTCGGCTTTGTCGCTCGGAAGAGGCACGAACGCTCTTGCTGGTATTAATTCCATCAGGATGGTGGCACAATCGGACACCTCCAATATCTTGTCGCTGGCCAAACTGCTTGGTAGCCCGATCCAGTCGAGCAAATAGCCACACACAAGAGGGATGTGCAAGGTGAGCATTTCCTCCTCTTTGACGTTGAAGTGTTGCACAATCCACCGGAAAAAGTGAAGGTCATCTAGCGACTCGTGCATTCCTTCGGTGCCATCCCGAACAAGCCTGAATAGTTCAGTCCAGATCAACCTGCTTTCGGTTCCGTCGAAGAACAAGCTTGCACTCTTGACTGCCTCTGTCGATTCTTCCCGAGTCGCTTTCTTGCTGTATGCGTACACGCTCCTCATTGCTGGCAAGAACAACTTTGGGACTAGGACGCCGCCAATTTCCCAGCGATCCATGAGAGAGAGACAGATGCGAAAGGGTCGAGCTTTTTCAGTGGGCCTAACGTCGTGGGACTCTAACATTGCCAGCAGGCATCGTTCTACTGATGCTTGACCAAATCGTGCGAAATGCCGTAATTGTTGGGAGTCGTCACTCGTCGCTGGAACACCCAGAGCGTGTGTCGCTGTTGCCGAAGTAACGCTGCTTGTGTCTTTGGGCTCAGGGCCCAATAGCCAGGACCAGACCCGCCGGTTCAGGCTCATATCCCGTCTGAGTAGTACGCATACTGCTGCAGTTGTAAGCTGATCAAAGTCGGATTTGCTGACCCGCTCTTGCAGCACTGGTGAATTCAGTGGGAGGTTGGTCACCAACAGATCCAAAAATCCTCGTTGAATGAGCGGGTGTGGGTCCGATAGACCACACACAAAACTTCGTATCAGAAGACCAGACTCGGGTGTGAGCGCGGCTTCCGCAGAGAAGGAGAGCCCTGATGTGCCGACGACCTTCTCTTTTGGCAATTCCTTGGATACACCAAAGTTTGGGAGGCGACGTATGAAATAATTGAGTGCGCCCTGGCGTTTGGAAATGCTTGTGATAACAGCAAGAAAGATGCACTGCCAGAAGTATCCTGCGCATTCAAGTACAAGTTCTGTGCCGTCTTGACGAGGGCTCAGTACGGACTCCAGCTTCGTCATGATTGACATTGCGCGCTCGAAATCTTCGCTTGTCTCGTCTTCTAGAGCGGGAAGAATGCTGAGTACTAGCGACTTCATTACTGGGCGGATATCGTCTGGATCGAGTCGAATAATGAAGTTTTCCAAAAGGTCGTATAGGCCAGGCCGTGTAGAAAGTGATGCAAATGAAAGCACACCAGATAGTCCCGGCAGGAATGCATGCAAATGGGCAGATACGAAATTCCGTCCGAAAGTTGCGAAGATGTAAGAGTAAACTTCAAGAGCCTTTTGGTGAACACCCGAAGGCAAGGCCGGATTCAAGCATTGTGAGAGTTTAGAAGCAATATCAGAACCGTAAGGCAAGGCAGAAACATCTTTGCTGTGAGCTTGAATGGCCCTCAGTAGCCTGCTGAGGAAGGCAATGTAGTCGGCCCATTCCTCGGGTGAGGTCTCCCACGAGCTTAGAGCGCGTTCCACAATCGTTGCATATCGGCGCAGGCTCTTGTCACTTTTGATAAGGACTAGAATTCATTAGTGTCACCGCCTCTTCTCTTTCTCCGAAGACAAACATACCGTCCTCTGCTGTTTGCTGTGCTATCCGGGGAACAGGTGAAGATGTTCGGGTGCCTGATGGCGAGACTGAACGCCTGCCGCTCAGCGATCCGAGGTTCATGATTTATGTTTGACTGTCGACTTGCCCCCAAGATGGAGGAGCTGGTGATTTACCGCATATCATGAGATGTCTGCGTGTGAATCGTTCGTAATAGAGGTGCGGATATCCGCATAGTCTAAGGAGACACCTTGCTTCGTTTGATTGGCGCCTGCCTTGTGAGCGACGCGCGGAGCTTCCCGCACTGCGACCTTGAATCTTGGAAACCACAGCACCTCGCTTGACGATACATACGTTCAAGGGCATTGGGATTCGAATATTGCCACCCTCGCCATCACTCCAGGCACGAGACTCAATATCCGATGCGGTCAAATTTAGCAGATGTCAAGTCATGACAAGGCCGATAGCACTGCCGGCGAGAGCAGCAGCCTATCGCCACCCGTCACGGTGATAGAGGGATCTAGCAATGACAACCCCAAAATCACGATGGATGCGCCTGGTCCGCGCGAAGATGGGAATGATGATTTCGATATGCAAGAGTCAAGAGAATTGACACCACCACCACTGCCACCACGACCTACGAACCACGATCTTCTGGATGACCGGCCGACAACCGCAGACATGGGGAGTTTGAAGCTTCCAAAACGCACATCCCGGCCTCAACTGCAGTCACACGCGACTACTGCGCTATCTCTTACGGATGTCCAAATACAGAGCCGAGGAGACAATGCAAGCGCACAGTCTTCTCCAACCAGCCGGGCACCTTCACAGAAGCGCAGCCTCTCCCGGTTTGGTCGTCTCAGGAACAACAGCGAAACCGACGACTCAGCCAGCATCCAAAGCTATGCGCCCACTCTGGATGTGCCATACGATAATGTCAGTATGCTCGGTGATGAGCCTTCTCCAGCATGGAAAGCGCTCAATTCCCAGATGGGTGCTGTAGACGCTCTGCAGCTGGACGAAGAATTCCAAGATGCACTCAGTGAGCGAATCGCTTATGAGTTCGATGACCTTGATGCACGGGCAGCAAATGGAACGAATGATAGTGTACTACTGGACCAGTGGAGGTCGAAGTTGAAACATTTCTTCATTCTTTCGGCTTCTGGCAAGCCAGTCTACAGCCGGCATGGTGACGACCAGCTCGTCAGTCATTACGTGGGCGTTGCACAAACGCTCATATCTTTCTACCAAGGGTCTGATGATCCGCTAAAGACTTTCACAGCTGGAGATGCACGCTTTGTCATGCTGCCAAAGGGACCACTAAATCTCGTCGCTGTCAGCAAGATGGGTGAAAGCGAGGCTCAGCTGCGCAATCAACTTGAGTCCCTGTACATGCAAATCCTTTCTACACTGACACTGCCGAGCTTGGAGAAAATATTCTCAAACCGGCCGGGTACCGACCTCAGGCGACCATTGCAGGGTACAGATGTCCTTCTTGATGGTTTGTCAGACGGCTTTACCCGTGGTTCGCCATCCACATTACTCTCATCTCTTGAGTGCCTCCGCTTGCGAAAGACGCATCGCCGCACTATCAACGACACACTGCTCAAAGTCCGCTCTCCAGACCTGCTCTATGGCCTAATAGTCGCTGCTGGCCGCTTGGTTAGCGTAGTACGGCCCAAAAAGCACTCTTTGCACCCAGGCGATCTTCATCTCATCTTCAACATGCTTTTCGAAGCCGGCAGCGTCAAAGCCGGCGGCGGCGAGAACTGGATCCCGCTCTGCCTGCCCGGCTTCAATAACACCGGCTTCCTGTACATGTATGTAAGTTTCCTGTCGCCATCCGAAGCCGCCCTAGTAGCCTCAACGCCATCTGCCGCCGACCGCCCCACCTCCTCCTCCTCCACATCCTCAGACAACAACAACAACAACAACAACAACCCCGTCACCTCTGATGATCTCGCCATCGTCCTCATCTCCCCCAACAAAGACGCCTTCGACTCGCTCCGCGCCATGCGCGACGCCCTGATCGCCTCCCTAGCGCAGACCAAAATGCTCTCCGCGCTCGCCACCGCCATGCAAGCCGGCCGCGCGCCCTGCTCCACCCTGCTCCCCGGCGGCAGCAGCACACCGCTGAAACACTTCCTCTACAAATCCCGTGGCAACGTGCAGTTCACGATGCCGGCCTTCGAGCCGCACTTCGCGGGCGCCGTGGCGCGTCGCAAGCTGATGACGCTGTACGCGCAGCTGCACGAGGCGGTGCACGCGCGCAACAGCCATCTGAAAGTACTACACGCGGTTTCCCGCGAGGCGACGGCATTGGGCTGGGTCACGCCGGTGTTTGAGCTGTATTGTGTTGCGGCGCCGGGGGCGTCGAGGCAGGCGGTTACGCAAGCGGCGAATAGAGTTGTGCAGTGGATACGCAGGGAGGAGGAGAGGGTATTCATCATCGGTGGAGCCGTGTTCTAGAGAGAGGTCGAGATGTTGATCCATATCTTAGTATTTACCCATAACGTCATCCACCTACAAGCGGGACACTACGCAGGCATGACTGATTGAACGCGCATTGGTATAGACTATACTTCGATCGTGATGATATCTACTATGAGTGTCCCGCTTCTAGGTGTGTCCCGCTTCTAGGTGGATGACGTTAGCCTAATATTTTGGTGGTAAGCTTGTTTACGAATTGTCAAATCTTGAGCAGCTGCATGGTCGAACTTCTTTGCGTTCCAATGGTTTGCATGTTTCGAGTTATGTGACGAAGAAAAACATGAAACGTAGGAGGGTATTGCTCGAACTTGAAGCTCAGATACAATCTGGCTTTAATTGACATTGGGTTTTGCGTCTAATTCGAGACCGCAGGCCAGTGCGCATCAAGCCCAAATTCCTGGAGAAACGCTTGAGTCTCGGCTCGGCTCATTCCATCCAAGCTGCCCTTCTCCAGCTGTGAAAACACAGGTTCGGGCGAGCTAGCTGCCAGGCCCGCTAGCAGTTGCAAAACCGTCTCCTCGAACTCGGCAATTGGATAGCCGTACGCAACGTCCTCGAGATGCTGCCTTAGAGTCTCGCTATCGCCGTGAGCGAGTTCGGCGATGTGGCTGGCTTTGATGTCGTGCCAGTCGGGAGTTTCTTGCGAGTTGTGGTCCTCAATCTCGAACATGCGGTATACTTCGCTCACCAGGTCTGCAGTACCGTCGCCGTCGTTTGCTACGGGATCCGCATTCTTGTGGCCTTTGGCAGGGTCTGTGGGCTTGAGGCCCCATGCGAATGCTTCGTCGATTGCATCGGAGCCAGTGGCGCCACAGGCGAGGTACTGCTCGAGAGATGCTTGCAGCATGAACTGCGCGGCCAACTCCATCAATCCTGTGCTCAGGTTGCTGTTGTTGAGTTCATTGCGTGCGGCGATGATTCCCATGAAGGAGGGAAGAAGATCAAGTAGAGATAGACATGCAGATGTGCCATAGAAGGCATCCTCGTAGATATCGTCCTCCGCTAGTCGTTTGAGGACTTTCAAAGTGTAGGCGCGACGAGATTCGAGATATGCCTGTTGGCGAGCGGTTGCCGTTGTTTGGTGCCGTGTGCCGTTTCGCCATGATTCAACATCATCGTGCTGTCGTAGGTTATTGTTAGCGTCAACGTTGCTGTGATCGGAACTAGGCCCTGACTCGAAACCAGACAGATCGTACTTGCCGGACGGCATCCGATCCGCGGTTTGGATCCAAGACATAGCGCGAGCGGTGTTGTTCTCTCTGAGGCCATGAAGTGCATGATGTGAGGGCACAGCAGTGGCTCGGTCAAATCGAGAGCAATAGAGTGTTGCAAACTTCAACAACAAAAGCCGGAAGCGTAATTCTGCGTCCGGCACGTAGCTCGGGTGTCTTGCTTTGAACATTTCCAGGAAGTTATCTACCATGGCGAGCTTATTTTCCAGGCTTGGCGAATGCATGTTGCCGGACACGCGGTTTGCGAGAACAGTTTTGGTGGCTTCGTATGATAGATAGTCGAGGATCATGTGATCGACTTCCAGGGAAACAGTGACATCCCCGGTCTTGGTGAAAATGTTGGCTTGTGGTGGCGAGGGTGACAGTTTGCGTCGCTTGTGTGCGTGTGTGGTGTCGCCGTTTGTGGCGGCGTTTGTGGCAAGCAGTTGGGCATGTGCGCCGTCTCTGAATGCGTTTCCAGACGTCATGGTCTGTCCAGTCTGGTGTGAAGTGTAACAGTATGCTCCGGATATTATGTTGTCCGAGTGACAGGCAGATGTATTATGTATGTTGCACGCGTCTATCACGCGACTTGCCTCGGTTCAGGGTGGTATGGGCGGATGTCTTTCGGGATGGAGATGAGGAGATGACAGTCGCATGGTGTTTGCTGTGCCGGGCGAGGATTATTATGGCTGTGCGAGGAGGTACATTCGGCTGTATTGATTGGATAGTTCGGCAGTTGTGTAAGTTGTGACGAGGCTGCCTCGTCAAATGCTGTGGCCTCGAATGCTTCGCCGACAGACGAGCTTCCAGCTTCTGGGCAGTTGATGAGTACGAGCCTGAGGGTCTCTCCAACTTTCAGGCTTTTGACTCTGCCACTAGCCCCACCGAGGCATGTGCCCGCAAAGCTGCTCAGGTACCCGCTCGTGCCGCCCGCCTCCTGGCACAATCGACGCGATCCTTCAGCCTCCGTGACCACCTGCCACCAGCCCTGCGTAGTGCTACCACCGTTGCATCTCTTGTCGCAGAATCTCGTTATCAGGCGAGCAAGCTGAGCAGCGCCCTGGGGTAAGCCATCCTGAAACCATCGCCAGACCCACGCCTGGACCACGTCGCTTCCCAGCCAAAGTGTAAACCTCCTGATTGCATTCCACGGCACATGCAATCGGTCAATCACGCTGCCACCGCAAACACGCCCACGTAGCAAACGGCGTCGGTGCTGTTAGTACATTATATCAGGTCAGTTCACTCGACGGGGCGCATGACATCTCCAGTCGCTCTCTACACACTCATTCATCACCCCCACGCTCATTCACGACATGCTAACAACCATCATGGCCAGGCCTTATCTGCACCGCCTGATCGCATTTGCCTTGTTGATATATTCGTTTGCATCTCCCGTCAAATCTTTTCCTTCCCCAAACTCAAACAGTTCACCTGGCTCTTATAGTTCACCATCACTTAATCAGACTTCTGCCCCGGAGATGGCTTACCCACAACCCGCCTACCGCAGCGTAGCATATTTTGTTGTGAGTCTCCTAACTTTCGTGCTAGTCATACGATGGAAAAGAGTTCATTGCTCGGTTCGTGTATACTTCGATGGATCCAAGTATACACGAGATTGAGAAACGCATCGATATCGCTGCCGCGGGCGCCTGGCAACAGTATCCGATCCGGTGGGCGTTGTCCGCGGATCCAACCCGCGATGGCGATAATCACTAGACGCCGCTTTAGTTTACAGATGGACCACTAGTCAATTACTGACAACAAAACAGAACTGGGCCATCTATGGCCGCAACCATCAGCCACAGGAAATTCCAGCTGACAAGCTTACCCACGTCCTGTACGCTTTTGCCAATGTCAAGAATGATACTGGCGAGGTCTTCTTGACCGACAGCTGGGCCGACACCGACAAGCACTGGCCTACGGATTCATGGAACGACACTGGTAACAACCTCTACGGATGCCTCAAGCAACTCTACCTCCACAAGAAGCGCAATCGTAACCTCAAGGTCCTCCTGTCGATCGGCGGTTGGACGTACAGCTCAAACTTCGCCGTTCCTATGTCCACTCCCGAAGGCAGACAGAAGTTCGCCCAAACCTCTGTTGCGCTTCTGAAGGACCTGCCGTTTGATGGCCTGGATGTTGACTGGGAATACCCACAGAGCCCGCAGGAAGGTGCCGACTTCGTTGCCCTTCTCACCGTCATGCGTCAAGAGCTAGATGCTTACGCTGCCACCTTGCCTTCCAAGCCACACTTTCTCTTGACCGTGGCCTCGCCAGCAGGACCCAAACACTTCCCTAATCTGCTGTTCAAGGAGATGGACGAGCAACTCGACTTCTGGAACCTTATGGCGTACGACTATGCTGGATCATGGGATACGCTTGCAGGCCACCAAGCGAATGTAAACACTTCGAACGAACACCCACAAGCCACTCCATTCAGTACCGAAGCGGCCGTTAAGTATTACACTGGCCAAGGCGTGTCGAGCAACAAGATCGTCTTGGGCATGCCGCTCTATGGCCGTGCTTTCCAAAACACGGCCGGCCCTGGCACTCCATTCAACGGCACTGGTCCAGGCAGTTTTGATGATGGTGTCTGGGACTACAAGGTACGCATGATCTATTCTCCCTCGAACCTTCCCTTCCTCACTACCCTGATGATAAGAGCAATACGCCTAGCTGTGGCTGCGTTGCTCGAAGCCCGCCATGTGGTTCCTCCTCGCTATTTGCTATGAAGCAATACGCAGCAATGGGCGCATTTTAACTTGATCTAATCTGAACATCGTCGCCTTTCACACTTCCTCGATGGCATGAAATTGTATCTGGTGTGAACGGGAACTAACAAAGCGCAAATAGGTCCTTCCCAAGGCCAACGCCTCGGTCTTCTACGACCCTCAGGCCGTCGCGTCTTGGAGTTACGATGCGGGATCCCGCACAATGATCTCGTACGACACGCCACAGGTGGTGGCCCAGAAGGTTGACTACATCAAGAACGCCAACCTTGGCGGTGCTATGTGGTGGGAGACTTCTGGTGACAAGCCTGCGAACAGCTCCGAGAGTCTGATCAACATATCGGCGCAGGGACTTGGTGGGTATGAGGGAAGGACCATGGAGAAGCAGTTGAACTGTTTGGAGTATCCGTTCAGCAAGTACGACAACCTGAAGGCGGGCATGCCGAATGAGTAGTCTGAACTTCGTTCTGAGAACGGAGAGGGACTTGTGTTTTCTTTTTTTTGCATTGCGTTGCGATGGAGCATGCTGTATAGCTTTACATATTTACGGATTGATCATACTGAGTTGTAGCGAGCAAACACCATTTTTCTATGATTGTATCATTCCCGCAGCTGTTTTTGCTGTCACGATCGTGTATCAAACCGTATGGCCCAATATAGATGATGTTATGAAGTCATGCCATTAATGTACCTTGGGCTATGTTTTCAACCATGAAGCTCAAAGCCCGAGAGCTCTCGAGGTTGAAGCCAGCTCGGCAACCCAGTCCAAAATCCAAGGTTCAAACAGCTGTTCCATTTATGATCTATGCAACCCAATTTCACAATTGAGAGATCGCACAATCAAAATGGCTTCAGCAGATAATTCCTACCTCGACACCGCAACTCTCCTCGCACCCGACTTCTCCCCCACCTCCTACGCCAATACCCTCATCCACGCAACGAACAACGCCTCCGACACTCCTCTCGACCTGTCAACTCCGCTTTCGCGAGTCCTCTTTGACGTCCAGGAAGTCGACACCCGCATTGACACCCTCACCACCAAGAATGCAGACAGCATCGTGTCCCACACGCAGACTCGCGCGCAAGCGAGCAGCCACGTGCTCGAGGAGCTGGAAGCCCAGGTCGGCAGTCTGAAGGAAAGCTATGAGCGGCTCGAACGAGAGGTTGGCGAGCGCTATGAGCAGGCTGAGCAAGTCAGGCTGGCGGCGGACCGCATGGTGAGGACGCTGAGGCTGGGAAGGAGTGTACAACGGGCGCTGGCGCTGGGCAGACAATTGCAGGGCCTTGTGGAAGAGGTGTCGGGACCGCATGGCAGAGGAGGAGAGAGGAGCATGGTTCCTGCTGCGCAAGCGCTGTTGGGGCTACGAGAGCTGTTTGCTGCGACGGGCAAGGGAGAAGAGACAGAGGGCATGGCGAAGGTGCAGCTTGTGACTACGCTCAGGAACGATGTGGTCAACCCGGCGGAGCGTACGCTGCTCGCTCGCGCCCAGCAGACAGTGAGAGAGTTCAGCATGAGCCCTCTTGCGTCTGGGTCTTCCGTCCCAGGACAGTCGAGCACAACCGGCACCTTCAAAGAGACCGAAGACACGAAATCGCGAGCCACCCACGCCCTGCATACCCTCTACCTGATGTCGCCAACGAAACCAGGCACCAAAACAGAAAGCTTCACACCAACACTCCTGATCAACGCCCTACAGACTTACCTCCAAACCGCCCTCACCAGCTCTCTGGCCTCTCTCGCCCGCGCCCTCGCAACTCTCCCGACCCTGGACCGCACCCTCCTTGAAATCGCCGCCCGCTGCCAGAACATCGTCGCTCTCGAAGCCCTCCTCTCAAGCACCTACGCGCCCGCACACCCTCTCCTCCCCACCCAAGACCCCACAACACAACCCGCAAACTTCCTCAAGCCGCTCCTCCGACACCTCGACACGTCGAGCCTGCCGTCCTACTTCTGGCGATCTCTGGCCGGCCAGCTCTCAAGCCGTGTGCAGGAGATTCTGAACCGTGGAGGTGTGAGTGCCCGGACGCTGCGGTCTAACAGGGATAAGGTTAGGGAGGCTGTGAGGGATTGCGTCGATCGTGGGAGCAGGTTACCGCAGGCTGCGGGGTTGAAGGATGGGCAGGTGAGGAAGAATTGGGAGAGGGAGGCGGCGGTTATGGTGGGGAGTATTGTTGGACCGTTGGGGAGGTGAGGAAGTTGGTAGAATCAAGGACGAAGTCTGCGAGTGCTGGAAATCTGGCAATCTCGAAATACTAGGAAAAAGCCGCAGGCGAATTTTGCTTGGAGGATGCCGATATGGACTTGCGCCTTGCTGGGTTATAGAATGAATGTGACTAGCAGAATGATCATTGAGACTGGAGATGTGCTACGACAAGGAACGGGCCATTCAACAGAGTCTGATACCAGAGTTCCATCTGCTGCCTACTGTAGCCAGCGTGTGAATCGGGGACGAGCACCCTGGACATGCACTTGGACATCACCAAGGACTTTACATCCGATCTATGAGTATATGACCGGTATACTACGTGAGGACGCCCGCGACCTGCACCATAGCTCTACGGGTCAGGGTTACCTGCGAGGAGGTACGGCTGAGCAACGATTCCCCATATCTACTCTATTCGATGCACGCTACTCCAACAAGCGAGCCCTAAGCGTCCTCCTACTGTATCTCGCAAGTCGACAATCTCGCATGTCACTCTGTCCTATTTTGCTCACACTCGTTCGCTCGAGCGTGCGAACACTGTGGTACAAGCCCTATCTTCAGATCAACTACGCGCCTCGCAAGCGACGTTCTGCTTGGAGTGCATACCACATGGGTCTAAGTCTAATAGCTGAGGATGCTACAGCGGCGAAGACCGCAGTAGCCAGCTCGCAGCAATTTATTGCTAGAATTGATGCTTAGCTGAGCAGACTACTCTACTTAGGTGCCTCGCATTCCTCCGCCTGGTAAGTTTCGTGTTCATCATACCATCGGCCTGTCTCGGTCCGTCTCAGCGCGACTTTCGAGACGGAGTACGGGATACAAGCGGTGGGCGGGAGGGTGCCGGTGATGACGGCGTGGAGGGAGGCGCGGGCGGATGAGAGGTTTATGACAGTGGGGCAGGAGGAGGTTTGGAGGAGGGGAATGGCAAGGGTGGTTAGGAGGGCGACGGAGGTGAGGTTTGTGTTTAGAATGAGGTTGTAGGTGCTGTGGAAGGAGGAGGGGTCGGAGGTGATGGCGGCATTGCTGATTAGGGCTTTTGGGTTGGGGGATGCGTTAGTCTTTGCTGGTTGTCTTGGATGATCGATCGCCAGAGGACGACGTGCCGTCGAGTGCACCGTGTTTCATCCTGATGCTCTCAAGGCAGGCTTTGATGTTTTCGTCGCTGGTCACGTCCAGCTCTAGCGGCTCCAAGGTCGCTTTGCGGTGTCGTAGCTTGGAAATGGCATCTTCTGCTGCAAGACTTGTTTCTCGACGCCACGAGAATGCAGCAATCCTCGAGCCGTTGAGCGATCCTTTGGGCGATGCAGAAGCCGATACCTCTGTTGGCTCCGGTGATCAGGACGACTTTAGACATTGGGTGAAGAAAGATTGAAAGAACTTGGCCTGTTGGTGGAAGATGGCTGTGAATGGCAACGGTGGTCCTTGGCATCTTCATATTTATACTCGCTGCAGTCCATCATGGTTGTTCATAGCTCCAACAGAAGTAACGACAGGTGAGTAGCATCTAGAGGTAACGACAAATTAAGCCCGAGATGCGAGGAATATACTTTGCGGAGTTTGCGGACATACAAGACTTGCACACGCGCCATTATCTCTGGCGAATCTTGGCAGTATATACAACAGCTAGATGCAAACCTCTGATCGATACTTTTTTTGTTCTCTCGTATCACACGTTTTCTCGATGCAACGTACGTCGCTTTGGACTTCGGCCCTTGTAAGCGCTGATTCCTCCATGCAAGTAGTTCTTCGTTCGTTCTGTCCTGTAACACCACAACGTCAACTCACCCAGGCTAAAGAAGGGGATTCCCCTTAAGCCCGAGTAGCTGCGAGACCTTCCTTGAGGAGCTGCTTGGTCTTGTCGTTCCAGGAGCGGAGAGTTTCTGCGATTGATGTTAGTACGATGTCCAGTCTTTTTGAAATTTATTGATTGTGATGAAATAAAAGCTTACCCTCAGTCTGGTAGGTTTCTGCGTCTTCGGCGTTGGCGGCTGAGAGGTCCCAGGGGCTCTTTACCTTTTGGTGCTCCTCTTCGGGGTCGAGGTCTGAGGCGATTGTTGTGGCGAATTTCTCGCTGGACTCCTGGGGTGGAAGTTGGGTTAGTATGTTTTTTCGGTTGAGAGCGTAGGGGATGTGTAGTTGGAGAACTTACTTCGAAAGCCTTCAGGTTGAGCTCGAAGAGCGGCTTGTAGACGGGTCCGAGGTGCTTCTTGACGCCGGGCTTGCTGAGGCTGTCTGTGATGCCGCGGATGAAGGTCCAGTATTTGGTGAGGGCCTTGGGAAATTTGTTAGTGATGGTATTTCGAGAAGCCATTGGTTAGTACATCACTTACGTCCTCGTAGGCGTCGTACGCCTCTTCCGCCTCGACTTCCTCGTTGACCGAGTCACCAACCTGCTTGATGATCTCGGCACATCGCTTGAAGTCGTCGAGGACTACCTGGATTGTGAGACCAGTTGCTCGCTTGGCCTCGGCGTTCTCCATGGAGATCAACTCAGCCCTTGTGACTTCCTCGGCACGTCTGTTGCTGGGAGTATACTTGGTTGTCTTGTGGTCACCGTCAACCCAAGCCTGGGCAAGCTGGTCTGAAGTGCCACGAGCGTAGAATTCGCCGTGGTCAGCCCTGTCCTGCAGAGCCTTGAGAGTGGAAAGAGTCTTGTGGATCGGTTGGCGAGCCTCTGTTGCCCTGCGAGAGCGTAGGTCCTGCTTCTGCTTGTCCTCCTGGACCTTGGCGAACTTGTCACACAGGGCTTGGAGGGTTTCCCTCGCGGCGTCGGTGTTGCCGAGCTTCGACGAGTTCTCCTTGTAGTATCCTTGGAGCTTGTCACCCAAGAGCAGAGACAGCTCGTACTCCCTCTGCACGCGGACGCGACGCTGTGGCTCCTTCTCTCCTCCCTCGGGCTCGTGGTGCACGTCGTATGCGTTCATGAGTCTCTGCGAGTCGGCGTTGACACGGGTGTGCCACGCTTCTTCGTGCTCGTTAGCACCGCGGACGAAATCTGGACGGGGAGCTTTCCAGACCCAGTCGGCCTGGTCGTTGCCACGCCTGGAGTCGGCGCGGCGGCGGGTCTGGGGCTCAATGTCGACGGCCATGATGTATGCGAGGTTTTGGTGATACGGGAGGGTGGATGTGGTTGTGGTTGGATTGGGATTGGGGCTGTAGTTTGAAATGGAGTTGGTGGTTGGGAACAAGGCAGAGGAGAGGACGAAAGAGACGGCCTTGTAATACTTCCCACGGCATGCACCATAGTCCGTATTGACTCATCGGTGTGGCCACGCGACACTGGCGACTTGCCATGTCGTTTGCCAGACCGATTGGATGTTGGACGCGCCATACTCGGATCTGGATGAAGCTGATGTGGGTCCGAGGCACATAGTGTTGCGTTGGCAGTGCCCAGCGGGCGTGTCAAGTGTCATGGGGTGCGGCGGATGGGAGGTCTTGAGGCTACTGTCGACCTGCATGTACAGAGCGGTGTGAGGCTGCTATAGCCCAGCCCACGCAGCCACCACCACCACCACCACCACAACAACAACAGTCGGGGCATGCTGTCGATGAGGTGAATGTGTCACTCGACACCGCTACGTATAATCCATCTTGATCGACTCAACACATTCTTATTATGTCTAGAAGCGGCCATGTGCGGCTGTTCAGTGGAGCGAGCGGTGGCGTCATTATTGAGATTGTACTGTATGTAGTCGAACGCTTCTCCGTTGCGGTAAAGGAGTAGTGCTGCAGGGCGGGTAGACCCACTTAGAGCTTCACAGAGATGCAAATGTGTGGGCATGGGAACGAGGGGAGGAGTTGGGCTGCAGCGATTGCTGGTCTAATGATGCGGAGATGGAAGACCAAGCGACTAACTTAAAACTACCGTGGACGCTCGCTCTTCGGGCTCGCTGCAAGCGGCCAAGTCGAGGAAACGGTGTGAATGCGCGTGTTGCGGCTACAGTATCGTGTGATCTGGATGAGTGCGTTGAAGGTCAGGCCGCGCGCTACATATTCAACGTGGCAACGGCAGAGAGACTAAAAAAACCTCCCATGCCCTACTTACTCCATGCTCCTTTCGAGAAGAATGGATAATGGATAATGGATGATGGATGACGATAAATTATTCCTTGGAAGCAAAAAGATGTCAAGAGCTACCTCCTGCAGATCGATCGCTGTTGCCCTGACGACGAACCCTAACCCTCCTCACGACGATCCCCAAACAATGACAACCGTGCTTGCCACCACGCGGCACCCACCCATGCATCCTCCCTCCCGAACCGCGTCGTCGAGCCAGCAAAGAGTCGATGTTTGCTCGCTGTCTGTGATATCACAATTGTCTGATGTTTGGCTAACCACCACTCTGCTCTTGACATTTTTTGCCTTGTTTCTTGCCCACCACCAGCGCACACAATGTCGCGTCCTTCTATCTCAACCCCATGTCCAGCGCCTGCGCGCCGAATCAACATCTTGCCGGACTTTGACGATCAAGACGACGATACCAGCCAGATTGAATACACTCGCGTGATTCAGCGTGAATTCGCACAAGCTAGACCTAGGAGGCCTGCGAAGAGGGAGATTGGCACAAAGGTGTGGGAGGATGTCGCGGGAGAAGAGGAGGCCCATCGAGCTGAGAGGAGGCAAGAGCCCGCTCGCCGCGGTATGCTCTTGGGAAGAAAGCCAACCAAGAGGGTGCCAACGGGGGGCATCAGCCAGGGGAGGGCCAGCATGGCGCCTGTACTTCCGGCTAGAGAAGAGACTGCAAGATTGCATGTACAGGGAGGAGACGAGAAGCGCACGACAGACGCAGCCAGCAGAGACTCGAGACGACGTACGATATACGTTCCATCCGATGACACGACTATGATGACAATCCACCCTGGCGCGAACACCACACACAAATTAGACGACACTTTCCAGCTTCCTACATACCAGCCACAATCGCTGCTCGACTGCATCGCACACAGTCCGCCCTCGTCTGACGAGAGACCAAGCAATGTACAAACGAAAAGGCCTCGTATGGGTCTTGCCACAGCACCGCGACGTGTACCTCTGGGCCAGATGGAAGCTAAGAGCATGAATGCGCCAGCACGCGACGTACTGGGAAATGGCGGAGGGAAGGAGAACTCTCCTCCTGGATACAGTGCAGATGAAAAACTGGCCGCGAAAAAGATTGTTTTGAAGGCTGCAGAGCCAACAAAAGCACCGGCTGTCAAATCAAGATTGTTCGAGTCTACAGCTGCAAGCCAGTCGAAACAGGCAATTCAGGCTAGGAAAGCGGTTCCTATGACCAGGACGAAGCAGAGTCCGCGCGCACCGATTGCGACCAACACCGCAAAGGCGCGCCCTGCTGTGGTCCGAGAATCGCTGAGAACGACAAAGCAGCTCACTTCCGTCAAGGCACCTTCGCCTCGCACGAAAGCACCTACTCCACCAAAGCCTTGGAGGAAAAGTGCGAACTTCGTATCAGCCAGCGACGCCGCGAAAGCGAAGCTACAGCGCTACCAAATCTTGAATGAGGACATCTCTCGACCGGAATTGTACGAGGATAGCTGGCTGGACCAGCAAGAGGTCGCACTCACAGAAGTCATCAACCAGATCTTTGCGAACGCCGAACCAAACACTTTCCAGAAGGTTGGTAACGGAAATTCCATACGGGAATCATTACTGGAGCTTTACGACCAACCTCATGTCGCAATGTTCCACAAACGTCTCCAGGCTTCTCTTTCCTACGGAGCTTTGAGCAAGCCAAAAGATGTACCGTCTTCGCCTGACCTGACCCAGGATCTTGGTCTGCGCAGAAGATTCGTCCAGCTCTGGATGGAATCGTACAACATGGAGACTCTTTCTGCTGCCGCTGAGGTTATCATTGGACGCAAAATGCCGACTGCTTCAACAGCGGATCTTGTTGAAGGATCAGCTTCCAGTCCAAAATCAATGGATCCGAAGGAGTCTCGAAGGGCAATCATTGGCTTCCTTGAGACGTTCCTAGTGACGGTCGATGATGTCGAGAACAACCACTGTACACGCGAGGACCTTGCCGTGCAGCGACACAATAAGACCGTGCTACGCAGTTTGATGCTAGTGTGGCTACTCGATCAAGCCGCAATGTCTGGTGCGTCCCCGAAGCGCCTCTTCAAGATCAATTCGGCCCACAAGACATCCGCTTCTGTCCTCAACACCCTAGCAGCAATGCTTGTACCCTCTGTCGGAGATATCGGTCGAACTCTGAAGCATATGGACTACACGATCAACTATGTCCAAGATCCGCTTGATGAAGTTATTTACCGGATCAGCAACTTGGCCGTGGACTTGAGGGATGGTATTCTACTCACCAAGCTTGTCGAGTTGCTGCTGTACCATACATCGTCAGATGTTTGGAATCCCTCCGAATCCGCAGAAGACACTGTCACCATTGTGTTGCCAGACGCTACAGTCCTTCAGAGCGCTTTGTTCAGCGAGGACGGTTCCCAGCAGAGCAGAGTGCTCGTCCAGCACTTGAAGATGCCATGTATTGGTCACGCACAGAAGGTGTACAACGTCGACATTGCACTGCAGGCACTTGCTGGTCATAATCGCACAGCAGACGCCGTTGCGGCGAACATCACAGCCGATACGATTGTCAACGGGCACCGTGAAAACACTCTCAACCTCCTCTGGTCGCTGGTCAGCACTATCGGCTTAGACATCTTGCTAGACAAAAGAGCTCTGACCGACGATATCGCCCGTCAAGACTCGACATTCTCAGAGCTGGAAGCCCTCCCCATCGACACCCTACTCCAAAGATGGGCTTCGATCTACTGTCTCCCCGACGGCATCCAAGTCACAAACCTAACAACCTCCTTCGCCGACGGCACCGCCTACTCCGCCATCGTCGCCGCCTTCGCCGCCTTCTTCGCTCCCGCCAACACTCGCAGTTCTCTCGGCAGCACCACAGCAACCCGCCTCCGCGCCATGGGCTGCAGCGAAGCTTTCGTCAAAAACCTCACCTCGTCCACAACTTCCATCCCCACCCGCCAAACCACGCTCGCAAACCTCGCATTCCTCGCCTCACGCTTGCTGCCCCTGGCCAGGCGCTTCCACGCCGCGGCGACTATCCAGCGCGCTTTCCGCGCGAAGCAAGGATGGACTGTGCTGAGGCAGCGGGTGGCGGCCATGAGGGTTGCGAGGGAGTGTGCAAGGGTTGTGGAAGAGAGGCAAAGGGTTGCTGGTGCGGCTGTTGTTGTGCAGAGAAGATGGAGGGCGATTGTGAAAGCCAGGGTGGACGAGTTAGATCGCGATGTGCTGGATTTCCAGGTTTTGGCGAGGGGATGGATGGAGAGGCGGAAGTTGGCTGGTGCGAAGAGGGGTGGACATGGTGCTGGGAGGAGGGTGGGTGGGTGGTGATTGAGATGTGGTTTTGTATAGGCACTGGCCCTTGCTGGCTTTAAGGGTTTCTCGTTGGCAGAGTGGGCTGGATGTGTGGTTGTGGGTTTCGAGTTGAGAGATGCGGTGGTCATTGCCTTGGGAAACAGTACTTGTCAACTATTTCTTTATCGATCTGTCTCTTGAGCATCGTGCCAATGCTTTGTATTAGCATGGAGGTGCAAGGACGTGCCCGATTTTTAGTGCCAACATCGCCTTGCCGTAAAGGTTGGAGAGTGGCCCATGTACAGCACTCGCAGCATTGAGCAATGCTTGTCAAGACCTCGGCTCTAGCCTGGAGGTTCCGGGGATTACGAATTGAGCTCGATATGTGAAAATCCAATGCTGAAGCAAGAATGATTAAACGCGAGTAGTTAGTGTACGGCTTGAAATCGGTGCAGTGCTTCATCTCAGTGGAAGACATGAGCAGGTCATTTCCACGCTCGATGATACTAGCTTACTTCATGAATATTGGAGGGAACACGGTATAGCTTGGAGCGTAGCCCAGTGGCGGAGGCAAGCAGATCATCATCGTCTGCGCTCGATGGTATGGGAGTGTTGCATACTGGGGAAATGCAAGAGAAAATTGGCTGCAGCTCCGTGGTACAGGTGAGCAGGTCGTCATCTGCGCTGGATGGTACTAGTGCGAAAAATGCCAGACAAAGCATACAGCCTCGATAGCATCTCAATGCTCACAGCCTTGACAACATCTCGATGCTAGACATATGTTCGCTCTGGTTTCGATTCTTGAGGCAGGAGCATACGAGATACCGGCCTGTCAGTGTCGTGACAATGGTAATCGTGGTCGATATTCCACTTTGTGTCCGCCCGCTTGAAAGTAAAGTACCAGTCGTCATCATGCGAGAGTTCAAGAAGAGCGATCTTAATTGAGACACTGGGGACTTGTCGACAGCGAGAGTATCTGACATGGCTAAAAGCACCATTGGGGTACCATACTACTTCGGCACTGATCGTAGCGTAGCATAGCCTGCCGTCCAGTCTTACGATCGGCCATGCATACCACTGAGATACAGTCAGAGCTATAACGTCATTCCGGTATCCAATGCATTGGTGTCTTCGAGCTTGGATGGTGACCTAGTTGCTTACCTTTGCCGCTGGTATACGGCTGGTGAAGCAAACCGTGTGTACGTAGACTCATCAAACTCTATCTGTGGGCCTTAGCGAAATCTGGGCTGGGGAGCCGGGATTTGCGACGAGCAGGCATTTGAACCTGGAATTGTTGTATCCCCATCGTGTTATTTTCGCTCAGATGAGATATTTACAAGCCATCTCATACTCAGAAATGACTTTCGCCACCCCCGCTCTTTGTGTTTGGTCGATTCAGGCGAGTCTGCAAAGTTCACTTACTCAGCCTCCGAATCCGGCCATTGCAGCAACGATACTCAGCCACGAACGATCGAATCGACTCCTTGGTCCTAGGGGTGCCTCGATGGACTCTCACGGACGTCCTGGTGTTGTTGCCCCTCGAAAATTCAACGTTTCTGAGAGTACTCACTGCAAAAATGTGGGAAATCAATTCACGACCACCACAACATCGTCGATATTGACAGGGTTTCTACAAAAGAACGACGCCGCGGACAGGGTTCGAACCTGTGCTCCCGAAGGAATTAGATAACAAGAAAGCATAAGCGAATTCAAGTCTAACGCGTTAACCACTCCGCCACCGCGGCCTTGTTATTGAGTGACAGTGTTGACGATACCGACTTTATATCATTTTTGCTAAAGCAGTCACAAGCTAACGTCGAAGTGTCAGATCGCTAGTCTGATGTACTCACGCAAACATCGGATGTCAGGGTGTTCACCGGAGCTAGCAATCTTGGATGACTGTATGCTCGAATGTACAGGCTTGAGTATGTTTCCAGCAGCGCACAGGACGACCTAAGGGCACCGGTACTCTTACAGGAGCAATCCTCTCGCCTGCCTTCGGGGTCACAATCCATGCAAACACATTTACACCTGCGATCTTACATACAACATCAGCGCCCAAATTCCATGGGATTGATCCTTCATCATCTCTTGTGGCAAGTGCACTCTGATCCTCGGCTTCGGCATCTGCAAGCTCTTGTTCAATAACGTATTAATTTCGCCCTTCCGAGGTGAAACAGCCCGACCAGTCTAATTCCTGACTCGAAATCCAAACTATCGTAAGCCACACCACGTGCAAGCGTCAACGATGCTTTTCCAGACCTCGAAACACATTATCACGCTCTACAAATATGCAGCATATAGCTCACGTGGTTGGTATAGGCTAACGGCGAACACAGATGATAAAACAGCTCTATATACCACCGCTAAGCGAGTTGTTCTGATTGACGTCCACGAATTCAGGGTTGGAGTAATGGGGTAGTTTCGGGGGCCTCGTCCTACCAACACGGCTTGGCAACGTATACTTTCGGTTACCGTTGTCCTAGACGCCACGCGAAGATGAACCGGTGTCACGAAGGGCAGCCACCGGCGACGCCGTATTTGTGTGGGAGCAGGCAAAACTCTACTGGGGAGGGCTGTCTAAGCAATCTGCTTTGCCCTATGCTAGCTACTATGCAAGATCGCCCAATGCTGGCTGGGAAAACCAACCACGATCAGGCGTGCACGAGAACTCTCATCCATTGAGGTTCCAGGGGGCGATCATCCACTATAGGTATAGGCGTTATAATGCGGCGGCAAATGGTTTGCGCCTTGTCGGCATCGTGGGTTGCTGCGAATGTTGAGATGCGCCTGCCCTGCTTTACATTTCGATGATCTTTGCTTCCTTGTTCTGCTTCGGTACACACATTCACACCACAAGGATGCGGACACTTGCTTCATCAGAAACACTGACACCGCTTCCGGATGTTCTCACGCGTGGTCTTGCGGCCGTCTCGGCATTCGGGCTCCTGTCCTTTTCCCTATCGGTGATGTTGCTATTCCGGTTGGCATACCGATTCATAAGGGGAACAAAGAAGACTCGGACGAACCAGTTCCTCGTCCTCATCTTCAACCTGATCATCGCAGACGTGCAGCAAAGCATTGCTTTTATGCTGAACGCGGAATGGCTGCGCAGGAACGCCATCGAAGTGGGCACTTCGTCTTGCTGGGCACAGGGCTGGTTCGTCTCGACGGGCGATTTGTCAAGCGGTCTCTTCACCCTCGCCATTGGGATACACAGTTACGCCGATATTGTGCACGACTACCGCCTTGGACACCGGGCGTTTATGGCCGCGATTGGGTCCCTCTGGATCTTCAATTACTTGCTCGCGATCATAGGCATCGTACTGCACCCTAACGATGTGTACGTTCGAGCTGGCGCCTGGTGCTGGTTGAACAACCAGTACCCCTCCGAGCGTCTCTGGCTGCACTACTTCTGGATCTTGATCGCTGAATTCGCTACCGTCGTCATCTACGCGCTCATCTTCTCGATCATCCGCCAACGTGTTGCCTCGTCCTTCTACGACGCCGAGACGAAAGCCCGCGCCAACAACGTAGCAAAGCTCATCGTCGCCTACCCGATCATCTACGTTATCTGCACTCTCCCACTGGTAATAGTACGTCTCACGACGATGGCGGGCCGAGACGTGACGTTCACCCAATTATGCGTAGCCGGCGCCATGATCACTTCCAACGGCTGGCTGGACGTACTCCTCTACAGCATCACCCGCCGCGCTCTCCTCTTCGGCCCCGATTCCGACAAGAACCGCGCCATCGACACTTTCCGCCTGCGACCAGACGATACCTTCGGTAACGTGACCACCATCGAAGCCAACGGCGGCACGATCAAAAGCAAGAGGAGACAGCGCTGGAATTCCACCACGGAGGTCGGCAGCCCGCACGACAGCCAGGAGAATCTGTTTGAACTGGGCGGGGTCAAGACGGAGACAATAGTGAGGGTGCGGAGTGATGCTGTCAAGGCTGCTGATCATGAAGAGTATCAAAAATGAGGAATTGGGAAGACTCATGACGGCAGGAGTAATAATACTCGGAATTCCGAACATCGCCTTCTGTGCTCTCCACTGAGGAGAGGAGCATGGGACAAGCTAGCAACAGACTTTTCTTACACACGCTGGCACCACGCGGGCGACTCATCAGCGATTGTCAGACTTCATCTGACTCGGAGGCTTCTGGCATCGTCACAATACACCGAAGCTGCAGACGAGCTATAGTGGCTTTAGCACTTGCATCGTATGCTTCTTCATGATGCATCTCTCGCCATGGGATACAAAGCTCCCTCAAGATTTCTATCACGCCACGGATGTCAGACCCGAAGTGCCCGCAATCGCGTTAGGCATCACTCGCCCGATCACGATCTGTATCTGCGCTTTCTTCTGCCGCTGCCACATGCAGAAAGCTGTGGTATGCCTAACGTGAGGCCTTCGCCGCATGCGCTGGTGGTTAGAGAAGAAGCGACGGCTTGAGCGCGAGGCCTGTAGCTTGAATGATATTTGGGCAGAGCTAATATAACGCCATTCCTTCCTGCGCAGTATGTACAGATACGACTAGACTTACAAACCGACGTGTTAATGCAAAGCTCCATGCGCGCGTGTTGTCACCTTCGTGGTGCTCCTCAAGTGTTATCATCCTATGTATAGTCGAAGGCTGTTATTGCATAGCCGTCTGTAGGCCCACCTGATGACGCGATGCTAGGCGATTGGATAGAGTGGTGGGTTGTATATGCGAGGTTCGCAGCGAATCGACGATTGACATCATCCTTTGACTAGCATTGAGCGTATGCGGTCGATATCGTCTGGATTATTGGCCGAGATACCAAATACCACGTCAGCACAATGCCATTCTTGAAAGCTTGTTGGCACGATCTTAATGAATCCGTGGGCCTTACAGACTGCCAATGGACACCTTTGACATGTGACTCCTTGAGACGTCTAGCACGTTCTCGATTTACTCTAAGTTGTTCCTTGCTTTGGAGGCTGAAGTAGAACTTGGGAACTTGTTATGATGAAGCAAGCCTTCGGGCGTGGTCTCGTGCTGTGCTTCTGCAAGCATTTAGATATGACTGTCACGAGCGGCGTTTCCTCATGGATGATTGAGCTTCACGGGCAAGCACTCCTCAATTTCGCTCACGTGCTCTGTCATTCCTCTACTGTCACCTGGTGGATCTTGAAGGGCCAAAAATTTGTTAGTGTAGAGAATCCATCCTAGAGGCATTCTTTTCTTGTGCGTTTATATGTTACTCCTGCTCTATTGATCTGGAAAACATCCAGCTGACTGACACCTGTGTTCACGTGTACAAGGATATGCGGTGGACCTATGCTACCATGACGTACTAGCACAAAGTTGCGCGTAGCGAGAAGATCAAATGTTGAGCCGCCCATCGCCAGCTGTTGAATGCCTCATGCAAGCCTGCGGCAATTCGGGGTAATCTCGACACACGCCATGTTGTTTACCCAGAGTCGCCAGAGGATCAGATACGAGATCATGTAGACCGAGGTAACCCCCATGCATTCAGGCCGCACTCAGCAGGAACTAGACTCGAGACGGAAGAAAACGACTCTTCTTCCCTCGGTGACCGAGTGCTCGCTCGGGTACACAAGTCGCCAAGTCTCACAGTGGAGACGTAGTGCAGCGTGGGTGTTCAGCAGATAAGGTTGGGGTGTTCTTCAACCATACAGGAGGGGTTCAGAAGTGTAACCGAGTCGGACAAACTCAAAATGAGCTCGAGCTTCGAGCTGGAGGAGGATCGAGGATCCGGCTGGAAGAGCCTGGTGTCCGCGCGTGCAGAGCGAAGAACTTTGCACTGGCCGCCGCAAAGGCTACTCTTATCCATTTCTCACTCACAACACCTGTTATTTGCTACAGACCGCCCGAGGTATACTACAACAGCCGAATACAATTGCCCTACTGCTTTTGCTTGCTCGATTGTCACGAGTTCAACAAGTCTAGCGCACTCGAAACCACGCACCTCCAACGCACATACACATAAAAGACCGTCATGGCTGAGCCCGAGAGCACCACTGCCATCATGCTCGACCAGGCCGAGGTCGATGCCGCTGAGGCTGCTGCTTCAAACGCTGAGCAAGAGAATGGCGGCGAGGACAGCGAGTACATTGGCCGTCGAACCTCGTCGTCGGATCGTCATACCAAGCGCTATCGTAAGTGCTGCTTGCTTCATTGCTCTGCGCTCCATCGCATGCCCATGCCCCTCCTCCATATGGCTTAGAGCGGGCAGGTGCATTCATGCCTTCCACGCCCAACCTCTCCGTATTCTTTCTGCTGCGCAACCAGCACGAATCAAATGCACCACACTCCTCCTCCCGCGCAGTCACCTTTCAACAAGGCCTTTGTAATGGCTGACCACGCTTCTTCCTCCACCGCAGGCACCCAGACACAGTCTCTCCCACCTCCCACACTGCCTCAGCTCGTCTCTGAGCAGCATATACCCATCGCCTCCAGCGACAAGGACACCAAGCGCCTGATTGTCGTCCTCTCCAACGCCAGTCTTGAAACCTACAAGGCCGCACACGGCGGCCGCAACGGCATGAAGGATGACAAATACTCGCTGCTCAACAGCGACGAGCACATTGGAGTCATGCGCAAGATGAACCGCGACATCTCTGATGCGCGTCCCGATATCACCCACCAGTGTCTTTTGACCCTGCTGGATTCGCCCATCAACAAGGCCGGCAGACTCCAAATTTACATCCATACCGCCAAGGGCGTGCTCATCGAGGTCTCGCCTACCGTGCGTATCCCGCGTACTTTCAAGCGCTTCGCTGGTCTTATGGTCCAACTCCTGCACAAACTGTCTATTCGCTCCACCACTTCGCAAGAGAAGCTACTCAAGGTCATCAAGAACCCCATCACCGACCACCTTCCGCCCAACTGCCGCAAGGTCACTCTGTCTTTCGATGCTCCTGTGGTGAGAGTTCGAGATTACGTGGCCGACCTCGGCCCCAAGGAGAGCATTTGCGTCTTCGTTGGCGCCATGGCCAAGGGTAACGATAGCTTCGCCGACCAGTACAAGGACGACGCGATCTCCATCAGCAACTTCTCTCTCAGTGCAAGTGTTGCATGCAGCAAGTTCTGTCACGCAGCGGAGGATATCTGGGATGTCATCTGAGCAAGTTCCTCATTACAGCCAACGAACGCTAAATCACGCACTCACGGCCACGGGCTTGACGAGACACTCTTGGAGGAAATGCGAGGAAATGCAGAAAAAGAGCAAGAGTTGGAGAGGGATGTGCACTTCCATTGATGCTTCTTTGCACGTCGCGACTGCCAGCAACTTTGGTTGCATTATTGGAATTTTTCTCTGCCCCACGGCACGAGTATGATATGCCTAGTTGATCGGGGTATTGATCTAGCACGCGAGGACCTCAGCAAGTTTGCGCATTTCGCCCGATCACATTGACACCACACCACCAGCCAAATTCGGCATAGCCACGAAAATATTGCAACATTAGAAGATAACGAGAAAACACGTATAACACTGACTCATGATTCCTGTAAACATGTGCATTCCTTTTTACCGCATAAGTCATGTCGATTCACAACCTGTACCGCGATCAAATAATCAGGAGGCTGGCGTCGAATGGGGATTCTCTCGGGTTATTCCTAGCGGTGAACGCTTGCATATATGAAATGAGGGCATGCGGTGGCAAAACCGTGTCGTGTCAAGACTACCTACATTCTCGATGACACCGCACATGCAAGCGTCGGTATCTCCAGGCGCGGCGCAGTTTACCAACAGATCGTAGATCGCGACCGATTAAATTGATACGCGTGAGGAAGTGGGTATACGCGATCGTGCAAACAGCTATGCGAGATGCCTTTGGGCTTGAGCTTGAGCTTGGTGCAGAAGAGTGACGATGCTATACATGCACACTATAACAGCCTGTTGGGTTGGTGGCTTCGACCTTTGTGATCGGGTAGCGACGCCGACGACGTGGTAGTATTGCTATTTGTGAAGACACACACATGACTGCGCGAGCTGCGGCGCGCCGGCAGTCTAATTTGGATGCTCGGAAGTGCGCATGGCGAGGTCGATGGTGTTTTGACCGTGGATTTATCTAGCGCTGTTGCATGGATGAGGTGGGACCTTGGTCGGGTTCCAGGCGTCGGTGAGGATTTTGGATTTGCGACCCTTGGACACCGACTTTGTGTGAAGATCAAGATCGGCTTTCTCCCATCTATGTACTACCACCGCGACTTTATAACGACTTATGGCGATTTGACTCGATGTGCTCCGGGATACTCTTCCTGCAAGGCATATATAGGCCAGGTACCATATAGGCGCGCGCCTTCTACACGTGATCGTCTGCAGACATCGCCATCGAAGTCCAGCAAGGCGGTCTCCACTCGCCCAGCCCACTCCGGCGCAATCCACAGACAAACGCATTATTCGCGCCGTGCCGGTTTCTGACACCAGCCCTCCTGCCTTAGTCCTGCATAAGACTTCAACGTGGCATGCGGTGTATGCTCGCCTGATCAGACGTCTCCAGGCATAGCTGCCTACCCAGCCAGTAGGCGGTTATCCCACCGCCCCATACGCAACTAGGCCTTGGCCGCCTTCTTTGAGCACCCCTGGGCCAGCACCGGTGGGGCACTGTAGTCGTGGACAGACCATCTAACTCCTACTGGAACAGTGGAAATACCTTGACAGCCACCTGGGAGCCTGGCCGCGAGCTCTTACGGTCTGGCAAGCGTGCCGACTGCCTGCCTCACCGTTTGGCGTCTTCGCGGCTGCCGTGCATACGCCGCCAGCGACTTGTCCTCCGGTGATGGGTCCGGACGGTGTGGAGTGGACGGTAGGCGGATGTCTCTGATTACGTCCAACACCTCATGAGCAGCATGTGCTCCTGTTACACTGTTATCCTTCCAGCACCCCGAGTCCTACATTTTTCTGTTAACTTTGTCCAACACTCCCGTGCGACCACCGGAGTTCCCCTTCCACTGCACGATACACCTTCACTCACGCATATCTTTGCTCCACTATATTTTTTTAAGCGTATCCTTTGTACTCTCCTAATTCTCCGCTACTTACGTTTGCGATTGCAATGCCCGTCTCGCACCTTGGACTTACAGTATCTCACATTCCCGCCGCATCCTCATTCTACCTATCTGCGCTTCAGCCTCTCGGATACCGCTACATCGGCTGTCAAGGCGACTCCATCGGTCTCGGGATCGACGACGCTGACTTCTTCATTACCCAGGGACCCCGGAGGTGAGGCCGCAAGGGCAAGGGATATATGCACAAGGCAGGGACTAACCTTATGCAGCACGCGGATCGCACCAACACACATCGCTTTTGCTGCTGACGACCGAACGCAAGTACGCGAGTGCTACACCAACGCTCTCAAGGCTGGAGGCAGACCAAGTGGAGCCCCTAGCTATCGCAACAATGAATGCAGCTGCTTCAACGCTGCTGTGGAAGACTTGGATGGCAACACGATCGAATTCATCTTCCGTGAGAATGGTCCCTGTCATGAAGAGCCTTCTCATGCCGACGAGGAGAAGAGCCGTGTCTTGACCTGGCAGGATGGTGTTGCTAGTGAGGCCGATGCTGCATCTGTGGCGTCTAAAGCCAAGTCAGCAGCACCTGCAGCTGAGGAACCTGCTCCATCTGTTAAAGCACCTTCTGAGGCGGCGCCAGAGGAAAAGGCAGAATCGGTGGCAGAGCCTGCTGCTGAGGAAGTTCCTGCAAGTAAGGGAGCTGACACTTTCATCTCGTCGCTTTCCAATGGCATTACCGCGAAGGGCGTGCTTGGTGGTGTCATAGGTGCTGTCGCTGTTGGTGCCATCGGCTATGCTTTCTACCAATCCGAGCAAGACAGTGCGCGCGCAGAGGCTGCCCATGAGGCGTTGATGGCTTCGTATGAACGTGGTCGAGGCCCAAGTACCAGGGTTTCTGCCTACGCTCCCGCCGCGAAACGATCGATGTCAGCTGCACCTCGATCTCAGTATCACCGAAACTACAGCACGACAGAGTCCATTGGCCCGCCTCCTCGTCAACACCGCAACTTCAGTGTCACTGAATCGCGAGTCGGTCCTCGTCCTCCGCCGACTAAGGTCCCGACCCAAGCACCTACAGCACTTCGTGCCATCGAAGCACATGCTTACGACCGGGACAGCGAAATACAGTCTGTCCTGAGTAAACATACTTCGCACTATCCGCAAGAAATGCGTATGCTCGAAGCCGGTCCGGCGAACGATGACGATGAAATCAAGACAGTGCTTACAAGACACACCTCACGCCACCCAGCTGAGAGTCGTGCGCTCGACGCGCTCACGATTGATCGCAGAAGCGAGGCTCCCGTTCCAACAGTTGTTAGCCGAGCCACGTCCCACCGGACGTCGAGTCGCGCGCTCGAAGCGCCGCTCACAGTCGATGGTAGGAGCGAGGCTCCGGCACCAACAGTCGTTAGTCGAGCCACGTCACATCGCACGTCAAGTCGCGCTCTCGAAGCGCCGCTCACAGTCGATCGTCGGAGCGAGGCTCCGGCACCAACAGTCGTTAGTCGAGCCACGTCACATCGCACGTCAAGTCGCGCTCTCGACGCAGCAAGTGAGGTTCAACCGGCAATGAGTACGCACACTAGCCGCCGCTCGCAAGCCCTCCGCGCACTGGACGCAGACAGTGAGATTGCAGCCGCAACAAGTAGAGCGACCGCTCGTCGCCCACAAGTCGCCCGCAGTCAGACCTTCGATGCCTCTGTATACTACCCTGCTCCTTCGTCGACCGCAGCCGGTTCCAGAGCCCCACCTAAGCGTTCAGCGACTTTGACAGATGAGCACTCTGCTCCGAATCAGCTTTACATTGAGGGTCCCAAAGAGCTTGTAGCTTCGAGCAAGTCTGTGCGAAGTGGTCGTGACGAGGATTCGGAGTCGAGAGTTTCGCACCGAAGCTCGAGGCGCGAGGAGCGTGATGACGAGGATGTCAAGTCGCAGGCTAGTACTGTCAGGCACGTGAAGCGTGATGGCTCCAGGTATGACGGTTCGAGAGCTGGAGGGTCTAAGTATGAGGGTTCCAAACACGAAGGCTCGAGACATGGAGGTTCGACCTATGAGGGATCGAAGTACGAGGGCTCGACGTACAGCAGTGGCTCACGACATGAAGGATCACGACACGGCAGCTCTCATGGCGATGGCGCCTCTCGTCTTGGTGCTTCGCGCGACCCCGACAGTCTGTCCGACGCAAGTACCATCAAGGCTTCTCGTCGCGACAGTGCTGCCCACATCCCTGCCCCGGCTTCGAAAGCAGAGACCAGGGTTTCAAGAACAACTGCGGCGGAGTATCGTCTGCCAGACTCTCCGGTCCCTTCGTATTACTATCCTCCGTCTGAGCAACCGAAGTCGGCTACGCGAGCACAATCGCAAGTCTCGGCGATCCGTGTGCCACCTCCAGGCTCACGGGCACCTTCCCATGCCCCCTCTGCGCAACCTTCAGTCGCAGCCTCAAGACGTGGTTCGCAAGCATCAGGATCCCCATCTCATGTGTCTAGACGACCTTCGCACGCTTCTGGATCTGCAGCTGGCGTGCCCCTACCCAACTCTCTTACTTCTGGACGTGGCTACGAAGATCTCGAGGATGATGGCCTTGGAGACACTAAGACAGTCGTGCCAGACGATAGCATCAGCTGTATCGATCTGACCCAGCCAAAGGCTCCACGCAGCGACTATAGTCGTCACTCTGAGCGAAGCCATCGCAGCCATCGCACTCACCACTCCAGCAGATCGAAGCACAGCCATCGTCACGAAGATGAGAAGTCGCGCGCTCCCATGGATGCCCAGACTGTCGTTCCAGAAGACAGTATCAGCTCTGTGGGATCGAAACCCGCTCGCAGTGAACACAGCCACCACAGCCACCGCTCTGATCGGGACCGCAAGAGTCACCAAAGCAGTCGCACGAAGCATAGCGTGTCACACGACCATGCCATAGGCGCCATCCTCGCCCAAGAGAAGGAGAGGGAGCTCGCTCAAGAAAACATCGATGCCCGAACCGTCTTGCCCGAAGATAGCATCAGCTCCGTTGGAGCTCGTAGTGAGCACAGCCATCATAGCCATCGCAGCGAGCGCGATGATAAGAAGAGTCATCATAGCAGTCGTACGAAACATAGCAAGTCACATGACGACGACAAGGAGAAGAAGAAGCGTAAGGAGGGACGTACTGCTTCCGAGGCTGGGAAGAGCGACGTCACGGTCAAACCGGCGAAGAGCATGTTCAGCGCGATGACTCTGCCCGCTAGACTGAGGGGTGGCGATAAGGATAAGGACGAGGAAAAGAAGAAGAAGAGGAGCGTGGCCAGTCATGCTTAATTTCTCAACTTGTACATAACGATTTTTTGACGTCTCCTACTGGCGATTTGGATATATCTTCCAGAATTAGATTCAAGCTCCACTGAATTGTTCACATTTCACAACGCAAGAAGTTGTAAACATATATAGATCTGCGTAAGGTATGTCCCCACAAGAACCACCTTCGATCAAGGGCCATCCATGACAGGGCCGTCGATCTGCCGCTGGTGTATCGGCTGTGGCGCGCGGTAGGACGAGTTGAGTTGGAGATCACCCGCCGTGTGCAGCTTGCAGCGCCGCACATCAGCCAAACAAACAAAAGGCTTTCTCCTGACAGACAGAGCAGCGCGACGATGATTTTCCCTTGGCTTTGTATTCGCCTGATTACTTCTCGTTTCACCAAGACCAGTTGGTGACATTTCGGTGTGGCCTGCTGCGCTTCCGTCTGGAACATAGTGGCATACGAGCTGCTCCGCCGACGTACTGTGACCACGTGCTTCGCAGCGCTTCGTGGGCTGCATAAAGAGTGCGCCAACCCCGAGCGCGTGTATACTTGTCGTATACAATATTTCAAAACATACCTTTCCGGAAAGATTGTCATCTGAGTATTGGAGACGCTGATAAAAATACTTGACCCTACATGATGAACTTCTTCAAAGAAGTCGTCTCCCAAGGCCGCCGCGTCGCTGTCGACGTGCTCCACGCCGGAGGCATCGAGCGCTCTTCACCATGGTCGCCCGACGTGCCGGAGGAATTTAGATCCTGGCTGCCGGATCTGTTTGATCGCTTCCCTATCACGTTTCCGTAAGTCGAAGACGATGAGGGTTCTTGTGGTGCACGCAAGCTTACATCAAACTTCTATAGGTGGGAGAAACCCAAGGCCGTCGATCCTGCTCTGCACAATGTCTGGATCTTCGATAATATCGCTTTCAAGGCTGGCGAGCAGTGGAAAGCGGAGTTTGTCGCTTGCTACTTTATCAAGAATACCGGCAAGGATCTTTCTAAAGCTGTCGCGGTTGTAGCGGATGCTTTGGACCTCAGCCTCGATGATGAGGAGTTGCAGAAACGTATGGCGAAGCGCTTGCAGCCTTTCGCTGACCAGATCTTGCCGAATCGGACTCTTGAGGTTACTGTTGATGGCAAGGAGACTCTCAAGCTTGGGCCGAGCAATCAAAGTGGATATAGCTCTGAAGTGCGCGATATCAACTTCCAGTAAGTTCTAAGATTCGACAAGACAGTGCTTGACTGTGCTGAATACATGTAGACCGTCCAAAGACGAGGTTCAGACTGTAGCAGCTCACCTGCCACCGCCCTTTGGCCTGGAGAGCACCACACACTTTGTACAACCCACCGGTTGGGCCATCATCAGCGACATCGACGACACAATCAAAATTACACAAACCACCTCGCCACTCGGAATCCTACACAATACCTTCTGCGTCGAGCGAGCGCTCCCAGTACCCGGCATGCCTGAACTCTACGCCCACCTCAAAACCAAGCTCCAAGACCCATCATACCTCTACCTCTCCGCCTCACCATACAACCTCTACCCCTTCCTCCGCTCCTTCCGCACCGAGCACTTCCCCTCCGGCCCGCTCATCCTCCGTGACGCCTCCTGGCAGAACCTAGGCGGCCTGATCGCCTCTCTCAGCCAGGGTACGCAGGAATACAAGTCCGACCGTATCGAGAAAGTCCACTCGTGGCTGCCGCAGAAGAAAGTCATCCTCATCGGTGATTCCACGCAATCGGATCCAGAGGCTTATGGCGAATGCGCGCGGAAGTTCCCTGGGTGGGTTGGGGCAATTTTTGTGAGGAAGGTTACGGGGATCGCGGGCATGGATGAGGGGGCGAAGAATGGGGATGAGAGGTTTGAGAAGGCTTTTGAGGGGGTGGAGAGGGGTATTTGGCATGTTTTCACGGATCCGAAGGAGGTTGCTGAGAGGGTTGATACGCTTGTTGGGTAGGAGCGCGGAGGGGGGGCTTGGAGGTGTACTTGTTCGGGCTGGTTCGATGATCAGATTGTTAGGAAGAGGGAGTGTGATTTTTAAGCATCTGACTGCATCTATTTAGCTTACAGGCGATACTGTGTCTATCATTTTGTATTGTAGGCATAGCTAGGGTAAACAATACCGACATGACGAGTTTGCATGATGCGTCAAGAGTAAGAAGTGCGTTCCCTGCAGCCATCACTTGACTGCCTCTCCCCAAACCTTTTCTTAAGGAGGTTGATAAAGCTTGTGAGAGCGCTGAAACCGAACCCAACGGCAAAGAGAAGATAGTGCGTCCTCGGCTCACAATAACTCCACGACGCCCAGATTCGGCAGATCTGGTAGAAAGCAAGCAGGAATAAAAGACTGGCAGGTATAAGACTGGCAGCAAGGTCAGTCGATGTCCTACTGTGATGCTGATGCTTAAATTTGAACTGACAGATAACCGATTCGGCCAATTGGTGCAATGATATATTGCACAATGGGATCCCGAGGAAAAGATCGAACAAGTGTGGCAAACCCTGCCATCGAGCGATCTTCGCCGGGGTACAGTGGAATTGCATCCATAGTTGGCGATAAGTTGGCTTGCGAGGTCGTATTAGGAGCCATGGTGTTGTGGTGTTAAGATTTTGGTGGTGTGGGACGTGGCATCGGCAAGTTTGGTCTCCAGTGTTCAGACATTGGAAAGTTGGGAAAGCACAGCACCATCTATTGATTGATCTGCTGGCAGGGCTAGGAGGTAGCCTGATCACACTACAGGGTTCAAAGTGTGGTGTGTGTCACTGCACATAGATATAAGTGCCCACTTTGAAGTTTCACCATGAGCATCCTGCAACCCACGAAGGAAGCTGCTGTCGTGAGTGCCCAGGAAAGTTGCGTGATGCTGAAATTGACACTATAGAAGAAGTAGAACCTGAAAACGCCAGACGTAACTCGCATCGCATTGAGTCGATGTATCTGTGGGAGGAAATCAGTGGGGCTGTGAGTAGGATAAAAGTGTTAATCAATACAACGTCTCTCCCTGTCTATCAGAATATCATGCGATCTGTTGCACAGACTTACACGCGAATGCAAAATTGCAGCACCAGGGACCGGAAACTACCTCACCAAAGAGTGAAAGAGGATGCAGAAGGACTTGGTTAATATCCGTTATGTTGTGTTTATGTCTTTGAGGAGCTGTTAAGGAGATGACCTTACTGCTGCCTGTAATGATCTGCGTATCCGGTATGTTTGTGAGAACAATTTGTAATCATCTTTCATCCACGGGGCGACCGAGGTACTGTTATCGGCGCATTCAGGCTACCATTGATCCTGCAGGATGTAGTTTTTCGAGTTTGAAAGTGTTCGTTTAGTTTTCGTTGAGCGGGAAGACTTCGCCCCGCTTTGGAAATGCGCCAACCAACCGAGCCCGCCACACATTATTTCGCTTGCTTTCCAACCGACATGACTCCTCGCCAGCGAATTGCTCAATCCTCCATGTATTACAGTAGATTTCTCCCAGACATGCATCAAGCTCTGCGAGAAGTGGAAGCTATATATGGCTTGAGTGCGAAACATCACAGGCTACACTTCTCAATGTGATCGATTAGGCCCTCGCTATGCTACTGATGAGGACAAATATAGCACATATGCGCTTTGACAATCTAGCACTGCTAAGAAGCGCCGAAGCATCAACTAGCGACAGCCTTGAAGCTTGTAAGCGACAAGCGTACCTTGATACGAGATTCCTGCACGCTTCAGGCTGAATGCCAGAAGGATGAGAGACCATGAAGTTATGCCGTCAGACGAGGGAAAGTGTCTCTCGAGGTTTTACAGTCCTTTTCCTATTTCCGACGTATTCACAAGTGCCTGGAAGTCTGATAACGTCTGATCACGATGGATCCTTCCACAAAGCCGAAGCCTTTGTTCCAGTTCACCGACCCGTTCGCCATTGTTGTCGACCTGTAAGACTCCCACACGAAATTCTAGCACAACGTCTCACATATTTCAGGTGCTTGATAGGAGCTATCGTCGCCGCATATCTGCCACAGATCCGCCACCTTCGAAAGTCAACAATCGGCGAAACGCCATCGATCGATGGACTCTCTCCATTCTACATCTTCTCTCACGGTCTCTTCTGCAATCTCCAACTCTCGCTCGCTCTACTACGCTCCTGGGACGCCGACTTGCCGACTAAGTTGTCAACATTTGATGCTAAGCTCTGTGTGGCTCAATTCCTTGCACAATGGATATGTGCAATGGCCATGTTGGTTGTCCATGAATAGACTGTGTACCATATGCTGACTTCTGGTAGTGTTGCGACCTACGTGGTTGGCAGATCTAAACAAATTGGCGGAAAAGTAATCATCCCACTACTTCTCCTCATCCACGCCTTCGTCTTTGTCTTTCTCGCCTGGGTAATCGTGAACAGTCCGAGAGACTACTCACTCACTACCAGTTCATCGACGATAGGAGCCATACTTATTCTCCTCGATCTGTCATCGACATGGCTCACGTTGCTGTTGCAGTTCTGCGCTCAGTATTGGGAGCTGCGCAAGATGAGCGACTACGGTGCCCTAAACCTGAGGTCGTGCTGCATGCAGGCAGCTGTCATGGTGACCATGGCCATTCGACTTTTCATCAAATTTGGGTTCAACTTTGAAGGTGTACCTGAAGGAAAGGATTTAGGATTCTTCTGGTGGGTGTTTGCCAATGTCCTGTGGCTTTACTACCGAGGCTTCGCGTCCTTCAACCTCTTATTATGGGTCGGAGGTGCTGCGATCATATACTTTGCAACAAGAGCCAGCAAGAAGGGCGTGACCAAGGAGAATATCGAGTTGGGTGTGGTACTACACTGATTGGCCAGGTGTCGTTACCGGGATTTCTGTAAGATCGGTTCTAGCGTAGTTGCGCACAATGCGCGTGCAGCTACAGACTCCTCAGAGGCCGTCTCTCAAGCGCTAAACTCCAAGCCCAAATGTTCTCGACTCTAAACCTGACGGTGGTTGGCGTCCAGATGATGAGACATAAATCAAGCTCTAGTATCTCAACGGCAGTCCTGACCGAATCAGCAACGATCTCCTTGAATGCTACCTAGATTAGGAGCGAGCTCACATGGTCTTCATTTTGAATTCATCAAGAATCGAGCCAGCATCTGACCTTGGACATCAAAGTTGTTTGTTGTGAGATGTTCACTATGGTCTAGCGGCGATGAGGTGAATGTCCTTGGATCTAGCCACTGTGAATCTAATCCTGCAGCGAACGACGACGAAGCGCAACAAGATCACAATCCCAGCAGTAGAGTTGTGCTCATTGACCGAGCATCATTAATGCTTTGGGGTCTCACCAAAACCGTTGTATGCATTCCATGTGATCGACAATCATTATACGCCGTCGCATTGCAGGATTGCAGACTGATTCATTCCTTTATCGAGCTACTATGTACTAATGGTGCTAGTCTCGGACCACTTTGACGGCTCTTGATTCATGAACCACGATCAAAGTTTAAACCTGTGCGCGCGTGGTCGCACCGATATCTTTGCCGATCGGGATGAGGAAACCACTGGCCTTGACCTTGCCATCAGAGCCACGGGCACCTTTGAGCACCGAAGGGTCGACGCTTTCGAAGGCACTGTTGGGCCAAGAGCCAGACTGCCACGAGTTACCCGAAGCAGTGACAGAGGAGACAAGGGTGACTTGAGAGCTACCGACGTTGCCGGCGGCGATGTTGTTCTTGAGCGATGACGTTGAGCTTCTGAAGTTGAAACCGACATCACCGTTGTCCCAAGCAGTGTTGCGCTCCACGGTGAGCTTGCCGGGGTTGCCGTTGTCGATGAAGCCCTTCTTCGCGTTGCTGAAAGCAATGTTGTTCTTCAAGATGTGGTTTGCAGGAGGGTTGTCCGTGATACCGAGCTTGAAGCCATTTCCATCGCCATTGAAGTCCTCGAAGTTCCAGCGGTTGAAGCCGTTGCCCCAGGCGTAGACTTCTTCCAAGGTTACAGCAGAGCCGAACATGAAGAGATCGAGGCCGTCGTCGACATTGTCCCACAGGCGAGCGTTGCGAAGCACGTTGCCTTCACCTGAGCCTTCCTTGCAGGCAAATCCATCTGCGCTCTCTCCGTTCTTGCGAGGGTCGCGGTTGCGGTACGAGTCAAGGTAGATGACTGTGTTGTTCGAGGAGGCGCCCTGGAGCTGGAAGCCTGTCTCGTAGTTGTCGTGGGTAGTGATGAGCTCGTAGTAGTTGTGGGAAGCGTCTCTGGCGTAGATGCCGTACGGTCCGTTGATCAATCTGGCATGAAATTAGTCCTGTCTGCGCCAATCGGACTGCAGCTATACGTACTCAAGGTTGTAGAACTTCCAGTAATTGCCCTTCTCGATATGGAAAGTACCCCTTTCCTTGTTCGGCAAGGACTCGCCCAGACCATAGGGAGTTCTATTGTGGTGGTTAGAAAAGCGGCCAGTCGACCACGTGCTTGCCAGCTTGTACGTACCCAGGAAGTCCCTCTCCATCGATGATCACTTTCTCCTTTTCATACGAACGGAGAGTAATCGGTGACGTTCTAGTACCACTCTTCGTGATCTGGATGTTCGTTGTCGGTTTGTAGGTACCGGCGCGAAGGTAGATGGTATCTCCTGCAGCAGCTGCGTTCACGGCCGACTGGATCGAGCCGTATGGTGCCGTCTGAGAGCCTGATCCGGTGCCCGACGGTGAGACATAAATGTCCTTGCACTGCACAGTGCCAGCCAGAGCCGTAAGCACGGCAGCAAAGTCGAGAACAGATGACTTGACCATTGTGTTGAAGAGTTGTTAATGAAGGATTCGTATATTTTCTCCATTCTTCCTCAGTACTTGTACTTGCGATCCTGGGAGGCAGGCTTTGATGCCGTTCTTAGGGTTTGCTTGAAATTCATATCAGTGTAGACGATGTTCCACCAAACAAGTCAGTTTCCACTCCACTCTCCAAGGGTGCAGCCAGTGACAGTCCAGTTACACAGCCTCGTCCTCTTGGCAGAGGGTAATAAGAGGTCATGGTCAGCACAGCATCAGGGCAAGAATGGCAACATGGTCTAGCGGATTGTCTACCCATACCGGTCCTTGAGTTTACGAAGACGGTTGTAGGCAACGGGTTATCGGCGCTATTCTGACTTGTCAGAGCTGCTCCACATACATGTGAGCTATAGTTCTGACGATGCTGGAATATATTTGTTCCGCATATGGAAGCTGCCACTCCGATACAAAAGTGGCAAAGCGGCTTGGTCGATTGTAGTAGAATTCGAAACTCTAGTAAGTTTGAAATACATTCTTGCCCTAAGGTGCGCATCAGGAAGACGTTCCTAGCACTGTCGACCCTACTCAGTGTGAGCTTGGTGAAATCTAGCCACATGATTGGCCTTAAGTGAGAGCCCAGAGCATTCGCTAGTCTCCTAACCCCTTCAGAGTTGGTGTTGTCGTGTCGAAGACGCCACGCTAAGCGATTTCGCGCATAGATCGCGACGCGCTCTTCGAAATTCGTCGTTCATCCATCACAACACCTTGTCGTTAAATTACGGACCTGGAAAAACGTGAGAGATGAAAGAAAGGAAGCGTAATGAGGAGCCTTGGACAAGGATATCAGGTCTGACTCGTTCCTCATGCACTTTGGCAGACCACTGCCGGATCAAGGCACGCAGTGCGGCTGATGCAACAGCATGCAGAATACGCGCCCAGATCTTTGGCACCATCATGCTGCAAAAGCTCGCTCAAAAGTGCATTTATCTTGCTAGCGACCAGGGCGTCCACTAGCCAAACAGTCCAATCTAACGATGTCAGATTGAACTGTTTAGACTAATCAGAGCCTTGGATTAGACTATTTGAAGTGAATAGCATAGAGTGTTTAGACTTTTTATAGTATAGCAGCGTTAGGCTCCCTAAAAGTGGTATTTGTGAAGTATCTAACCTTAAACCTAGTATATGGCCTACGTGTTTTCGAGATAATCGAGATTTGCCTAATTGGCGGAGGTCTCGGAGGTCTCAGATCACGTACATGCGGCGAGAACGTATACTGATTAGCTAGCGGCGCGTCCCACTGACGTTGGGTCAGGGGTAGGGTCAATACAAGATGAGGTACAAACATTCACCTACACCAAAAATCTACCTACACTACTAATTCAAACAGTCTAAGCAAACGGGCCTCACGGACTGGACTGTTTGGACCAATAAGAAGGGTTTATTTGGACTGGGTCTTGGCAAACAGTCCAAACAAACCTTGGCAAACCGGTTTGGCTAGTGGACACCCTGCTAGCGACCTGCTAGTGCTATTAGACAGCTTCAAAGTCAAAAAGCATGACTTGATACGCACATGGGATGCTTTACGGCAGAGCTGTCGGCTTGTTTGGAAATAGGATGAGATTGCAAAGAAGGAGAAGATGCTCGACAGCATCGCGGGACAGGTGAACTCTCGATTGTTGTAACGTTACTGTAGGGGAGACCGGGCAGTACGCAGGCAGGACCAAACATACGCAGTGTATGATTAAATATCCTAAGGGCAGTATCATATTTACACGGACTGTCCGGCTTCCCCTACTGTCCGGTTTCCCCTACAATGACGTTCTATGGTTCGGTAGGTGCAGATTTCACCAGTCATCCAACAGGTCTGGTGGACGCCAGTATTGCTCGGACTGTCATCATGGGCGACTTTGCCAGAAACGCGGACCCAAACTCTGTTTTTCGCTGCCGTGGCTACTACACACGACCAATCGAGTGCCTAGCTCCGGTTGCCGTTGCGCTATATTATCGTTATGCGCTATACGTTGGCTAACGTTCGTAGTCATGATACTACATCCCTATCGCCGCAAATCCGACGCTTGGAAACCACATGCGAAGAGCTACGTGTCAATCTAAAAGCAGAAGTACGAAGCGCAAAAGACCGCCTCCTTGCAAAGCTGGACGAGCAATCATTATCTCTGAAGGCCATTGAACGCCGGCAGACTCGCCAATAGGAGGCGGAGAACGTCGAGGACAGCAGGATCTACTACACCTCGCTCCAAAATGTCCCAATACAGATCAACAACTTTGTGCAAAGCATTGGAAAAGTGGCCAAATCCCATGGCGTTCTACGAAGCCTCTTAGTGGCAGGGCTTGGAAGCCGTGAAGAACAGATCCATCACGCGTATGGAAAAAACCTTTGATTGGATCTTTGAGGATGAAGAATTGAGACTGGCTGAAAAAGATCGTGAACGCATCAAAGCTACCCGCGCTCGATTCGAGCGATGGCTGGGCTTGAGCAGCGAAGTCTTCTGGGTGAATGGCAAAGCGGGTTCTGGCAAGTCAACCCTCATGAAGTGCCTGACCGACCACTGCAAGACTCGAGAAATCCTGCGCCTATGGGCGGGCGACGAGAATCTGGTGGTCGTCAACACTTTTTCTGGAATTCGGGCTCCAAAATTCAAAAATCGCACGTTGGCCTGATGCAAGATTTATTGTTGCAAATCCTCCGCAAATGCCTGGAACTCATACCGTTCGCATCGACTGAAAGATGGGAGGCCGACGAGAGTTCTTTGATTAACGAGGACGACTGGACGCGAACGGAGCTCGCCGCTTCGCTCAAGGAAATCATGCTGCGAGGCCAGCTAAGATCTCGGTTCTGTTTTTTCGTCGACGGCTTGGACGAATACGCTGATGAGAACGCCGGTGAGCACCATGAGCTTATCGAGTATCTCGACACTCTGGCTCATTATACTCAAGTCAAGCTTTGTGTATCCAGCCGACCATGGACCGTCTTCAAAAACCGCTATGAAGGAATGGAAGACCTTACACTCATCCTACAGGACTTGACCTCGAATGACATGTACAAACACGTCGATGGAATCCTCAATAACGCCGCGCGTTTCCGCCGTCTTGTGGTGCGCGGGCCACATGCACTTGACCTCGCCTATCAGATCCGTGACAAAGCCGAGGGTGTGTTCTCGTGGGTGTATCTGGTCGTCCGGTCCTTATTGAAAGGCCTTTCCGAGCACGACGACACCGCGGAGCTGGAGCGGTGATTATTAAGAATTCCGAACGATTTGAACGAGTACTTTCTCAAGATCTTCCAAAACATCGATCCAGTCTACCGTGCGGAGGCCTCACAGGCGTTCCAGCTGTCTGCTGTAGCCATGCCTTCACTAATGTTATTCAAGCACATCCCGAAGAAAGTACTGAGCTCACAGTACGCTTTCGAGATGACGGCTGCTGAGCTAAAAGTATCCGACAGAAAAGCCAAAGACAATGTAAACAAGTGGTGCCGAGACCTTCTGGAAGCAGAGGTCGGCGTAATCAATCAAAGTAGCAATCAAGGCAAGGTGGTGGTCTATCCTTGCAATCAAGGCTCTCGATCCTAACCAATCAAGGCTCACCCTCAATCCTTGCAAGCCTTGCAAGGGAAGTGAACTTTTTTGGTGACATATCACGTAATTATCACGTAACTCAAATTCCCAGATTTTCCCGCAGCCGAGACGTCGGCCCGCCCTTGCCGCGCGCTTTAGCGCTAGGGTTAGGGGTATCTTGCCTGTTTTAGACGCCTCCGAGCACCTCCGCGCTGACTTCCGGAATCCTCGGATCCTCCATTTTTTGGTGGTGAGAAACACTACCAACACGATTATACTATCACTATAGCCTCTACTATCTCTAGCTACTTCTCAAGTGTTCCTCTAACCTCCTAACTCTATGCTCTAATAGAGGTACAATGTGCAGGAGATCTCTATACAGCCACAACTTGCATAGATGGCCTTAGACATTTTCTCAATGCCTCTAATAAGTAACGAACTGGAGCGTGTTTTTAGTGTAGCAGGCAATTTAATCACTCTATGCTGTAGGACAATAAAGGGCTAGTTAGTGGAGCAGATCCTGTATTTGCGATCTTAGACTTAATGCAAGATAATCACGCTTAACTAAGCAACGCTTTAAGAGGCAATAGAAGCAAGCTCTTTAAACGATAATGAGATTATGAGATATAGCAACAATAACATTATATACCTTGATAGTGATAATAACTCTATAGATTGAGATATTATATAAAACTTTACTTATACGAGACCTCTAAGATCTCTACAAAAACACCTTTTTTTCCCTATATCAAAGTCTTGGCATCACTGGTCACAATCAATCAATCAAGGCAGAAGATTTAGGCAAGGCAATCAAGGCAAGGAACCCTCACTAACAATCAAGGCAAGGGACGCCAAGATCCTTGCCTTGATTGATTGTGCCGACCTCTGTCTGGAAGTTCAAAAAACCCGTACTAACCTCCATGACATTAGATACGAGGTATACTTTTTGCACAGGACTGTCAGGGATTTCCTCCTGGCGCGTGAAATGCAAGCGTACTTTAATCAATACCCTGTGTATCAGAGCAGACCCAAACATGCGATATGCATGGTCTTGTTTGCCGAAATCAAGGCGATGGGTGTGTGCCAGAAAGCGAGTGAACATCAACACAAAGGTCACGATAGGCAAACAGCGCTGCAATGTCCGTACATGCCTCTTGAGTAAGAAAGGACACTGGTCGGGTATGATGAGAAATGAATGTGAGTGGGGAGTCGATGGCTGGCTGGCAGATGCACGTGCAAGATCTTCAACAGAAGTACTGGCCCGGCCGTCGGATGCTTCGAAGAGGCCGCCGTTGCGCGACAAATTGAAGAGATTGCTGGCTCGAAGCGTTATATATGGATCATCTGGAACACGACGCGGTCATCGGGGTCTTGTGTTAGAATCGAGATCTGGCCTAGTCTCCATGTACTGCTATTCTTCTTCCGTGACCCACTCCAAGGATGATATTGACGATGTTCGGGTCCTTGGTGGCTTGCAGGTGCGGACATATTTTTGTTACTGCCAGACAATATAGCAAACCATAAAGGATTCTTCAAAACTCTGTGGATCTCGCTTGACAGGTGTGCAGAACACATTGGATGCTGAGGCTCCATGACTTCTTCATCTTGCCACTCGTCTGTGGTGACGTCTTGGACAAGTGAGCCTCTCCGGACAGACCCGATCCCGTGGTAGATTAAGTGCGAGACTACCTTGTTGCGATAACTGCTGTCTATTGGCATGGAATTCCGAGCCAATTGATCCGCAAATGCTTCTTCTCGCGTGGCTTCGAGACTGATCTTGACGGGTCGAGCACCGTACTCCCCACGGATGGTTTCCCAACTGCCACAAGCGTTTGTATTTGTCTTGGGTCTGAAAAGTTTCGGCGTGAAAGCCGCTCCCACGACGACGAAGGTGGATGCATTGGAGCAGGCCCGAAGCACGAGATCGAAAGTTTCGCTTATGAGCAGGATATTACCCCAACGGATTGGCCCACAGGCGAGAGCGACCGCACCGCCGTCTGTAAACACAGGAACCATGCCCTTGGTGGCCAAGTATTCGTAATTGTACTTGGGAAGCCGGTGGTGGAAATTACCATGAGCCTGATATTTTGTTTCTGAGCTTTGGAGGTCCACCTGGAGCCGTCCTGCGGGGCTTTGCTGTATAAGCCATTCTTGACGAGTGGTAGACCGCTCGTCAACCTTGTACGGGCCTAATATCTCGCTGTGTATCTTCTCGGAATGTTTCCAGTCCAGGTCGAGAGCCATGACTATGTTAAAGACATGCCTAATATTCAAATCGACCAGCCAGCCGTAACATCAGCTGAAAAGCCAATTGGAACGAGGTCATGCTGTAATCTGGTAGCAGTGGCGTTTGCCCATCGTCGACCTCTGAATCTGGTAATCCTTGTGCCCGGCGATGTCTTGCACTGACGCCTTTCCGTCCAGCGCCTTGACGGACTCGATGAAACGGTGAGTGGGCCCAATACACGCCAGAACAAGCGACGCCTTGATATATATTTCGCTCATCATAGCAACCTGGGCCGATTTCTCCGCCAAGTCATATTGGTTGATGCAGATTGCGTCCACCCAAACGTAAGACCCCGCAAAGTGTAGATTGACCTGCTGCAAAGCCTCAAAGCGGTTGTCGCGAACCAGAACCGCTTGGCTATTCACCGCGATCACGTTTCGGGCGGACGAGGTACCACAGACGTAGGAGATGGCAGTGTATGGTGGTGCGGAATTTTTGTCCCATACGTCTGGAGTAGCAGAGATATTATCGCCGCTGGAGCTGGGGTCGAGATGAAGCAGCCTGATTTGCGTCACAGGGTTATGGGAGGCCGCTCGTGTAGTTCGTGAGATGTCGCTGATCGAGCTTCCTGGCTCTATGCTCATTGTCTCAAGCGCCTCAAGCTAAGGCCATCGTAAGTTGACTTTATGCAGTGGATGCTGCGGAGGTATGCGTGCTAAGTTCGCGGCGGAGCTGCAGATGAGGTGGCATTGCTCAGCCGCAGTAACTGCTGTGTTGGAAGTGAGCGCCCGAGGCCAAAGACAGACCTCATGATACAAGAAATGATGTTGTATATAAGATCGAGAATTACTGTACAATATCTTTACACCACGACTCCCTATCCTACATATATATATATACAATACGCACACATCCCCATCTCTACCTAAACTCTCTGAACCTCTTTTCGTCCCGACAATAAACTCCAACCTCCTTATCTGTCGGCCACCCACCCCAAGCCTCCACGCTCTCCACCAGCGTCCTAGCCTCCTCAATCTGCCCGTTCAAAGCCCTAGCCTCCAGCCTCTTCAGCGCCTCAGATTTGTCATCCTCGCTCTCAGCGAAATCGCAGTCCCCTTCCGAACTCGCAGGCATCCAACTACGCTCGAGGAACACCCTCGCCGATATGATGGTGCGCCGCATCAATCTAGGACCATTGGGCGCCCGCTCGCAAGTCTCCGCGAGCTTGCTCTGGTGCTTGACCATCCACTTCAGCGCGGTGAGGATGCTAGCGTGCGAGCCGTGCCAGCCCAGGGCGCGGATGTAGGCGTGCAGGAGCGCGGGTTCGGGGATTGTGAGGTAGGACGGCAGGGGCGGCGAAGAAGCAGGCGTGTCGTCCGGGGTGAAAGGGTCCAGAGTATTCGTTTTCTTGTTGGGGTCTTCGAACGACTTTCCTCCGACGAGGAGCCTGAAGTAATGCTCCACTCGTCCTTGTGGTCTCTGCACTACCAGAAGCTCCTGTGCCTCGAGCGCTGATCTAGAGACGGGTTTCTCTGCGGCGTTGGAGCTCTCTGTTGCCGCTTGATTGGTATCGTAGTCTTCAGCAAGGATTGCCCAGCAAGCGATGCCGACGTTCTCGGTGGAGCGACAAATCGCAAGAAAGCCATACGTATCTAATACCATGCTTCGATCTCGTAGCAGCTGTAGCACTTGTTGCGTGAGGCGATAAGCAATAATGGTGTTCGAGTTGAGATCTGGTGGATCTCTTGCTTCCGTGGCAGTGTCATGCTTTTCAGTGAGATGCATCGTCTTGTAAGATTTCTCGCGGGCCAAGGCGTCGAGCACGGCGTTCCAGACAGGCAGGAAGACAGGCCCTCGTTCTTTCAAGAGCCATATTGCCTGTATGAGATTGTGTTGGAAGTTGAAATTGACATGAACCAACGGTGAGCTTGAATTGTCCAGCGAGGGCGAGAGCAAAGCATGCCTCTTAAAACCCCCCGGCGCACGTACATTGGAGTACCTGCAGAGAAATTTGACATAGGCAACGAAGAGAACATTAGGCAACCGTGCGTCGAGGGTATGAACACCACCAACAGCTGGGTACTGGAACTCTGCAGTCCTGACATACTCCAAGCCATCTTTGAAGGAGGCGGTGTTGGATATGAGGAAGGCCAAACACTGATCCCGCAGGTGGATGCCATGATCTTGCACTTGAATACAAAACTCATGCGCGCTCGGAGGGCTGGTCCTTGTATATGTGTACAAGTGTGTCGATGGCGGCAACGGCTCCACCTCTTGGCTATCTCCGGGAAAGACTCTGCGTTGCGGACCAGTGTGCTCTGGCAGGTTCTCCTGATTCGTCGTCTCCAGCTTGCGCAGTCGTAAATCTTCTTTGTGGAGCTTTTTGAGAATGGCCAATAGCACGGATTGATCGGCCGGGAGCTGTGTATCTTCAAAAGCCAAATAGCAAGCCCACGCTTCTTGTGCCGTTCGGGTGGTCTTGATCCTAGCAGCCCAAAGTGAAGCATTGTGACGCTGAGCAATCTCGTCATCCTTAGCTCGCGTCCCTGCGTTCCACACCGGCAGCACGACACGAGTCTGGATAGTGGGAGTACCATCGACATCCCAGCCGGTGTAGACGCCTGCAATCTCCTCCCATGACCCAGGGGCATAGCCTGCCTCCTTCATCCTGTTTAGCGTGGCTCTCGCTCGGGAAACTCCGTGCTCTGGACCTATTTCAGAGTCCATACGGGTGCGATCCTCTTTCCATGGTGGCCACGAAAGTGCCTTCAAAGCTGCCCACTGCTGCTCATTTTCTGTCTTTCCCATTGAAAGTTGCAACCGAATGACCGCACGATAACCCTCTCGGGCGATCTGCAAAGGTGGGTCATGGTTGGCCATGGCGGAGAGTATGCGAATGACGGCTGCTTCTTGATGATGAATGTTCTTGAAAGGGCTGACTGCAGTTGGTTCCGATATCAGATACATAGCTTTGTTGAGCATGAATGTCACTGTTTGGGCAGCTGAGGAAGCGTCGCCTTTCCTGTTCGGCCTAATGTCAGGCAGAAAACGGACAAGGTAATCGGCGACCGATGGAAGAGCATCTGGCCAAACATGACGTGCGTGCTGTGCGAGTCGAGAAAAGACGAGGAACACCGCATCTGGAGAAAGAGTCTTGAAAGAAGAGCTGCTAAGATCGGCCGTAAGAGCCCAAACATGCTCAATGAAAATGCGAAGCGCGTTTGCGGTGATGTAAGGCCGCCGCAAAATGTATGATATGATCGGAAGCGGTACCGATCGAGTACCGTGAGTGGCGACTCTTGCGTGGAGAAGGTTGGCTGCCCTGAAGGGATCAGGCTCCGTGACCATAGCCGCCCAGGCCTCGACATCGGCCTGGCCACAGTTCATGCGAGCCAAAAATTGCTTGTCGCTCGGCGACAGTCTGAAAGAAGCACTAGCCACCCACTCCGCCCGCAACTCCCTTGAATTGTTTGCGACATGGCGAAGATAAGTTGCAAGTATGCGTGTGAGGTCTGGCGTACAGGCACCCTCCAGTGGTGGGATGTAATCGAAAGTGTGTCTTTTCTTGTTTTCCGCATGTAATCGCTTTGCATGCCGGCTCCTGTGGGCGAAATGATTCTCTCTTTTCCACCCTGGTGGCTTCTGAGGTGCAACCTCGCTCTTTCCAATGGCTCTCAGCTCATTCCCCAAATAATCGACTTTTGTGCGTCTATTTTCCCGGCGACGTCCGATGGATCGTACAGAAGCGGTATCTCCCGGCGTGGCTTCTGTGGTATCGATGACAGGTGTAGCTTGAGGTGTCGTGTGGAATGTCTCTCCTAGCATCTCTTCTGAAGTCTCGACAGCAGGTGCAGCTGCTTCATGTTGAGTACGTTGACACGTCTTCGTGTCGATTATATGGCGGGGTTGAGTCCTTCGAATTTTTGATTGGCGGGTCAATGTGGTAGTGGAATATGAGGCCTGACATTGCCGTGGCCTCAATAGGGTGTTGGCATTGTCTCGATGGATGGCGTTTGGGCGGAGAGCTGCCAGGACAGAGCGGAGGCTAGTGCCCAGGGGCGTCAGCGATCCATGTGGCATGCATGAATTGCTTGCAGCTGGTTGCAATGCCGCAAGAAGAAGTTGAGTTCAGATGGATGGCATAAACTGTGCTGCTGCTGCTGCTGCTGCTGCTGCACCCGTCGACAACTTTTGGGCTCGGGCGAGTGAGAGTTGGAGATCAGAGGATGCTGATTGGCCGAGGCGTGGAAGCTTAACTTTGGGCTCTGCATTTCGAGGAAGGGAGACAGGAAGGCAGAGACAATATTATCACTGCACTGCACTGCACTGCACGGCACCATCGACACTCGCTCTCGCTAATAATAATAATAATTATTATTATTGTTATTATTATTGAACTCCTTCCAGATTCACCACCACCACCAATTCACGCTAATATCATCGTCGACCTCACTTCCTTGCCGCCGAATTAACTGTTCGCGCAGCCTGGCATCATCACCTCCGCGCTCGTTGCCCGTTGCTTTTGACTCTCCGCTGCTGCTTGCTTCCTCTCCAGCCAGCCAGCAACCGCGGGCTTGACACGAAAGCGCGTCCTCCAACCCCGATCTCCCATATTCAATCCCACTCCAGACTCCAGACGCGCGACGAAGCAACCAACCAAGCAACCCCCGCTACCATGGCCTCCACCGCCAACGGCGAGCCTGCGCCGTCAGTTGTCGCCCAAGAGCCCGCCGCCGACCCTGCCGCCAACAAGCGAAAGCGCGAACCCAGCGAACCCTCCACCGACCATGCCGTGCGCTTGTCGCGAACTCAAGGCGATATTCTGGCCATTGTCAAGGAGTACGTGCGGTGAACAACCACACTTTGACTGCATATGCTAACCTTCCCACAGACACGACACCGAGCCATCATTCCTCCAGCACTCATTTAGCGACACTCACGCCGCCGAACCCGCACACAAGAAGCAAAGGCAGTCGACCTCTGGTGATGACAAAAAGACGACAATCATCAGCAAACTGCGAGACGGCGCATACTCTTCCTTGTCACAGCTCAAGAGCGACGCCGCGCACGTGAGCAAGGAGCTGGTCAAAGCGATTCGCTCATCCGAGAAAGAGGAAGGTCCAAATGCTGGTCGCGTGTCCGTGGATGATCTCAAGCGCATACAGCGTGTCAACGCGCTGGAATATCTCATTCAAGAACTGGCCGATCGGGAGACAAATCGCGACCCGGCGCATGCGAGCGCGAATGGCATTGTAAAGCAGGAATCCGGTGCTACTGCAAACGGAACTATTTCAGCACCAGCATCACAAAATGCAAGAGGAAATGTTGGCACCGTGCTTACTCTCTTCGGCAATGCGCCCAACCCGAGACAACTCTTCTCGAGTATGCAGCGCCCTGAGGAAACCAAGGATCCCAAAATAAAGCTGGAACTTCCGGTAGAGGAGATCGGCTTGCCAAATGGTCTGACAGCAACTCAGATCATGCCCACCGAGGCAGGCAATGTGAAGAGTGGCCCGACTTTTGAAGAGGCGTTCCCGGCACCTTACTCTTTGCCCTCGATCCATCCTCCCAAAGGTCACAAACGTTCTACTGTCAGAGATACAACACTCAACTGGGAGTTTAAGGATCCCATCTCCCGAGGCAGCAAGCGAGGAGGCTACACGACCCAAAGCTTGACAACTGCGGACTGGCTCGGCTATGGAGGCGTTGATCCCGCAAATGGTTCTCACACTCCTCAAGAGAAGCGCAAGCAAAGGGACCGAGCATTGAGCGGCGGCGAGAATATGCCAACCATTCAGAAGACGAAAGCGCAGGAGGAAGCTGAGCTGCAAAAACAGGGAGAGGCTCTTTTCAGACGTGCATTCTCCAGCTTTGCGCCCTCTACCGATAACGCCAAATCTTTAGTGCCTGCACAAATAAAGGACATGATGTGGTATAGCAAAGTTGGTGATCGCAGGTTCGACGAAGTGTTTGGCGACGATCCTGCTTTGGTGTCTGGCAGCACACCTGAGTTCGCCCTTGACCCTGCATTGATGGATTCGACCGCAAAGGAGGAAGACTTCAGCAATGTTGTAGAGCAGCTTGACAATCTACCTGATGAAGTCTTCTCTCAAGCTGAACCCGACAGGACAAGTTCAGACGAAGTACTTCGCCAAATCTCGGAGCTTCTCGAAACTTTGGCATCACACCAGAGGATACGGAACGCCGTCATTCCTGCAACAACGTCCACCTCCCGCACACCAATCAGCCCTGCTCCTACTCTTGCATCGAAGATTGGCAAGCCAGATGCTCCGGCTGAAGACGAAATCAACACGTACCACAAGCTCCGACATGAGATTGCTTATCTTGTGATGAAGCTTCCTCCTTACGCAGTTGCAAAGCTTGATGGCGACCAGCTATCCGACCTAGGTGTATCCAAGTTGCTTCCCTTCGAGGCGCGCGATTATCAAGGAGTCATGGAAGAGGACGAAGTGGCCAAGATTGCGAAGCGCACTGCCGCAGCCACCGCTGCTGCCACTGCTTCTCTGACGCGACCAACATCATCGACCACTGGCCAGCACTACAGTAGTTCCTCACGGACTCCTGCAATTGGACAGGCGGCAAACACACGATACGGACAAACTGCTGCGGCACGGGCTCCTGCGACAGCACCTGCGTACCAACGTTCTGCCAGCGGTCAAAACACTAACTATGGAACTCCTTCTGCAGCACCAAGACCATCATACGCTCAGTCAAATCAGTATGCTCGTCCGGGTGCAGTACAGCAGCCCGGTTATGGACAGGCCAACGCCCAACAGCAGCAATACTATGGCGGACAAGCTCGTCCCACACAGGGTACCACTAATTACGGTAGCTACGGTCAGAACTACGCTCAAGGCACGCCTCAAACACAACAGCGCCCTAGCTTCTCAAGCAGTCAGCCGTCGCAGCAATTCCAACAGCGTTCTGCTCAAAATGTGGCGGCATACCAGAACAATGCAGTCCCGCAAGCGCAAGGTGCGACTCCGTTCAAACGGACGGCATCGCCTGCTATGCAACCAGTGTATCAAGGTGCCACACAGCAGCAGAGACCAGCGTATGCGAACGCCCCGGTTCAATCTCAAGCTGCACAGTACGGTCAACAGCCCGCATCAGGTCGGGCAACACCCAGCTATCCTTCACAACCTCCGACTCCCGTGAACGGTGCTATGCGAGGTGCACAGGCGCCAGCCCTTCCAAGGGCTGCGAGTGGAACTCCACAACCAATCAACCCTGCCCAGCTCCAACAGCAGCCAGTCGCTGCTGCCCAGCAGTCGAATCAGGGGCTGACCAATGGTCATGCGTGAGTCCAAGAGATATGACCATGGATCGCTTGACTGAATAATGGCTCCGCGCCATTTGCATGCCAGTAATTTAACGAGAATTAACACGTTTCTGTCTACCAGATTGCAGAATGTTGTGCCCAGACTCGTTGTTCCTGCAGCCATGCCGCCGACTCCAGAGATGCCCTCGGCAAATCCACCGTTGCAGGCCGGATCAACAGCCTACTTGGAAGAAGAGGAAGAAGAAGAAGAAGAAGAGGGAATGGCCGAGTCCTTGTGTCAAGACCTGTCTACTAGCGTTGTCTCGTCTCCGGTCCCCTTTGACTTTCCGCCTCAGCAGGCGCCAGAACCTACGGCCTCGCCTCACCTGTTGGGTCCGAATGTCACAGCCACCCTTAACGAGGGGGAGTTTCCTTGCGAGCGCTGCGGTAAAACTTTCATGTCGCCTTATGCGGTCAATGGCCATAAGACGCACAGCAAAGAGTGCTCTGCGAAGGGGAGGGGTTTGGATCCTAGGGCATAGAGTTGCGCCGTTGTTGACAAAGGGGGAATTTTTTTTTAAAAAAAAAGAGTCCCGTGTTCCTGAGGATTGGAAAAGTTGATTCTGGTTGATATTACTTGATCGTTCTGGGGAAAAAGGACGTGTGGTAAGCCTTCAACGGGCGATTTTTTGGTAGTTTTTTGGTGGGTTATCAGATCGGTAGAGAGAGGGTTTCTTTGCAAGTGAGATACCAAAAATCTATCACTATTTTATACTTGTTGCTTTTGTTTTGTTTTTATTTTTGTTACTTTCTAGTTTCCCGGATCGTGTTGACGGTTTCCAGCGTGACTGCTTCCATCTTGCCAACTTGCGCTGATTCTCTTGAATGATTCTATAGGTCTCCAGTCGCTCTGTGACACGACCTTCAATAAGACTGATTTTCGAGATACATTCAGGTGCTGTTACAATCGTGGACTGATGAATCGACATAAGGAGGTGCCTATATATATATATATATATATATATATATATATACTTTGAAATGCGCTTGATAAAGAGAAATCCAAGAAGTTTGGTGCCTGATGAAGGGGGGGGGGAAAGGAAAAATGCAACGGTAGAAGCGAACAAAAAAACTCCCCTGATATAAAGGCGATGTAAACAAGCCAATGCCAATGCCAATGCCAATGCTCTTTGCTCCTCGCGCCTCCCATTCTACCTTATTTCCTCTCCACTTCCTCCTCCTCCTCTTCCTGCTCCGCCACCAATTCCATCCAGCAATGCGCAACAACACCCCTACATAACAACACACTGCTTCCCCATTTCCAAATACTGCTTCAAATACCCGTCGTTATCATCCTGCTCCTTGCCCAACGCGCCCGCGCCCCTCGGCCTCTTCACACCCCTCACACTAATCGACTGCTCGCCCTCGCCGTGCCACCACCGCAAAACCTGCTGCTCCGCGCCATCGATACCCTCGGTCTCGCGCAGCCCAATCGTCCACTTCCCGCCGCTGACTTCGACCTGCGTCTGCTGCGACGGGAAGTGGAACGTCGGGAGGAAGAACTCTGTCGGGTGGTCTTGCGGGGTCGAGGAAGGGGAGGAGAGGGCGAGGGTGTAGAGGGCGTTTTTGAGGTCGAAGAGGTTGGAGGTGACGGCGCCGTGGGTGGCGATCGGGTGAGGGCGCACGAAGGCTTCGGCCGCGCGGTAGCCGGCGCTGTCAGAGGCGGCGGCGATGGCGGCGGAGGAGGACGGCGCGGACATGCTGTCTACGCTGAGGGTCTTCTTGAGATTGCCTGGGCCGACTTGGGCGGGGTGGTGGGGGTCGTTTTCGATGCTCTGTTCGCGGGAGAGCTCGGAGGTTGTGGAGGCGGTGGGGTTGGCGGGGATCTGCTTGTCTTCGGCGCAGTAGATGCTCAGGTCCTCGCCGTTCCAGGCGTCGCCGTAGCGGTGGGAGTTGGAAGCCGAGTAGAGCCACCAGGTCATGCCGTTGGCTTTGCTGGCTTCGACGGCGTAGTGGTTGGCGTCGACGGCGAGGGACTGGGAGAAGTAGTCGCCGGTGGAGTAGGCCTTTTTGTCGTCCATGTCGTAGGGGATGCCGATTTCGGTGTAGATGCAGGGGTGGTCGCCCATGTAGTCGATTCCTTCTTGGCGGATGGCAGAGAGCTGGTCGCGGAAGCAGTTGCGGACGGCGGTTTCGCCTAGTTTGAGCGCGAGAGCTGGGGTGGCGTAGCGGCCTCGTAGGACGCCGAGGACGTCGACATTCCAGTAGCGATTCCACTTTTTAGTGATGAGCGTTATACCGTCGTAGAAGTGGGAGGCGAAGACCATGTTGGGGTCGTCGTCTTTGGTGCCCTTGATCTTGGGAGGGATCTCGAAGGGACAGGGCTGCATGAACATGATCGCGTCTGACCAGACACTGCGGATGGCGTTCTTGTAGCGGCGGTAGTGGTCCATGAAGTAGTTGTTGATGTAGAATTGCTCGTCGATCTTCTCGCCGGAGGAAGGGTGATTAGTGAAGTAGAAAGGCTTCTTCAACTCGTCTGTGTTGGGGTCCCAGACACCGTGTTGTGCCCAGATATCTTCACCCAGTTTCCAGCTTTCTGCACGCTTCCAGCCATATTTGGTGTCATCCCATGTGCTCGGGTCTAACCAGGCGGTCTCGCCTTTTGGATCGATCAATTCGGTGCCACTCTTGTAAGGTCCAAGGTTGCCGAAGTCCCAAGTTAGTACTTCCACGGCTCTTCCGGAACCCGCCAGCATCGATTGGAAAGCTGTGGGCGTGCTTCCCTTCTTCAACCTCTGCTCTTCCGGGACAGTGGCAAGGTCAGGGTGGCCGAGCATGCCCTTGTTCGGCTCGTTTATGGACTCGTAGCCAATCACAACTTCGCCTTCCAAGTCTCCTGCATCATGGATCCTCTGTGCCAAGTGCTTGCAAGCAGCAACGAAGTGATCTTGGAGGTAGTCCTGAATGTTCACGCCATCGATGATGCACTTGGGTGCAAAGTCCTTGCCAGCGAAGAACATGGTGAATATAGCCTGGCACGAGAGTCTAGTGTAGTTTGTCGCCCAGATCATCTTGGGGAACTCTTCCGGGTTCGGCCATGTATTCTGTACCAAAGACGCCTTCGTAGTTAAGAATTTCTGCGGGTCCAGACCGCAAGCATATACTGTCCACATGGGCGCTCCAGATCCTCCCGTAAATCGCGACCAGACATCCTGATGAGGATCCATGAAGACGTAGAAACCATACTCCTTTGCTATCCTCAAGATCTTGATCGTGTGCTCGATGTATTCCTCATCGTACTTTCCAGGTCCTGCATGCTCCAGGGCTTCCCATGTGAAGAGGTAGCGAATCGTGTTGTATCCCCACCTCTTTAAGCGCGAGAAGTGAGTGTGCGCTTCGTCGACACTGAATGGCCTATCTACAAAGGAGACGGTATCGCCTTCGAAGAACTTATCTTTCCTGTGAGACGGCATATCGGGGTGTGCTGGGAGCTTGGTGTCGCCGGCTACGTTGATGCCATGGAGGGTGACTTCACGGCCCTGAGGGTCGCGAAAGGTCGCACCATCGACGCGGATGCGTACGGGAGCCATGGTGAGAGTTGCTGGCAGCGTTTGGTGTAGGTGTAGTCTTGCTGGTGAAAGTGTGTGTATCTAGATAGTGGTGTCACATGCGCATGTGATAGCACGTCAAGCTCGGATGATCAAGTGAGACGGTGCGGCGGTGCGGCGGTGCGGCGGTGTGGCAAGGCAAGGCAAGGCAAGGCAAGGCAAGGCAAGGCAAGGCAAGGCAAGGCAAGGCAAGGCAAAGTACAAGATTGGTGAACGAGCAACTAGAAGGGGTAACTTAGTTGTGTATTTAACCAAGTAGGCTCTTCCAATATCCTGGCACGACTAGCTAGCTACTAATGAACCTCGCGAGCAGCAGCAGCAGCCAGACGTTCGTCGGTCATCGTCAGTTCAGGCAATGTGCCGCCGCGCATTGACAACGTCATGGCTGGCAGTTTGTCGCACGAGCCTCTTTCTTTCTTAACAACTTGCTTAGACCAAGTTGTCGCACGAGCCTCTTCACCCCTCACTCGATCGACTACTACTACTACTACTGTACTTGACTACTACTACTGTACTTGACTTGACTACTACTACTGTACTTGACTACTACTGTAATCGATCGACTACTACTACTACTACTACTACTACTACTACTACTACTACTACTACTACTACTACTACTACTACTACTACTACTACTACTACTACTACTACTACTACTACTACTACTACTACTACTACTACTACTACTACTACTACTACTACTACTACTACTACTATACTCGACTTCACTCCGGCACGTCACATGTTTGACGAGGGTAGTTCCGCTGGGTGAGTTAGCGTGTGGGGGGCATGCTAGAGCCATCTGGCTTCATCAACTGCAATCCAGACTCGAGACCCCGGAAACAAGTCCAATATCACCACTTGTTCTTTCTCTTTCTTCTTTTCCTTAAAAAACCTCCCCCTCATCCATCATCCCCTACATATATATATATATATATATATATATACACGAACGGACACACACACACACACACACACACACACACACACGAACACACACACACACGAACACACACACACACACGAACACACACACATACCTTGCACCATGATCCTCCGGCCGTCGCTGCTGGCAATTGGCGCCATCTGCCTCTCCACTTCTGTCGCATTGGACATCCCTGCCGACACGCCTGTCTCTCAGCTCATTTCCAGCGCCCAAGTCAATCTTGCTCAAGGCAATCCCCAAGACGCCCTGACATACTTCGACGCCGCCATCGCAAAGGACCCTAGCAACTACCTCACTGTCTTCAAGCGTGGAGCTGCGTACCTTTCCATTGGCCGCAATGCGCAGGCCACTCGCGACTTCGACCAGGTGCTCGTGCTCAAGCCGGGCTTCGAGGGCGCACTCATGCAGCGCGCGAAGCTGAGAGCCAGAGCAGCCGAGTGGAACGCTGCGAGGGAGGACTACATCGCTGCCCACAAGCAGGGCGGGCAAGAGCTCGCCGATCTCGACGAGGCTGAGGGCGCCGCCAAATTGGCCGCCGACGCTGAGAAGGCTCAGGACTGGGAGGGATGTGTGTCGCAGTCTGGTATCGCCATTGCAATCGCCGCTGGTGCCCTCGAGCTCCGTCAGCGCAGAGCCAGGTGTCGCTTCGAGCGTGGTGAGATCATGGAGGGTGTGGCGGACCTGAACCACGTGCTCCAGATCAACACAGGCAACCCCGAGCCCTCCCTACAAATCTCCGCCATGACTTTTTACTCCCTCGCCGAGACCGACAAGGGTATCACCGCCATCTCCAAATGTCTCCACAACGATCCCGACAACAAAGCTTGCGCCAAACTGCGCAAGTCCGAGAAGTACATCGATCGTACCCTCAAGAAGTTCAACACCCTGTTCGAGAAGCGTCAATTCGCATCAGCCGTCAAGCTTCTTATCCCACACTCCGACGAACCTGGTCTCTTGCAGGAAGTCAAAGACGACATCGCCAGCTGGCGCGCAGCAGGCTACATCCACTCCACAGCACCCGATGGTCTCTACGGACACCTTGTCGAACGTACCTGTGAAGCCTACACAGAGATGAACAACTTCAAGAAGGCGCAAGCTTACTGCGACGAAGCCCTCACCTACAACCCCACCTGCCTTCCCGCTCTCCTGAGCAAAGCACAGCGCCAACTCGATGCGGATGACTTCGAACCTGCCATCGCTACTCTGAATGAAGCCAAGGAAGTCCACGGCAACTCGCAGAAGCTGCAAGAACTCCTTAACAAAGCACATACTCTCCTCAAGCGCAGCAAGCAAAAAGACTACTACAAGGTCCTCGGCGTTGTCCGCGACGCAGACGAGCGCGATATCAAGCGTGCCTTCAGGAGATTGACCGTCCAGAACCACCCTGACAAGGCACACATCCACGGCATCACCGAAGAAGAAGCCCAAAAGAAAATGTCCGCCATCAACGAAGCCTACGAAGTCCTCTCAGACCCCGAGCTCAGACAACGCTTCGACCAAGGCGACGATCCGAACGACCCCATGAGCGGGCAAGGAGGCAACCCCTTCCAGGGCTCGCCGTTCGGTGGCGGAGGAGGACAGAGGTTCATGTTCCAGCAAGGTGGAGGGGGTGGTTTCAAGTTCCAGGGTGGCGGAGGCTTCCCCGGTGGCTTCCCTGGCGGCTTCCCTGGTGGCTTCTGAGCATCAGCAGCTTGATTGTTTTTGCATTTATTTGGGAGTTTTGGTTTGGGGCTCTTTTGGAGTCTGGGAATACCACGAGCGGAGGATTTGTTTGTTGTACTCGATCCGTTTCAATAGAAGATCTCTGTATTATTTGCATCAGTGCAAGTTGCGTTTTATCAAGGGTTTGCCCACGTTCAGAATCATCAGTTGTCGCGCAATTGAAACAGAAATAAATAGATTGCAAAAAACGGTTTAGCTGTATGCACGGGATCCACAGCGCCAACAAAGCTGACAACACTTGCAGATAGCCGCGTCCCCACCACGAAGTAACCCCTCATGGCACACAGGTGCACACCTTGGGCTCTTTTTTTTCGACACTCGTCGCCGCCCTTCCCAAGCAAGATGAGTGATGCTCCATCGCACCGGAAACGAAACAGATTCCTGAAGACTTTCAGTCGCTTGCATGCTCGTTCACGGTCCTCCCCTCCAGCGGCTCCCGTGGCGCGTGTAAGCCATACACTTGTGGGTAGCTCCAGCAATTTAGCGCCGTCAACTGCGAGTGCAACCCCAAGCAACTCTCTCCCAGACAACACCTCCAAAGACGATCACGCTGGACGATGTGTTGGCTAGATTAGAGCCCAAGCAGCAAGACATCATACGTGCTCACTGCAAGCACGGTCACGATGAGATCCGTACCTCTATACAGCAAGCAGTCACAGCTGCCGAAGGGAAACAGCAGTTATGCGCCGCAAAGCAATGGAAAATCACGATGGGAGATAAAATTATCGTTCTCCGCGACAAAGTAGATACTGTCGTCGATTCAATCGGCAAGTTCAAAGCGCTGAGGTCCATGGCAGCGGGGATAGATCCAATACATGATGGCCTGCCGTGGGTTGGCATTTGCTTGCTGTTGCAAGTTTTTTGTCACCGACAAGGAACAGATGGACGCTCTGATGAATGGCATCCTCGTTGCGCTCTCATCCCATCAGTCAGCAGACCTCTATCTTGGTTTCTACATGGACCAACCAGCAGGTATGCACGCAGACGAGCTTCGGCGTTGTCTCCTCAAGATACATGCTACTGTATCAGGGTTTCTGGCCGAAGCTTTGCGTCTGCTGGGCGCTAATAACCCGACTCACTTTTTCAATGCCCTTATAAGCGAAGGCGACCTGCAAAAGTTTCCAACGCATTGCAGGGAGCGCTTGGAAGATGTAGAGATTGCTGCTCGAAATTGTGATCGACAGCTTGACAAACGTACGGCAGAGCTCGTGGATGTCATCAAGAAGAATGTTGCCGACGTCATGGACCAGCTTGAGGATCTCCGGGCAGAAGCAATTCGTACTAGGACGAAGATCGATCTTGCGAAGCTGCCGATTCTCGCGGGTGCGTAGCATGATCCTTACAGCGCGACAAACATGTCTCCTTGACTCCAAGGCACACGAGTAGATCTACTGGACGACATCACCCACCGGGTCGACGATCATACCGGCGAGTAGTCTCTTTTGGCTCCAAGAATCGATGGATTGAAAACCCACATTGCCGAAATCTTAAATAATGACCTCACTGGAAATGACAAGAGCATCCAAAGCCAGTTCGAAAATCTCATTGCGGTTCCACTCCGGAAGATAGGCTCCCAGCCATCGTGCTCAAGCTTCATCATCGTCGTCGACGCTTTGGACGAGTGCTGCGAAACTGATATCAAGCATGTCATCGAACTTCTTGCGCAGTGCGAGCTCTTCGGCGTTCTAAGTTTTGTGACTAGCCGACCGGATACGCCAGTGAAGAAATGTGTTCACAAGCCTCAAGCATACACACTATCGACAGGTAGCCTTACACGAACACACTCGCGCCACGATACGACATGACAAAACTCTGTATTTGGAACAGCAATTTTTCCACTTGCGCAAAGAAATGACCACCTCCCAAAGCGATTGGCCAGGGCAAGGCGTCGTACAAGTACTGGCTGAGCGTTCAACTCCACTCTCTATCTTTGCTACCACCGTGTACGCCTTCATTTCCAGAGACGACATCTATGGCCCAGACGAGCAGATGTTGGACGTCTTAGCCGAGAAACTGCGATACTAGACAATGGCCGTCTGCAAGTGTGGCGCACAAAGATTGGCTCTCATACGTTCGAACAAGCATGGGACATGCGGACTCCAACCCGATTCGAAAATTTTACCATCTCGGCGAGCGATTCACTCGTGTCATGCTTCTCCCGCGACCCCCGAATCATCACATCTTGGCAGCTCGAGTCCGGCTCCTACATCAGCTCACATAGTTTAAAGTTCGATAACAGCCACTTCTGGGGCCTTCATTGACTGCCGAGGTGGAGATCTGATATACTACACTTTTAGTGATGCAATTTTAACAGATGATAAGCAGTGGCCTGGGAGGCCCACCGTTCAGAGGTTCAACACACAGACGGGTCACGTTAGTTTGGTCGCTTACATCGAGGCAACGTGGATCCCAGAAGCAATCTCCCTCGAAATTGGAGCAATTGCGTTCACGCAATACGGCCATGGCGTCGCCTACGTGATTGATTGACCCGTCGCAATGCATGAAGACTGGCGAATTGACTAGCCGGGAGCGATCATCTTTGATCTGTGTGACTGTTCCACAAAACTGGGAGATGATACTGCTAGCATATCGAGACAACGTGGAATTGCGAGACGTACTGGGCAATACTGTGTTCAGAAGATCCAAGATCGACTTGTACGCGGATGGGAGAGGAAAGATTTGTGTCTGTGTCTGACGACGGGAGAGTGTGGTAGCCGCACGTCTGGATCATGGAACCTTTGTCTGGTTCGTCAAGTCTGGGAAAGGAATACAACTTCCCAAGGCATATTCTTGGCCGTTCTCACCAGTGGTCTCGGGCGATGGTAAATTGATGGCATTTTGTTTGGAAGCTGAACCCAACTCGAGTCATGGACATGGGGCGAATATTCGTTCGAAGGACTTCACGGTGGATCGGATACTCTTGTGGGATCTGGAGAACAACCAAGAAGTCAAGGTTGTTCCACAGAATCAGCTGCACGACCCCGTCTCCTGAAGCTTGGATGCTCTTCTCGGAGGATGACAAGACTCTCCACGCCGACAACGGGGACCTCGATCTAGAGACTGGTGACTGGGAAACTGACAGTCTCCATGTCCCGGTTAAATGCAAGAGACCCCTAAGCGATGACAAACCTTGGTTGCAATTGGATATCGAAGATATGCTGTGGCTACCAGAGTCGCACCGCCCTATACACGAATCAGGTAAAGATTTCGGGAAGAACACGATCGCATACGATTGTGTTGACGGTAGCGTGGTGATCATGAGATGGGCTGACCCCGATGAGTGATTCCAGCTAATCTTACACACGCCTTAGCTACAAGTAACAACATCTCTCCAGCCACGTCTGCGCCACACTGGCAGCATACCCATGATCTCAACCAACCCTGTCTACTCCAGAGCGCCATGATGCCATTTAAGCATCACCGAACAATCCACCAACATCTTCCAGTCCAACCTCCGTACCATCCGTCACGCCGGGTCTCGGCTGCTCAACCTCCATATACTGAGCCTGCACGCCGCTCCGACCAGACTTCTTCTGCACCGCTTCGCGCTCGATCTTGCCAGCCTCATAAATGCTGACACCCCTCACACCTTTAAGCATCTCAAGAACCAACGCACGCTGACCGCGGGCGCTGCTGGCGTCTACGATCTTGCGCACGTCGCGATCGACTCTGCTCTCACTCATGTCCGGCAGAGAGAGCAAGATGTTGCGTGGCGTTGGCGTAAGCGGACAGTACAAGCTTAGAATCTGCGCAATGAGGGACGCGAGATCGCGCTGCATGTCGGCGAAGTAGGGCTCGTTGAGTGAGGTGATACACGCTTTCAGCACGTCTGAGGCAATGAACTCGCGGACTTGTGGGTCTGCGCCGGCGAAGAGTGGGACCAGCGAGGCGAACAGCTTGCAGACTGTTGTGCAGCAGCGGGAGTCGTGCATGCGGAGAGCGTGGGTGCAGAAGAGGATCAGTGGTTCGAGGACCGAGGCGTCGGAGAGGACAAGGTCATGGAGAGTCGGCTTGGGAGCCGTGGATGTGGGACTGAGGCCATTGCCGCCGTTGGCCTGGCGTGGCGGGGGCTTCTCGTGCTCGAAGAGGAAGGTAACGAAGGAGACGGTTGAGTATGTGAGTTGACGGAGGACGCTTTCTTTGCGCATCTCTTCTGAGAGGTTGTCATCTTCGCCTGTGTGCTGCGAGACTTGAGAAATTGTGGCCCATTCGCTGCTGATCTTTGTGTCGAGCTTCGCAAAGAGGCGAGTCAAAACTGGAGGCAAGAAAGACGCTCTGTAATGAGGCGGACAGCGCTGAACAAGACCTGTGGTGAGGTTGATCAAGGCATTGAGGTGATTCGTAGCAAGGTGCTCAGCATCGTCGAATAGAGCTTGAGCCAGAGGTTCAGCCAAATCTGTCAGGCCGTAGAATTGTTCCTCGAACCTCGTGCTGAGGTACAAGATGTGATATCCTTGTTCGCGCACATTCCTGACTGTGCCTCGTACGTTAGACGCAAAGCCCTCGTAGGAATTCTTGCTGCCACTGATACGTGCGTAGAACTCGTCTCGCGACTCATTCGAGATACCAGACTGCCAGAAACGATCTTGCAGTGTCCGCTTGATGACTGCCTGTAGCTCTTGCGGGAGGTGGGCCCAGTTTGCCATGTTGTTGAAAGCTTGCGAGTGCCGGATCATCTGCAAGAGTGAAGGTAGGATGGCTGGGATGACAGGACCCCAGAGTGCGCATGCAGTATCATGCTCATCGCTGCCTTCTTTGAGCTTCTCGGTCGTCGCAGCGAGTAGCGACTTGGTCATCCTTAGTGGTAGATGGTCAATTCTGCTCTTGATTTCTGTCTGTCTGGCTTGACCTGCCTCATCAAGCTGCTGTGAAGCCCAGTCTTGAACCTCTGGGAAACGGTATTGCAGGTAGAACTGGTCCAAGTCACCCAAAGCAAGGGTGTTGCAAAATGCCGGGAAACTGATGACCGATTCTGCAAGAGCAGGATTTTGCCATGCTTCATACACGGGGGTGACCATCTGCTGTAGTCTGGCCTGGCGCATCTCTGCATCAATGCCTGTCGCACGATGCACGATCATGAACAAGAATGACCTGTATCCCCAAACTGTCCTCTGGTCCGCTGAATGCTTCTCAATGAGCACGTTTACTCTGTTCTCCAGCTCGGGGAACACCTCAAGCAGCTCGTTCGCGAAAGCCAAAGCTACTTTCTGTAGTTCGATGACTCTCAATGCCTCGAAGTTCTTCACTGCTTCCGAGAAAGAAGTGTGTGTAGGATCGTCGTACAATCTCATGGTGAGCATGTGCTGCACAATGTGTAGCACAAACTCGGTGGCGGGCTTCACTGTGCGCAAAATCGTCGATAGGAGTGTCAGGATTTGAGATGCCACTTCTGGGTCATCGACATGTGTGTTGACAATGGCGTAGCACCACTGCTGCTGCATCTCGTGTGCTCTTGCACGATCTGCATCCGCGCGTGCCTTGAGCGGATCATCTTGCGCAATTGCCGCCGTGTCGGACTCCCACCTAGAGAAGCCCTTGATCACGCTCACCACAACACTGAACTGTGCATCAAACTGCAGCAGGGGTAATGATGACTTGGAGAATTTGGCCGGGTCGAAGCCGCGGCCGCCTGTATATGGGCCTTCGTCAAGTAATGTTCTAGTCTGAGTCAAGACATGCTCGAGCGCTTCGAGCGGTCGCTGACGTGAGATGGTCTCAATGACGTTGATGCAGTAACGACGGTAGTTTCCCAAGAACGCGTGGCGTTCAGGCATGGTGTCGAAGTCCTCGTAAAGGAACTGGAGGATGGGATCGTCGAGATCTTCGGATAGCGCTTCGTAGTTGAGGAGGCGTGCGCTGCATGTTTGTAACAATACACCAAGTGCTTGCATGACCATGTCGATGATGACGGTGTCTTGGACCGCTAGCAACTTGGTCCAACTGTGTAGTACTGGGATGGATACGATCAGGCTCTCACTTTGCAACACTCCAGTGAGAACGTTGAACAGAGAATTGACATCAAGACCGTTGTGTGCCAATTGGGGGTGTGCGGCCACGGCATCTGCCATGATTGATAGCACCTCGCTCATCTTCTTCTGCAGGGTGTACCCCTCGTCGTCATCTTTGAGCTCAGGTCCGGTCCGGCTGTATGCCTGTGAGATCATGGCAATCCTCTCAGGCTGAAGAGCTTGGTTGATGAGTGTGAGCCACTGCTCATGGAAGTGTGAGTTGTATGGCCGACCAAGAAGTGCGTACAAGACCTCCACAGCAGCAGTCTGTAATAAGGTATCCGATGTGTGGAATGGCAAGTAGAGACAATCGACGCAGCTGATCTCAAGAACCGCTTTCAGGCTCACCCACGCCATTGTAGGTCTCAGGGCATTGAGTGCCTTCACGGCAGCTCCTTCCATGTTCTTTACCATGGCTGGGTCACCTCCCATTCTGATATTCTTCACGCATTGTCCAAAGAACTCGCATATCCTGGCAAGCCATCCTTCTCTGCCGACCCTCACCTCCGCACTCTTTCCTCTTGTTGTGAGATGCTCCTCGTACAGCGTCTCGGGTATAATAATTTCGTTCAACGCACTTCCAAGCACTTCCAGCCTGAGTCCGGCACTCGCATCTTCCCGGTTGCAGATATCCTCGGACAGCATCTCCATGACGTAGAGCACAAACACTTTATTTGCAAAGCCTTTCTCTTCCACGCTCTTTTCCCATAGGGTAACAAGCAGCTGGTCCATGTCCATCCACTCGTCACCCCAGCAGCGCTTCGCGACTTCCACCCAGAGCTGTGCAATCTTGTTGCGAATGTATGTCTCATCCTGCTGTCTGATGCTTCCAGCCAGACACTTCACCCAGAAGCGTAGTTGCTCTGTTTGTTTTGCACCGTACTTTGTCCAGCGGTACTTGACTGCGTACTCCAGCAGTTGCAGTCCGTAGTACCGAATAGCAGCATTTTGATTGTAGTCTTCGGCAAGGGTGAAGCCGTACTGAGGCGCATTGTGCTCGGTCTTGACTTGTTCGAGGAACTGTAGGGCCTGTTGGCGAATATCGTTGCCGACGCGGGGATCGAGAGTGGCAGATAATGCCTGCGATATTTGGTCGAGGTATGCAGCCGATGCAGGGCTCTCGCCGTAGCCATCGTGTGCGCCGTCGGAGCCGCCGTTCATGGTAGTCGCCTGCTCAGTGAGAGCTCGTGTGTTCAATCTACTAGATGGACATGGAGGGTCGGTGGAGAGATCGGAAAGGGTTTATCGCGGCCGTTGAACAGCTGGGGAAATGATCATGTGGCTGTGGATAATTGTGATTATGTATATTGCACTGGTGGTTGGCAGTGAAAGTGCTCTCTTTGAATCAGAGTTGCGCACAAAAGTCAGTATTTGCGGGCAACAATTCGCATGTGCTTGAGTCGCCAGTGTTTGACAATCGATGAGCAGCTTGAATCTTGCATGCAGAGTCCCAGACAAAAGCGCGTGGGTGGCTTGAGAGACGCGAGCTCAATTTAGCGCGCACGATTCACTTGCGATGACATCGCTCTCATTTAACAACCATGCTTTCCCACACACACACACACCAACAATCCCATGCGGATCTTCACTATTACGTAGATGTGTCAGACCTGCATGAACAGCATGAAAGCATGTTCACCCTGACATAAGGCCAAAGTATCACTTTCACATTCCATCTCTTCCTCTCGGCCCCTCAATCACACCACCTGGAAGTTAGATCAACAAAGATGCCGAAAGCACATCCAACCCGCTCCAAAGCTTCTTCGGCACGCAAAGATCCTATTGCTAACCCACAGAAAGAAGCGGCTGGTAAAACTAAGGCAAGGTCAGAGACTAAGAAAGCAGCCTCCGACGATGATAGCCCTAAACCATCACACCCTAAGGAGAAGTCTACAAGAAAAGACACCGGCAAGAACTCTCACCTCTATACCGACGACAACCCGAGCACAACACTACATGGCACTGGCTTCCGCGATGCAGAGACAGCGAAGAAAACAATCTCCTTAATCTCCAAGCGCTCTCTCACCTACCAATTCCAAACCATCAACACCCTCTACCACCGAGCGAGCAACCACCCGTCCATCAAAAAAGCCAAACCCCCAGATGATGGCCCGGAAGGTATCAGAGATGCTCTCGCAATCTTCAAGAAATGGCTAGACGAAACGTATCCTGCCTCGAAGGCCGCGCTTCGCGTAGGTGGCGGCTTCAAGCCTTTGCTGAGCAAAACAGTTGTCACCAAGATTGTGCCGGCGCTGGAAGCAAAGAAAGCAAAGATCTCCTCGATGCACTGGAATTCGCGAAGCTGTATACCTCATTGCCCAAGAACAGGCGCCTAGGGAATGTTCTCCTTGATGATGAGAAGCCAGGCGAAGCGGACTGGGAGGTCAAACGGTACGAGGCATTGGCCTCGCTCGTGCCTGAGAATAAGGAAGATTCCAAGAGTTGGGAGAGAGCCGAATTATGGGACGGTGAGGGAGGACTCAGTGCAAAGCATCTCAAGTTGGTGGCATGGGCATGGAGTCCGGTGGGGGACAGAGGTTTGGCGAAGGTCAAAGTATAGACTTAGCTTGTTTTGTCTCACGTTATCACGCAGTTTATTTATGCAACATACTTTCTTCTAGCTAAAGTCGTGACATCTCGTTGGCACACACATTCCGAAATTAACCCCAAATTTCGTGGCGCGAAGCGGACTCAGCGCAGCTTGTCCAAAATCACCAACTTCCTCGAGATGGTATTTTTTGTCAGATCATCGAGTGAACAAAAGCTCAATTGGAATGATAATTTTCACTACCTATTATTGTTTTCCAGATGTCACAAGAATCTGCTGCACATGGCATAGAATTTGCAAAACGCAAAAGATTCCGACCGGAGTCGAACTCGTGTGGGTTCCAAAGATTGAGAATGCGGCTAGTGCGGTGGGCCAAGGATTCATCTGGTAAAAGGCAAGGTGAATGCTGATTAACCCAACCGCGCCGTCAATCAGCGAGCTAGCTTTTGGAATTATATACCCTTGTTTTGTCATTCTCCCACATGCCACTCCGCCAGTGCCGACCAACAACTTTACCACTCTATCTATCCACTTACTCTCCACACTTCTCTCCAGAACAATTGTATTCTTAATCAATCACAACATGCTCTTAATTCTGTATCAGAAAATAAAAACCATCATTCAGCCACTATGTAGTCATACAGATAAGTCATGACAAGAAGACCTACGAGCTCATAGAGCTGTCATTCTTCCTGGCCTCATCAAGCTCGGAGCCTGTGATCTCGCGAAGAGTGCCGGTAACAGCGACGCCACCAAGCAAGTTGGCGCCAGTGATCTCCTTCATGAAGCCCAGGCTACCAACCTCGTGCTTCCAGTATGTGATGTCTGTTCAACACGTCAGTAAAGCTATCCTCAGAACAGTCATGTCGAACAGATAGATAGAAACCTACGCTTCGCCCTAATCTCAATCAGCTTCATCCTAGGGTCCTCCGGCCCACCAGTGTGCACGCCGTCTCCCAAGTCGCCGAACCACGCCTTGGTGCCCTTGGTCCAAACCTCCTTGATGCGCGGGTCGTTGTTGTCGCTCGTGACGCACTCGCCGGTCACGGAAACCCAGTCCTGGTTGCTGGAGTTGATGAACGAGACATTGGCCTCGGGCGGACCGTTCTCGAGGTCGTTGAACTTCTGGCTATGCGCGTTGGCGAGGAAGAGGAAGTCAGGGCCGGTGCGCTTGGCGACGGCCATGGAGCGGCCGATGGGCTAGGGGTGAATGTGTTAGTTGGGTTTCTTGGTGTTGTGGAGGGGCTGGGTGCTGTAGACTTACGCCTACGCCTGGACGGTAAGTGCCCAGGATGCCGATCTTGAGGCCGTCGACAATCTCGTAGAGATCTTTGGTCTTGGTCGCGAGTGAAGACTCGGTGTCGAGCTGCTTGGACACGGAAGGGTCGGTCTTGGAGGTGACCTCCTCTTTCTTGAGCTGCTCGGGCATGTTGGTTCTAGTGCTGTTGGCGAAAGATCGAGCTGTGAAAGGACTGAAAGCTGGTTTGGTGCAAGTTTGGATAGAGATGCGTGATGCAAGAGATGTAAGAGTACGTCTAGTAGAAAACATCGTTCGGGAATGGAGAGGAACTGCTCAGAGCTGTTCTTAAATACTTTGGGCTGCAGCTGCTTGCATTCTGCCAACAAATTATGGCGTTGCCATGCGTCCAAACACGCACCACCACGCTGAACTGCGTGAGCCCACTCCGAGCTCACAGTGACGCGGTTGCTGCGCTGGGCAGGCGTTTACCAAAGTCATGATGCAAGAATGCTGCGCGTGAACTGCGCAGTCCACTGCTTTGAGCGGAGATTGGACCCTTTCGTCGGTCTTCGAATGCGAGCATCTGAGATCGTCGAGATCGTATTGTCTTGCTCGGCCTTTCTGCCGTCTTGTTCGCAGACGGATGTTTGAATCGCCCGTTTGCCGGCGGACGGAAGTCCGTTGTGTGACGTTGATGTAAGTAGATTTTCATCATTCGGGTTTCAGCATCGCGGCGGACCTCGTGGCAGCTTGAGTCTGGGCGTCTCCGAGCTGTTCAAGGAGTCAGTAATTCGATCGGCTTCTCTCTCGGGACCATAGAAGAGAGTGGATGGTTTCGAGCCTCTACAAGAATTGTTCACTGCAATGTTTTCTGTGACAACTTACCTATCGTTGTCGCTCACGACTTCAACCTTGATGGTCACTTTGCGGGGCTTGTGCCAAAAGCGAATGATCGTTCTTGTTGGAGGCGGCACAATTTACCAACTTGATGAAAACAATGATGTCCAGATTACACATGTGTTTGGTTTGTGTATATCCCCCTAGTAACATAGACATATCTCAATAACATGAATGTTCTTGGAGTCAATATTGAAGATGTTCATTTCAACACAATGATTTGCTCGGACTTAGGGTTAGTGCTCCAACCCTACGTGCTCGCGGGAAGACATGAGCATGAATGTATTTGAGCTATTATTGAGACCTTTTCCAATGCATTGATGCGGGTTTTAGTCACAACGCTGCTCAACATTCAAGACTATTCTACTGGCGCGTCCGTGAGTGGCACATACTTGACGCCATACTCCTTCTTCGTCGTCACGGTGCCGTGTTCGTCTTTGTCGATCACGTATATGTGTTGCTCAAGGTATCCGTTGGAGTCGGACTTTTCTTCGATCGGTATAAAGAGCCTGTGATACCAAGAAGTCAGTTGTGTCCGGAGCTTGTTGATATCGGGTAAAACGCAATAGTCGTCTTATTCCGACTGGACGATAGAACGTTCGATGCTCCGAGTAATGGCACGAAGATAGATGCCGAAATCGAGCAAACACAATGGAACTCGTCCACTCACCTACCAGGCGCCTTCAACTGATCCACGAGTTCCTGCTGGAATCCCGCCGCTGCGGCTCCAACATGCTGCAACAAATCAGCCTGGCCCACAAAGAATAACCTTCAAGCAAAACCACACAGACAAAACGACTCACAATCGCATCCCAAGGCGCCCCGTCCCTCCACCCCAACCTGCCATCCCCCTTCACAAACCTCACTTCCTCCCTCTCCACCCAACCCCTACTAACCTCCCCCTTCCTCGCATTCCTCTCCCCCATCTCCCTCAACGCCTCAATATGCTCCACCCCCACCACCTTTCCCCCAGGCATAACCAGCGCCGCAAGCACACACGTCAAATACCCACTCCCACTGCCCACATCAAGCACTCGCGCCCCGGGTTTGAGGTACGGGAGGAGAGATTCAGCGGCGTTGGCGTGCATGTGCGGGGCGGAGATCGTGGCGGCATGGCCGAGGGGTTGCGGGCTGTCGCGGTAGGGCTCGGTCGGGGAGAAGTGTGCGCGGTCGGTGGAGAGCATGGCGGTGGCGACGCGCGGGGTGGTGATGAGGTTGTTGCGGCGGAGGGAGTCGATGAGGGTTGCGTTGGAGGTGCCGTGGGAGCGCCAGGCCATTTTGGGGAGGGTAGTGGAGGGAGTGAGAGTTGAAAGATGGGGTTTGAGCGAGTGGGAGTGGTGGCGGAAGCGTTTGGATATGGTCGAGGTAGCCACGGTTGGTTGGATGTTGTTCACTGCGGTGACTACTAGATGTTTGATTTGCGGCGAGGCTGCGGAGTATTTGGACAAAGAAGCCTTCAGTTTGATCAGTCGGCTTTTGTGACGGTTTGTTATCAACGCGCTCGAAGATGGTTGTGCTATGTCGTTGGAGCTCACAGAACAAGGGAAGCTCCACATAAAAGAAGGTGCAAGCGGGTCCGTCGATCGCGGCTGCTGTCTGGGGTTCACCAACGCCACAAGGACATCATCATTAACCACTTCAACACCCTTCATTCCTCGCGTGCACATGTCAAAGAATGAATAATGCCCATCAACAAATTCTATTGTCACCATGAGAACCATGACAGGACTGAGAGTTTTAAATGGTAATAGCATCGTATTCCGATAAGGGTATCTACAGAAACCATAATCTGAATCCCCAGCCACGAGACTGAAACTGACGTGCGCGTCTACGAAATCGATGAAGGACAGAAGAAAAGAGAAGCGGGGGCTGTCGAATAGAAAGGTATAGAGAAATCCGTCGTGAGAGCGGGAAGAGAAAAAGGAGGAGTCAAACGCCTTTTTGGGTTCCCATGCATCGTGTGTAGTAGTCCAAGATACACCGAGAGTGTCACGTCTCGAGTAGATGCCGGCTGTACATGTCGTAGCTCAGTAGCGCTGAATCTACTTGGAGGAAGGGCAGTCGCCGTAGATGCCCCAGTACTGCTCGACACCGAAGGTGGCGGCGGTGTTCTGCTTCCAGTAGTCGTTGAAGGCGGTGAAGAGAAAGAGGTTGCTAGTGAAGGCAGACTTGAGGTCCTTGACAGCGGCGGCCTGGTTCTCCTTGCTAGGGACAGCCTTGCCGTTGGTGGAACCGGCAGAAGGCCAGCCGGCCTCGGTGATGACGACCTTGCGGTCAGCGTTACCGCAAGCCTGGGAGACACGCTGGGCCTGCTCAAGGACCCACTGGCCAGACTTATCAGCAGTGACACCGCCGTCGAAGAAAGCGTGGCAGTTGACAGCGGTGTAGTCGCCGACAGAGCAGAGCTCGGGGTTGTTGATGACGGCAATGAAAGTGTCGACAGTGACGACGTCACCCTTGTACTCGCTGGGGAGGCAGGCCTTGGTGGCGTCAACGGCAGCCTTGACGTCGGAGACGCTGTACTGGCCGTTGTTGACACCCTCGTTACCGACAGAGACGGTGTCGATGATGCTCCAGTCGCCACCAGCGTTGTTCTGGACGGCGGTCTTGAGCTGAGCGACCTGGCTCTCAACATCCTTGATGTTGAAGAGACCAGCGAAGACCTTCCAGCCCTTGCTCTTGGCAGCGCCAATGATGGGACCAGCCTGGTCGCAGTCGGTGCCGTACATGCGGATCATGCCATAGCCATCGATAGCAGCGAGATCCTTGCTGATCTGGTCCGAGGTCTTGCAAGACTGGTCAGAGTTGTAAGGAGAGTAAGTGATACCGTAGCTGGAGCCCTCGGAGCTGCCGCTGGGGGCAGAGTAGGAGGACGGGGCAGCCTGCTGCTGCTCGGTCTTGCCGGAGGAGGGAGCGGGAGCCGGGGCCTCATAAGAGGGAGCCTTGTACGAAGCAGGCGCAGGAGGAGCCTGCTCTTGGGGCTTGCCGTCGTAAGGAGCAGGAGCAGGAGGCGCAGGAGGAGCCTGCTCTTGGGGCTTGTCGTCGTGAGGAGCAGGAGGCGCAGGCGCAGGAGCGGCGTGAGCATCGGTGGCACCAGGCCAGTCAGCGGAGATGTTGTTGCCGTACTGGTCGACCCAGACCATCTTGGTGGGAGCGGTGACGGTGGCGACCTCAGTCACATAGGCGACGGGGGCGTCCTTCTTGGCGTGACGGTGACGGTGGGCGCCATGCTGGGGCTGAGCGGCGACGACGGCCGACAGAGCGGCGATGCTGATGAGTCCGGCCTTCATGTTGATTATTTATATGGATCGGGTACTGCCGCCAGCGGAGTCAGAATTGGGGCGTGTTTTGATGTTGATGTATTCGATCGGAGGAAGTGTGTATTCGCAGATTGCGGGTGGTAATGAATGCTATGAGCGTGTGTGTTTTGACAGACACTGCCAGGTGGATTGTTTGCTCGACACACAAGAGACTCGCGGTGAAGAGATGTTCTTGCAGGGACTTACACTGTCAGGTAGGCTGAAGTTATTGCGGGCCGAGTGGAATGCTCGAGAGCGTCGTGAGGAATGCAAGGCTTGTCAAAGAACGTGGGCGCACAAAGGCGAGTTGGAGCGAGCGGGTAGCGAGTTGGCGGATGTTGTCGAAAAGAACGTGACAGATAGAAAGGACAGAAGAGGCGGCTTTGATGGTTTGATTGATTTACGTGCAGGGGTTGAGCGACCAGACCGTTGCCAGCGAGTAAACCTTCCACTAGCAGTGGGGCCGGCGCGTGAAGCGAAATGAGATGGCTGCGCTAGCGCTGTCTAGCACTGCCTAGTCCTGCCTAGCACTCTCTAACAATTCAGGAACAGAGCTATGTACTGTAGTCCCGGTCACCACGCGATGGTATACGACAATCCCACTGATCGCACTCTGGGGTTGACGCCTTCCACATGATACAACGAGATTTCCAGTGGGTACAATACGATCTCATGTCTCCGCACGATACTACTCCATCAATTACTGCCGCCTTTCGGCGTCTCCTCAGTGCTTCACGCGACAAACAACCCGCGCAAACAGCACCTCCAATGCCAGCCAATGCCATCCTCCCGTCCCCGTGCTACGGCCCAGACTTCCTCGGCGCACCACGTGCAGTGGAGAGCTTCGCCCAAGCGCCTGTTCTTCCGGTCCCAACACTAATCAGGGGAGCAGAGACAGCTCCGTCAGACAACATCAAAGCGCTCGTAAAGGCGAACGTCCGGCCACCCGTGCGAGAGGTCACACCCGCACACATGATTGCCATCACAGACACTCCCGCGGCATGCCATTTGCGCTACACGAATCACTCACAAGTCCATGCATGATGAATGTGCAGAGCTCGAGGAGGAGACAGACCAGCCTGACGCTGTGCGACGGTGGCCAGACTCATGCGCCCTTCGCCTGAACCTACCAAAGAACAGCATCTCTGGATCAGGCAGGTCTCACCCTTCTCCGCATTTCATCCCCGTCTCACTTTGAAGCATCTTGGCTTTCAGAGTCTGGACAGCGCGACGCCGGCTGAGGCAATGCTCTCGACTGCTGATGTCCCGTGGAACACTTCATGTTCTTCGCATCGAGATCCATCATGATATCTAGACATGTCGGTTCGATCCCAGCCATGAACTCACCCGCGTTGTAGCCGCGCGTGTCTAGACTTACATGCTCTATTGGCACAAGATTGCGATCGCCTGTTGCTTCCCAAATCGGTCTCGAGGCTAGCTGATTGCACAATTTCTTGCACGGCCAATGTGCAGTGTTATGTTGATGTTGTTGTCTTTACTGGCAATCATAACAACGATTTTATGATACTCTGTGCACACGCGATCAAATCATCTGCGGCTAATGCGCACCAGCCTGCGCATAACTTATTGGCTCCCCTATTATTATCGCCGAGTACCAACATTCTCGGATAAGTAATTACCATTAAGAGACTCGGAAAGACATGCGAGTCTCTTACAATTCATACTGACATATGATTCCCAAGAATCATCATATCCTTTCGGCATGGAAGTCTCACTTGCTACTTCCGCGCGATATCCCGACCACTGAACCAAACAAACACCCAGCTCAGAGAAATCATGATCTTCCTACGGCAGCTTCTCGTCCACGCAACACTCCCCGAGCGCCATGCCAACCAAGCGCTTTCTCCAGTCCACTGAGATCGGCCGCCGACAATACCATCATGCTGGCCCAGGTAGGCCATCAAAGCCCTCTGCTTGTACTCGAATGGTTTAGTTAGCTGGTTACCACTATTCAGTTCGCGGGACGAGTATTCTACCTTCTGCAGCGCCACTTCTGCAAGAGTCGGCAGCAAATGTCCATCAATGTCCGCAGCATCGCCCAACGCATATGCACTCTCCATAGCTGACCCGTCAGGCCGCAACACGCGGAGGTACTTGTCGTCAGAATCTGAGGAAGACCCTTCTCTGCCTTCTTAACAGCCAAATCGTCAAGAAGCGGATTAACTCCATTTCCAGTCGCCCAGATCAACATGCCATAAGCCATCCGGCCTTCTTCTTACGTGTAGATGGCGTCGTGCTCGACCTTATCGATGTGCGAGCTCGTTTTGATCTGCACATTCTTTTGATGCAGAGACTTGAGCGCATAATCGCCAAGTGACTTGTCAAACATCGACAAAATCGTAGGCGCAACATCATGGATAGTGATGGTAAGTTTCCCATCAAGATGCGGGTACAAGAAGCGCATGTCTTCATGCCAAACATCGTAAATCCCAGCTGTTGCCTCAATGCCAATCGCGCTGCTGCTGCCGACGATACGAATATTGAGCATCTCTCTCTGCTGCTCATCACTCAGACCCGGCAGCGAAGCAGCATCCAGCATCTCCAACAACCTCTGCTGAATCAACCTTGCATCATTCGTCGTCCGCAGAAAAAGCGCATGCTCTTCCGCCCCCAGCGTCCTAAACATCTGAATCCCATAGCCCGACGCAATCACAATCTTGTCATACTTAATCTCGAATTCCCGATTCCGGTCGAGGTCTTCCACAGACGATTTGCACAGTATAGAGCGTCGCTCGAAATCGATCTTCTGCGCGCTGGCTTTGTGGTATTGGACTTCGGTGCGCGTTCGCCTGCGGACTGGCTCTTCGGCGAGACGGAAGTCGAATAGTCCGCATGCGGCGCTTGCGAGGAGGGGGTGTATTGGATTGTGCGGACGGGGGGGGTGATGTGGATGGCGTATTTTGCGGTGGATAGTTGTTGGGAGAGGGTATAGCCGGCCCAGCCGGTGCTGATTACTCCGAGGGTTGGTTTGGACATTTTCGTTGAGTATTATCTTGATAGCTGCTACAGAAGAGTGTTTCATTCAAGAAGAGGGAGTGAGAGATGGGATACTGATGTACCCTGCATCGAACCCTACGGGCATTTTGATAGACATGCATCGATGTCACCATGATCTACGCGTACGACTTCCATACCTTCTTCGCTCAAATCCGTGCTCGACCGCGATGTAGCCGCTCCTACAGACGTGTCGGATGTGCGATCGTTGCAAGGAAGGAGGTGACACCCTCCATACCCTGGAAAGTATACACGCAATTCCTCCGTTCATGTTGCGCGAAACGTGGCTGTGACGTAAGTTCAAGGTGTCGTTCGGCACTTGGATTCACCATTCGCTTGGTGTACGACTGTGGTCCCTTGAATAACTCATGCTGCACAGCGCCGCAATCTTGCCAGCATTGTGTACTAGTGCCATCCACTATGAATGTTTGAGATGCTGGGAGAAGTGTGCTAACCAAGTAACGACGTCTAGCCATGAACGATGACAAGGTCTGTGTCAGCAATGGGCTCCCGAGACATGAAGCACCATCATACCGTACTCAGACGATGAGGTGAAAAAGGAGTGAAACTTGCAGCTAACTACCAAAAAGCCTATTGGAAGCTATAGCGACAGTCGTCTTTACGGAAAACCCTGTGCAGTTATGCGCTCTCGCTTGGTCCAAGAACAGCCTGCGTTGCCGTCGCCGTCGCCGTTGCCGTTGCCGTAGCCGTAGCCGACCATCCATCCAGCACAAGCGCCATTTCGCCGGTGCGAGTTTGACTGGTAGCTTGTCATTCCTCCAGCGTACCGAGTCACCAGACCCAGTGGCCCAGGCATATCGAATAACGTTCGGCTCGTTCAAGACCTGATACACAACGTAAGGCAGCTGATGCTCTGGCCCTTTCCCAGAAGTCTTCCCGGAGGACATATAGCTCGTCTGGTCCACCAATCTCAAATCGCGGTCCAAACCGTTGGTGCTCGTGACGCTGAGCATGTCGTCCGCACCATCTTCCGGCATAGGAACCCATCCGCCTTTCAAATCGGCCGTCGACCCTGCGTCCGCGAGTCTGGCTTCTCGCAGCGCGCCGCCGATCACAAAGTAGAGGCGGATGTCGGTCGTCTCCTTCTGCGGGTTATAGCACTTGACGCAGCTCATGGGGCCGGAGATTGCTTGGATGTACTGCCCGCCTTTGACGCAAATCTTGCCTGTCTCGGCTTTGTTACGTTCGGTGCCTGTAGGGTCGCTTTCGTCGAAGCGAATGTAGTCAATTCAGTCTGTGTTGGGCCTGTTGATGAAGGTGATCACGGAGCAGCCCACGTCGACGGTGCAAGAAGCGGCTCTTTGCACTGTTGATGCGGTGGGTGGGAGTCCAGCGTCGATGGAGAAGTGTGCTTGTGCTTGCGTTCGGAACTAGAAGAAACGAGTTGGTGATAGTACTCTTTGTTCTTGGGATGTTGGACTTGAGTATGGGAGTTGATCCAGATTCAGAAAGGACCAAGGCCGGGTATCTATGTCTGTCTGGCCAGCTCCTTAGAGCTACATCTTGGAGTCCTCAAGCTCACAGGAAAGGCCACTGGGCATACATCATGAGCCCCTGCAAGCGCATAGAGCTTTGCTTACGACCACGGATGGCTCACTCGACGGGGAAGATGAGCTATGGCGTGAGCGTGTGGAAGTCAGCTGTCATTTCTCCAATGTGGCCTCTGATCTGTTTTAACTCTCCACTTGCACTATTGAAAGGGTGAGGGCGTGGAGTCTGACACGCAAAGAGACCTTGAGAAGTTGCCGAACGAACGCCTCGAAGCCGCCGGCTAGGAACGCCTGCACAGCGATGGGCAGTGTGCAATTCGTTGGAGATCACAGCTGTCCTGCTGCAACAAGCACCACAACAACGACGAGACTTTCGGGGGCTGTACCGCTGGACTCACTGAGCCCGTATCATAACTGATCATTCGTTTGTAGATGCTGGTAGCAGGCGGTATTACAGTCATGTCACTCTGTTTGATGTTACACCTCCCCGAACGCTGCGGTGTAGATAGGCATACATGTCGATCACTGCACGATCGAGCATGCTAGGCAGCCTAAGTGGGTAGATGGCATCTGATACTCGCTGGCGCACTACTTTAATCACACTGGTATAAGGCAATCATCCGTCAAGTATTCATACAAAGATCACTCCTCCCCGATTTCCATTCGCAACAACTGATACTGAATATATGGATATTGAGGTGATTGCCCCATCCACCAATCAAACGATTTGTTTGCCCTGATAGTGTAGTGGTTATCACGTACCCTTCACATCTAGCTTTGAATAGCAAGATATGAATCCTCTTACCCGGGTAAGGTCCCAAGTTCGAACCTTGGTTAGGGCTATCTCTTTTACTTTTTGCTCACACTTTTGTATGATACACACGTGCCAACATGTCTCGCCTCGTAGGAAACAGTGCACTCATGCAGTTCCACTTGATAGGCGAATGGCTCGTCTGTTAAATGCGTGGAATTGAAGGAAGTGGAACTTGTTGTCTTGATGGAGAAATGATAGCGACAGGAGCTTCAGAAATGGGTATAGAATCTGACGATCTCGCTATCGCTTTTTGGCAGCCAATGTTGAATTTTCGTGCCTGATATACTGGTGGGAGAAGCTGATGCCAATCGTAACGCCCTAGCATATTTCCACAATGACCGCCTCTGAAGCAAACAGAGAAACAAAGCCGTCGTGCACTTCTTCAGCATCCAGTCGGCCTGCGATGGTTCCATCTTCAGCAACACTCTACCCTGCCCATTCAACAGAAGTCTGTGATGCAGAGACTGCTCCTGTCAATTGCCTCACTCGAAAATTCTTGCCTAGAGATTCTCGAAGATCCAAACACTGGGAAGGTCGAGGGCATGTCCCCTCAAAGAACTCCAGATTGAGTAGCACAAGCTTGACCAGGCGCTCGCAATCGAAGATGGCAAAGTGAACAAGCGAGTCAGTGTCGAAATTTGTGAGACGCGCTATAGCAGGATCCGTAAGGTCTCCAACAAGATCCGCTACGAACAGCATTGCGTAGTACCTAATTGAAACAGTAAGTTTGTCCGTTCCCAGATCATGAGATTGCTTCGTGAACTTACGTGGGATAGATGTGTGCACCCGAATGAAGCTCCGTCCCAACAGGCTCCCACATGGAGTAGTAGTAATCGCTTTGGCCGTTGTGGAACATGAATCGATCGAAGCCTTCCGCGGCGCCTGTGAGTGCGTAGTCGAGCTCCCAAAGCGCTGCCCCAAGAGTGTTGGACACGCCTTCCTTACCATGACATGCCACTGTGCCAGTCTCGCCCATGTGTAAAACACCGTTGACTGCTTTGGTAGCAGCAGATTCATTGGCGTAATGACCGATAAGTTCCACGGTCTTCCCGTGGTCAAGAAAATTGGTCAGGTTGACCAAAGCAGCAGTCTCATCTGTGTATCGACGTCAGCCAAGACTAGAGACCCGTCGATGATAGATTCATTTGCATATACTCAAGCAGATGTCGTAGGGGTACCCATGAGTCCAGAAGTATTTCACACCTGAAATGCTTTGAAGAACCCCAAGTTCCACCAAGTTGGCGATTGTGAGACCGTCCTCAAAAAGGTTCGGCGGACCGGCGAACCCACCGAACATCCATTTGGAATCTCCTTTCAAATTATTTCGAAGGCTTGGTATCCATGATTGCATCTCGTGTCCATAGTCTGAGGCATTCCATCCAGCTGGTCGGAATGTTGGAGCATAGAAGTTAGGCTCATTGCCTAACTCATAGGCCATTACCAAGGACTGATTCATGTACTTGAAGCTTGCTTCGATCTCAGTCCGAGCAAGGTCCAGACTACCTTTGAACCGACCGGTCAGCGCCATGGAGACCCAATTCATAAACCCAGCATCTGACCATTGCGGAAGTTGAGCCCAAAGATGATAGGACTCCCTTCAGGAACATTGTTCGTTAGTACTTTGAACAAGTCTTGGTTATACTCGACGTAAAGGGCTTCTGATTGTTTGGGGTCATTCGGATCAATGTTGGCCACAGTGGTCATGGTCTCATTGCAGTCGGCACAAAAGCTTGCTCTGTCTTGTGTATTGCCGCCGATTCGTAGAACAGCAGGAACTCCAGCACGATCCGCGACGTTCTGGAGCAATTGCTTCGGGAAAGGGTTGGACCTTCCAACATCGCCGAAATATGCGAAGGCGGTATCAGATCTTCAGGCTGTTAGCTGACCTCCGGGCAGGTAATGTGGGTTTGACTTACTCTATTGAGAGGCTCATAAGCTGTTTGTTGAGTGGAGACGCAGTTCCTGTCAGTCTTTTGACATCGATGTCAATAGCCGTCCATCCTGTTGTTGGAGCCGCAAGGCATGCAGCTGCAGCTGACAAGCCGATCAATAGAGACAACATAGTTATGACCTCGCAAAAGACGATTCATAGTACTATTCTATGGCCGCGGACTTTGCTATGCCTCTTGTTGTATACGACTTCGCCGGTTGTACATGACGCTAAGAGGTCTTGCTTTTGATCACCTTTGAGCGACACGATTTGATATCGTCGGGAAATATTGTCCATAAACGTATCGTTATCTCTTATGCATGATGGGTTCTTCGACACGAATCCATGGGATGCTCGGGACTGTGGAGGGATGGATGATCTTGACGAGCAACTGGGGTAGAATAGTCGGAAGATTTGGTGGAGGTGGGCCGTCACCTCTCCACCAAACGATGAAACGCAAGATCTCCGGGTGCCTATAAGCAATGCTCATCGTGTCCCTTGAACCAGCCCTAGAATTATCAGCGCTTTGGGTGACTGTAGTGGGGCACTGGAGATCGAAAGCGTCGAAATCCGTCGCCACTGACAGCGACTTGGTTCGGCGTCTATAATAGAGAAGACCTCGTAATATGTATTGAGTTTGAAATTTGCTAGCATGGAAGGAACTGCCAGTAATGTGCGTGTATTTCTTCCATCAATAATCATGTACATCACAATTGACCTCGCAACTAAGCCAGATTGAACTCAACCTCCGCAAGATACGCATACAAGTAAATTAATCCAACAATGGCCGTACCGCCGCGACATCCAACTCAGACCCACGGCAGCGAATCCACTCAAAGATTGATCAGAATTTGAATGTTCGCCACAAGCCTCGCCGTTTCCCAGTCTTATTACGTGTTGTAGGTATGTCTGGCTGCACGCTCTGGCGAACGGTATCGGCTGATGCCGCGCTGGGTCCATGCACACGATCCTCGCACTGCTGCGATCGAACAGCAGCACAAGCGTTCACTTGGAGTGGCGCTGAGGGATTATGTTGAGTGCTGTCACGAGTTGCCGGCGGCAAAGGTGATAATTGCGAGGCCCCTGGAACCGTATTAATTGGTCGTGTCACACCGAACCCTGCACTAGACATTGGGCTGTCTCTCCTTAACTTGCTTCTCGGGCTAACAGCACCCGAGCTAGTGGCTTCAAAGCTCTTATCCAGGTGTATGTCGTCCACAAAACTGCTGTCTAGTCTTGGCCCGCTCTCGGGGAGCTCTAGTTGGGGAGGGACCGAAAATGCCGATGAGGCTTCGGAAAGAGTCCGTCCATGCGCACGCATCGGAACAGTATCATGCTGTCGTAGTTGGCGTTGAGTCTCCAATCTTTGCATACGCTTGGTGAAGTTATGTTGGTTTTGTGTCTGCTTGTCACGTACTCGAAATCGATAGGCAAGTTCTTTGTCGAAGCGTCGCTTGTCCTCAAGTCGTCCAAACTTGAGTACGAGGTAGTCGGTACGCAAAGTCTTTAGCTTGCGGAAGTCTGGATGGCGTGGTGTACGAAAAGGAAACAAGTCGAACCCAGAGTGGCCAGTGTGTTCAACGTCAGAGAAAAGAGCTCGCACAGTCATGCCTTTCTTTCCATTCGTGAGCACGAGTTTGGAACAAGTGTCGTAAGCTCGACAACAACTGCATTCTTTCGGGTCGACATGGACTCCGCTCTCTAATTCCATGAATAAGATTGCGAACTGTTTTCGATCTTTTGTGTCTGTCAACTCGGTGAAGATGACGATAGCTGGCAACTTTATACCCTCTGCCTCCCACCCTCCAGTGGTCCACCGGATGGTGTTCGATGTGACTGCCGTCGCAGCAAGGCTGTCAAATCGAGACTGTGTTTTCCCGTCAGAGAAAGAACTAGGCGTATTCGACGGCCTCCGAGCTCCGTTGGAACTGCCAAGTACGATTGGCTCCTGCCAGAGTTGAACATGCCCTTTGCAATCGAGATAGCTGACATCGTCGCTGAACTGACAGCGGATTGATTGTTGATCGTGCGATACCTCGTATCCCGTCAAGGCGGATTGGAAGCGGAAAAGCATTTCGGACGTGCCGAATCTGTAAAGAGTTTCCTCGTTGCGCGAAAAGATTGCAACCTCAAGTTCAGGCTTGTCAATCATTGGCAGCGCGTATCGCGGTATGAGCTTGTCTTCGCGAGTGTATATCGGCTGTGGTATCAAGATCTTTTCGTCTGGTCTTGACGCAACTCTTGTTTCCTGGATTATTCGAAAATGCTCTTCCGAACTTTTGAAAATTGTCACAGTATCCGAGCCACGAAGCTCGTCAGAATCCAGCGTCATACGCATCACTTCTTCTTCATTGGCGCGAATCATGAGAGGATGTGGATCGCTCTGTAGCGTGGTGGGTGTTGGATCTGAAGGTGGCCAGATGCGGAAATGTGTGTCAGGCAGCTCGACCAGCATGCTTTCTTCGTACGAGATAAGAACGCCTGGTTGCTGCATCCTGACTTGGAGTGCTTGGGATATTTGATTGACGGCTCGCTTATAGTAAAGGCCTGGTCTTGCCTCACGGTACTCTTCGCTCGCGAGTAAGCATTGCAGCAACCACCTTGTCTTCAAGAACGAGAGATATGATTCCGGTGTGCAGTCAGCGCTGCTGATACTCTGCTGGAAGCTTGAGAACAAGGCGTCAAAGCCTTGCTCCAAAGGCATACCACGGCCCATGCTCAGTGGGGCGTCGACGATAAAATACTCCTGAAACTTCAGGGAGATCATGTCGCTCACTCGGTGGGAGGCCTCGGCTTCGCGGGATAGAGATATGTGTTGGCCTGACAGATGGCCGAAAAGAGCGGAGCGAAACGCGATGAGCTCATGCAGAATATCATTGGACACCTGGAGATTCTGTTCGGATACAGCGAGGATGTCATCAACCTTGGCGTCGATATCGGTGAGTAGGTTGATAGACAGCCGGTCCATGACCAGACGGATTTTTTCCGAGTGGAACTGTAGGCGCGTTCGGAGATCGTCAACTCGCCGCTCTTGCTGAGACAAATGCCACTTGAGGTTTTCGATGACATTGCTGTATTTCTGTCGGTACTTCTCGTTCTCTTTAAGCAGGCTGTCGCACGCGTTGAGCGTCTCCACGAAGTTGCCGACAATGGTCTTCCGCTCATCTTCGAAATCCGCGGATAAGGGACTGTATGCTTGGATCCTCATAGGATGTGGACTTCCTTCGTACCGCTGCTGGGCGTTCTGTAACGCCTGTTCCAACTTCTCCAAGAGTATCCGGAAGTTGAAGATGTCATTTCGGAAGTTTTTGTATCGCACGTCGGCGGCGTTCTCGTGATTGAAGCCCTTGTCGTGAAGCTGTACTGCAAGACGCAGCCCCGCTACTATGTCACCGGCATTGAAAGCCATACCTCATGGTATGCGCGCCTGCGACGAGCAGTAACAATCATGACCTGCAGAAAACCTGAGCTGACAGTAGGAGGTACGGGCTGTAAGTGGATGTCAGGACGAACAGTCAGTGGATACGTCAGGCCGAAGGCTGTGTACGCTGCATTAGCGGAGGTAGCTGGCGGCCTCTTGAATTCAGTATCGACAATGTGGCGGCGGCTGATGCATTCCACAAGGTATTGCCCCGGTGGGCTGGGTGAGCCATAGCCCGGCGAGGCTGCCAAGATCTTTTTGGCGCTATCTGGATGCGTGAGGTGCGCCTGCATAGCCTGGATGGCTTGTTGGTGGTGGTGGTTCCAACAAGTGTGCCACACTATCTGGTGACGCGAGATGCTCCTCGGAAACACAGCCTCGGCAAGCGTCGTGATCCCACCACCTTTAATTATCGTCCATCCCTGGTGATTTCCTTCTTCCTCTGATATACACAATCAACCTCCAAGCCCATTTTCACATACACTACAATTGTCAGCCAGATCTGATGCCGGGTCTTGCTGCACGCTCGCTTGATGAAGGCGGCAGTGCAGTGCTAATCGAGAAAGCCACCAGTAATTGCTCAGCTGATACAAGGCCTCTTTGGGACGCATGCACGCTTTACGGGCGGCCCCAAATGCCAAGATATCGTGTTGTGCTACCATAGCCCGATGGAGGAACACACCAGTGACAGATGCGCCTACAGCTTGGTTCGACCAAATCTCGAACAATAATGGCTGCAGGCGTACTCGGATTGGCACTGCCACCTCGTGTCCAACAAGGCTGGTCATCTGCAAGCATGTATACACAAGGCTCTTGTCCATTATCTTTCCCTTCTATCCTCTCAGTCAGAGAAGCTCCATAGTAGTACTAACCTGCTACTTATCTGGCCATATATTTAATGTCATGCCTTTGAACGCAAATGAAGAAGCGCTTCTATGCGAGCCGTCCGCGGAAGATGTTGAGTACGAACACCAAAGGCTGGTTCGCGTTCCTGGAGACGACAGAAAGTTTGGCAAATGGTCGTTGGTCGCATTAATATTGGTAAGTACTTGCTTCCAGGTATGACCGTTCAACTACTCATGTAGCGAGCAGAATCGATCCATCGGCTCCGGTATTTTCTTGACACCACATCTCGTCCTCGCAGGAACTGGCTGTATTGGCGGCGCTCTTTGTGTATGGGCACTTGTCATCGTCATGTCCCTATGTGGGATCTATGTCTGGCTAGAATGCGGTCTTTCCATGCCCCAACGTACAGTACGAGGCGAGACCGAACCTCGAGGCGTCCCAAGATCTGGCGGAGAGAAGAACTTCCTCGAGTTCATGTATCCGAATACAGGTCTGAGACTACCTCACATCAGGACGACATGCTCATTCGCCATCATGTACATCCTGCTGTACAATTTGGGCGGTAATGCGATCGCTTTTGCCTTACAAGCAGTCAAAGCCTCGGGACACTACAAGACTGGCGAAGTCCCTCCACGAGGTGCCGTGCTCGGCATCGCTCTCGGTGTTCTGACGCTGATCATTGTGTTGCACACGATCTCACGTACGGGAGGCATCCTGATCAACAACATCTTCGCGATTGTCAAAGTTGCGCTACTGTTGACGATCTTTGCACTTGGTGTCGCCAAAGCTGGAGGTGCGTTCGGTGGATCAGGATCGGTGCTTCGCAATAACTTCACCAACGATGTTTGGTCGTCGCCAAGGTCTGACGTCTCCTCATGGTCCAACTCAATCTTGTTGGCAGCATTTGCCATGGCTGGCTGGAAACAACCTTTCTACATGCTTGCCGAGATCAAGAGTCCTCAGAAGGTCCTGCCCAAGTACACTGTGGCGGGGTGGGCCATACTCGCATCGCTCTACATGCTTCTGAATATCGCATACCTTCTCGTTGTGGACAAAAATGATATCTTGCCGAAGGCTCCTGGTGAACTGCCTAGTAACGTCGACATGGCAACGCTTTTCTTCGACAGGCTGTTCTTCGAGGATGAAGACAAAGCCGCTCGGGCAATGGCCGGTCTCATTGCATTTTCGATTTTTGGCAATTTATGGGTGACGACTTTCACCGCCGTACGCATTAAGCAAGAGATAGCCAAAGAAGGCATACTTCCGAAGTCGCTTCATATCGCTGCCTCATACACAACTCCGTACGGAATGCTCCAGAAGTGGATGTCCAAGCGGCCGCTTCATGAAGACGAAGTCGACAAAGCACCGACACTCGCCTTCAGTGTGCACTGGTTCAGCTCGGTGTTGTTGGTAGCTGTTATGGCGCCCCTAGCCGATACGCGCGAGTCTTACTTGATCCTCACCTCGCTCTATTCCTATACAATCAATACTCTCATCGGATGCTGGGTCTCTGTCGGCCTTATCATAATCAAACTACGCAAGTCGAAATGGCATTGGCAAGATCGCCGCCGCTACCGTCCTTGGATGTCACCAGCACACGTCATACTCTATGCTATCTTTACAGCGTTCATACTAATTGCCGCGTTTGTACCACCTTCGGAGGGATCGCCGTACAGCGAAAAGTTCACCAAGGTGCCATACTTCCTTGTGCCTGTTATAGGGCTCACTGCGCCTTTTTGGGGAGTGCTCTGGTACTGGGGCCTACAGATCTACGAGTGGAAAATCGGCCGATTGCTCACCATCAGCCGCGAGGCTTACTGGATGCCCGATCCTGACTGCCCAAGCGAGTATGTGCAGCAAGCTGAGATTATCGACCTGACCTGGGCGATCACTCCCAGGGGCGGCATGTCCGAAGATTTCGAGCTCCAGAAAGGCTCTGATGAATCGAATCAATCCTCACTCATACGACACAGAGATGTACCGCATGCTGTATTTGACGACGCTGCGCTCGAAGCCGGCAGGGGTGCAGGTGGCTCCGCCCGGGCGCCGGCTGCCAATAACAGGCGGCTTTCAGATAGCTTTGATAGCTAGGCTGTCGTAGTGATGGTCTTGGAATATATTAGTGTTCTGTGGTTGCAAGCCCACAGTTATATAGGGCTGTGACATAGAGTATACGGAAAAGAGCACCAATGCTGTGATGCGGGTAAACCAGCATACATAGTATCTTTTCGCCTTGCATTTAGTGTAGCATCGTTCTGAAAACAGCCATGTTCACCTCCAATCCAGCCATCCCAGAAGAACTTCAAAGTGTACTGTTACTGGAATTTGGAACGAGTATAAAATTCGTCTCGCCTACTTCACAATAGTCGACATCCTCTCACGAGGCATTCTTCACAGAGGAAGCAACAGCACACTCCAATGCGAATCCGAAGCATCGTGCATACCAGCCTTGTGACCAAAGGCTGAGTTCCATGCAATGAGGTGCGCCTTGAACCCAGCTTCCATCAACGCGCGGGCTATTGCGGAATGCCTCAACACATTCTTGCAAGTGCTCTTTGGTGCCTTCGAAGAAGAAGTCTAGCTCTGCCCATGCGAACATCACTGGTACCTTCACATGCACTGCCCATTCATCCCTCCACCTAGGCATCCAGACCGTGAGCCCACTGTTCGCTTCACACACAGGAATTGGGTGGTTGAGCCGCTCACTCTGCTTGAGTATCTCTGCATCAACCGTACCAGGGCGGAACATGGATTTATCTTTCATGGCTACCAAATGCAGGAAATGATCAGGTCCATAGTTTGCCTCCATGGGAGGATAACCGCTGAAGATAGGCGTAGGGCGATGTCCAAATCCAGAAGCAACGAGTCCCAGTAGAGGATAAGCTGGGTCTTTCTCTCTAGCATGCAACGCGGCCGCAACGATGCCTTGCTGACAACCAAGGCTATGGCAAAGTAGGACGATGCCCGAGCAGCCAGCACCGTACTCTTTCCAGAGGGCTGGCAGTATGTAGCGATGCACGTAGGTACCAGTCTCTTTGGGATAGTCCGCAGGGCCTGGTACGGGCTGAGATGGACGACTTCCTCCATAGTATGGTCGGTCGAAGGCGACAAATGGAACGCCGTACAGCTGACTTGGAATCGCGGCTGTGTGTTTGGCGTCGGCGTGGAAATAGTCGCTGTTGTAGCTACCACCATGGATACCGATGACTAGAGGCGTGCCTGTTGCTTCGCTAGTCCGGGGCGATGGTATGGAGGTGATTCCAGTGACAGCCGCCCCATTGGGAAGCGTCAAGTTGAAGGACTGCATATCGGCCGACGGGTAAGTATGGTGAATTCTATTTCTGGTAGCAAAATTAGAGGCTATAGCAACAGGAAGACTTGCAATGTGAGGTGTAGGTACAAAAACTCTGCGAGTGACGATGCGGCTGAGTTGAGGTTGCAGTGGCATTAACACCGTCTAAATCCGTGATCTGAATCATATGATGGAACGCGGTCACATTCGCTTCGTTATTGTATCCGTTGATAAATAAAAAAGAATCTTGCACACCAAGATTTGTACTTGCTAAATACGTTGAACAATCCACGACCTTCGTAGAGGAGACACGCGGACAATCAACAATGTCGGCATTCCGTAACAGCCCGAATGCCCGGCTGGACAGCGATATGGAAACTTATGACGCCTGGCAGATCATAGGATACATGTTTAGTGCAGAACTATTGAACCAAATCCCACGAGAAGGTCTTCTCCCGTCTCAATCCATGCTCACTGGTCCACACAGCAGTACCCCTCACTTGTTCAGGCGGTTCACTGCTGCGGCGTGCTCATAGACCAGCTTCTTTGCTTCGGGACTATGGTTCTGTTAGCATGCGAAATGTGATGACAGTGCTCAACACATACTCATCCAGATAAATGGTGAAGCCATCGTCGTGATTTCTTCCGTAGGAGTAGTTCGAAAAGCCGTACTGCCAGTACATGTCCGAGATCTTCTCTTGCAAAGATGTCTTCTGCCACAGAGACAGGACTTCAACTCTCGTCGCCGTCTCGGTACGGTTGAGATATTGGAGACGGGCTTCAGGTGTAAGCCAACCTGTTACGCTGTTAGCACAAGTAGGGAAATGGTGATGTACACAATGACTGACCATATTCCTCGTGGACAACAGGCTTCTTGATCGCCCGCATCGACGTTCCATGGTCTTTGATCCATTGCACAGTCCAATCAACAGTCTTCGACCACCAGTCTGGGTAGGAGTGGAAAGTGCCAAAGTCGATGTTCTTCAGTTTGAGCTCGGCGTCGAAGTCACTGCCGTCCGCACCGTTGTATGCCCAGTCATCAGACTGGATGTTAAAGCCACCCTCACTACCCGTTGTAACGAGGTGATTCTTGTCCAAGCTTTTGATGTAGGTGCTCATCTCATCGTACCAAGCAGTTATTAAATCTGGAGTGCAGTTCTCTGATCGGGGAAGGTTGCGTACACCATCCGCGCCGCAGCGGGCTTCGTTGGCGAGCTCCCAAGCGAAGATGGTAGGGTTGTCCTTGTACCTTGTCACAATGGCCTTGACGTATCGCTTGAAAGCCTTCTTGATCTCCGGCAGGCGGTAGAACTATGCTCCAGTCAGCGCATGCCAGCATTTGAATAGCAGGCAGCTAGAACAAACGTCATCATGGTATTTCCCGCCAAGGTTGACGGTGTAAACATCCATGCCTCCATAATCAGCCCAGTTGTTCGTGAGTGCCACTACCAATTTGACACCAGTCTTGGTTGCGGCGTTGACAACTTTGTCAAAGGCAGACACATCAATCGTCGACTTGCCGTTTGCCCAGCGTTGAAAGATGACCTCAGTGCCACCGGCGCCTTCGCCACCGTACTGTGGAAGTCCTTCTGGAACGTATGTGACATTCTTGTCATTGAAGCCCCAAGTACGGAAGACATTCAAGCCAGCTTTCTTTGCGGCGGTCAGACCCAGCTCGACGTCTGCTTGGTTCTGTCTTCGAGTTAATGATGATCAACTGAAGAATTGTTGGTGACATACGTTGTTGAATGGAAAGTACTGTCGCGTTGGTTAGCACATAGATATCGCTGGCGGGCCATAAATTGCACTCACATAAGCATTGCTACCAGCGAAGTAGAAGTCTTTTCCATCTAGTTTGAACTTTGTGCCAGAAGTTGTCACGAAGCCTTTTGCGGGCTTGCTAGGGGCCGCTAACGCACTGCTTGCCAACAAGGCAGTGACCGCGATATCCAAAATCATGATGATGAACTGATTGCAGCAACGAGAGAGTGATGAGCGGACGGATCATGATTTAGTACGGCATCGATCATGATATCTTGTTCACGGTATGGAAAATTATTGCACCGTTGTCGAGTCTCATGTTGGTGACCTACCTTGGCCGATGTACGCAGAACGGAGTGAGTTCACCGACCCTGTGTTCAGGCCGAACTATACTCGAAACGGTGCGGAGTTCGTACTCTGTACGCCAGATTAGGACAGGGACGGAGCGAAAGGTGAGAGTGGAAATGGTCCGGAGAGAAACTCGCCGGCGTCTATCATAGGGTAAGGGTTACGGTGATGGCAGGCCTGTCCTAATTTTTGACTGAGGCCTTCATTGCGCGCACAGCAATGTCATTTTCTATGCTGAGAGTATCTTACTAAAGGTTGAGCGATAGAGCACTTATGATCGACAACTGTGGTCTATCATGCTTAATTCTTGGATTTATTAGGCTGCGGTGTGCTCGCGAGGCAGCCCATAAACTTCGTTGGACTTGAACCTTTCCTGTTTACACGATCAAAGCAGTCACATTGCATTCACTGTGACAAGCCTTGCAGTCCAGGACGATCAGAGACTCAGTGATAGTTCTTTGCAAACAACGCCGGCGGTACGCAGTGAACAGTATCCTTCTCAGATCTCGTCCCATGTTGCAACGACGCTACTGTGACACAAAAGTGTGTCCTCCGCTCTTGTGGCCCCGAACAATTTACTTCCAGCGACGCCTTAAACTACCTTGAGCCTCGAGATCTGGTGCGGATTCGTAGTCCCCACACTTATTGACACTGATCTGATCTAACAAGCCACGGCCATAAGCATCTATTGGTGGGCACATCACCATTGGCCTTAGTCAAGCTTCGTTGGATCAAGGTACTTTTGGATATGACAAGTCTTATTGTAAGATCATGCACGGCAGATGCAAGCAATATACATAAGGGGTGGGCATCTTAGGCACTTCTGGTGGTTCGGTGCGTACTGACAATCATGCCGTGTCTAATCGATGGGCTCCGTGCCTGTTCTATAAGACCTCTTGATTGATCTGCATTTTCGACTCGGTGCCTTTGTGCCACCAACCATGTTTCGCGTCATGCATTTTCCTTGGGGCCTTGCCAGTCTTGTGTTTCTGCCCGCCGCTCTTGCCCAGCAGCCTGCTTAGGCCTAGTCTAAGTGTTGAATTAATTAATTAATTATTCCTATTAAGTCTATCGTACCACGCTATATAATTACGGCTTAGCGGTATAGCCTAATACTACTAGCTGCTATCTAGTGTCACGGGGCGACAGCTGGGAGCATTCAGCTGCGTAGCCGCTGAGGCAAAGAAGCTCAAAAGACTAGGATGTAAGACTGGTTGTCTTACATTGCTCGCACATATGTAGCTAGATCGGATGTTCAAACGGATAAACGGATATTCTCAGCTTCTTGCCTGTGACATCCAAACACTCAATCAAATCCGAAGCCTACTCGGCTAAAAGGATAGGATTTCTAGCCTTAGCTGAAACTAAGACTAGAATTCTAGCATATAACGTTATAACTACGAGAGAATACTCCCGTAACACTGGGCCTATAATAAAAAAATATTTAGTAATACTAAAATAGAATATTATTCCCTTATATGAGGAGTCTAAGTAATTCAAAGAAGTAAGCTACTTTAGCTACTAATTTAGTAGTAGAAAGATGTTACGGGAATCCTTGAGATGAAGTCCAAGGTCACGTGCAGGGCGCAGCCTGCACTGCGCTTGGCAGCAGCCAGCGCGATATGTGCGACTCGCATGCTAGACAGCAGCGAGGAAGCAACGATCAGTCTCTGTACGAAAGCAGTACTTGCTTTGGTGTTCACTACGTTGCGAGATACCTCTTTTAAATACACTACTTGGTATTCCTTTAACAAAAGAATTTCTGAAATCAGCTTACTAAGCTAATCAAGTAAAAGTTAGCTAAAGTACTTATTCTATTACTACCAGATACTATAATAGTTATAGAATAAGTATATTATTATCTTTAGAGCCTACTTATACTTATAGTATCTATTTCAGTTAAAGACTTTAATACTTACTAAATATAGAGTAAGGCCGACTTTTATTATTTAGACTTAATAAATAATTAATATAGTTCCCTTACTAGCTAATTGCTAGGAAAACGCATTCCTGAAACCAGGTCCAATCTTATAATCAAACATCACGTACCTTAATTACGGACAATGTGGGACAGCACGGCTTTTAGACGACTTAGAATTTGACTCAGTAGGTGTCCCGCAGCTCATCATGTAATAAACTCATTTAAGAATGAGCCTGGAATTAAACTACACGGATAGGCTCACGCTATTCCTAGGTGTCGTGTGGGTGACAACAGTGAACTCCGTCCGCTCTGCTATATATAAGCACTCAACCGGGCGACTAGTGCTAGAGTGGGTGACCATCTGGGAATCCCGCCTGTTGTATGTTTTTGTTTCATCTCCTTTTGCTTATTTTTTTTGCTACTCTTAGTTATATCTGCATTAAAAATTAGCTTAGCAGACTGTTCACGCATGAGACGCACTCGGTCCATTCATCCAGATCTCGATGATCGACTCCGCACCACAACTCCCCGCACGCATGCATCTCCATACCCTCGACAATGTACAGAGGGCGACGAGGATCCAGTCGAAGCGACCTGGCAGATGATGTAACTAGCACACAAGGCTCAAGCGAGGTCAACTGATAAGGTAGAGATGTGCCTCTGCTCAGATAATGGCTCTCGTGCCTTTTGATAATTAAACCCTATCCAAGCATTACGACCGTTCCCTTGTGCTATATAACTCCTAACAAATACAATGACTTCTGACGCCACTACAGGTCCCCTCACAGCTCTCGTATTTGGTGCATCTGGTGTGACGGGCCATGGCATAATCAAAGCGCTCTTATCCTACCCAGACGCCACCACATTCTCCCGCATCATTGGCCTCACCAACCGTCCGCTCTCAAGCTCTGTCGCCCGCCTACCAAACGATGAACGATTAGAGCCGTATTCCGAGATCAACCCTCTCGAACGTGAGAAATCACTATTACAGCTCGAACACATTCTGGGCATCCAACAAGTCACTCACGTTTGCTATGCCGCCTACGCAGGCCACGGCTCAAGCTTCGAAGACCTAAAACGCATCAACAACAAATTGCTAACGAACGCCATCGGCGGAGTTGAAATCTGCTGCCCGGCTCTGCAATTCGTCACGCTCAACACAGACGGCAAAGTAAGAACACTCCGAGTTTCATCTCGTATCGGAGAAGGGCAAAAGAGACTAACAACCTCCCCCCCCCCTCCCCAGACCTACGGCATCGAATTCACCCCCCACTTCCTCTTCAAACCATCCCTCCACGAATCTACCCCTCGCATCCCGGAGCCCTACACCAGCAACATCTTCTACTACATCCAAGCCGACATCCTCGCCCGCGCCAGCGCCAACAAGCCCTGGAATCACTGCGAGATCCGCCCCGATGTGATTGTGGGCTTCGTGCCGCAGAACAACTTCATGAACATGGCGCAAGGGCTGGCGCTGTTCTTCGGCCTGTACCGCGAGCTCGAGTGCGGATGTGCTGGGGAGGTTTCATGTGTTTGCTTCGTTGAACGCGGCGAGGGTGGCGGGGAGGGCGTTTAATGTTGTTGATGGAGAGGCGTTTGCGTGGGGGGATTTGTGGCCTAGGTTGGCGGCGTATTTTGGTCTTGTTGGGACTGGGCCGGAGACGGGTGAGAAAGGGAGTGTGAAGAAGTATGTGCATAGTCGTAAGGATGATTGGGGAGGGTGGGTGGCAAGGAGAGGGTTGATTGACGGAGCGTTGGAAGGGACTGGGTTTGGGTTTGTAGATGATGTGATGGGTATCCCGATTAGACGAGATTATGATTCGAGTTCGAGGACGGAGGTTGGATTCACGGAAGGGATCCATTCGATGGATACAGGATTGCGTTTGACGAAATGCGGGCTGCAAGGATTATCCCATGATGGCTATGAAGTTGGAATGATGCAATTGTAAATGGACAGCAACATCGCACTAGGCGTGTGGTTTATATGCTACGCTAATATCAATACCTTACTCCGCACCTCTCCGACGATCATCGCTATACCCAGTGATCCTCCGTCTCAGTAAAGGGCTATACATGCAATCCGAAGGCTGGAAGCCATTGCATAGTGCAATTCAGCTTGACCAGCAGCGTACCACACTGGCAGTCAACCAGCACATTACTTCTTGAAAGTCATGGTCTTTCCTGCCCTCTCCTTCTGGGCTCTAGCCTGTCCCTTCGGAGCATCCATACTCTTCTTGTACGGATCCTTGACCTTGCTAGCCTTCCTCTCCGCCTTGAGCTCCTGGATGGTCTTCCTAGGTGGGTTGAGAATCGATGGGGCAGATGCATAGTCAAATGCTTCTTCGTCCTCAATGGGTGCAGAAATGTCCTGTTTCGCTTTGGCTTCCTTCTTAAGGCGCTTGCGTTCGGCCTTCTGCTGTGCACGATCGACTGCTGGGTCGATGGTAACTTCGTCTGTTTGGGTGGCGAGGGCATCGGACTCGGCAGGCGCCGAAGCTGAGTCGTCGAGCTTGCGCTTCTTGTTGCGGCCGAGTTGTTTGAGAATGAAGGTGTCTTCTTGTGTCTCTTCGGGAGGTGGTTGTTCTGGCGATGGAGCTGAAGGCGTCTCCATTAGGGCTGCTTCCGACGCAGCTGTCTCGGAAAAGACTTCCGAGTTCAATGGTGGCATGGGAACGCTGAGTTGTATATCCGGGACGTTCGACAATGATCGACTCTGGTTTGTGTTGCCACCCCAGAACATGCTTGTAACGCTCCTGAGCGGAATTGAGAGCATCGTGCCAAGGTTACTTGTGATAGGCGGCGCGCGGTTTTTGTTTGCGTATTTCGCCACGCCCTCAAATGTAGCAGCGGATTGAGTGGCAGCCTTCTCCACTGATTTCTTGTATTGTGCGGGATCGATCTTGGCCAGATATTCGAGCATTTCTGGACCGTTTTCGCCATCTTTCTTCGCCTGTGCGATTGCTGCAACAAGCTCGTCAGCACGCAGGCGAACAGTCTGAGTGGCTGGTTGGGCAACACTCAGCAATTCTGCTCTGGTGCTCGGCATGGCGCGCGCAAGTGTGAAGATCATGTGGTTCGGCATCACGTAATTCACGCTGTCGTCCTGCTCTCGTGCCACGTCATCGCGCCACTTGTGCACTCCACGGAAGACAGCGAACTCTTGCTTGCTCAGATTCGCAGACGTCCTTGCGACCAGCTTGTACCAGCCACCAGCACCTCGACCCTTCTCGGAATCGTAGACCGGGAATTCGTATCGTTGAAGTGCGTACTCCTTCGAGCGCTGGCAGACGTCGTGTACCTTGTCCTTTTCATGATCAGGTACAGAGAAGTCCGACTTTTCGATGAGCTCATTACGCATGTTGTCGTAAATGTACATTAAGTAGTGAGTGTCGCTGCGAGCATAGTCGAGCAGCTCCTGGGGCAATGGCCGAATGCGCCAATCTGCGGTCTGGTACTGCTTTTGCGCTTGGACACCAGTAAACTTCTGAAGTAGGAAGGCGTAGCTGCCACCTGTGTATCCAAGTGCGCGGGATGCATGGTGAGTGTCGAAGAGTCCAACGACGTAGAGACCAAGATCCCTCTGCAGCCAGATCATGTCCATGTGTGTACCGTGCATAATTTTGACAATGGTGGGGTCCGCGAACACTTCGTTCAGGACCTGTAGCTTCCGTCTCCAGGGTACCAGTGTGTCGACTATCCAGTCACGATCGCGGGTGCTGATTTGCATGAGGCACACAATACCGATGTATGACCGTTGATCGTGGTGTTCCAAATCAATCGCAATCTCCGTCGCCTTCTTCAGCTCTTGCAGCATCTCATCGAGAGCTTCTTCAGTATCGACGAAAGTCGCGGTAGTTGATTCGAAAGGATGGTAGAAAGTTGGCTCGGCGTGAGTGTAAACGGTCGCAGGGTAGCTGTACTGCTCGATTTCGAGTTGGTAGGGATGAGGATATCTGTAATCAAAGTGAGTGTCTGCGGGTCTTGAGGAATGTTTGCCATCCGTTCACAGCATGGAGAAGTGGTCCAAGCCGAGCCGAGAATGGATGGCAATGTGGTTGACATACTGTAGTTGAGAGTCGTCGCCTGTCGCAACAGGCGCGGTCTCGAGAGCAACGCTTGCATGAGGCTTGCTCTCCAGAAGCGGCTTGAAGGCCGAAGTTTCATAGTTGGAGGGCTTGTTGGCAAATGTAAGCTGCGGTTTCTCAATGTTCTGCGATCTGAGTGCCGCTGAAATGCGCGAAGTGTTCGCAGGCTTGTTTCCCACAGGTGTCTTATCTTCCATCAGCATTCCATTTTTCAGTAATTGCGTTGCGACAAAGCCTACCTGTTCCCTTGGGCTCAATCTCTTCACCGCGCCAGTAAATTCGTCCAAAGCGGTATCGGCGCGCTCAAGAAGGCTGTCGACAACGTCAACGACGCGAGTCCAGTTGCTTTCGACATCCTCTATGTCGCGGAGGGTCGGACGTACGTTGTCCGCGTTCGCAGTCGCAGAGCCGAGAAGGCGGCTCGCAAGAGAGAGAAGCCGCGCATTTTGAGCGTCCAAGGAGGAGCTGAGTGACGGGTCGACAGTGCGGTGGAAGGGAAGATCTTCAGCAGCAAGGGCGGTAGCGCTGCGAGTGGTGTCGACGAGGGCGGATTGAATGGAGGTTTGAAGGCGCGCAAAGTCGTCCATGGTGGAGCTTTCGCTGTGAGGTGATGATGATGTCTGGCGGGTGGGCGGACGTGTCGACGAGCTTATCGCATCGGTCGGTATGGAAGGTGGTGTCGTCGCCTATCGCGCGGTATAGGCAGACGAGTGGAGTAGCAAAGTGAGAGTCTTCACATGGAAGATCGAATGGCCTGCACCAATAGTGAAAGCCCGGCCGGCATGAGAGCAGCCAGCATTTTCTGGAACACGCGCGCTTGTGCATGGACCCTCGAACTTCTCCGACTGCGAGCCTCTTCCTTCCTCTTTCGGTCGCTTGCCGCCGCCAGCACAGCACCCCCGAAGAGCGATCGTGCCATCAAAAAGTGTTCCTCATCTTCATCCATTCCATCATCCAAAGTCCAATAGCATCAACACACGTGACACAGCATAGCTCGTCGGTCAGACACCAAGCACCAGAGTGAATAATCACAACCATGTCTGCATCATTTGCGCCTGAGTGCAACGAGGTGAAAGAGTAAGCGTGCACATGGTGTATCGGTGAGCATGTGTACTGATATAGTATCATAGGCGCTACGACACATGTTTCCTGAAGTGGTATAGTGAGAGTGAGTGAAAGCAATATTCACTCATGGTTTTACAATACCTAACACATCTTAGAATTTGTACGGGGCATTGCGAAAGAGGATGAATGCGAGCCCCTGTTTAAGCAGTACAAGTCGTGCTTGACCGTAAGACCGTGCCGCCTCCGAGAGCAGAATCGGGATTTAGAACTGATGATCGTTACAACAGGCAGCACTAAAGGAAAAGGGCATTGAAGACATGATTGCAGATGCACGCGCGGACAACAAAGACAATGATGTTCAGTATATGAAGCCTAGCTCAGGGAAATGTAAGGGTTCACGATCGCAGATCTCGAACTTCCACCTGCTGACAAAACTCCAGGATGGCCATAGGCGATTGTGTAAATTACCGCAACGGCGAGGAGTTTTCGGCGTCGGGACATAGGGTTGCATCTCTGCTCATACACTTTCTGCTAATACCCAATACTAGAGCTTGGCAGTGCTCTGAAAGACATATTATACCCAGCAAAGCAAATTTCCCCCTCCTCACGTCTTCTGTCTGTGACAGACCTAACGCGTTTGCTCACGTCGCGTGGACAGCCTCAACGCTGGCTGTGCTGACGCAAGCTATGTCCATCGCTCCACAGATCATCTTTCGGATCCGCCTCTTCCAGCGTATAAGCCGCTTTCTCCAGCTGCATGTTGCCTGTCTCTGGCAACCAACCCCACACCCAACAGATACCAGTCAACGTAATTCCCGAGAAGAACCAAAACGTCCCGAGCGGACGCATCGAGTTGTCGAGTAGCATCAACGGCACCGCTTTCTGCAAACCGTATCGACTGCCATAGTGCACGACCATCACGACAGCTGTCCCGAGCGTGCGCGTCTGTAGAGGAAAGATCTCGGAGGTGATGATGTAGGAGAGCGAGTTCCAACCGAAAGCATACCCAGCGCCGCAGAGGTACATCGACACAATGGCGCTGATGCCAACGCGGCGAGTCTCAGGCGTGCATTCGCCTTTGGCGAGCTCCGGGACCACGGACAGCACTGCGGCGATGTAAGAAACGCAGACAAGCTGCACCGTTACTCCAGTCATCAACGATTTCCGACGGCCGATTCGGTCAAGGGCAAAAACTGCGCAGGCTGCTGCTGCTGCTGCGAGTTTGACAATCCCTATGATCGCGGTATACAGAAGTCTCACCTGGCTGTCTTGAACTCCGAGGATCCCGAAATACTGTGGAGCATAGACCGTAATGCTGGAGGTGCCGGACCAGACCTGCAAAATATGTGCCGTGCAAGCGGTGCAAAGCCGGTCGAAGTTCCTCTTCATTGTGAACAGTCTCCAGAGAGACCGGAAGAGTGCGACGCTCTTCTTTTCTCGCTCCATTGCCAGCTGTGTCTCGATTCCGACCATCTCTTGCTCCAGATTTTTCTCGTTGACTTCGCCGCCTCTTAGATGTCGCAACGCGGTCTTGGCTTCTCGTCTTTGCCCTGCCTCGCGAGGATGCGCGGCGATTCGGTTGCGAAAGTGAGCAAACCGAGGAAGATAGCAGCAGAGACGCCGGCTGTAATTTGCGGTAGTTTCTAATGCTGTCAGCATGAATCTGGTAAGCAAAGGCGCACTGCGAGGCCTACCCATTGGCTAGATGAATTGTTTGAAACACTTCGAGCAGTGCCATGATTGGTGAAGTACCCAACGATGGCGCCGAAATACTCAGTGGCGCCGAAGACCGCAATCGCGAAGCCTGTACATGTGTCAGCGGTAGAGTCAATGGGCTGTAGGACTACATCAAATGATCGTGCCTCTGCTCTGCGAATGGGCACATTCCTTAGTGGTGCAAGTCAGTGAGGCAACTCTGGGTCGATAGAGTTATCGCTATCGGAACACTCACAGCGACATAGGCAGGGGCAATGACAGACATCTGGCCTAGGCCAATGCCCACAACGAACTTCCCACCATACACCTGACCGATATTGCCTATACTCGTCGTGTAAACGAGAATGCCGAGCAACCAGAGAGAGCACATGATGCGGCCCCACCAGAGCCTTCCCAGACGATCGCCAATAACCAAGTTTCTATGCAGAGCATCAATCAGTGCCCGAACATGCGAACATGTAAGTTAGCATGTGAAATTTATTAACTCACATCAAGGCACCTGCGATACAGCCCAATTAGGACATTGAAACCACATTACCGACCGTCTCAGCTTTTTGATCGTCGTTCATCTTATCCAGTCCGAAGTCCTTGATAAATGATTGCTGCCCGACCATCGTCCCGACGAGCGCTTCCTCGAGTCCTAGACAAATCAGATTAGCGAGAGCTTCTGTAATGCGCCGGTTTGATAATTCGCCACACCCATCGCGCCGAACAAAACAACAGCATACCACAGCCGCTAAGTGAAGCTGGCAAAGTGGCTATCGAAAGACGACCGAATACTGTCCACGTGGAATCTCGCTATTGTAGGGAATCGCTAGAATCATACCTCGTCATGTCTACGAACAAGGAGATGTGTGAGTAGTCCAAATAGTTGATGTTTACTCTGAAAGATAATATAATGGTTCTGTCTCTGGCCGCATAATGCGACTCTTATTATAAGATCAGTCATACTCGCCGAGCCTGACCAATGCGCTAGGAAAAGGATACCACAACACTGCATACTGCCAAGATTCTAGGAACAGCTTTTGTGACATGATATTACTCATACTCCTATACAAGAGGTGTGAGCATGATATAGAGTAATATCAGTATAGGCTATAGAGCTAGCTACTCTAGGAATCTCACATAGTTTGTACAGAACAAGGAATACTCAAGTTATAAATACCTCTTGTCACAGGCAAGAAGCTGAGAATATCTGTTTATCCGTCTGAACATCTGATCTAGCTATATATGTGCGAGCAATATAAGATAACTAGTCTTACATCCTAGTCTTTTGAGCTTCTTTGCCTTAGTAGCTATACAGCTGAATGCTCCCAGCTGTCGCTCTGTGACACCTCTACTTCTACTTCCTTAATAAGCTTAAGGATTTCTTTTATATTAAAGATAAACTTTCTTTTTATTATTATATACTTCTCTTTCTTATATATATAGATTATTCTTTTCCTTTTAGGCCTAATATTGAGTATTATAGCTCCTTTCGGGCTAATTAGCTTTTATTAGAGCTAAGTATTAAGCAAATAGTATATTTTAGCTAATATAAGTTAGAACATGTAATTACTTAGCTTGATAAAATGATTATAAATGTCTCTAAAATAAGTAATTCTAGATATTAGTTTTAGAAATCAAATTATCTAATAATGTTAGCTTAAAAATTATTTGAATATTTGAAACTTGAAATTCTATTAATCAAGGTCGGAAATCTTGAGTCTACTAATTAGGAATTTTGAGAATAAGGCTATTTATAGTATTATTACTAGATCACCTTGAAAGTACCTAGCTTCATCTCTTAGCTAGCTCCTCCTATTAGTAATCTATCAATTAGCTTTAGGGACCTTATTCTTCTATACAGCATCCTAGGAAATAAAAAGAAAATAAGAAGAACGGATTTAACATTAATTCAGCTAAGGTTAGCTCTTTCTATTAACTATAGTTATTTAAGGTTATATTTATATACTTCAAAGGATTTTTAAAAATTAAGAATAGGAAGACTGAATATTATAACATTAGTATAGGAGAAGCAACTCTGTAAGAGAAGCAGCTCAGAATTTAGAGTTTCGGTTTTTAAAAATGGATAACTCCTTAATCAATGCCTATTTTGAAATTCCGATTAAGCTAGTTTATCCTTGCTATCTTCCTCCTCATCCTCTGAAGAACTTGAAATAATAGGAGCCTTTCTTAATTAATGCATATTTTCAAAATCCGATTAAGCTAATTCATCCTTGCTATCCTCTTCCTCCTCCTCTGAAGAATTTAGAACTATAGGAGCCTTTTTCTTATACTTTTATTTTATTTTATTTTATTTTCTTTTCTGTATTTTTTTTTTCTTAAAATAGAGTCTTTTAAAAGGATAATTCAGTCTTTGATTATAATGCACTTACTTATCTTATGCTTCTTATATGCATTAAGTAATGCATTCTTCTTATATAATTCTTTTTATAATAGCATTATTTTAATATTCCTCTCTTCTGCAAAAATAAGGAGTTTTCAAATAAATGCTTTATTCTAAGAGCTTAAAACTCTATAAGAGATTACTTCTTTAATAAAGTCTTTAGAAAGGATAATTAATAGCATCTTATTTCTTAATTACTCTCTTAGGATTTAAAGCATATTTTTAAAAAGGATAGTATTATTAGGTCTAGAGGGTAGAATTACTTAGAAGATTAAGAGGATTAAAAAAATAACTTTAGAATCTAGTAAATAGATATTAGCCTTTTTGAATACAGCTTTAATAATATAGGGCTTAAAGCATTTAGCTCTTGCTTAAATATATATAAAAGTCTATTTAATATATAAGAGACTTATTACTAATTTTTAAAAGATTGTATTAACTTTAGAAGTAATTATAATTTTAAGAAGCAAAAAATATATAATATTAAAAAACTATATAATATGCAAAGTATATAGTAATAGTTAAACTTAATTAATCTTCTTTATAATATAAAATATAAGGAATTATATAATATAATACAAAGAATATCTATTTATAACTAATAGTTATCTTTTTCTATTATTTTATTAAATTAAAGGCTTAAATTAGATTATTAGCTATTCATATATATATATATATATTTAAAGTCTAGTCCTTATTTAATATAGAGAAGGCTCATTCTAAGAGTATTATATTCAGAATCTAGTTCAAATTAAGATTCTTTCTCTTTAAAAATAAGAATTAGTAGTAGAATTACTCTTAAAGCAGAAATATACTTGATTGCTATAATCTACTATTGCTATCCAATTTGCTTCTTTCCTTACTTTCTATACTTCTGATTAAGAAGTACAATCAATTGCTAAGTAGATCCAAAGCTAAAATCAGTCTTATTAATATTAAGAATTGCTAAAAGAGGATATTGCTCTCTTTGGATAGCCTTACTTAGTCTATTAAAGTAGGATTTAATTATTAAGTAATTAAGGCCTTCAAAGTGCAATATATTAATAAGTCATATAAAATATATCTCTAATATAGAACAATAAGCCCTAAAGCAGTTGATCTACTTTTGCAAAATAGGATAATATTGTGGTAGGGGAATCGGATAGGTAGGGGAAGCAGCTTGCTTTACTGAGGTTACCTACTTATACTCCTCTTCTTTCGTTTAATTTCCTCTTCCTTTCTTTATGCCTTTGTATACAGAATTCAAAATGCAATAACTGCCTATAGGTGCAGCGATTATACATCAATTATGCATACTTTAGCTATTTTTGAAATTCCCTTTTCGACTCTTTAATAGCACTTCTTAGATCGAGAAATGCGAAATCAAAGTCACACAAAACAGCAACTACTTTCTACTATCAAGGAAGAAGAGCTCATAGCCTGGATTACTAATGCTAGCAAATTAGGCGTCCCTATACTACTTCCTCTTGTAAAAAATCTTGCTAAAGAAATCTGAGCTAACAGATTTATAACTCGCTCTAATTGTTTAGATATATCTATCTTGCAAAGGTGGATTGACTGCTTTAGAGTGCATTACTCTATACTAGAGATGTGTCTTATGCAACCTATCAATGCATTGCACTTTGAAGGTTTTAATTATTTAGCAATTAAATCCTCTTACAGAATTTTAAGCCCTTAAAGTAAGGCCTTTATCTAAGAGCTTCTTATCTTTATAGAAGAGAGGAATATTGAAGTAATACTACTATAGAGAGAGCTATGTAAGAAGGATGTATTACTTAATATGCATAAGAAGTATAAGATGAGTAAATGCATTGTAATTAAAGGCTAGATTATCCTTTTAAGAGACTCTATCTTAAGAGAAGTCAAGAAAGCAGAAAAAGTTGTTAAAGGAAAAAAGGCAAAAAAGGGTAAGAGAAAGGCTACTATAGTTCTAGGTTCTTTAGAGGAGGAAGAAGAAGATAGTAAGGATGAACTAGCTTAATCAGAATTTTGAGATAGGCATTAATTAAGAAGTTCTTAATTTTCAAAATTTAGAACTTTAAATTTCGAGCTGCTTCCTCTACCTATCCGATTCCCCTACCACAATGTTATTTAGAAAGTGAGAGCAAATTGCAAACTAATTAGTTCAGATTCCTTTGATAAGATTGTTTATAAGAGGAAGTAGTATGGTAATGCCTAATTTGCTTGCATTAGTAATCCAGGCTATAAGCTTTTGTTCCTTAATAGTAGATAGTAGTTACTATTTCTTATAACTTTGATTTCCTGGCTTCTGATTCCTCAAGCTGATTTAAGAGAGTTGTTCTTAGGATATTAAAAATAGCTAAAGTACACAAAATTGATGTATAATTGCTATACTTATAGGCAGCTATTACATCTTAAATATCTTCTTCTATATATAAAGGCATAGAGAAAGGAAGAGGAAATCAAATAAAAGAAGAGGCTTATAAGTAGCTAACCTCAGTAAAAGTGACTGCTTCGCCTATGTGACTGTTTCCCCTACACTGATGTTAGAGAAGGCCTACTTAGAGGGCATTATGTCCAGAATCTAGCCAGAATTAAAAAATTTCCCTTTGAAAATAAGAGTTAGTAGCAGAGTTACTTCTAAAGCAGAGATATACTTAATTGCTATAATCCACTCTTGCTGTCCTGCCTGCTTTTTCTATAGTATTTATACTTCTTATTAAGAAATACAATTAATTACTAGGTAGATCTGAGGCTAAAGCTAGTCTCATTAATATTAAAAATTGCTAAAGGAGGATATTACTCTTTTTAGATAGCTTTGCTTAGGCTATTAAAATAAAATTTTACTATTAAATAGTTAAGGCTCTTAAAGCATAATACATCTATAGGTCGCATAAAGCATATCTCTAATGTAGGATAATACAATCGATCGACCTTATTAAAATAAGTGAATCTAAAGAATCAGAGCAAGTCACAAATTGATTAGCCCAGATTTCTTTAGCAAGATCTTGTATAAGAGGATGCAGTATAGGAACGCCTAATTTACTTGTATTAGTAATCCAGACTACAAGCTCTTCTTCTTTAATTATAGAAAGTAGCTACTATTTCTTGTGACTTTGTTTTCACATCTTGTTTTTTTGAAGTTGAAATAGGAGAGTTATTTGCAGAATATTAAAATAGCTAAAGTATAGGAAATTAATCCATAATTGCTTCACCTATAGGCAGCTGTCACATTTTGAATATCTTCTTCTATATACAAAGGCATAAAGAAAGGAAGAGAAGTTTGAAAGAAAGAAGAGGAGTAAAAGTAGTTAACCTTAGTACAAGTGTCAAGATACCCTACACCAATATTACTTATTTTTAAGATTAATAAAATAGTAGAAAAAGTAGTTCAGATTTAGAGAGTTATAAGGCTATATGCTACTATTTCGAGCTAATTAGTCTGTATCTGAAAACTTAATTTCGTTTTTATCTTTAGTATAAAGAGATTTGATCTAGTACTCTAATTAAAAGGAAGTTAGTTAGTATAATCGAGATTAGGCTACTAGTTTAAACATTAAACTACTAGCTCTAAATATAATTTATCTCTAGAAGTAATTATTAAGATTATATGAGATTTTTAACTTAAGAAATAAGAATCCTAGATTTAAGGCCTAAATCTAGTATTATAGAATTAGATTTAATATTAGGGAAATTAAAAAGTAAGTTGATCAATAGCATTTCACTTTCTAAGTTTAAGAGCATTAAGAAATCCAACAACTAGTTTAATCTATAGGTATTTATCTCTTAATACAAAAGATTTAATATTAGGATTCTAATTGATTTTATTATTTAATTTATTAGTTTTATTAAATACTATACTATTTGAACTATATGTCTTTATAGAATCAGCTGTAAATTAGCTTGCATTTAGAAATATATATTATAAGCTTATTCTTAAGCTTAAAAAGTATAGCTATCTAATAAGGTCTTTACTCCATTTAGCAGAAGTAATCAAGAATAGCTATTACTTTATTTATAATAGTTTTCTTCTATTAAATCCTTTCTGTCCTATCAATATAACTAAGTTACTCGATTTTCAAAAATCTTTGAGACTTTTTTAAAGATTATATCTACTAAGCCTAATAAATATATTAGAAAGAAAACCTTAAAGCTTTTATATATCAGTAATCTTTAAAAGACTTATACTCTTGATATAGATCTCAAATACTTCCTTATCCTTAAAGTAAATCTGTTCCTAAGTAATATGATTAATCTATTTTTCTTATAGAATAAAAAATCAACTTTTTAGAAATAAATTCTAGTTGTATACTTCTCTCTTTATACTCTAAAATGTAACTTAAAAGTAATTTCTTATCAGAGGAAGTTATAAGAGAGTGATAAGTCCCTAGATGAGTTGACTTCAAAGATAAAAAGAAAACTATAAGATTAGATTGTTATATCCTAGAGTTTCATTATTAAGTGAAAAATAATATCTTAGATAATAATTCTAATAAGTAAATAGTATGATGTTAAGGAATACTATTAATACAAAAATTAATTTTCTTTCTCAATCAAAATCAATAGTTGTCATAATTTATAGCTAAGAGTAGATGATTCTATATCTTTAGACTATTAAATTATTAGGAAAAACAAAATAAAAGATAACTTATTTTTATTTAATAAATCTAATAAATAGATTACATTAAATAATTATAGACTATAAAGTAAACTCTAGGGCTTTATAAAGATAAGTAGGTATTTCAAACAAAACAATAGAATTAAAAGAAGATAAGTATTATTTAATTCTATTAGTTATTTTTAGTTGTGTTTATTTACTTAGGTCTATTAATCTTAAGGAATAAAGTTTTATTAATTAATTATAATTTTTAATTTTAAAACAAAAATTTCCAAATATAAAGTATTTATTAGCTAGGACACAAATCTTAGCATATTTAACTGATTAGCTCCATAGATATAATATCGTGGTAGGGGAAACCGGTTGGTAGGGGAAGCCGGCCGTTTTACTGAGGTTAGCTACTTATACCCCTCTTCTTTCTTTGAATTTCCTCTTCCTTTCTTTATGCCTTCGTATATAGAAGAATATATTCAAAGCACGATAGCTTAGCGATTACGCGTCGATTTCGCGTACTTCAGCTATTTTTAATATTCCTCCTTCGACTCTTTTAGATCGCCTCTATAAAGCTAAGATGCAAAACAAAGCTACGAAAAACAGTAATTACTATCTATAATCGAGGAAGAAGAGCTTATAGCCTAGATTACTAATGCTAGCAAATTACGCGTCCTAATACCACTTCCTCTTTAGATTGTATTATCCTATACTAGAGATGTATTTTACGCGACCTATCAATATATTGCGCTTTAAGGGGCTTAACTATTCGACAGTAAAATCCTACTTCGATAGCCTAAGTAAGGCTATTTAGAAAGAGCAATATCCTCCTTTAGCGATTTTTAATGTCGATGAAACTGGTTTTAGCCTTAGATCTATCTAGCGATCGATTGTACTTCTTAATAAGAAGTATAAAAAGCGAGGAAAGAAGTAGGCTAGACAGTAGGAGTAGATTATAGTGATTGAATATATCTCTGCCTTAGGAGTAACCCTACTACTAACTCTTATTTTTAAAGGGAAAAATCTTAATTTAGGCTAGATTCTAGATATGATGCTGCTAGAGTAGGCCTTCTCTATATCGAATAAGGGCTAGACTTCGGATATATATGTATAAGTAGCTTATAACCTAGTTCGAGCCTTTAACTCGCTAAGATAACAGAAAAAGACAACTATTAGTTATAAATAGGCATTCTTTATACTATATTATATAATTCCTTGCGTTTTGTATTATAAAGAAGATCGACTTAGCCCTACTACTACTATATACTTCTTATATCATATAGCCTTTTAATATTATATGTTTTTTGCCTCTTAAAACTATAATTACTTCTAAAGTTGATATAATCTTTCGAAAATTAGTAATAAGTCTTCTATACATTGAGTAGACTTCTATATATATCTGAGTAAGGGCTAGGTGCTTTAAGCCTTATACTATCAAATCTGTATTTAAGAAAGCTAGTATCTATCTACTAGATTCTGAAATTATCCTTTCGACTCTCTCTACTCTCTAAATAATCCTATCTTCTAGATCCGAAAATTCGATACTTCTTAAGAATATGCCTCTAATTCTAAGAGAGTATCTAAGGGATAAGATACTACTAATTATCTCTTTCGAAGACTTTATTAAAGAGATTATCTCTTATAGAGTTCTAAGCCCTTAGAGTAAGGCCTTTATCTAAGAACTCCTTATCTTTATAGAAGAGAGGAATACTAAAGTAATACTCTTATAGAGAGAGCTATATAAGAAGGATATATTACTAAATATATATAAGAAGTATAAGATAGGTAAAAGGATTGCAATTAAAGGATGCATTATCCTTTCAAGGGACTCTATCTTAAGAGAGATTATAAAAGCAGAAAAAGTAGTAAAAGGGAAAAAAGCGAAAAAGAGTAAGAAAAAAGCTCCTATAGTTCTAAGTTCTTTAGAGGAAGAAGAAGAAGATAGTGAGGATAAGTTAGCTTAGTCGGATTTTTAAAATAGGCGTTATTTAAGGAGTTATCTATTTTTAAAAATCGAAGCTTCAAAAAACGGCCGGCTTCCCCTACCAACTAGTTTTCCCTACCACAATGTGAGTAATTTTGAAATTAGTAGTTAGATTTTAGTAATAAACACCCAATTTTAAATCCTAATTAGCTCTCTTAAGATTAAGATATTAGGCTGATTCTCTCTATATATAAGCAAAAGATATAAATCTCAATTTAGTCTACTAGGATCAGGCCAACTAACTTTAATTAGTAAAATATAACCTTATAATCCTTTAAGCATTAAACTCTAATTACGTCTACTACCAGTATATCAAACAACTTATAATTCGATTAGTTTAGATTCTTTAGATGAGATGTTTTATAATAAAAGGTATTATAGAGATACCTAATTTATAAATATTAGTAAATAAGAATACAAGTCTCTTTTCTTCTAATAATAGATAGCAATTGTTACTTTTTATATTAATTTCTATAAGTTATAAGCTATCTAGGTTAGAAGAGTTATTCAATGAATAGTTAAAATAGCTAGAATATATAGATTTAATATCAATTTGACATATAGTTACTACAAATCATCTATAGGTAGCTATTATATTTCTAAAAATAGATAAAGATAAAGAGAAAGCAGCATAAAATTAAATGAGAAAAGAAGAGTATAAGTAGCTGATCTTAATAAAACCAACTAATTTCTCTATCTAATTACTTCTTCTAATAATATTGGTATAGGTGAAGCAGTCAAGTAGGAGAAGTAGTCACTTTTACTAAGATTAGCTACTTATACTCCTCTTCTTTTATTTGATTTCTTCTTCTCTTCTCTATGCCTTTATATATAGAAGAAGATATTCAAGATGCAATAGCTGCCTATAAGTGCAGCAATTATGCATCAATTTTGTGTACTTTAGCTATTTTTAATATCCTAAGAACAACTCTCTTAAATCAGCTTAAGAATCAAAAGCTGAAAAATTAAAGTCATAAGAAACAGTAACTACTATCTACTATTAAGGAACAAAAGCTTATAGCCTGGATTACTAATATAAGCAAATTAGGCGTCTCTATGCTACTTCCTCTTATTAAAAATCTCGCTGAAGAAATCTGAGCTAATCAGTTCATAACTTGCTCTAATTCTTTAGATTTACCTATATTAACAAGGTCGATTGACTGCTTTAGGGTGCATTATTCTACACTAGAGACATGCTTTATGCGATCTATCAATACATTGCACTTTGATGGCTTAAGCAAGGCTATCCAAAAAGAGCAATACCCTACTTTAGTGATTTTTAATATTGATGAGACTAGTTTTAGCTTTAGATCTACTTAGCATTCAATTATTCTTTTTAATAAGAAGTATAAAAAGCAAGGAAAGAAGCAGATTGGATAGCAAGAGTGGATTATAGTGATTAAGTATATCTCTACCTTAAGAATGATTCTGCTACTAACTCTTATTTTTAAAGAGAAAAATCTTAACTCTAGCTAGATTCTAAATATAATACTTCTAGAATAGGCCTTCTCTATATCAGATAAGGACTGGACTTTAGATATATATACATATGAGTAACTAATAATTCAATTTGAGCCTTTAATTTACTAAAATAACAAAAAAAATAACTATTAATTATAATTAAATGGATATTCTTTGTACTATACTATTTAATTCCTTGCATTTTGTATTACAAAAAAGCTTGATTTAGTCTTATTACTGCTGCATACTTTGCATATCATATAGTTTCTTAATATTATATATTTTTTGCTTTTTATAATTGTAATTATTTCCAAAATTGATAATAAGTCTTTTATATATTAAATAGACTTCTGCATATATTTAAGCAAGAGCTAAATACTTTAAGCCCTATATTGTTAAAATTGTATTTAAGAAGGCTAATATCTACTTACTAGATTCTGAAGTTATTCTTTTAATTCTCTCTACTCTTTAAGCAATCTTACTTTCTAAATTCAAAAATTTAATACTTTTTAAGAATACACTTTAAATCTTAAAAGAGCATTTAAAAGAGAAGATATTATTAATCATTTCTTTTAAAGATTTTATTAAAAAGATTATCTCTTATAGAGTTCTAAGCTCTTAAAATAAAGCTTTTATTTTAGAACTTCTTATCTTTATAAAAAAAAGGAATACTATAATAATGCTTTTATAGAAAGAGCTATATAAAAAGTATATACTACTTAATATATAAAAAAAGCATAAAATAGATAAGAAAATTATAATTAAAGACTATATTATCCTTTTAAGAGACTTAATCTTAAAAGAAGTTATAAAACTATAGCTCTAAGTTCTTTAGAAGAAGAAGAAGAAGAAGAAAGCAAAGATGAATTAGCTTAATTGGAATTTCAAAATAGGCATTAATTAAAGAGTTATTAATTTCAGAAACTTAGAACTTAAAAAAAACTGACTGCTTCTCCTACACCAATATTAGCTCAAAACAATCATTTAATATTCCTAGTTATAAAGGCTTTATTATAAGCTATCATATAGGCCTCTAGCTACTTGATTTGAGCTATATATTAAGTATCTAAGTAGAGGAGTTTCTTAATTTTAGCTAATAAAGCCTACTTGAGAGGACTAAATATACTGATATTAAGAGACTATAAGATATATAAAGTATATAGTAGTAGTACTACTAGATTAATACTCTTATTAATACAAAAGGCGATATATCTTACTATAAGGTAAGATCTATATCTATTAAGAAATAATAGCCTCTGTTTTCTATTATTTTAGCATATTTTAGGCTTAAATAAGGTAGTTAACTATATATATATGATTATTAGATATCTATCTATTAGTAGATATTAAGAACTTCTAGTTTTTAGGCATTAATACTAGTATCTATATAGTATTTATATATTCCGCCTTAAAAATAAGAAGTAGAAATAGTATAACTTCTAAAGCTTTAATATACTTAATTACTATTATTTACTCATATCTTCTACTTATCTTCTTAAATGCCCTAGTATCTCCTCCTGTTATAAATACTTTCAAAGATAAAGTAATACTAAGAATAAAGCTGGTCTTACTAATATTAATTATATTAAAAGGATAGGAATTCTTAAAATAAATATTTATAATTAGATAAGTAATTCCTTTAAAGTAGCTCATATCTAAAGATTAAGAGTAGACTATTTTAAGCTCTAAGTATTATTTTTAGAATATATTAAGCTACTTTTTATCTAAAGAAGGACAAGAAGTTAGAATTAAGCTTAAGCAGAAATAGGAAAGTTAAATTTCTTTAATAAGATCTCTTATTGATAGAAGAGTAATAGAGTATCCTAAATTAAAAAGCTAAGTAATTATCTTTAAGAGAGTCTCCTCTTTAGTAGTTAAGAGTATCTTCTATAATTTATATAATTTAGAATAAGAAGTTCGAATTAAGAGTTAGTTAGAAAGAATAGAAGCTAGGATATTGAATATATAAGTATACTTTTAGATTAAAGTATATTCACTATTAGAATAAGCTGTTATAGCATATATATAAGGATTTCTTCTAAATAGATATGCATAATAAAAGAGAAGAGAAGAATATTGCATAAAAAATAGATAATAGTGCGAAAGTTATATGCAGAGGTGTCCAATTTCTAGGTCTGTTCGATTTCAGGGTCTATGACATTAGTCAGATAGCTAGTCTTAAACTGTACAATAGTAGTAGAGAAATTCTAGTCTTCTAGAAAAAGTTAAGAACAGCTTGCGATCTAGTAGATCCTTATTAACTTTGAGCTCTGAGACTCTAGTAAAGCACATTAGCTTATTTACTAAGGCCTTGTCTAAGAACCTAACTTAAGCTCTATAGCGTAGCGATAATTGTTTAAACTGAGCTAGAGTAATACCCAACTATCACTAATATAGTTACTTAAATTTTCGCTTGTACTCGTAATTGTATTGCGCGCCTTGAACTACGAAAGCATGCTTGACTAGGGCTGGTAAGACCCTTATTATTAGTTGCTTGATTTGGTTGCGCAAGAGAGTTGCAAGCCTGGTCGACTGGTCAGTTCACACTTGTAGGGCGAGCTAGAGATATGTAGGCCACATCCTGTTATACAACTTGAAGCATACAGTACTAGTCCACCTTTGTAACAAAGATCCCAAGTAGAAGATGTCTTATTCAACGGGAAGATTTGCAAAAGCAGCGACGCGGGAAACTGTTGATCTTAGAGGCGTCGAGGCGATCCTATTATGTCATCTCTCCGTTCTGAAGTCGTAGTCCGGTATGACGTTTCTGATTCACTTATAGTGCTTCTCTGCTATTACAAAAATAGCTGACGTGCTATAAGCTCTGCAGCTTGGACACACTATACAAGACATAAAGTATAGAGTGTACAAATGAAATAGATGCATACAACCACGAGCAAAGAATCGTTTGCTTTGGCTACGTGCCGATCGCGAAACAATTCACTCTAATAGGCTTAGTAGTCATCCCTGGTTTCGGTACTTGCCGCTTAGCTCGCTTTGCGTATATTAATTTGTCCGACTCGTGGCGTATGGCTTGCTCCGCGTATATTAATCCCTTCGAATCCCGCGGCCTTGCCAGCTCTAGAACTTGTTACTCCCTACGACTGACGGCCCCGTAGGCGAATTCCTCCGAGATCCTACAGGCCTTTCTCTGACACCTCGCTTCGATCGCATCGACACTGACAGCCGACCAGCAGTAGCTACAACGCGCCAGTATGCGCCTATAAGCAGAACACGAGATAATAAGAGTCCCTCTCATGACAGCGAAAAAGCAGTCGTCACGCGCATGTTATGTAAATTTGCGCTTCGATTCAGCATTGTGGCGCTACGAGTAGCGTGCCCAATCTAGTGGGGGGCCGAAGATATTAATTAATAACGCTGGGGGACCCCCGCGTTTGAGTGAGTGAACCTTCTAGTGTCATGTCCAAAGGAAGGTTATAGATTAATATCCATGTAACAATCGAGATAAGAGGCGTGCACCATGAGGCTATTAGCTCAATGTCTGCACTCGAGAAAGTCACATCTTGATTCCTGCATAATCGATCTTCAGGGCTCTCATTACGATCCTGCTTGCTGTTTGTATCCTGTCTTTGTTTGACCTGACCCTTTCTGCGTGTAAAACACTTTGAGGACTTGCCAAGTTGGCGGGACCGACAATATCACCTATGTGATGAGTCTCTCGCTAAGGAATCCTGATCTCGACTATGTTCACCCAGAGAAAGAGGTCTATATTGGCTTGTGGTGCCTCCAAGTCGGGGCAACCTTATTCCTCTCTGCTCGCCTTTGGGCGAAACTTACACGCCGCCATGGGCTATGGTGGGATGATTACATTCTCCTAGCAACATGGGTGCGTAGACTTTAACAAATTACGAGGAAGGTTACACACTGACAATGGCGTAGATAGTCCTCACAATCAACGATATCATGATCACCGCACAGTGGGCCACAGGCTACGTAACACCAGTCTGGGATACCCGACAGCACGTCCTCATCGACACTACTTCTTGTCTCACTCTACTTGGCCAGAGTCTGTCAAAGACAGCTTTTGCAGTAACGCTGCTGAAGTTGACCAAGGGCGAGCGATGGCAGCAGTGGATCTTGTGGTTTATCATTGTCACAATGAATCTTTACAATCTGATCAAGGTGCGAAACTCTGCACAACAGTCGCTCTCAGTCAAATACATGCTGACTATCTTCAGATCTTGTTCGAATGGAGCAGAGCTTGCGGCGTCAAGAAAGACTACGACTTAGTTCGACTGGACTTCTGCCTCCATGATGATTTTCTTGACAACTTCAAGAAGGGTGGAAATAGTAGGTGTCCACCTTGGACGGCACGTGTTCTGGCACCGACTGACGTTTCGCAGTCTACAACATAATCATGGATTTCGTCCTCGCCGCCTATCCATGGATGATAACATGGAACTTGAGTATCAAGACATCGGAGAAGATTGGACTTTGTGTGGTCATGTCTCTGGTATCGTACCTTGGCTGCCCTTTCTACAGTCACACAAAATCTAACGCTTGAGATAGGGCATGGTCGTCGCAATTGAATCGGCAATTCGAACACACTGGAAATTTCAGGGCAACCCCAAAGACGAATGGTACTTCTGGCGTCTCGGCATGTCAGCGATCTGGTACTCTTCCGAAGTTGCAGGCACCATCATTGTACAATGCGTACCGGTTCTGCGAACGCTGATTGTAGAAGTCAGCACAACGCTCCAGTCAAGGCGGTTGCCATCTACGGCTGACGATTTTGAGCTGCACGGATCAGAGCATCATTTGTATCATGCGAAATGAATTGGTCCTGGCTTGCAGACGCCCGAGGATGGGTTATCGCGAGGTTTTTCCTGCCGAAAGCAACCATCACATGTACACTAATTTCACGAATTGAAATATCACTTTTCAGATGTGACAGCTAGCTGATTGAGTATTCTCTTGTCAAGCCGCGTTGTACCGACATCGCCAATATGCCGAATACCAGACTCAACCGATGGTGCGATGCCGAGTGCATTGAATGGCAATAACAATGCTCAGCGGCTGCAGCTGCCTCATGGCTGGAACCGGCTTTCCAGCAAACACAAACATTCATGAATCGGATATTGAAATACTTCGAACACACGCGTTCAGCAGAACATACTCACTTACTCACTCCGGAGCTCCTACGCCATCACACATCACTTCGCCAGCATGAAGAGACTCAAGCAAATATTCAGCAACAGGTCGAAAAAGTCCAGCAATACAAAACAGACTTCGGAACGCACAGCAAGCCTTCTACCACAACCTTACCACCACATACCTCTGGGCTCAGGCGGCGCACTTTCACGAGAGGCTTTTGGCGATCTTCAAAAATCAGCTACCTTTGTCGGCACAACCGCTACACTCAACACAGTCGGCATATTCTTCGAAATCTCCGACTCACAATGCTTTGTCGCTCATGTCGACGCATATGTCACGCGCCCTTCCTCAACCGAGCCGGCGCAAAAGCACTATAGCACAAACTACAAAATGACCGCTCTGCTACGCGAGGCACTGATGGTTCAACTTAACGCAGCGGTGCCAGAAGAGCGCACGAAGCGGATGCGAGACACGCTCTTGATCACATGTGGGCGTCTGTCGGGCCAAGGGCCCAGAACGGCAGAGGCAGTCGCGAAGGCGGTGCGGGAGTGGCTCGGCGCTGAGGTCTCCGGAGGTGGAAGAGTAGCGGAAGCTAGCTCAGGGTTTGTTGTTGGATGGCCTGCGGCAGGGAGAGTGCTTTTCGCGCAAGCGCGGGCAGAAGGGTGGAAAGCTGTTGGATGCGGCATTGGGGAGGGTGCTTGGAGCATTGGGGTCGAGGAGGCAGAGCTGGAGCCGAGCGATGAGCCGTGGTGATCTTAGGGCGAGTGATGCTGCACGGTTTGTAGACAAGGGAATCAGAATTTAGAAACACTACCGAGAATAGAAACACTGGATCTCGGCTATTTCTAGAAGTCTTCGAGCTTGTAGGCCTCGTACACAGGTTCCTCGTAGGGATGAGTCCTGACAAAACAGCGTCAGTAACGGTTATGTTAATGACATCACCGAGATGACAACAGGAACTGATTGTTACTTCTTCAGCGTCTCAACGGCACGCTCTGTAATGTAATTTCCCGCCCATTGCAGATCAACTCACACTTGACTTCCTCAACCTCTTCCAATAGTCCTCTCGTACCGATGGCCGGGCTCGCACTATCACTCGGCCTGAACTGTCACGTTCCGGGCGTTGTGATGCAGCATTCGCTGTAATTCGGAAACGTGCCGGCACCAGTGGCAAAGATTCCAGCTTTGATCGCGGAAAGGTGCTGCGGCGGGCTATAAAAGACGAACTTGTAGCGCACGGCTCTTGAGATGGATTTCGAGGCCATTTGTAGCGGATATGCTGAAGAATGTATATTGGAAGTGTCGGGTCAGACTTCAGGACGTTATGAGAAGAACTATGCACCACGAGAGGGAGAGCGAAAGGCAGCACGACAACAACAGTGAAAGCTCGCCGGACTGTGATGATGAATATTCACTTGTCACCAGCATCAGTCAGCTCTAAATAATGAAAGCGCTCTCGAAGTCATGTCTCGTCACGCGATCTCAGGCATGGATGTGTTCGAGGGAAGAATGCAGTCAGTCGGCGAGCCCCGAAGCTAAAGCTCAACCCAATTCAAGACCGCGCATCTTCCTCCCATAACACAGCAGCACATTTCTCTAAAAGGCTAAGTTGACATCTTGCTGACAGCAGCTAGAATCGAGATGTTGTTAGGGTTAATGTCTATGTGATCCCTGCCATTCAACTATCATCCTCTCTTTGCTCCGCGATCGCGTGCGACCCTGGTAACTTGACATCATCGTTGGTGTCACACGGGGAGTGTTTCTGGATCTTCTCAACACAACACACTCCTAATGCATTCTGCACGACGTATGAACAGGCTACCAGCAATTAATCTGCGGATGTCATCCTTAACGAAAGTTCCACCGCGGACCGCCTTGGCGCCGCCCCTTAAGTAACGGGACTTGCTCGGTGGTGAAATCCGCATGAACATCGAGGGATATTCCGCATGACGGCTGTCACCCAAAGTTCCAAGAGTAAATATCTATCTGAAGCGAATAATGTCATCTGCGCTTACACGGGTTCAAGGTCTCAAGGTAACGGCCGAAAATCCTCCTCGCGACGATCTTGATGGCCTTGACTTCCAGCGCTGCGCAGCGTTACATAATCCCATCGTCGAACACGGCTAGACGGCAATTGGTAGGCCCATAGATGATATGCCGAGGACCACGTGGTGGGATCACCACAGCGACAATCCAGAGCGGGATGAGACGACATCTCGGCTTCACATTTCGGTGATCGAGTTGAAACGCGCTTACGACTTTTACGAAGACGACTTCAAACTCTTCCATTATCTGATTGGTCTGCGACCCGCCAGCGACATTGAGTTGGGCTGCAAAGAAGACCTAGAAGATCCTGACTATGACAACCGATATTACACTCTTTGTTGTACCGATCAAACACAGGCATCTAAACCAGATGGCTTGGTGTAAGTAGGCATCGATCTCTGTTATGCAGTAGAAGTAAAGACTCTCATGGCTAAAGCCACACTCTGATTGCTCAGCTACAATCAAAAAACACACTTGTGTCTCCTAGGCCTGGACATATATGACGACAGTGCCGACGAAGACCTCCCCTGGCAGAAACTGAAGTCCGTGCTTACAGTATACATCGAAATGATCGAGTCTGGCAAGATGATCGCTTTTCACAAGGATCTCGAATTTGCGGACGACGTGGCGTATCATGATGCACCTGATCCTGCTCTCTCTGGCTTGAGATACGCCCGCGATCGACCAAATGCCATAATAGTGGACTCAGCTACAGGACATACCAAGAAGAAGGATGCTGTTGATACATGGGTATGCATGCCCAGCACTGACAAAAATCTCTAAGACACTTTGGAGATGTGGAAGATTCTTGTTGAAGAAATCCATGATCTTGTTGGAGACACCAACGTCGATACGTAACCCACGTACGGGCTAGCGAATGATCAACTCTCGGATGTCATGCCAGACTGGTTCGCCAAACGATTCTTTGCCAGTGCTATGAAGCCGCGTTTCAAGTACATTGTACCAGGTCTTCGAGTCCAGACCACGGAAGAACTATTGGACCAGCCCTACGCGTCATCTTGCTCACGAGAAGGCACTGGGATCCCGCCCATCCTAATCTTACGTGGCGAGGGCATTGCACCGACTACTCCGCTCGGCTACTATCCCAACGCAGTATCCCTGCAGGGCTTTACCTTGAACCGTGCGACACATTCCACGCCGCTGCACCGTGGGAAGACGGCGTAGCGCTCATCCTGCCATACAACGTGGGCGGCCACGGCAGCTGGGCAAGGATGGCGGATCAAAAACCACTTCCGGAATGCAATGACTCGCTCTATCAGATTGGCTGGAACCCTTTCATTGCGCGTCATCCACCGCAACTCCTGGCGATTCTGGTGCTCTGGTACGAGAACTTGCAGAGCGGAGATTGGGACGTGGACCAAGATGGCATTATGGGTGGCATGGAGAAGTATCGCGAGGCCAGTCTCGAGGAACATTACATGGAGTATGTGCTGGAAAATGGGCCAGGACTGACGGTCTGAGGAATAAATAGCAACAAAAAGATAAATACTGGTGGAACCGGTCCAGTCTTACTTCGCACCTCACTGAACTACGCCTCGTCGACCTCATAAAGGCCTTCTTCCAACCCCTTGATCTGCAGCGCGAGCAGCCTCGAGTAGTAACGGCACATAGCAAGGTTGCCGCCATGGAACCAAAAGCCAGGGTGCCCACTTCGCTGCCAGATCGTGCGCATTTCACCTTCTTCGTTAAAGCCCCATACATCTCCGACCTTGTCCGCGACCTCGTCTCCAAAGATCGTACGCGTCTGAGTGCGCATATTCTGGTAACCAGTAGCGAAGACGATCTCGTCCGCTTCCAGCTCCGAGCCATCGGCGAAGCGCAAACCATGCGGAACCACTGCTTCGATCTCTTGTCCTTGCTTTACTTTGATCTGTCCGGAAGCGATGAGCTCAGAAGCGCCAACGTTGATGTAGTATCCGCCGCCGCGCTGGAAATACTTGATGAAGAGACCTGCACCGTCTGGCCCGCTGTCAACTTTGAAGCCTGCTTTGGCCAGACCTGCAAGCATGTCTTTGTCATGTTCGGCTTGCAGCGCGCAGACCTTGACTTGCAGCGCTTTGAGGACGGGAGTGGGAAGGCCATGGAGCAGGATGTCTGCTTCGTCAACTTGCGGACCGTGTTCGGAGAACAAGCCCTTGAGGCCGACGTCGGTGATGGCTTTAGATGAGACGACGTGAGTGGTCGAGCGTTCGACCATGGTGATATCGTAACCCTTCTCGAGGTAGTCCTGCGCAATGTCGTGTGCGGAGTTGCAAGATCCGACCACAATTGCTTTCTTGCCTTGGCTATTGCTCCGCGCACCAGGGAATTCGGAAGAATGACAGAGGCGATCTCCGGCGAAGGTCTCGATACCTGTCATGGAAGGCATATTCTTCTTGCCAGAGTGGCCTGTCGCCTGGATGATGTGCCTGGGATGGAAGGTCCTGGTCTCGCTGGTGCCGTCTGCTTTTGTGCGGTTGACAACCGCGGTCCAACGTTGCTCCTCTGAGTTCCATTTCGTGTCGACTAGCTCAGTCCTAGTCCAGACGTTCAACTCGAGTAAGGTAGCATATGACTCAAAGAACTGGGCAAGTTTGTCTTTTGGCGTGAAGATAGGCCACTGAGGTGGGAAATTGAGATATGGAAGATGGTCGTACCAGACCGGATCGTGCAGCACGAGTTGGTGATACCTCTTTCGCCAATTGTCGCCGACTAAAGCATTCTGGTCGATGACGAGTGTATTCACTCCCATGGTCTTGAGACGTGCAGCGGCTGTGAGACCAGCTTGACCTCCGCCTATGTGAATTCAGATTAGCGATATCTCCACTTAGATTGATGCTTGGGACATACCAACAACGAGCACTGCCGGCTCGGATCCGTCGGCATAGTCAAGCGCCTCTGCCCTCTTGTCGGCCCAATTGCTACGGCCTGGCTTGCCTCCATGCTCTGCGCCAACAGGTCGTCTGTCGAGTATGTTTTGTTCATGTCCTTTGAGCTCCTCCAGTCTGGTGTAGAGAGTGAAGACTTTCCAGTTGCCAGCCTCTTCAACCAGACGGACCAGACCTTGGCCGGTACCATGGACTGTATTTATGTTAAGGAAGAATTGCACTCCGATTACCTCACCGTCTGCATCAACGGGTGCGAATTTTGGTGCTCTGACTAGGTTGGATGCATCCACAGAGATATCCTGGAGTCTGAAACCATCTCTTGACGTTGCTGCGCCTTTGAGGAAATCGTAAATGCGCGGAGGTCCTTGGAGAGTACGTAACTTCCAGGTTAGAGCGAGATGGTCTCGCCAAAAGCCGTTGTCGAGGAACAGGAGAGAGAGTTCAAGGAGGTGGTTACTCTTCAAAGCATCATTGAATGACAAAACGAAGTTGGCGGCAATCTCAGAGGGGTTGGTAGATTTTGCTGCCTTCGCAGGCAGAGGGAAGCTGGCCGGGGCGATGTTAATAGAACCGGGTACGGGGCGCATGTGAGAAGGTATTCCAACTGCCACGGCCATGATGAAGATGTGCTGGATGGAAGTGCTGTTTATTGATGGGAGAGATTCAGATGTGATGGATTTTGTGTGTGCTATGATTGCCACTTGTGCTTAGGAGGCCATGGGTCTCCCTTTTATGTACATTGTAGCTTACTAGCGTATACAACGTCAATGATGCTGTATTTTTGCATGATCCTACGCCGACTCACTGTGTTTCTGTCGGAACCGAAAAGATCGTTGTCGGTAGCGCACGATCGTAAGTTTGTATACTCAGAACAGCTCGGTACCGCGCTCAAGCACCGAGCAATGCCACAAGTTTTTGTGTAATATAACCAGTATGGTGGCTACCGCAATTCATATAGAGTCTCTGGCTCTCTAGTATTCCGCAATGTCTGGTGAATTATCATCACACCCATCGAGACATTGTCGTGTCGGACTGCCATCACCTTCACGCACCATCGGATCCGCTTCGCCTCGAGTGTCGTATGCAGAACTGCGAGCTCACGGCCCGCGTCGGCTCCGAATCGCATTATTGTACGCACGTGGATGGAGTGGAGGTGCAGATCCACACACAACGCCTCTTTCCTTGACTTCTCCATTTTTACATGTGTCTGGGGTAGTGGATCCAAGTGGATCCTTCGAATGGCGGGGTGATTTCTCTGTCGCCACCCCATCTGTTCTCCTGGCCCCTTGGCCGTCACTGAGGGAGAGCTATCTCTAAATGTTCACAAGCGACTCACCTGGCACCTAGCACCTGTCAATACTGCAGCCCGGAGCACCGGAAGACATGAGCGCCCAGGCCTGAAGAAGCACAAGGAAATACTTCGGCGATGCGCAGCTCCATGCTCCCCTGTCTTGACCCTAGCCATAACCATCTCTCCGGACCCGTTTGTGTTTCTGCCTGTCTAGCATCATGTCGGCTCCGAAGATACGACGGCAAAATCACTCTTGTGAGCAATGTAGGCGTTCAAGGAAGGCATGCGATGGCTACGCCCTGAATATTGCTCCACCCGAGGAGGGCCACCAATTACGCCCGTGCTCATACTGCGCCAGGACAAGGAAAGATTGTAGCTTCAACGTCTACTGGGGAGAGACTCGACTTGACACACCGGCATGTAAGGCTCAAAGCGAGGAGGCCCAGCCCGTGACACGTCTCAAACGGCAAAGAACAGACAGCTCAACCGAGATTGCAGCACCCAGCTCCCATGCTGATTCAAATTATGTTGAAAACGATGACCTCCTTCAAGATATGCTACAGTCTTTGGAGACGCCTTCTTCGGACGAGAATGTCTTGTGGCATGATCCAACCCTGAGCATGAGCGGCACTCTTGCCGCATCTCCGAGCTGTCCTTCAGATCTCAAATACGCAGAAGTATTCTCGGATTGCTCATATGATCTCTCGAGCTTACCACAGTTCGCTCCAAGCTTGGACTCTACACTGTCTCACACGCTGTCACCGACACAATCTTTACCTCTTGGATCTGTTCCCAGCTTCCCCGTTCCAGGCGATACACAAATTCCGAACACATATCAAGAGTCGCTGTTGGGGCTCAATCCGGGTGTATACTCTGGAATTACATACGAACAATCGAGTCTTGCACAACCCTCTGTCATGGGCGAGGAAATTTGGACGAAAGAAGCATATGCGCAAGAAGCTGCGAAGATTCAAGCCAAGAACAGAACGGTTTCGCCCTTCAACGCGGAACACGGCGTGATGACGACAATGAACAACACCTTGATCACGGACAGTCTTCTCGGTATTTACCACGATGTCCTGGAGAATAATCTAGCTTGCTGGTTGGCAGAGGATACTTGCCCATACAAAGGAAAAAATGGCCAACAGCTACAAACACTCATACCTACAGCGGTGATGCCCAGCAATCGCCTTCGCCAAATCTGTGGGGCCACTTGGTCGAACAACATATACAGTCGTGTTGTCCAGCTCGACCGAGTTGCCCAAAAAACTGGACAGTTGGCTCTCACGAGAGGCGAAAACCGCGCAGCGTCAAAGGCATTATCTTTGGCCATCATGGCATTCGCCACGCAGTGGTCGCAAGGTATCCAAGGTGGCTCAGACTACGTATCATCTCGGTTGGACATGTTTGTACAGAACGGTCTTGGGCAAACGAACTTCGAGGAGAATGTTCAACAATCGACATGGGAACAAGCCAGACAGGCGCTTCAAGAGTGTTCGGACTTGGAGTCTTACCGTGTGGTTTACGCAGAACTGATCTTCGGATTGGTACAAAAGCCCGCAAAACCCCGTCGCAGAATCAGCCAAGGGCACCACAGTTTTGCTGAGCGGAAGCGAGAAGTCATGAAGATGTTGGCAATACAGAACCAACCAGTCTTCGTTGAACGTGCCACTCGCAAAGTGCACAGCATGAAATTCCGGCTAGATGCCGCCGAGACTGGCTTCAGCATGTTTGGTGAGCCTCCAGCTAAATTGCTAGCCGAGGACAGATCGACCATTGGCCTTTTGTACTGGTTTGCTGTGATGCTGGACACCGTGTCTTCGTCAATCAGCGAGAAGCCTGTGGCACTCGCTGATGAGGATTGTCAGCATGAGGCTCTTGAGAGAGATGAGAACAATCCAGGTACTCCTATCAACCGTCGCTGGGAGGCTCGTTTATTCGTGCAGGACGATCTCGATAAACCAAGCTTGTCGCTTCGTTGGCCATGCAGCTACCATGACGCCGTTGAGGGGGTAGCAAGATCCGCTCCCGTCAAGGTGCTACTCTTCCGTTACATCTCGTACTTACAGAACACCCTGCGCAAACGAGAGTCCTCGAAGGCCATCGAGGACGTTATCAGCGGCGCCTTGCTGCTTTATCGGTACTGGAACTCTACTTATGGCGCCTTCTTCCGCGGCTTGATACGCGACTACAACACCATCCCACCTCGCATCAAGAGCTGGTTTGTCTGCATTCTGGTTCCTTGGAATCTTGGAGCGCTGATGCTGGCGGATCTTATTGAATTCGTCGACAACAACAACATGGGTCTTGGGCAATCTAGCCTTTCGCGCATTGCAGAGGACCTTACTACAGTCATGCGAAAGCTAAGTGCCGACGAATTATCCGACATCGCTCGGGTAACCACCCCTGTACAGCACAGTTCAGGCAGCGGACAACTACCAGATCTTCACTTCGCTGTGAGCCAGGGCTCCTTGCTCACTGAGCCATGGACGATTCTGCTAGTTAATGCTTTTGCCAAGGCATCTTTGTATCACTTGGAAGTCCTCAACGGACTAGAGACTCAGTCGAGTCTACTCTCAAAAGCTGACGGCGAGACAATTCGAAATGCCATTCAGCGAATCGACAATTGCGCAAGGTGTTTGTGGTTCCTGGGTCGGAAGACCTCGGTCGCAGGTGACATCGCGGCTGTCTTTGTGGAAGCTATCGGCCACTACAAGATTGGGATTTGATAGACGGTCGAAGCCTTTAGATGCTGGTCTCTCCTGATGGCGCCTCGAAATGTTCATCACGAATGAAAGTTGAGAACTCAGTGTTTGACTGCAGCGCTGCATTGCGATAACAATCACAAGCTACAGCCTGCATCTTCTTGTTGACAAGTACACATGATCTACACTCCTAGGCTCCACGTCACTCCTCCGATTGTTCTGCCTTAGTTGGTCCTTGCGAACCTGTCGCGCGAGGTCCAGCCAAGGGCAGGAACAGAACGCTTGCTCATGGCTGCAACGCTCTGAGCATAATCGCTGGTGCCATGGGTGGGGTCGGCGTCAACGGCCTTGCAAGTGGGCTTCTGGCCATCCTTGCCAAGAGCGCCGTTCACAGAGATGTAATCCTGCTTCTCGGTTGTCGCCTGAACCAGGTTCTTTCCTCCCTCCACGGTCCAGCCGTTGATGAAGTCACCGTGCGAGCTGTAGGCGTTGCCGCTGGCAAGCTTGATCGGCGCAGTGCCGCTCCATCCATTGGGAAGGACTTTGCGGAGGTCGTAGCGGATAGAGAAGCGCAGCTGGGGCATAGCCTTCATGCCTGTAGGGCAAGCCTTGTAGTTGCCGGGCTGGCCTGCCTTGTAGCCTGTCTCGAGAGTGGTAGGGTTTACGCCTGTTTAAATGGTCAGCCTATGCTTGGTCGGTCTAGCTGCTTATTTGGGAACTTACAGTTGGGGAAGTAGAGCAACTGCTGGAGATGGGTAGAGCAGGTCTTGCTGGGGAAACCGTTCTTATCCAGTGCGCTCGCCGCATCGTTCTCGCACCACCATTCGGCATGGGCCTCCTTAGGCATGGCCGCAGGTGTTTGGGCCTTAGCATCACCCGCGAGCATCTGCAAGTTCTCAGGGATCGGGATCTCAGCCGGAGTGTCTCCGAGTCCGTAGTATGCGCTGAATCGCATGACTGGAACAGGCACGAAAGAGTTACCGGACTGTGCCAACAACGTAGGCACCCAGTACACGGACAGATCGTTCGGGTTCTCTGCGTTTGTGCAGCCAGCACGAAGCTCGTCGCTGGTCTTGGTGTTGACGTTGACGGCGTCGGAGCCGAAGAAAGAGTGAAGATGAGATTTGCCGTGCTCTCCAGGGAAGACGATGGGGTCGATATTCTTATACATGAAAGGTGAAGGGACGTTAACTTGCGTGTACGCATAGACCGATTGGATGGCGAGGCCACTGGTCAACAGGGCGGCCTGCAGCATGTTGGTGTGCGAAGGCATTGTGACGTTGTTTTGATGGGTAACGAATGGATGTTGAACGAATGTAATAAATGAAAAGAATGTTGTTTGCACAAGGCACAGCGTAAGAGAAAAGAATGAGAGACCTGCCGTTTCGAAACATACGTCCCCTTCGCATCCTTATACACACTCCGTGTTGCAGCCTTGTACCGTCCCAAGCACTCCACATATTGAACACGGCCAGGCCCCAAAGAACCTGGTTAGGAGTAGATATAGTGCATTAGGGTTAGTGTATCTGACACGAAGGTTTCACCTTGACAGACAGCCGCTCTTTTGGGGTGATCCCGGCGTCTCATCTCCCTCGCGTGGTTTGTCTTAGCGCCTGTGCCTCCGGCCACACCTGCGAAAATGTTCACGCTCGCGGTTGACAACCTCCGCTTTCGTCTCATCTTCTTCGCTTCTCTATATCTAGCACGACATCCCTGCGCGATTGGCAAGCAAAGGGCATACTGAGCTCTGTATCATCCCTACTGAATGTCACAGTCGGCGCGATAACGTCGATGGCTGCGGTTCTGAATGCAGGCAACCTACTCACTCTCTATCAGGTTCGGCTCCGGCACTTGGCGACACTTCATAGTGCAAGGCGATCACCAAACTAAATCGCCAGATACATGAAGTCACTATTTGCAGTCGATAATTCGGTGGTGGCGCGATTCAATGCACAGGCTCTGACGATTTTCGCACTTCAGGGCGTCGCGAGAAAGCAGGAACATTCCTGCACACTCAGGCACTTGCGGAGCCTGATCTACTTGACTTGGCATCTGTCATGTCTGGTCGTGTGCTATGGTAATTCAATGTCGCCGTATGAAGTGCGGTGTTATTCTGGGGCTTTTGCATAGCTGATTCATATCCATCGTTATAAAGCATCGCTTGCATTTATCAAACCGCGATCTCATGCGCTGATGGTCCAACAGGAGGCTCGGTTGCGGCCATGTTACACTGGCGGAAGATCCTGACTTCGTCTGGCTCGAAGCTGCCCGTCACACTGTGCAAGACCGCATGGTTGTTGAAAATGGCCAGATCACCATCCTCCCAGTTCACCGGGTAAACCTTCTCCGGTGCAATTCCGGGCCTTTGTAGCCTGTGTATGATTTCTCTGACCTCCTTCAAGTCATCAATCACGCTGCCATCCGCGAGATGAAGCTTCTCTACAGCGGAGGGATGCACCTGCAATGCCAGTCGCCCCGTTACTGGGTTCTTCCAGCACATGGGCAAGATGGCAATCTTGTCCTCTTCGATCGGTGGTAATTCGGCGTCGGACAACTCTAGACCGTCTGACTCCATGCCCAAGCCGTCTGATCGTGATCGTGCACCTGACATCCAGATGTATGGGTGTGCATGGTACTGTACGCGAGTGCTACGCGCGAACGCTTTGTCCTCTTCAGACAGCAAATCGTATGTGTTTTCTGAGGAGGCAAAGACGGTGCTACCACGTGGTACAGTGATCTCATCGCCTGAGCCATCGTCGTATCGCAGCTTCTGTGATGGCGACTTGGGAACACTCACGGCCATCAAAGTGGTGACGCGGGGAGGGTTCAAAGCATAAAGAGCGGCATCAATGTGCCAGCGGTAGAAGCGTGTGAACTCGCGGTCTTCTGAAGCTGGAACGCTGGTCTTGTGGAAAGTCTTGTGGTGAGGGTGCTTCAGTCGGATGTCTTTCAGACCCTCATACTCTACGACGGGTCCGTTGCCGATCACCTGGACTTGAGTTTGGTGAGGGATGGTCTTGAGATCCGGGTGAAGCACGCTTTTCTCTTGGTCCAAAGTCTTGCCGTGACCGTAGGAGGTCGCTTCCGGATCAAATCTCCTTGTGAGCTCGTACTGGCCTGCTGGGCTGAAGCCATGTTGGCCTTTGAAGAGAAGGACTTGATGTGTGTATAAGGCACGACGAATAACGTCGAAGTCGGCGTGGCTCAGGTTTTCCAGGTCTGCATTACGAACTTCAGCACCCAGCGGCCTGTCGGCGAACGGGAGAACCTCGACTAGTGATTTGATAGCCATTGTTTAGTTGTGATGTTGTTGCTTTTCGTCTTCGTGGCCTTTTACAGCGATTTAATTGCCAATGGAAGGCTCGAGGATGACCACAACACCATTAAATACTTATCTGAAAGGCTCAGGAAGACGTGCCTAGACCTTAAGGCGGAGCATTTAGTAGCGAGGCTTACCTTTGCCATATCCCGCTATCATGTTACCATTTGTAGCATCTATCTTCTGTGCGTCGGAGTCCACCGGTTTAGGGAGGTCGACTAGAAGCTGTTTCTTATCTCGCTGTCGAACAGCCATTTGCAGCGTTTATCTTGGTGAAGCGGAGGCCGCCGACACAACGAATTTGTCGCACTTTCCTCCTTATCTTCCAGGTGACATTTCAACCGCATCAGAAAGCAAACCACAACTTCATCGGCAGCAGCATGATTTGGCCTTGGGATTCTGCATGTGGGTATCATGTGACTAAATCTTCCGGTGGTTGAGAGCATAGGAAACCATTATTCCAGATGTTTGCGTGACGTGACAGCTGAACGGCCTCTCGGAGATGTGCCGGCATCCTTCCTCCTTCGCAACTCCCCCTGTGTCACGTCGCGAAGACACGAGTTCGACGTGAGAAGCGTGAGAATATCAATTGGAAACTGGCAGTCTCATAGCTGCCCTCAAAGAAGTTCAGTGCGCGCTTCCACCGAAGAATTTTACCTAGATCCCCAGGCCAGTCGACTATACATATACTAAGGCTTTAGGACGTGTATTGAAAAGCTCATAAAGCTGCTCAAAACGCTGCTCTCGACAACGGCATTACTACTACTCCAATCTCACGAAGTCAGCGCCAGCGATGCCGCATATCGCTCCTTTGGGCAAGTCAGTTCGTGTCAAAACGACCTCCCAGTGAACGCGACGACAAGTCTCGACATGTCCATCTTTCCCAATAATGCCACCTTAACATTCAGCTTCAGCGGCTTGGCCACCGTCCCAGGCAACACGACGCTCAGCATCGCGGTGGACGCAGATGGCAACGAGGTGTACAGAGCCGAACTTGATCCTTGCTCCGTTGGGATCCCAGACCTGTGTCCAGCGAGCGGCGACCTGGCCAGCTTTTCCAACGCCTCAATGCACATACAGGAGGGCACAATGAAACTCATGGACCTGCCTTCGCGCGCTGACGTGAAAGGCCGACTTTTGTTGCAGACTTATGATAGATATGCACGCTTCCATGCACCTTGCGTGCAGACCGCGCTGCGATCTGATGGAAGCGACATCGGGAATGTGACTACTGCTGGAGAAGGAAGTAGCTTAGGGAATGAGACGGCTGGTGGCGAAGAGACCAATGGAACGGCTGAGAATGGTGGTGGAGATACAAATGGTACTACTCAGGACTCTGGTGCCAACACGCTGCAAGGTGTTGGGTATGTGGCCATGATGTAAGTTGGCCAGAACAAGAGTGAGTTGACTCTTTGCAATCGCTAACAAAGTTGATACAGGGCTTTCATAGCAATCTGGATGTTGTGAATATACCAATACATACTCCATACTATGTCAAGCCTACAGATGGATCATTCGTCCAAACCCATGCAAGTTTATCAAACAGCCTATATGCTCAACACGCGCGAGAACTTCCCTACTTCAGAATGGAAAGCCTCTTGCAGGCTCAAGCATCTAACAATCCCATCTCCCAACTAGCAAGCGCGAAAGCGCTCGTACCAATCAACGAGTCCAGCTCCATAGGTCTTGTAATATAATAATCGTAGCTGACATCCTGCGGACTCAAGCTCGCAATGCTAGTGGTGCCGTTCAAACTCAATGATCCATTGGCATGAGTGATCAGATACTCTGCCGAGACTGACTTGTAGATTTCAGTGGCGACAGAGACAGCGCTCTCGGCGCAGTCGTCGTCCTGTCCATCAGCAGATTTGTCGAACTTGTCGTCCAGAAATTCCTTACGCACGCCCCGAAGCAATGTGTTCACCGTCATGAAGCTGCTGCTCGCCTCGACGAAGTTCCCGGCATCACCAGGTTTGTCGACGACCTGCCAAACGCCCGGAACACCAGTGCGAGCCTTGCTGCGCGCTACTGCTTGGACCTGGGCGTACATAACTTTCTGGAACAGCGTCTTCAGCGTCGCATACGCTTCGGAAGACTTCAGAGCTGGAACCCAGCTAGCAGCCTCGAGCGCGTTGAGGATTCCAAGCGAATACCAGGCAAGACTTCTGCCCCAAACTTCCGGACTGGCTCCCGAAGTAGCGTTGGCCCACTTGTGAGCTTTGATAGCATCATAGCCGTGCACCAATAGACCCGATGGCACGACGCATATATCGTAGAGGATCTGAATCTGTTGTAGTGCTGACTCGAGCGCTAGCGGGTCGGCGTAGCTGTCATTAAGCTGCGGCAGGATAATAGCAAACGACGGGTACGAGAACATGCCATCCAAGTAGCTCAGGTTCCGATAAGCAGTGAAGTGGTTAGTGTTGTTGAAATACCAGAGCCCACCATTCGCGTTGCGCGGCTGCAAAGCGAGAGAAGCATTGATGGCGCTTATAGTGGACAGATACTTCGTGGCTTGAGATGTATTATTTCCCGCTCTGAGAGTCCAAGACACCATATCCGAAGCCAGCGAGAACCGATCGAGAAGGAACGCCGCATCGCGAGTGGTGTTTGCATAAGCCTGGATAGAAGACGCGAGGCTTGCATCGACTGCTGGGCGAAGCACGTCGTTAGCTGGTGATACAGGCGGCGGTTCGGTGGCGGCAGTCAAAGCCTGCCAGAAGAGCGACAGTTGGATGTAGCCAGCGTTGGTGCCGGTGTCTAGAGTCGTTTGGCCCCTCTGCTCGATACTTGCGAGCATGCGCAGAGCCAAATCTTTTGGTGAAGATTCGCTGTTTGCCAATGGCAATGCTGCACTGAGCAGGTAGAGGAGATGGCGAGCCCTCATTTTCCAAGAAGCGTATGAGTGGGCTAGATAGTTGTGAGGTCTTAGGTCGGGCGGGCGCACTGTCTATCATTTAAATGACCGGTCTTCACATGAGTCGTTGCATTTTGTAGACTCAGGCATCCCATGAGAAAGATCGGCATGGATCGGCATGGATCGGCATCCAATAAACTCAGATATATGCAGCCTCGTGGGGAGAGCAAAGCATATACATCCTCCATATGGGGGGGAACCTTGGGGTAGACAAAAGTATATTGAAACTATCAGTAAAAATCGTTCAATGAATTGCCATTATTGTCGATAATATACTGGATGGAACATTGTCACCATAGTACATCTAGTACCTCTCGCACCCGAAACAACCTTTTGTTACCTGTACCAAGAATAGTCAAGCGATTGAGAGGTAGCATCGCATCCCAAAGATTCTTGCCCGCCAAGGATAAATACGAAACACTTAAACATGGTACTGTGGCATGGAACAAAGTCAAATATACGAAAGCAAGAAGTGTCCGATGACAATTTCGCAAAGTGAAACAGGTCAGGCGACATTCTATTGAAATTGCACCACGCTGTGCAAGTAACGATTGCAAAGCAGATTTTGTTTAGACAGGTTACGAAATATATCAATGATTCTTACTAGTGCAATCATCAAACAACAACCCCATATAAAGCCTCCACCATCGCCAATACCCTCACTCGAAAGTCGCTCCACTATTCTCCGCCAAAACCCCCTCCTTCTCCTCCTCCGTCAAAAACGTCGCGTTCCGAATAGCGCCAACCTCATAACCAGACGTAGCAGGCGGTGCGTACGGGAAATCCTACACAGCCCCCAAAAGTATCAGCATGTACCTCTGACGAGCCCACACCAACCAGGAACAGAAGCGTTTCCAAAGTGTTTCATCTACCGAGCCATAAACCAACTGCCACACCAGCACATCATAGCCCAACAACCCCATTGCCTGCTTCGGGAATACAGGCCCCGCGACATTCCAGAATAGACTCGTGGCATATGTCGCGGGGCTTCTAGCCTGTACTTCCCAGGGCTGCGACGTGAGCAAGTGGTCGATTATAGATGGGAAAGCCCCTCCAGCGTGCGGAACAACCCATTAGCCAGAGTCTGTGTGATGGTGAGGTCCATGAATGTGCGCGCGGTTTCGAAGTAGAGTTCGACGATGCCTGAGGGTTGGGTTTGCGGTGGTTAGGCTTAGGCTGCTGCCGTTGGTGATGGAGCGCAGGCAGAGTCCGGCAGGGTGGACGAAGATGGGAGGGCGCTTGGTGGTGGCGTCGCGAAGGCGAAGAAGGGTTTGAAGATTTAATTGCTGAGATAGTAGCCTTCGTGGTTTGATTAGAGGGCTAAGCCGGAGGCGTTGAGGTGGGCAAGGGCATATTCTGCTTCGGCGATGCTGGGATGCGGTCAGTAACATCATGATGAGCTTGGAAAGGACGTCATCGGAGACTGTACGCAGAGTCTATGTACGGCAACGGAATTACCGCGAACAATGAAAAGATGTCTGGAAATTTGTAGGCGAGCTAGACCGCGTCAATCCTCCGTTTCGCAACCTATTATGGATATTCAAGCAATGTACAGCTGCAAGATACTCATTCAAAAGCCTAGCCAAAGCCGCCGACTGCACCTGCGATCCAGGAAAGACCACCGACCCGGGAGTCCCAATCGACAAAACACCATACTTGATCCCCGCCCCAGCCATGAAACTGAGATGCGTCTCGAGACTCCATGCAGGTGTTGGAGATTGGCCCGTGCTAGGGACAAGAGTGCGATACCACGGAGGAACGACATGGGCGTGGACGTCGACGATGGATCCTTCTGCGATACCTGCGGGGAGCGTTGTATTCGTGAGGTCATAGATCGCTTGGACGGAAGTGAGGGCTTCGTCGAGCAAAGGGATGATGTGCAGGTCGATGTGGTCGGCATTGGCGGCAGAGATTATGCGAGAAGTGTGGTTGTGCGCTTCGCATGTTGCGATGAGGTAGACCAAAGTCATGAGTAATCGCATTTTGTGTTTGAATCATGATAGTATGCGTGCAAAAGTGCTGGATGGAAAGGTTAAGACGAATAGATGTGATCAAATAAATTTCATGGAGCGATCATTGGGCAATCGCGTGATGCAATGTTTGAGAGGGTGGCTTGCACGCTTCAGCTGCGTGTCAGCCTCGCTCCTATGCAGGCGGGGAGATGTGTATATTGGATTAATGAATCTAGGGAAATGTCTAGTCATCAATCAACATACACCTTGCTTTCGACGTCAAGAAATGTTGAGTAATGGCCAAGAGTACTGCAGGATATGAGTGGTGAGTACTAAAGTCTCTGACTGAGAAGACTTGCCGTAGAGTATAGAGGTCTGCCTGTCTGCGTCAAAATAAAGGACCCTCGACCTCTCTATCTGCATGTCTACGTAAGCTGTCGTAAGCCATCGCCCAATCGGGTTCATTGGTTCCACCACTTCGGTCGTAGAATTCAGCCGGCCCGTGATACTAGTGCTGAAGACTGCTGATGTGTAATACTGCTCACGAAGCACGTGAGCTCTCATGCCCGTTGGCAACGATAGTGCGGTCAAACGTGACCTCACGTTCGCCGTATCTTCTGAAGGTGCGCTTGGTTTCGTGGAGGAGCTACAGTCCGGTAAGTCTGATTGGGGGGTTGCCGACAGATGCGTCGTGTGGATAGTGCTGCGACATGATCAAATCAAAATCTTTCCCATAACCAAGTTGACAGCAGCATCCAACTATGGTGCCAATGCTTCGGGGGCGTTCGCTCTTCTTGGGTCAGCGACGCCTGGCGCGCTGGTGCCTGGGTTGAGCAAGATAGCTTTATGGCAGACTGTGCCCCTGGTCGTCCGGCTCATCCGTGTCACAGTACGCTTTACACCCATAGCTGGTGTATCCTTCGCCTGAGGCTTCCTTCGCATAGTGCGAAAATTGAGGGATTCGGTGCTGTAGCGCTGACCATACAACCAAGTTCGTGGCAACATGGCGGTAAGTGTACCGTGCGACCGTTCAGCAAGGCTTGACTGCTTTATATCACGACCTGAGATCCAGCGCTTGATGATAAACTCTTCAAGGTAGACGGCTCTGCGGACAGCAAGATGCAGTGCCCGTGGTAAAGGGTCCTCTCAACGAAAGTGCCTCCACTTGAGACGATGCCCAAAGTGAGTTATGAGCTCATAGCATATCTTTCTCACTTGCTCGACTTTTCGTTGCGCAGCTGAGATCGCAGAGCATCCATGTATTCCGCCATGAAGTGCTGCTTCGGCGGCTCCGCAGTCCGCCTTTGGATATCTCGCCATGCAGCGTCGGATCCTTCATCTTCTGCATTTGGCATATGTGCCTCCTTCTTGTTCCCAAAGATCTTGGACTCGTCACGGAGCATAGTGCTGTTCTGCTCCGCTCTTTCCGCACGACCAAGCTGGGTCTTGAGCTCGTCGAAGAAGTGCTGTCCAAAGCCAGGTCCGTCAGGTCGGTCGATGTTGGTGCCGCCCTCTTCCTCTTTCGGAAGGCCATTGCGCACGCGATGCACGGTTTTGGCGACTTTCTCGACGCCGCGATGGAAGCCGGGAGTGCGCAAGAGCTGTTCGACGGCCCAGCCCTCGAGGAGCCGTAGCCACGGCGCCATCTTGATGTGAGGTAAAGAAAATGGTCGATGGTCCAGAGCCCAGGCGGTGGTGTAGGGAGGATGAATGAGACCGTTGCCACCCGAAAGGAATGCGAGAGCGAGTACGATGGATGATGATTAATTAGTCTTTGGCAACAAACCACCAACAGCGGCTTGGAACAAGGGTCTCTTTAGTTTGTTGCCGCGAGCCGAGCTGGTGGGGGCGCTGACGCTTGTTTCAAGTGCTGGGCTGTGCTGAGCTGTGCGGAACTGTTCTGAGCTGTGCTGGACTGTTCTGAGCTGTGCTGGACTGTTCTGAGCTGTGCTGAACTGTTCTGAGCTGTGCTGAGCTGTGTGGGCACGTCATTTGTTGGAGGAGGAGGCACAGCAAAGCGAAGCAGCACTGACTAACTAACTAACTATATGAGTACCACCACACTAACTAACTATATGAGCACCACCACACACTGTCGGGCATCAAGTCAAAGCAGTGAAGAGGTAAAATTAAAAAAATATAAAAACAGAAAAAAATAAAAAATACACTGCCTCACACAAATTCACTCTATCTGCATACACTATCTAGCCAATACTAAAAGCAAGGCATCCCTCAAGGCAGACACCTACTTCCCGGCCCTGCACCCGCCTTCCACCACGGCGTATCAAAAGAAAGGCCGGCTGGTATCTGCCTGCCTGGCGCGGCTACGAGCTCAGCCCTCCACGCGCCCTTATTATATCGCCCCATCTTCAACCCGCCGTCACAGACGTGCAATGTCGGACATGCGAGCACAAGAGCTTCCAGCCTTCCTGACACAGTCAAAAGCAGGCGGGTACATCGAGAGTGCAACACAACCATCGGCCTTTGCTAACGGAATGCACAGACGTCCACGCCAAATTCATCGACCTCGAATGGCAACAGCGCAACCGTCTACTCGCCGGAGCACAACAGCCTGCAGGCTCTGATCAACCCTCCCAATGGTCACGCTTGACTGGAGATGTCATCACAGCCCGCAACCGATACCTCAACGTGGAGCCGTTCGCACAGAACAGAATCAAGTTGAATGTTGGAGAGGGTGTCAGCGATTACATCAACGCTTCACCAATCCGATTGGGAAAGAGAAGGTACATCGCGACGCAGGGACCCAAGAACACCAACGTCAACCACTTCTACCGTATGCTCAATGCAGAAGTCCGTGGAACTGCTGTCGTCGTAATGCTCACGCAAACACACGAGTCTGGAAGGGAGAAGTGCTTCCAATACTACCCACTGTCACCGGAAGATTCACCGTTGCAAATACCCCTCGATCACGAATCTGGTGATGGTTTCCAAGGTACAGTGGACTTGATCAGCGCGGAGAACGACGAAAGCACACGATCAGAAATCCGACACATGCGATTGCGAACACAGACAGAGGAAACCGCCAACCCACCCCAAGAAAAGGACATCTACCACCTCCTCTTCTCAGGCTGGCCCGACTTCTTAGTCCCCGAAGGCGAAGACCGCGAAGCCCTCACCCGTCTAGTCCAGCTCTCCGCCAAACTCAACTCAGCGCCTTCCTCAGCCACCAAAGCCAAAACAAACGGAACATCAGCAGCATCAGACTTTGCCAACTCAGAGCAAGATAATCCTCGGATTGTCCACTGTTCGGCTGGCGTCGGACGAAGTGGTACTTTCATCGCGCTGGACTACTTACTTTCTCTCCTCTACACTGGCCAACTGGACAACATCCCTGCAGACAGAGACCCTATAATGGAAACAGTTGACTCCTTGCGACAGCAGCGCATGATGATGGTGCAAGGCGAGGGCCAGTACCACTTCGTCTACGATGCTCTGAAGCACGCCTTCATCGAGCGAGCGGCGGCCGCAAATGGTGATGCCCTTGGCGGTGCTGAGGCATGATGGTGATCATACTACTGGCGGTTCTGCACTTGCAGGACTCACGTGTGTGTGTGAGGTGGAGCCCTTGATTACGATCATATGAGGTGGCGGTCTTTTTGCTTACAACTGCATTATACTTTTTATTCCGGTGGGTGTAGCGTAGCGTACTTTAGCGCTGCGATTTTCTTCTTTGATCTTGACGCGTTTGGCATGTACATAACCCTTGTTTTTTTCTTGCATGCTGCATATAAGTCTTGCTCTGATACTATTAGTGTCTTATCCCGAGTCACAATTCTTGCTCGAAATTCTGAACACATTCCATGTGGTTTGTGTACTGAATACTGTACTCTGAACCCTCATAGTTGACCAATAAGGTACTGGCATGGATTTCAAGGCCTCGACGAACTGAACTATGGGCTGGCGCACTCCACCACGGACACTCTCTGAGCTTGTATCATTGCACTCAGGTGCCGAAATGGGACATGTTGCCATTGGAATGACAAAACAGTCGTCGATCCGAGATCGAGGCAATAGCCAATACACCTTCATGCATCTCTATTTCTTGTCCAAGATAGGTCGGATCGGACACGGTCTACATATGCTTGCTTTCGTTGGCTATCGAGGCTATGTTGTTTGATTTGGAGAAACTTGGGCTGCCTTCCAATCACAATCGCGTCCGGGTTAGGGTTGGGGTGTTTTTCTCCATCATGGCGAGGCATGTTTTGATCTTTTGTGATCGTGGCTCTGACTATGTATGTATGTAATGGTGACACATGTGTCTTTTGAGTGCTTACGTATACATAAACTGTTGTTGTGGGCGGCTGGTAACCAATAAGGGCCGTGAGTGCCTTTCTTTCGATTTGATGTTCGGATTTCAAAAACACATCAAGCATTCTCACGTCCCCCGTCACATTTTGCAGGAAACCCGGCATTGAACCTTGAGCCATCATACGTAGCAACGATACGATATCTTGGGACTTGTGAACAGACTGCTAATGTTCAGCACGGCCAGTAAACCAGGCCCTCGATACCACCATCGTTCTTGATCGATACAGAGATATCTCACGAGCATAGCATCGCTCCCACCAATCGTCAAAGGGTCATATACATAAGAGTCGCCCGAATCTCCATCGAATCAACTTCCAAAGTTGATCCAACAATCCAGCAGCGGTTGTGGTCTAGAGGTTACGATTCTCGCTTAGGGCTGTCGAAAGACATCAAATGCGAGAGGTCCCAGGTTCGAGTCCTGGCAATCGCCTGTTCTTTTGCTTTTTGGGCGTGTTGGACATGTTTTGTTCAGTGGTGGTTATGTGGCTGCATCGATGGACATGCTGGGAAGACGTTGGAGGCGATACTGCGATTGGCGGGGGTGCAAAGTGTGTCAGGGAGGTGGCCAAGAGAGAGATGTAGAGGTTAAAGAGGTCAAGATGTCGAAACGAACGCTTCTTCTCCCCTTTGACAGGACATCATCGAGCTGAGATGGCCATACTATCGAAGCTCTGTAGGCGGCCGATGCAAGATCACTTTTGTCATCTTCACAGCTTCGGTGCAGTCTTCGCTAAGAAGCCCTTCATGATACGGTCTTTAAGCAAGGTGCAAGACAGCTTGGAGACAAGGCTGTATGGCAAGGCATGTGAGTCGCCAATTCGCACATACGCGACACACCCTCTGCACGCCGCTCCTCTTAATCCTCTCGATCAGGCTGCGTAACAACATCTTCTCAATCTGTTAGCAGACCCGGATCATCCTATAAATTGTCACAAGCGAAGTCTCCCATAGCTGGCCAAAAATCACTACCCAATGGGCGGGCTGTTCGCGTCGATAGGCCAGATTATAAGGCAAACATAGGTACACCCGCATGAGCTGAGCAGAGGGCATTGGACACGATGCTGAAGCTGTCGACAGGGGCTGGACATGATGTATGTGCGAATGTGGCGTCAAGGCGCTGCTCACGTAGAGGCTGGCGTTTCGCAGTCTTGCGAGTAGCGACTAGTTTTCCTTCCTTTGATTTGATTTTATCTTCCATACTGACCCGTAATCTCATTACAGGAGGACCCGCAGGATTTCTCTTTATTCATCATGGACGCTTCAGCCGCGATCGCGACATGGCTATCCTTCGCGGTGACTGCCGTCGGCCTTGAGGGCTTGATCTCCCAGGCCAACGCAATAAACGACAAAATGGATCCGTTCCACTCGTATCGCAACGTACATTATCTGGGTGTCTGGTTCTGACGACAGAAGCAGTTCCCTTGGTGGCTCCTAGCGAAACCGCCTCCGGTGGGACCTGAGTTGAAAGCCGGACCTTCTGCTGCGTTTTGCGATACAAATCTACTCTACATGACCCGTCTGCCTCTGATAAGCAGAGGCTCGTCTGGCAGAGCTAGCTGGTCCGTCCTGTTTGCTACATTCCACACACAGAAGGCTGTGCTGGAAGAAGACAATACATTTCCCGTCGATCAGGCCGAGAAGGGCCAGATGGCGGAGGACCACGACTTACCAAGGCTTTCAACTAGCTCACGGAATGTAGATAAACCATGGATCCGGCTCAAGCGGATGCTGCCGAAACAATACCAGAACAACGCGTGTGTTATCATCTCAAGGACCACGTTCATGACATCCAGTGCTTGACGAATGCTCGGAAGGTCTTCCAATACAGCGATGCTGCAGGCTTTAGGGCAGCATATGCGTCGTATAGTGGCCCGTTGTGTGCGCATAATCGGGTCACACAGAGCTTGGAAGGCATTTTGCAGCACTTGACGAGGTCGAGTTTTGGAGATTGCCAGCTGCTGAGAGGAGGCTTGATCGTGCGGGCGTTATTGCTCTGACCAAATTCTTCGTTTTTGAGCGGAGTGTTGAGACAGATTACCAGCTGTACCATCAGCTGCCGCTTGCTATGTACCTTGGGTAGAAATGGGCGTGGGGATGGTTTGCGTGTATCTCCAAATCACGATGTGTACATGGTGTACGTAGTATGCATAGAGTGTCCTAGTGATATTCTGCTCCATCACGCGAGAGAGCGATGGAAGTAGCTATAACTCAGTACGTGCGTGCAGGCGATAGTTGTCACCAGTGATGATGCTACTGTACATGGCGAAGGTAAGCATAGGTGACAAGCAAATCTCCACTGCTTGCTATTGATGATGGCGCAATTGTATCGACCATCTCGCCGCAGTACTCAAAGGTTAGACCTCTAAATAGTCGAGCTTGGGTAGTATTAGTGGTCGTGATGATATCGATGTTGCAGCAGGTGCAGCACCTGTGATAGTAGTCAATGCGGTGATTGTCTTTGTAGCTTGAGACCGAATGGGAGTGCAGGCGTTGGCTGCGAGCCCCAAATTCCGGAGATGCAAATTTCGCTATGTCAACTTCCCAATGCGCTCTTTCGCACCAACCATCTCAGCCACTTCTGTAGTCTATCCCATTCGATTAAACAAGATTTTGTACGTGTGTAATAACCCCTTTTAGGTTGTTTCGAACAATTGGGATCGCAGGTCGACTATCTATACCAAAAAGATCGATATCTCGGCCAACCAAAAAAAGAATCACACTAGTAATTACTGTGTATTCCGGAACGGGGAATTGAACCCCGGCCTTGTCGGTGCTTTCGAGACGGCGAATCCCGTGAAAGCGACATGTCCTAGCCACTAGACCATACCGGATGATGTGGTTGATGAATCACTCAAGATTCGATGAGGTCGAGATAGCCGGATGCATATATATAGCTAAAACAACAACCACCCACTGCCTATAGGTACATGGACTACGGGAAATCATCTATACTATAGCATACCCAAGCGTCAGATACATCCGATCAGAAATATGGCAGAGCCCCCTTGCATATACCTTCAACCAGCACGGTAGCCAACCCTCCGCAGCCAGCCCCAAACGAAAGGCAAGGCAGCGTACAGTAATGTGCCAAAGTAATGGAGATCGCTTCTTTGAACGAGGACAGAGAATTGCCAGAGAATTGTGGCAAGAGCCATTCAGAAGATGGAAGCATGAGAAGACGTGTATGGTAAAGTCAGACAGTAAACTACCTCTGATGGAGCATCTAGCTTCCACACGCCATTGGTAGCAGAGTATTATGTAGCCCAAATCAGCTCTTACTGTTCATCGCCAGCCAAGACAACATCTATGTACTGATCTCCCAGTCCGAGGGCACAGTTTCCTTCATTCCCCCATAGCGATCGAACGAGGTTTATACCCCCAGAGCGCGTGCTTGCCTAATAACTATGCGCCTTATTAAAGTCGTCCACAATCTGCCTAGCGGTTGTGACAATCTGCACTGCACTCGGGCTGTCAGAGTGGCAGCACAGCGTCACAGGGTGGTTCTTGTACGGCAGATCGACGTTCTCGCCTGTGACTGACGTGACGGAAGAGTTCTCTAGCTGGGTTGATATATGCTTCTTCGTCTCATCGAGAGTCCAAGGCCTACGATCAATGTCAGCTGCTCGTTCGGTCCTCGAAATCACAGCACACAAAACTCACTTCTTCTTCCGGTCAATAACCAATGTGCCATCCTTGTTATACTTGACATCGCCGTAGGCTTCCGCAAAGAAGGGCAAGCCAAGCTCCGCGGCCACCTGCTCGTGGATTGTACCAGCGAGACCAAACACAGGCGTGCCTTTAGGTACCGCAGCATAAACCGCACGGCAGACGTCGACATCCTGATAACACATGCCATACAGGGTGCCGTGCGGCTTGACATGGTGTAGCTCCACGCCTTCAACATCGAGGAATGCCTTCAACGCTCCAATCTGATACCGAACAATCGCGGTCAACTCCTCAGGATCATATCGGATATATCGTCGTCCGAAGCCTTGAATGTCAGGAAGACCTGGATGCGCACCGATGGCGATGTTGTGCGCCTTGCATGCTTTGACAGTCTGGTGCATGATCATAGGATCACCGGCGTGGCCGCCACAGGCCACATTGGCGTAGTCTATGAGCGGGATGAGTTCATCATCTGGACCAGCTTTGAAGTTGCCGTATCCCTCGCCGAGGTCGACATTGATTTTGACTTTTGAGGAAATAGGTGGCATGGTGGAATGTATTGATGGAAGCGCAACGATTTCGGAGCCCACGGATTCTTGGTCAAAGTTGTATAATGGACTAAGTGTAAACGAAGTCGTTCGGGTCAATGGAAAAATTATTACTCAAGAATATTTGGAGTATCGATACGATGACGGAACGTCTGGAGAGCGAAACGTCAAGTGATCGTGCGGGACATCGTTGGAAGCGGGGCAACGGAGGCTTATCAAGGTGGAACATGGATGTAGGCTGGAACTGCCTTTACGGGACGACGGCGACGATCCTTGGCCCGCCAAATGCCTCATAGCTTATAAGCTACTGCTGGTTGTGCAGTAACATGCTCTTTCACCACCATTCCAGGTCGCATAACATTCGGCTATGGAGAACATAAAGACAATACTCATCGCCAACCGCGGCGAAATCGCAGTATGACACCCATTGGCAGGACGGGTAAAAGTAACACATTCTCTGACATGGAGGTACGGATTAGGTACGAATTATCAGAACAGCAAAAGAATTGGGCATCAAGACAGTCTCTGTATACACAAGAGCAGACGTCGCCTCATTGCACGTTTCCACGGCCGATGTGGCGAAATTGCTCCCCGGTCCTGATGCTTCCGCCTACACCGATGGAGATGCCATCATCAAGATAGCCAAGGAGGAAGATGCTCAGGCCATAATCCCAGGATATGGCTTCTTGTCAGAGAATGCTGACTTCGCGAGAGAAGTCGGTAAGGCAGGCCTTGTCTGGGTAGGACCAAGTCCCGAGGCTATAGAGGTGAGACCACGCTATCGTTCGCAATCCAGATAGTCAGCTGATAAGATACGCTCTAGGCTTTCGGTGTCAAGCATGGTGAGGTCTTTGAATCATCCGCCAGGGAGATGTTCGCTGACGAGATTTCCCAGTCGCCCGCGACCTTGCTGAGAAGGCTGGCGTACCAATTGTGCCTGGAACCAAAGGCCTGGTAGAGAGTCCTGACGAAGCAGCTCAAGAGAGTGAACGACTTGGGTTCCCAGTCATGCTGAAAGGTATACTATATCACAACCGGCGAGATTGACTTCGGATATTCAGCTAACACGAAACAGCGACTGGCGGCGGCGGAGGCATGGGGCTTGTGACTTGCAACACGGCCGATGAAGTCAAGAAAGGCTTCAGCATGGTGAAATCCCGCGGCGAGACTCTCTTCAAGAACTCTGGCGTATTCATTGAGCGCTACTACCCAGCCAGTCATCACATCGAAGTACAAGTATTCGGCAACGGCCAAGGAAAAGCCATCCACTTTGGCGAGCGAGAATGCTCAATCCAACGCAGACACCAGAAGGTGATCGAAGAGGCCCCATCGCCTTTTGTAGAAGCACACCCTGGGCTCCGAGAGAAGCTTGGAAGTGCTGCAGTCGGTCTTGCCGAATCCATCAAGTATGGTTCAGCCGGCACCGTCGAGTACCTTGTGGACGATCAGAGTGGCGACTTCTTCTTCCTCGAGATGAACACCCGCCTACAAGTCGAGCATGGAATCACAGAAATGTGCTACGACGTCGACCTCGTAGAGTTGATGCTGAAGCAAGCGGACGCCCAGCAAGCTGGAAAAGGCGGATTGACAAACAAATATCTCCAATCTTTACAGCCATCCAAACACAGAGGCGTTGCCATCGAAGCAAGAGTCTACGCAGAGAACCCGGTGCGCGACTATGCACCATCACCTGGCCTTCTACAGAAGGTAGAATGGGAGCGACTCGACAACTCTCGAATCGACACATGGGTCTTCACCGGCTTGACAGTCACACCAAGCTACGACCCTCTCCTCGCGAAAGTAATGCTCCATGCCCGAACGAGGGCCGCAGCGATCAAAGGCATGGATCTTTTGCTATCACGATCTACGATCTTTGGACCACCGACCAATCTCGAATTCCTAGCCGCAATTATGCGAGACGATACCTACCAATCTGGTCGCACAATCACCAACTTTCTCAAAGACTTCAAATTCGAGCCCGCTGCCATCGATGTGATCTCCCCTGGCGCATATACCCTGGTACAGGACTTACCTGGTCGACCAACTGTCGGCAAGGGTATCCCTCACAGTGGCGCAATGGACCCGATAGCACTGAGTGTGGCAAACATGCTTGTGGGCAACCCAAGAGGAATGGAAGGCTTGGAGATCACATTGAGTGGACCCGAACTGCGTTTCCTGGCACCAGCAGTTGTTGCCTTGGCAGGTGCATCAGTGGAAGCGACTCTTGACGGTGACCACTTCCCGATGTGGACTCGCAAACACATCAAAGCAGGTCAAAGACTGAAGATCGGCAAGACAACTGGTTCAGGCTGCCGAGCTTACTTGGCGGTGTATGGAGGCTTCCCTAATGTTGCTGAGTACTTTAGCAGCAAGTCAACATCGCCTATCGTGGGTATCTCAGGATATCAGGGCCGGGCTCTTGCTCCCGGCGATTTGCTGAGCATAGTAAAAGAGCTGCCTTCCAAGTTGTCTGGTCACTCGACCGTGTCCGAAAATCTTAGACCCCAGTATGGCAACCACTGGGAAGTAATGACAATGCCTGGGCCACACGATGAAGGCTACCTCACAGTCGAAGACATCGAGATGTTATACAGCACCGACTGGAAGGTCTCACACAATGCAAGCCGAAGTGCCATTCGCCTTATCGGACCCGTACCGAAATGGCAACGCAAAGATGGAGGCGAGGGTGGAGCGCACCCCAGCAACCTCATCGAGTACGGCTACCCGATCGGAGCCCTGAACTGGACGGGAGACGACCCTTGCATATTTCCCAACGATTGCCCTAACTTCGGTGGCTTCATCTCCTCCAATACTGTCATTCGTGCAGACTGGTGGAAGATGGGACAAATGAAAGCGGGTGATACGCTGCAGTACAAGCGAGTCTCGCTTGAAGAAGCCCTTGAGCTTCGCAAGGGAGTGAATGCTTTCCTCGACGCCATCCAATACGTGGTCGAGGGCGGCAACGCTGAAGGCGTGAAGCCTTTGAAAACATCATACACGCCAAAAGGTGACTTCGACAAGTCAATAATTTGGCAACGAGAAGCTCAAGGCGCTGAGCCACTTGTCCGCTATCGTCAAGGTGGCGACGACCACCTCATTATCGAGTACGGCAACGAGGAGTTCAACCTCAACCACCGATGCCGTACGACAGCGTTGGAAGGCAAGCTCAGAGGCAAAGAAGCCCCAAAATGGCTGAAGGACAACCTGCGCGCCTCGACTAGCGGGTGCACAACGCTGACCCTGTTCTATGATGGATTGAACTTACCTCGGGAACAGCTGGTTCAGCATCTACAGCAACTTGAAGATCAAATCGGAGACCTCAGCAAGATCAAGGTCCCATGTCGACGCTTCAACCTCCCACTCTCATTCGAGAGCAAGGTCCAAGACGACGCGACGAAGCGATACATGGAGACTACAAGGCCACATGCGCCGTATCTGCCGTCCAACCTCGACTTCGTCGCGAAGAACAACGCGTTTTCACCAGACCAGCTGAAGCACAACTTCCTCAACGGCACCTTCATCGCAGTGATCATGGGCTTCTTTTCAGGCAACACAGTATCTCTCCCCGTAGACCCAAGACAGCGCATGTCGTCTCCCAAAGCCAATCCTTCCCGTACATTCACACCCGAAGGTACAGCAGGATGGGGCGGATCTTGCCTCAGTATCTACCCCAGCGACAGCCCCGGTGGATACATGATGCTCGGGCAGACTATTCCTTGTTTCGATCTTTTCGGATACAAGTCTGGATTCTCGCCAGAACGGCCTTGGCTGTTCCAGGATTTCGACCTCATCGACTTCGAGCGCGTGAGCGAAGCAGAGATAGACTCGCAGCTGTTGCGCTTCCGCGCCGGCACGTATGAGTGGCAGTGGGAGCCGGCTGAGTTTGACATGGCCGAGCACAACAAACTTCTCGTCGACACGGCGGACGAGGTGAAGGAAATGCGTGCTCAGCAAGCTAAGGCGCAAGAGGAGATGACGGCTGCAGAAGCTGATTCGCTTGCCCGCTGGCGTGAAGAGAAAGCACAGAACAAGGTGGACGTGAGCTCTATTGAATCGATGCTCGATGGTAAGTTTTCCGATCCAGTCAAACTCAGGATCAATAAGATGTTAGAAGATTACTGACACTCTACCTGCAGATCCGGCTATCAGCAGCATCGACGCTCCGACTGCGTCGAACGTCTGGAAAGTGCAGGTGGAAGCCGGCCAGACTATCACTGCGGGCCAGACAGTTGCCATCCTTGAAGCCATGAAGATGGAAATCAACGTGGACGTGCCGCCAGACTGGTCAGAAGCAAAGGTAGAACGTGTCCTCGTGCAGCCAGGCGACGTGGTCAAGGCAGGAGACCGTCTGGCTCTGCTCAGAAGCGGATAAGTGTTTAGAACGGTCCACACCTTCTCCAAGATTCTTGCTCCTTAGGAGTGCGTACATGTAGTTATGCAAGGTACCTTCAGTTAACGTCAACCACCCTGAAGCGGGACACACCTAGAAACGGGACACTCACAGTAGATATCATCACGACCGAAGTATAGTCTATACCAATGCGCGTTCAATCAGTCATGCCTGCGTAGTGTCCCGCTCCTAGGTGTGTCCCGCTTCAGGGTGGTTGACGTTATGATTCGTTTTCGATGGACAAAGACCATGAACAGTGGCAATATTAGTAAATAGATCGTTGACATATCTAATCCGCTGTTGAAAGTGGTCTTCATGATGACCAAGATGCCGACAACAATCTTGGCGAACAGCAAGAGCTTGGATAATCGTGATAACGAATGCGTTGGGACAGGGCTGACATACGATGAGAGAGGGGATCATGATTGACGATGTAAGAGTCAGATGCAATTGCTACAAAGACATTACACTATCTCTTGAGATATCCGCAATTAGACTAACACGAATGAAGCAAAAGGAGCTTAGTAAAATGCCTGCAGCCAAACCAAGGACAAGACAAGACATGCTCTCGTGTGAAATTCGTAAGATACCTCAACCATATCATGCATCATGTGTAACGTTCAAACGTACAACGGCGGAACATCTACAACCACGGAAGAATGTCAGCAGTGAATCGAAACGTCAAGCTCGCCAAGCCACTCACTCAGCTCTGGTGTCACACACCGGAGTACAATGAGTCTGACAGCCATTCGTCGCGCTCACGTGCGGACTTCTTGCTCCTCGAGCGTGTACTCAGAGACCTGATGAGCTCGCCGCCTTTGGCAAAGAGGAAGCGCAGTTTTTCGCCGAAGCGCTTGATGCGGAATTCGGTCTTGCCCATCCCAATGCCATCCAAAGTATAGGCTGTCGAGCTGTCGATGCCAGTTCGTTCCATCAAAGAGCCAGCATCGTATGGGCGGGAGTCACCAAGACCGCCGTCAAGGGATTGTCCGCGAGAAGGGTCGGGATGAGTGCTCTTGTTCTTGGATTTGAGACCGGTCCAGCGTCGACCCTTGGGTGTTTTGCGCTCTTTGTTGCTCTCAGCACTGTCGTCCGAGAAGTAGGAGCGGACTTCATCGAGGTTAAAGCCCACAGGTGGAGTCAAAGCAGTGGTGGGGTAGCGATCGCCGGGGTTGTGGGTAGGTTCTTCAATGGAGCGAAGACCGGGCGAAGTTGGCAGGCTGCGGGTTGTGTCCTCATGATGGCTGTGACCAAGCCCCATCTTGAGCTTCAGAGAGCCCAGCATAGAACGTTTGGAATGCTTGCGTGTATGCTGCGTAGAGACGCCAGTTAACTGTAGTGTCGTAAGGGATGCATTTGGATCCAAGTCGGATATGATGGAACCGATGTCGATGCCAGAGGTAGTGTTGCCTAGAAGGTCTCCAGTAAGGGTGCAGTCGAGTGACTTGGTTCCACGGTGTCGAGCGACTTCTGCAGCCAGACCATCGCGATGATGAACTTGATCTGGTGCAGTGAGATCGATGTGAATATTGCTGCGTGACCATGGGTAGTTCTCGTCAAGATTCCAAGGACGGCTGCTGAGAGAAGAAACGATCAGTGACCGCTTGGAGCCACGAGCAATTGGATTCATCTCAGGTGGCAACAAGTTGCGCACTTCTTCTTCGGTCAAAGGTGACTTGTTCCGAAGGACAGCAGAAGCCGGCCTTTCCAGCAAATTAGTGATGTCAGAAGGTGCCGAGATAGAGCCAGAAAGATAGGATGATTTGCCATCAGCGCATGGCAGGCTTGACACTTTGTCGAGAGAAAGCGACACTGGAAGTGGCGGCAGTTCCTTGTTGAGGCCCAATGCTCTGCGCGGAATGACAGAGTCGTGTGTGCCATTCTTGACAAACTCTTCGGCACGCTCAGCAAGCGTGCGGAACCCAGCAGATGTGCGAGTTGACATTACTGTGCCTGGGCGGGCGGAATGAACTTGGCCGAGTTGATGGATGTCGTCCAAGGTGTGAGCGATTCTGTCATTGGCGAGAACGGTATCAAGATTCAGATCCCTCAAGCATGGCAGCAATTCGGAGAGGCGCTCGCTCAGACCATTGACCGAAGGAATGGAGAGACGGTTGACTTGCGTAGCGACATTGAGCATCCGCTCTTCTGGAGACAGTGGACGCCTCGCTGACTCAGACTCGCTGACTGCCTTGCTGTCGCGGTTAGATTCTGTCCCACTAACCTCAGCGACCTCTTCAACCTCGTCGTCATTGGCATCGTCAATTTCTTCGACTTCAGCAGGGAAGTCCTCAGGCTTGTTGAAGAAGCTTGTGTAGCGATCCCAGAGCGTTGGGTCGGTGGACTGAGGTCGTTGCGGCGAGGGGTGATAAATCGTAGGAGGATCACTCCGGCCGACGATTTCCATGGACTTTGTCGAGCGAACCTGGAGAGCATCATTGAGCTTGTCAATCAGATCCATGCGGCTGAAGTTCAGCGAAGGCAGATCCCTTGTCTCAGCGAGCGGACGACCAGCATCAGGATGAGGACGGTGGCGATGCTCACGCGATTTGTTCTTGTCTTGAAGCTCTTGTTGGCGGCGTTCTTGCATGGCTTTGACAGCTGCAATGCGGGCCGGGAGTTGGAACTGTAGACCATTCGCGATGTCTGTAGACTGTCTGTGGGTAGTGACGCTCATGTCTTCAGAGGATTCCTCCTTCAGGCCAGGCAGGTGCGTGCTGGGGTACTTGTTCCGAATGAAGTTGATGCCAGAGAAGCGCAAGTCTGTTGTGCTGTCCCGCGACCCACGGTCCGAGTCGGACTGCTCTTCGAAAGGCGGAGGTCCTCTGGTAGGCTGAGCTCGGTTGCGCAAGGCAATCGCCCCGAGAGACAGGCTCTGGCGATGTTGTTCGGCCTTCTTGTCGACCTTCAAGGGAGCGACCTCATCCTCGAACGTCACCGAGCCATGGCGACGCTGCCTCTTTGGAGCATGAATAGCAGACTTGAGCGGTGCATGATCGTCTTTCGGCGGAGTGCTGCTCGCGATCTGAACAATCTGAGGTTTGCCCATGGTCACCGTGCTCTGAGGCAACGAGAAGCGCACAGCAACGTCAGTCATAGCATCCATGGTTGTATTGATTGTAGTGTCACCGATCTGACTGAGGTCTGCTGGTAGTGAGAGCCGATTGCTGGCATTGGACTCTGGTGGTGTGCCTGTCGGCTGCGGAAGATGTACCGACTTTGAGTAGGTTCGAGGTGTCCTCGGTGTTGGTGGAAGTTGAACTTCGTCCAAGTTCACGTTGTGGTTCAGCCACCTCGACCTATTGTTACTCGGCGAAGAGCCATTGGTCATCCCCATGATAGTCTCATCAATGCCGACAGTCTCCTCTTGGACCGGGCTAACTGCAGAGAATCTGTCCACAGTCTCGCCGGGCAGCAAAGGGCTGACAGGTTCCGGAGGAAGATCATCCAAATCAGCATTTTGCTGATACTCCTTGCCTTCCTTATGCTGTGCGGTGATCGTATCGGCATCCAAGACAAAGGGATCACGGGACTCTGTCTCGGTCTCGCCCAAGTCAGTAGCAGTAGCCTCTGTCTCTGACGGCGGCGAGAAGTGGACTGCGAAGTCAATTCCAGATACCTTGGACTGGTCACCAGTCGATGCAACAGACTCGGTCACAGAACTTTTGTGCTGAACTTCAGGCGGCGAAGATGGAAGTGGCGTGTCCTCTTCCACCGGCTCTTCGTTCAGATCGCTTGGCTCGAACGTTTCGTGCCCATTGTGTGAGATGACCTCGCTCGGCTTGAGTGGCGAAGGTGTCTCGATGACAATGACTCTGCTACTTGGTTCAATCTCAGTAGTCGAAGGTGCCAGCTCAGCCTTGACCAGGTCTCTTGTCAGCCTGCGCAACGACTTCACAGGTGACGCCGGCATCTCAGCGATGATCACCGGAGAAGCAGGAAGCTCGACGGGCGCTTTGAACTCCTCAATGACAGTGACACGAGGAGACTCCACCGCAGACAGCTCGTATATTTCATTTTGGCGCTCAGGCTGTCCATACTCATATTCACGTTCTGCCTCTCGTTTTGCGGCGGCGTCTGCGGCTGCCCTGGACTCCAGCATAGCCTTGACGCGTTGAACGAATCCGGATGGAGGCACAGACGGGTGGTGTACCTCTATCTCAGAATCCTCAGCCGCTTTCTCCAGGCCATCGATGTAGTCGAAGTACTTGGCAGGTATGACAGGATCACTGATTGACTCTGGAAGGTCAGTGAGAGTTGGGTCGATGAAAGCAGGATCAACTGCAACGTGAATAGTTGACTGGTCTTTCGGAGTCGGTGGGCTCGATGTTGTTGGCGCAGTGCCCGAAGATGGAGGATCGGATGACGGAACACCCATGTCAGTCATTGGAGTGTCAGTTCGCTGCGGCAGCTGTCTCGCGAGACGTGCAGCGTTGTGGAAGATGTGGTGAGCGGCTGGTCCAACATTTGGGTTAGGTGAAGGTCCACGACGGTGTTGGGGCTGCATCGGATACGAGTTCGGAGGGTATACTGGACGCTGCGGTCCATACATCTGCTGGTGCTGATATTGATGTAGATGCTGCTGATGATGCTGAGGTACCGGCGGTACAGGTGGACCTTGTGCAGCATACTGCATCGGCGTGGGAGGAGGCTGCCTGGATGGGACTGGGCGGTAGTTGTACTGAGGCTGTTGCAGGGGCATCTGCTCGTAGTCCGAGATTGGCGAGACCGACATGGCACGCGAAGGCGGAGGCACATTCAAGTGAGCAGAGTCCGCAGGGTAGCCTTGGCCGTAATCACTGTGGTACGTCGACATAGGCGGCCGAGGCATGTTCACATGGGGTTGCTGGCGACGATGCATATGCTGCTGAGGCATTGGCGGCAACGATGCCTGTGCATAGCCATCGCTCAAAGCTGGCGAAGGTGATCGATATCCCGGACGCTTGAGTCGAGTGGGATAAACGTACGGCGGCCGGATCTCCGGCATGGGCGGAGGTGGTCCGTTGTACCGTCTTGGTTCATGACCCTGGCTCTTCAGACTGGTAGCCGACTTGTGGCGAGGCAACTGGCTGGACGGAACTGCGTTGGTCAAAGAGTACGAGCGGCTGTCTCGGCGGTTGTCTGAAGAAGGGATTGGCCCAAGGCCCATCGGCCGACCCGGGTGGCTCATGCCTGACGCCTGTGTGTCAGAGACAAACGTCGGCATGGTCTGCATGCTTGTCATCGAGCCCCGGCGGCCATTGGAACCGGTCTCCCAGTCGCGGGTGGCAGAGCTGACTCTTGAGGTGACAGAGGCAGCGTAGTTGTGCGAACTGGAGTTACCGTGGTACGGATGAGATGAGCCAGAGGTCTTGGAGGGCTGCTGTCGACGCTGGCCAGAACGGTACGGCATACTTGGTAGACGAGAGCTGTTGAAAGACAGTGCTCCAATGTCACCGGTGTCGGTAGAGGTCTTGAGCATGCTCAAAACGCCAGCATTGGCCAGCATGTCGACGCCCGCACCCATTGGCGGCGGCGAGCGAACAGAGCGAGAGGCACCGGTTGCCGCAGAGACATTGCTAGCCCTGCTGTTGCGGCCACTGATGCTGGAGACGGGATCGGTGAAAGGCATTGTGCCGCCTTTTAGGGCGTGTTGATTAGCGAGCGAATGCGAGCGTGAGCGAGCAGATGGCGATCAGCAGCAACGGTCGCGTGAGACAAACAGGTAAGAAGAGAAAGGTAGAAGTACTTGACAGCTTTCCAACGGTGCCAATATGACAAGGACAGCAATGCGCTGAAGGGTAAGGTAAAGAAGAGCGTGTGACAGTCAGTGCGAGGAGACGGATGAAGCGAAGAGGATGTGGTGGATGTAAACAGAGGGCGACTAGCAGTTGCCATCGATGGGGAGAACATCGTGGCAGGCATGATAAGGTGTTGTGCAGACGAGAGCGAGTTAGATTGCAAGACGTGAGGTTGGAGGAAGCGCGACTGCCGCAGATGATGCTGGCAGGAGGAAGGAGCTATTCAAATTCGTGAGCACGTGCAAGCCGATTGACCTCACCCGTCCAGATGAAATGATCGAATGATCGTGCGGAAAGGATGCACCGCGAAGGTGAGGGAGATGTTGTCCGCCGCAGACAGCGTGTTCCATAGTTACGACGTGCAAGGATGTCTAGGTCGTAGTAGTAATGTTAATAGTACGAGAGGCAAAATTCTCATCAAAAAGCTCAGTCTACACCCACCCCATGGTCCGCTCAACACCAATTCACCGTGACCCACTGGTCCGCCATGCAAAAGACCCAAATCATGTTCAAACAACGCAAACACGAGACAGCGCTACGCCTACTGAGGCACAGCGGCGGGCGCAGGGACGGTCTGACCGGTAGGCTGCTCGGCGACAGGTGCTGCAGGTGCGGGCTGGCCTTCGCCAACGTGGCTTTCGGTGGCAGGGATGGCGTTGTCGTTCTTCTTTGCCCAAGCCGGGGCCTTGGCCCACTGGGGATCTTGCCCTGTTTCGAGCAGTCAGTATCTACTAGCATAGACAGTAGACCTATACATCTTAACTTACAAGGACCGTCGTCGCTCAGCTCGCAACCGCCAGGGCAAGTGCACTCGCCGCCGAACTGCTTGGGCAGGTTCTCCTTGGGAATCTGTGCAAGGAGCTCCTTCTGGTAGCCGCTGCCGAGGACGTGAATTTTGGCGACAGTGACGGGGTCGAGGAACTTCTTGACCACGCTGAAGACGCTGGAGAAGCCCCAGGGAGCGTTGATGACGTAGAGCTTGCCCAGTCTCTCGGGGTAGTAGTTCTGGGAGATGGCCGAGGCCTGCTGGAGGTATCCGTAGGCGCTGCTCATCATGCCGAGACCGACGCCCTTAAGGTCCATGATCGAGCATGAGGTCTCAAGGAGGTGACCAGACTTGCGGGAGCAGGCAGGGAGACGAGGGTCGGACATCTTCTCGTACTCGACGACGAGGTTGGACAGCATACGCTCGTCAGTGGTGATCTTGCGCATGGCGACGAGGTCGATCTTGCCGAGCTGCTCGATGTACAGAGGCCTGCCATCCTTGTCGGTCTTGTGGTAGTATTGAGGGTAGTAGGCGAAGACCTCAGGCTTCTCTTTGTAATCGAAGTTGGGAACGAGGTTGTCGAGGCCGCCGCCGAAGGTAGAGCGCCACTTCTCGCTGTCAATGAACCTATTCCACCGCTTGTCAGTAATCAGTCCTTCCATCTATTGGCTCCATTCATCCTCGTGTTTGCTCGTTCCGTATCCGCCCACTCCTTTGCCTTCTCACCGCCTCATGGCTCTTTTTGAATATATTCACACCTTATCCCCGACACCACAGGACAGTATAACTCACATCTGCTTGCTCAACTCAACCTGAAACTTCCTCGCCCTCAAGAACCTCAGCATGGTAAGAGTGTCCAGTCTCTCAGTGTACCCCGCGGCCTCGAGCATCGCGCGGAGCTGGTGCACAGCAGCATCCTGCTCCTTGGTAGTGTGGCCAGGGTGACCAGACTGGGCGACAGGCGCAGTAGTAGGGAAGTCGAGGTGCGAGTCGTACTTGGGGTCGAGCTCGATCTGAGGGTTGGCGGCCATTGTTGCGGAGAGGGGTGTTGTTTACGTTGAGGAAATGCGGGCCAAAAGCGTTGTGCGGTGGTGGCAGAGGACAGTCGAGTGTCAAGGTTAAGGTGTCTGGTAATTCTCCTGCGTGCACAAGGAAAATTGTTTGGCTATGTCTCGTCCTAAGACTTGTCGGTGAAGAAAGACCGAACAGGATAGGGCGGAGGGCGATTTAATCTAATCAGGACGGAGACAAGTTCACGTGTACGTGTAGTAGCCGGCACGAGCGGGCACGTCTGGTGGGGATCAAACTAGTGCGCTCCGCCGCCGCCGCCACCACAGCCCTCGTAGGCTCAAGGGAAGTGGCAGGGTCTCGAAAATCCAGGAAACGCCCAATCGAGCCGTACGCGGCGCTGACAACTACAATGACGTAGGAGGATGCACTAGGCGTGAGTGAAGAAAGGCTGTGATATGATACAGGAGCACGTTTTGGTAGTCATTGGCTGAAAATGCGTGATCATGGAAGACGACAAATAACACATGTGAAAACGTCAGTCGAGTGAGAAGTGAGGCAGCCGGAGTATCAGAATATAATCACATAAACAAAATCCACATTTCATCGAGCGAGTCGACCTGAAAGCTATCTACTTTCCTCCCGGACCAACCGCACCAGCATTTTTCTTGCCCGCAGTTCCAAGACTCGTCCGCGAGGCAGCAGGAATGAAAGGTTTCGCAGCCGCATCGGCAGGAATGAATGGCTTCGCAGTGGCAGAAGGTCTTGGGCTGTTGGACGCGGTACTGCCGTTCGTACCAGAACCAGAACCTTCGCTGCTCAAGTTGCGCTCGTCGATGACAGCAGCACCGGCGACAGCGTTACTCTGCATCGGCCAGGTGTGCTGCTGGCGCGGCTCGAAAACGTAGTCTTCTCCATTGTCGGTAAAGCCGGAGTACTGGCTGAGCATCGAGGAGCTGCGGCCGCGTGGAGCAGGAACAGGCTGGAAACCGTTGACATACTGCATCGAGTTGTAGGCAGCAAAACCGTTGTTTGGGCTGAGAGTACCATTTGCGTTGGGCATCTGGTTCTCAGGCGTCGGCGGAGACGAAACACCCATGAATCCAGGAGGGACGCCACTACCGTAGCTCTGAAGGGCAGTGGCCTGGTGGTACGCTTCCATCGCCTTCTGGCCAAGAGTTTCTATCTCTGCCTGCATCGCGCCAACGTGGTATTGGAGTTGAGCCTCTGTGCGTTCGTTTTCCTGCCGCCTGTTCGCGCGCTCGGTCTCGTGTCGGTACCTAGCAGACTGATCGGCCTGTTGCTTGGCGACGGCTTGCTCGAGTTCCTCGGTTCGCTGTTGATGGCGCAGTGCAAGCTTCTCACGCTTCGAGACAGTGGCAGAAATGTCAGATTTGATATCCCTCGCCACACGATCAGCCTCAGCTTTGGCTGTCTCGAGATCCTGATTAGCTGCGTTGCGCGCATCAAAGGCAGATTTCCAGGCACGGCGCTTGCTCTCAGCAGCAGAAGCCTCAGCAGCCGGGATTTCTCCAAGAGCCTCAATTTGAGCCTTGAGTTCAGTGGTGGCTTCTTCTGCTGTGTTCTTGTGCTGGGTGATCTGAGCCTGCCTACGAACTTGCTTGTCGTCCATTGCGGAGCCATCGACTTTACCCTTCAGCAAATTAATCTCGCGCTTCACGTCCGCGTGAGCAGTACGTTGATCCTTTTTGCTTTTCTTGAACTTATTCCTAGCGTCAGCAAGTTTCGACTCTGCTTGCTGTATTGACTGTCTAAGGGTAGTGATCGGAGAAGATGGTCGTAGAGCCTGGTGTTGAGGCTGAACTGGTGCGCTGGCGGCCTGCTCAGCTGTGGGTGCAGGGAGAGTAATCAAGTTGGCAGAGCAAAGAACACGCTGGCTTCCAATACCAACAACTTCGCAGTGGTAGCTGCTCAGCGGTGCTAGGCCAAAGATCTCTCCACCCCACCATTTGCCAGTCGAATCGTTTTTGGAAGCGCTCGAAATAATCCTTGTAGAGCTCCAAGCTGCACCGTTCACACGAATGTAGAACGGCTTAGATTTATCGATGCCGGCGCTGATGGTTGAAATATCGCTGGCGGCCTTGATGTTCTCGGATGCGGATTGGGAAGTCAACTCGACACCAAACCTGATGTCGGTGTCGCGTACCTCGCAGGTCCAGATACGGTCGGTCGAATTACTTGCAGAACTTGAGTATGTGTCTTTTGTGTCATTATCCATAGAAGCAGCCTCCTTTGCATCGTCGGCCGCGTCTCTTTGCTCCATCTCCTTAACGAAAGTAACTTTTGTACTAGCAATAGCAGCCCAAAGCGGTTGTTGGCTCCTCACTTGGTTTGCCTGTTTCCGCTTCTTCTTATTGCTAGATTCTCGCACTCTACTCTCGCGATGCGCGGGCGTGGGTCCCGGTGGACGTCCGTCGCCATTCGATAGCTGGGAAGGATGCTTGAGGTCATCGGCGGAGTAGCTTCGAGGGGTCGTGTCGACGCCAGCAGTCGCTTCAGGATCTGATCTGGCGGAGGCCGTGTTGGAGCTCCTTTCGTTGGCGCTGGCAAGAGAGCGGCGGATGCAAGTGGTGACTCCTTGCGAAACAATGTGAATCCCAAGCATCGTCCGCACGGTGGTGTAGAGCCAGCCGTGTTGAGACGGGGAAGAAAATAGAAATGAAGACGCAGCAGAAGGAACGTTGACGTCAAATCCAAGATCCATTCTGTGTAAAACAGAGCGAAGATAATCAAGAGCGGTGAGGTGTATGGCCTTGTACCGGAGCACGTGCACCACGCAAACGACGGTGCTGCACGTCAAAATGCTGTACGTGGGCCCGCCGCTGCTCGAGGCGGCTCCGCTCAAAGACACCGCGATGACTGTTTGTGATAGATCCAAGAACATGCTCTGCATGGGTTTCCAGACCGGCAGCCAGCACAGATAGAAGATGAGATCCACGAGCAGTATAGTCGCCAGAGCCGGGTAGCCGAGGCTGGATGCGTTGAACATGTCCTTGACGTTGGGAAGAGTGGAGAGAGAAATGCCGGCGGTGGGCGGAACGAAGGTTAAGGACGCAAAGAGAGTTTGAATGATGAGGACCAGGGTGGGCGGAAGCGAGAGGAGAAGAATGAGGATAGAAATGGCGTCGCGCAGTGGGTAGTAGGTCAAGATGGTGGATACGATGGCGAGGGTGCTGCCGGCGGGCGGCGAGGTCGACTTGTTGGCAGACGACTGGGCGTCCGCATGGGGAACATAGTCGTGCTGGGTGTCGGCCATGTCGCCGCACGGGCTTACCACCTCCTCGAACGAAGCGTCGGAAGCAGTCCTGTCTCGGTGATGCGCGGCGTGGGCGGGCGCAGCATGGTTTTTGCCAGCAGGGTGCGAGGCCAGAGGGTCGATCGAGTCGGCGGCCGAGTCTGGCGTTACAGAAGCAGAGGCAGCGGTGGTGGTCGGCGCGGGCAGGAACGAGACACCATTGGGCTGCGCGCTCAGCTGGGTGTTGGAGCGCTGCTTGGTGACACGTTTGCCGGGCGCGGCGAGTCCGTGGTCGTGCCTCCTGTCGTGCGAGTTGGGTGCGTTCTTGGAGAGCTTGCCTTTGGGAGGCATAGGCAAGCTGGGCGCGCAATCGGTCCCTCCCGGCTCGTCTGGCGCAGACGGCGAGCCAGATGGGGTTTAGAAGAGCAGGGTGAGCGGCGGCGTGGCGTGCCGAGGAACAGGGCGGCGGGCGGAGGCGAGGAGAGGTGGTGGTGGTGGAGGCGAAGTGAGGGTGGTGGTGGTGGTAGTGGATAGAGCGATGGGTGGAATTGAAGTTCACGCCCGGCGTCTGGTCGCACAAGGCAAGACGAGCAGCGCGGAAACAGAATCGCCAGCCTCAGTTTGCCTGAGTACGGACGTTTGGGCGGCGGCGGCGGCAGCATCAAGCTTTGGCGGACCGCCAGTGCATGGGTTTTCTACTTTTCTTCTGACTAATAACAGCTAGCAGAGGCTAGGTACAGTAGTAGTATATGATGACAGCGACAGAGCAGAACTGGTGCCAGGTTTTGGGCGATTGCATTTTCCACCACTGCCAGACCAACTATGCTTACTATCCAACGTCCACACTGCATCGCACGCCTTTCCTCCACCGCTATCGGTGACTATCTTTGCAGCAGTCGGTTTCCCCTGCGCAGTGGCTGCTACGGCTGCGTCGATCGGGGCGGGCTTTAATCACCGCGCCGGACCGACGCTTGTTGCAAATTATTATGACTACATGATGTATAGATCCAAAAGAGAGACAATGGGCGCTGTGGGTGTCGCTCCTTGACCCCGTTGACAGGGGCCGCTCTATATCACGCCGTTTTAGCGACTAGGAGTCGAAAGCTACAGGCATGTAGAATACAGCACTCCCGAATAGACTCGACTCCTTCGACCTTGCAAGCGCTGTAAGCAGCCCAGCCCAACTGAAAGGCTGGCGGGCGATGTGGATCGATCCTTCGCTCTCTTGCCCTGTTTCTTCCCCAGATCGAGGGGCTGAAACAGAGAAAGACTCGCCACCTCCGAGCAGTTGCCGATGCCGAAGGTGTGATCAGCGCTTGTGCCTCTTGTCGTGCTTGGTGGCGGTGTACTGCCGAGGCCACGGAGCTGCTGTATAGCAATTAGTCTTGTGTGGTGGTTGATTCTGGATAATCGACACCGTTTACTGCATGTAACTCGCGTTGTCAGAAGTCGTCTTTCATGACATCACCCATGTCCGGATTCACTGACAGCGGTCGCTACTTTACTCTCTGCAACCTGATTCGCTTTCCTCTAGGCAAAGTCAAACCGGTCAGGTGATGTACTCGGGCGGGGACCACGACACGTCATACCCATCTTCGATATTGCGTGCAGCAACAACCATGGAAGTGTCATGTTTTAGCAATCGGTACCGCGTGACTTGGAGCGTATTGTTGTCCAACGATTGCCGATGCCGCAAGCTTAGTTTCTTGGCTAAGTGCGAGCACTTGGGTTGCCCATGCTCAAGCGCCGTTGAAAGGTGTACGAGCTATCCCAAGTAGGCAGTTGTAATCTTTCGCGACAATAATGATGTATTTTCCGCGTCGTCCTCTTGTTCTGCATACCTAGTGCAACACAGCACGTCGATCGCCCGATCTACCGGATGCGGAAAGAGGAATATATGAAGTTGAAGATCATGTGGTCTCTGTGATAGCGTGAAGGACTCGATGAACACCTGCTGATTCGCCTGAGTGTGTATAAGCGCGCGCGAGCTGATTGACGATGTGACGTTGAAGTAAGCTTGAATTTACAGCGTCTTCTGTTTCGCACCTTCCGGTCCTGGTCGCGGAGCAGCGAAATGCGAAAGGCCCACAGCGTAATATACAAAGCCCCCTGTTTATGTTCGACTAGCGCTCATGCTACGGTGGCGCGATCATGAAAGACAAATGCCAGCAATATGCCACAGGATCTGGCATCCAGATCAGGTCTGCATTCCTTGGCCGACTTGGGAACCTACCGTCCTCCACCCATGTCCTCTACAGCGCCATCCCGGTCCCAACTCTCTGTCTCCAACAGCCTCACCCTATCTAACAGGCCCCATACCCTCTTACTGTTCACCGTCTTAGCCTCTTCCTGGAGCCTCCACGTCTCTTCAAACACCTTTGTCATCCATTGTGGCATCGCAGCCTTCTTTCCTATCCGGTAGTCATAAAGCGCGCAGTCCTCGTAGATCCTAGCCGCAGGTCGCTGATGCAACTCCGAAAGTATAATGACATCCAGCAAGAGCGCATCCGTCTCGCCAGGCGCAGTGGAGAGCTTGTGATAAACGGAGATATGGTCTGGGAACACCATCGGGCTTTGAAAGAACATATCGTCAGCCAGAGTTCCGTCGTCACCAAATGCCCCCTCACAGTGTATGCCACGACTCACAATTTGAACTCCGTCGTGATCTTCCTCAAAATCATACCCAGCTCTCCCTTCGGCGTGGCCAGATTCTCCCAAATGCTTCTATGCTCCGGGTCTATGTGTCTGGCGTAGTTCTGCACCCAGGCGACGCGGCCGGACTCGGCATAGCGATTGTATGTAACGTTGTTGACATGGCCCTTAAATCACCCAAACGATCCCTTAGCTTCACTGTCAACGCAGTGCTCTTCCGCAAGCAGAACACGCTGGGTATCAAGAGAGGCGTACCATTGAGTCCTGTTCTCCCCATGCGACTGGCCATCTGTGCAGACCACGCCGGGTGGGAGACGTGAGGTATCCTTCGCTACCAGCTACAAGCTCACGCCAATCGCTGGCGATTTCCTCCAAGATCGAGCCAGCGAGAGCCATCTGAGGGGGCGTAAGGCCGAAGGTGATACAGGCGCCGACTCGGGTCTTGACATCGGACAGCCATCGTGGGCTTAGTTGTGTGTTGGCCGCGGACGCAGTGGACTGATAGCAACGGAATGAAGTGACAGCATGGCAAGGTTGAGAGAGACGAGAAGATGTTCTGCGCAAGACGAGGAACATGGCTGCAATGTATACAGCGCGCAATGGTTCTTGTTGAGGAAGTGCCTTGATGGCTTGCGCGCAAGTTCGAGACGATCGTTTGCCGAGGCAGATTTCGGGTGACGAGCGCGCGTCAAACGATGATGAGCTTCGATGTCAACACTCTGAAATCCTCGAATGCCACCAACGTAAGGCATATTACGCCAACTTAGAACCAGCAGCTATTAAACTAGTCTTTACTCTCCATACGACTACCTTTCACCACCGAGAGCGACCTCACTTGAACTATTTGCAGACCATGGCGCCACCCAATCCTCTCCGCCACGAAGTCATCCGGGTATACAAACGTCCGTCTACTTCTATGCCACAAAGATACAGATACAACAGCGCCTAACAGCCTCTCATCAGAACTCCTCTATATGGGCCGTGAGTACCCACTAGGCTACGACTACTTCCGTCCACGCCTCCACAAAGCCTTCTCGGCCAAAGCCCACATCCAAGACGAAGGCGAGATTCGCAAGGGCATCGAGCAAGCCGAGTACGTAAAGAAAGGTATGCTGAAACACAATGGCACGACTGCTCATGAAAATGGCTGAAACTAACATGTATACAGAAATCGAAGCATTGTAAGTACACACAGCAAACACTCCCAGCCAACAATTCAAACATGTACTTTTGGCCAGGATCCACTAACACCCCATTCCCAAACCCAGATATTACCTTAAGCGGTATCGTGCATTGAAACAGCGCTACCAGCCATCGTGAGTCCTTGCGCCGAACTCCCCAAAAACTCACACGCCGCGCTTCACTCTTCGTCAATCTTTGTCGCCCACCAGGCGCCCATCTCAAGACATTCGCCACTTATTGCGCCGCGAGTGGGATCCATCAAATCTGCCATCATCGAGGCCCACCAGTGGCCCCATTCCTCTGAGTTCTTGCCGCTGACCTCTTTCAACAACGGCTCCAAGCTCTCGATCATCTGCACAACGCTCAAAAGTGCAGTCTGTCTCAGCGCAACTTGGTCTGGCGACATGTTGCGCTCGCGTAGCTTGCCCTTGCCGGTCCCGTTCGGCGAGCCCTCGTCTCCTGGACCAGGCTTGCCTCTATCTCGCTCCCAGCGCAATTCGCCCAGAGGGATTGCAACGCGCCGGATGCCAACTTCGCTGAGGGATTCTGGCTCCTGGTAGAGAATGTTGGCGACACGAGCGCAGGGCATGGGTGGGAGTTTCCGGCGGTCAAGGGCTTCGCTGATCCAAGTGTTGGCATGTGTGAGGTATTTGTTCTGCGCGGGCGCGAAAGGCGTGCCTGGACCTATCAGGAAAGTGCCTGTTTGAACAGCCATTTCGTGATCGATGCGCTGCTTGACATTGGGGGGTGGAGCGGGATGAGGTAGTAATGACCGGAGCACGTGGTCTGATTCCCATATTTCTAGTGTACCGCCTACTTGTAGCAAGCGTATACATTGGTCGAGGAAGTGCTGGCATGCGCTGCCTAGGGGCACCACAAGACTCAAGTCTTTGAGCATAATAAAATCGAAGGACTCATCATCGAAAGGCCAAGGGTTTCGTCGTATGTCGTGCTGTACGAATGTCCAGTTTACGCCCTGCTTCTTGAGATCTGGTGCCAGAGGCGCCACATCAAGCCCTGTGAAAGACACGCTGTGATGGCCCAGGGAAGAAAAGTACTCATGACACCTTGCCGACCAGTAGGCACTGCCGCAGCCGACTTCGAGCACCTTTTGTGGTACTTTCTTCGCTATTTTTGGTGCGCATGCTGCGCGACCGAAAACTGTGCATCCAAGTAGTGTGCGTAAATTCTGCCTCTGAATTTCGGGCAGGTCCACTGGCAGAGGGTAGGCGAGTTCCTTGAGATATCGCCTGCCATGGCGGAGTTCGTACGGATCGCGAAGTAAATCTGCATTCGTGTCTTGCTGTGGTTGCGGCTGCAGTGATGGTTGGGTCGATGACCCTGTGCTGGCGCTGGAAATGGAATTCATCATGGCGTTGACGGGTGCGGTGTTGTTGGAGACAGTGCGAGGAGTCTGCATCATATCGGATTGAAACGCCGGTACCTGCCCTGCGACATCTCCCCTGCGCCAGGCACTGGTATTGTCGTGAGTGTGATCGCGACCGCTATTGCTGCTGAAGTAATAGCTCGTTGCGCTTTCTGTGGATGCACGTGAGACTTCGCTTGTCACCGAAGCCGTAGTGTCGGTGCTGGCCTTAGTTGCGGTCCGGTAAACACTTTGTTCCAGCCAGTCACTTTGCTCGGCCTCAAACTCTTGTGCACGCTGCTTCTCTCGCAGTCGCTGCTGGACTCGCTGCTGAATTATCAGACGTTCCTGGGCGACGATGCTGCTGGAGCCTCCCCACCCACTAAGCATCATGGCCTCAGCCATTTTTCCAATTTCCTCCCACCCCTCCCTTTCTCACGCTCGAGCTTTCTTCACACTTGCACCACAGCGGGGCAGGGGCTGGCCGGCACTGGAGCACCGGAGGCTGGGACACACCAAGGGCACAGAGCGGACCCAGTTTTGAAGTGTGGGAGCCTCTCTAAGCGGTCAGCGTTCAACGATGCTGTGGAGTAATTCCGGGCTCCGGCTAGATAGCCGCGGGTCTAGTGAGTCGAACGGCAGAGGTCATAACGATAGTTAGATATCGGTGCTGGGGTATCTTGGCTGATAGATAGGGAGGCAGCACGATATTGTGCGCAACAGCCGTTGGAAAAGGCGCCGCGATCTCTCAATTCATATACAGTAGATGGCTTGCATGCGACTGCAAGTGCCATCCTTTGCCCCTCACATTCCCCGCTCTCTGAAGGAGCGCCATCTTCGTCTCGAAATGATTAAATTATACCAGCTATCCCGCGTGAGGAAGACGCCACCAGAAGCGACTTGGAGGTGTCCAGCCCTAGCCGTCGGAGATTCAGATGCTTGATCCCATGCTTGGCGGGAAGATTCGCCTGCCAAAGATCCGAAATGGCAGCAAACGCTGCAAGATTCCGTCTTCACTCCTGCGCTCGTGCAGATACGCAAGCCGACATGTGTATATGGCCACACAGAGGATAGTAAAAGCGGGAATACTTGCATGCCGCTCGGGTGCACAAGAAACACTTCGATACGGAGGTAGCATCGTGACGACGCCCGACGCCTTGCGGTCGCTCCGTGTGTGCGTGCCTGTGCGGAGCACTTCGACAACGCCGTGAAGCTGTGCCTCAATATCGAGGTGCATTAGCCTTGCCGTAGCAATACTTTCGCGCGGCTGTCACTTTCTTTCGGTATTGGTCAGATCGGTCGCTCGTACGATTGGAGAGTCATGTCTTCTGCGGGCCATCTACATAAGTGCGGGTATGCTGTTACAATCTTGCAACTCTATTTGTACGACCGACCAGCATTCGAAACGTGCAAACGGCGTCAGACGGACCATCCAGGACACGCCAAGCGATGCAGCGAAGTGCGCCCCAAATTCTGTAACTCTTGTGATTATGTTCTGAGCAGTTCCTGCCGTAGTGAAGCAAATTGAAACTTCACTGCCATTGAGATGCACTTCGCATCTCACGAGCGGATAAACTTATACCATCAACCATGTGAGTAAATACGGCCTTGCTTACCATTGAGATATTTCCTACCTCGCAGGAGCTAGTATGCTGATATCATTAAGCATGAGAGCATTTCAAGCATTGACTACCATCCAGATGCTCTTCGAGAACTTTCACATAGAATCACACAGCAGGAAGGAATTCCCATGAGGTCTAATACCGCGTTTCTCATTAGGCGTACGGAAGCATCGTAGGGCAAAGAGCGCAGTCCATTCCTTCGCCCAGCTATCTACTTATCCCGAGGATACATAGCTTTCCACATCTCGGTACCTCGCAGCGTCAGAGCACGCTTGGGCGGGCTCTCGCTACCGGTCTCTGCGCTCGCGATTCTCTTCCTTTCGCTTGTCAATAAATCGACATAGTCGTCGCCAACCCAAGAGTCGACCTCTTGCCTCCCATCCAGCTCGACAGTTGACACGGTTGACTGGTGATAGGTCGAGCCGTCTGCCATACCAGCCATCATGGCACTCTTGTCTTTGGAGAAGTCGTCATAGTCCAGACTGTATGTGCGAATGACCTCGATCATACCTTCGCCGAAAGAATCTCTCCGCTCATCGCTGTCTGAGTCAGTAGTGAGAAGATCCGGAATCTGACTGTGAGGGCAAATGTACTGTTAGCAAAGCAAGGAAGCATCATGAAGCCGCTATCACCACTTGGCGTTTGCTACCTGCCTCTCCTCGTCCCACGTATTGTCTCCACCCTCTTTCATCAGCTCTGTCGGGTTGACTGTGGTCGCATTGCCGTTGATAGGCGCGTCGAGCATCTCCAGGTCAGGCATCGGCTCTTCCGGCGCTTCTTCAGGCTCCCGACAAACGGCCTCGACGTAGTTGCCCTTGAGATCGTCGCGTACGTACACTGCGAAGGTCGGAGTGCCGTGCTGCCATTTGTCGGCATAGAAGATGTCCTGCAACTGGCTGTTGGGGACCTCCGTGACGCTTTCATCGTTGTAATTGCGCCAGATGTCGTTCTTGAAGTCGTGGATGCTAGTCCAGTAATGTCCAGAGCTTGGTCCGCCGCGGTGGAAGAATACCGCATATAGCCGATATTTCATCTCCTTGAAGTCGTCAAACGTACCGGTCAACTTGTCCTGCAGCTTTTGTACCTCCCCATCCAATGCGGTCAGGCGCTCGGCTTGGAACACAGAATCCGCCTTGAGTGCCGTGGAGAGACTCGAGTCGCCCTCAATCTCTTCTTCTTCGAGGGCCCAAAGGTCTTTGTTGACTTCCTCAAGATCTTGAAGGTATTTGGCGGTTTCCAGCACTGCCGTGGGCCCGTCAACGCCGATTTTGGTTGATTTCAGTGCTTTCTGCTCCTTTTTGACCTCCGACAGCTGTTTCCGCCACCCCCAGGCGGCGCGTCGCCTGTCGGGGACTCCCTGGACGCCTTCGCAGTAGCGATCAAGGTATAGCTCATCCTCCAGTCGCAGGGGCATGTCAGATTTGAAAGCGCCTTTCTCTTTGCTAAAACCAATACGTGGCATGTTGATTTGAATGAGAGGTGGCAGTTCTACAATACTCCGGTATTGCTGCTTCTCTGAGCCTTCCGTTACCATCTGAGGGTCGAAGTAGTCGTCAAGCGCAGAGTAAAGTGTGGTAGGCTCTGTTGGTACATTGAGTTGGATGCTGGAATCGGAAATAAATTCCGGCTTCGAAGATGAACCGCCTGAGAGTGTAGTCTGCGACATTCCGATGGCAAAGAGATCACGCAAAGCATCCTTTTGTTCACCTCTGTTGTCGGCACCCGTCGGTTGCATGCCAGCGCGCAGACGCTGAGTGATGCTGTCGTGTACCTCGGTCACGTCCTGCTGTTGCGTCGCTTTGGCCTGCGCTTGACGAAGCGTGTCTGAGGTGGTTGTTGAGAATCGACGGGCTGGTAGTGGAGGTGGAGCGGTTCCATCGGTGGAGGACGTGGATGGATCAACAGGCTTCTGCCCGGGCGACGCCGGAGGAGTGGGTGGCATCTCACTGCTGTTCATTTTGACGTCTTCGGCGAGCGTTTCGCTACTAGCACGGGACTGGCCAGCGTCCGAAGTCTTTCTCTCCTCTTCAGCGCTGTCATTGGGTACATCTGGCTGGGCAGTACTGTCGTCAATCGCACTCTCGCCGTGTTTTCGTTGTTCCTCAAGTTGAGCGAAGTCTTTCGGGTCGAGGAACGCACGACAGACCAGGTCCTGCTCTGGTTTGACTGCTGGTCCACGATCCTTGACCATGCGCTCGAATAGATGGCGCAGTTCATCCGCAAACTTCTGTCCACCTTGAATTTCTTGTGTAGATACGCGGCGCTGGCCTACGCGCTCCAACTTCTCCCGACTTTCTGTTGTGTCCATCTTGTATTGATCATAGTCGGTCACAATATCCCGCAGAGGCTTGAGGCTGAAGTAATATTGGAGGAGGCTGTTGAGATAGCATGTGTTGCCGTGACTGACCAGACCGACGGGCCACGTCTCTGGGGCATGTCCGGTGCTGACAGATGCTGAAGGGCCGGCCAGCGCCTTGTGAACCGCAGAGATAGCTTGTTCAGTCTGCTCGCTCGGCTTAGACTCACGGGCACCTGCAAAGATCTGCGGCCACAGACTTCCCTCAACAGTTTCCAGTGCGGCCTCGACCCCGAGGAGCCTCAAAGCCTCGTCAACGTTCATCGATGTTTTATTGTTCTCATCGCCTGATAGCCAGTTGTTGAGATAGTTGCTTTTGCGTTCGCGCGCGATTATCGATACAGCTTTTTGCCCGATCTCCTCAAGATCTTTGTTGCCATCCGTCTGCGTGCAATGTTAGCGGAATGTTGTGTTGCGGCCTCTGCTCTTTCTCCGCACGCGCGAGATTGGCAGGCGCCTGTGTATTCGCCACTGGCGAGGAAGTTGTGTTTGACTTACCCGCAGAGAATAAATGGAAACAACAAATGAATCATCCGTTTCGGGCCCTAGACCATTACCAAGCCATGCATACGCCTCCTGCGCAGTTTCGATTGTCTGCTGTGAAGCATTTAGAAGAAGCTTTGACCCTCTTCGTCGCCCAATCCGGCCAAGCATTTCGCGCGCCTTTTCCTGCTCCTGGGCACCCAAATCTACATGTTGCGCCTGGAAAACATTGTAGATCCTGTCGTCGTCGGCCGCGCCGCCGTCCGCTGGCAGGTGGAAGTATCTGTACGCCTCGGAGAGGTCTCGACGGCTGACAAGTCCTTTGCTTTCGAGCATGGTGGTCTTGAGCTGCAGCTCGTCCGAGCCGCGTTGTTTTGCGATCGCCTGGATGCACTCGTAATAGTAGGGCTCATTCAGAGCGTCGCACTGAGTTTGTCTTTCGTATGCGAAGTCCAATAGGCTGTCTGCGAAGTCCGGGAGGGCGCCCAAGCTGGCAAAATAGCTGTCATAGAGAGATCAGGAAGGCGCACGATCTCGACAATGCGCATTTACTTACGACTCAACTTCGTTTTGTTGCGCGTTTGTCCGACGCAGGGAGGTGAATCTCAGATCTGCAGGGACCCGTTAGTGGCGGCGCCTTCATAACGCAAACATAACACAAGAAGCTCGTGCTAACAACAAAAGCCAAGCCAAGCCGAGTGACGTGATCGCCCTGAGATCGAGCACGTGAATCGCCGGAGACTTACATCCTTGTGTTCCCAGCACCCTTTCAAGGTCCCTCTGAGCTGTCGACCAGCTTTCTCCTGCCACGGGGTTGACTATGTTCTGCAGAGCGAAGGGTTCAAGTCAGTATAGTGTTTCAGACATTGCATAGGCTCGCGGTCTAGCTTCAAAGTCCATACTGCTCGTTGTGCCGCAGAGATGCCAGTATGGAGTCTGCATCCAGACCCCGAGATTGGGCTGTACCCTTCGTTCACGTACCATCTCGTCGGCGGTCCTCCACGCCAACGCCAAAAGTTCCATTTCCCAATCCTCCAGGAGTTCCCTCAAGCCACTGCCATCTGCGCCCAATCGATCCTCAATTGTAGGCGGGTTCGGAAGCGTCCAGCTCCCTTCTGCCTCCTGTGACCCATCAGTTCTCCAGACATCCATAAGATATACTGCCTCTCTTACATTGTAACGAAACCCGAGCCTTTGTAGCAAGTCCCGGCAGTCTCGGCCATGCAGACCATACGCCTCCATGAATCTCTTGTTGTTGCCAGGGAACACTCTCTTGTCATGCTCGGGGTTCAGTGCGTCTTTGATGTATCTCCTCAGCCTCGTCAGCGCATCCACTGGCGTTGCCAGCCGTATACCCTCTCTTTCAGGATCCTCTTGCACCACCGCATCGAATCTTGCGCGAAGTTTTGATGTGTCCGTCAAAAGGTTCCTGTCCGCCGCGCTAATCCTTGGTAATTTGAAGGTCGTCGTCAACAGAGCCTGGCACGTTGCATTCGAGCACTGCCACCCGTATCTGATGTGCGCATGGCCGGTATCTTCGAGTCCATCCGCGCGCTGGAAATGATGAAGCTGGTTCTCTGAGGTAGGGCAAGGCTCGGTTGCTTGCTGGTAGTTCAGCCTGATGTCTGCATGCAATCTGCACTTCTTGCAAACGACAGCAACTTTGTAGTTTGATGAGGCATCAGGGCGTGCGTCGAGCGGCGGCGTAACACTCTGGTTGTGTTTGGCGGTGTACTCGTGCTTGCAAGCATCTCTATGAGGCGCTGGCGCCTGACCTTCGCCTACCAGAGGAGGATGGGTCGTAAGGATGTTGCCTCCGAGGTTCTTTTGAGGATCGAATTGGAGGAAGTCAGCCAGTAGCTTTGGCGCAGTCTTGCCTGGACCATTCACGTGGATGATTGACATCGTCCGTGTATCGTAGTGTATCCGCAACTCTTTCTTAAACCCGTCCGCTTGTTGTATGGCAGTGTATTATGCTTTGGTATGTTTGATGTCGTGGCAGTGCAACGTAAAACAGGCGTGTGTAACAAGGCAATTTATAAACCCTCGCGCCACAGATGCAAAGTGAATGAAGTGACTGCCTTAAGAGGCCGCGAGTCGCGAAGAGCACGAGACACAGTTACCAAGCTGCCGAAGCGCTCACTTCGTCATTCTTAGACACGAGCCCTTAGACGTGGCTCATGTTACTTGTGGCTGAGCGTCACATGAAGTGGCGTTGTTCTCGGCTGACTTACCAGCAGTTCTTGACGCGCGAACGTCGGGGCTTGCCATTGAAGCTGACCACACCTCCAAGCAGATATCAACGAGCGCTACCATACACGCCGTCTCGTGCGGTCTCTATTAAACGAAAAACTCTCTGCCAGTCAGGCTATCTGTCTACTACGCTCCTTCTCACACCAGCGTCACAACGCCCGCCAAAATGGCCGAAACTCTGGATCAGCGCGCCGATGATTACCACCCAAAAGATGCGTTAGGACACGCCGTCAAGGCTGTTGCGATCACTGGTGGCGCAGGATTGTTTATCAGCACAATCCAGAACACTCTAACTAAGCAAAACACTGGAGCGTGGGGCGTTTTCACCCGCTCAGGAAGCACCATTGGCATCTTTGGTATGCTTTGAAAAAGACCCGGAGATATGAGATTGGGAGAAAGGATGGCACTGACTGCTCGCGCAGCCGCTATGGGCGGAGCATACATGTTCACCAAGGACGCCGCCGCAAACCTCAGAAAAAAGGACGACTCGTACAACAGCGCGATCGGAGGTGCCTTTGCTGGTTCAATGCTTGGTCTCAGATGTGCGTGAACTTGGATCTCGAGCTTTACGCGCTTCGCCTTGCGAATACTGACATGTGACCAGACCGCTCTGCACCCGCAGTCCTCGGCTACGGCGCTGCCCTCAGTGTTGTCCTTGCCGCATTCACATTCACCGGCGGCAAGTTGACCGGTTACGAGAGGGACCCGACCGTCGACGAGGTCTCACGCAAAGAGTACCTGAGGAAGAACAGGAGGAGACCAGTTGATGAGATCGTCAACGAGCTTGGTGAGGGCAGAGGTATGCATATTATATTCAGAGGTGTTGCGCGAGAGGCTGAACATGGCTTGCTAACTCATACGCAGGAATCACTGCTCCCGGTTACGAGGAGCGTAGGGCCCAGCGCATCAAGGCCAACTACGGCATTGACGTGCCGGTCGCCGCTTCATCGTAGATATGTATCATACACACAACAATACTATTCCCCATGTTCAAATGTACTCATTCTCCCGCGGCTTCTCCTGCGTCACGGCTCCTGCTGCGAAGGGTAGCGGTATGTCCAGCCTCTGATACCACATCACACAACAGTACAGCTCCTTCAGAACGATCTAAAAGCATGCTCGCCTCTGTGGCGAGTGGATCTTGCGCTTGAGTTACGGAACTGTATACTTGTGTCCGCTTCCTTTAGTCGGGGCTCAAGGCATCCGATCATCTGCTTAATCAGCCAAATGCAGCTACGGCATTGCCTCTGTTTCCTTTATAAACTTCAAGCATTGAAGTTTCGTCAGCGCTTCAACTGTGTCGTCGCTCGCGTGATAACTCCAATCAAGATGGTCGCATGAACAGTCGCATCTGCTCTGACATTGTGCAATCCGGGTCTTAAATGCATGCAGGACATTGACTCACCCTAACCCTACTTCTACTCCGGTCTACCCCTCCATCATTTTGCAATCACTGGAGACCAAACATGTGACACATGTAAACATATGGTTTTCCAATGCTCTTACAGCTGTTTCCAAACGTGCTGGACATAGCGACAGATACAACAGTCTTCCTATAGCCTGACGTTCTGGCTGGGTCCAAGAAGCATGCCAGTTCTCACTCATATAGTCTTGTTCTGCATATTTGAATCTCACTTTCTAAGTTGAGGTAGTTGCCAGTATACATACCATCATGACCATACCACGATCGTAGCGTACGTATGAGCTTGCCTGAGGATATTACTTGCATGGCCTCATCACTTCTCAACACATTTGACCCTACGCTACGAGACAAAATGGTTCTTCGGAAGCTGGTAATAGTGAGTTTCCAAAGCTTAACAGGACAAAATCTGGCCTACTGATCACCGCGTAGCAATCGCCTCACCTCTCTGCAAGTACAGCTACTGAGAACTAGCGATACATCCCATCTTGTCACCCTCTACTCGGCGAAATGATGATCCAGCACCCGCCTCGATCCGGAGAGTGAATCTACCTCCCTGAGCTCCCATGGGGTCTCTTCACCAACTCCAGTTCATGATTACGTCGTTCGGCATCCCAGATAATCCGGCAATTGCACATCTTTACTCAAGAAAGCTGACCTCGGATTATTGTATTTCCTCCGGCACGCTTCTTCTACGGCTGACTGCAACGACGCCAATCGATAGCCAGCCGTTGTCAGGTAATATGGAGCGTCCCCGCAAAACGCCTCCCGTCCACTCGGGTGAACTTTCCAGGCCTCCGGTCACTTCTACTTCAAGGAGCTGTCTGCGAGCGACCAGCAACGACCGACGCGCATGTCGGCGACTGAGCAGGACATACAAATGGTTGATATGGCTTCGAGAGAGTCGGAGCCTTTGCTGTATACGGAGGGTAGGTGAGCTTCAATCCATCATCACCACATCCTTGCCATTAAGCACCCACTCCCTACTCCCTATCCATCTTCCCATCGACAACCATCGCGTCGACGAAACGCTATCACGCGTCTGAGTTGTCGTACTGTATTGCCATTACCGAATCTTGCCAAGTCCATTTTCTTCCACGATGGCACCCTTGAAAGATGAAGATATGATCGATGCTAAGAAGATTGAAGACACGAATGAAGATGTGATGCTTGGAGATCGATCCCTATTCGACCCAGTTGAGCCGTACTGCGCACCCGGATTCAAGGGCATCTTTGCCTCTTACTATGTCGCGCTCTGCGCCCTCTTCTCCGCCCTTGGTAAGTTCACACGCTTCAGGTGTACTATTAACAAGGTCACTAACATGATCAAGGTGGACTCCTCTTCGGTTATGACCAGGGTGTGGTCTCCGTCATCCTGGTTATGCCGCAGTTCCTGGAGCGCTTCCCTGAAGTCGGCGATGGCGGAGGATTCTACAAGGGTCTTATGACTGCCATGATCGAGCTCGGTGCTTTGATTGGTGCTCTCAACCAGGGATGGATCGCGGACAAGGTGTCCCGAAAGTACTCGATTGTGGCCGCCGCCATCGTCTTCATTATCGGTGGAATCCTGCAGACCGCCGCTGTAGACTACGCTATGCTCACTTTCGCCCGCTTCTTCGGAGGTCTAGGAGTGGGAATGCTGTCTGCCGTTGCACCACTGTACATAGCGGAGATCTCGCCGCCGGAAATCCGCGGCACTCTGCTCGTGCTCGAGGAGCTGAGCATTGTGACTGGCATTGTCATTGCATTCTGGACTTCGTACGGGACACTGCACATCGCCAGCGAATGGTCGTGGCGTCTTCCCTTCCTCATCCAGATCATCCCTGCCCTCGTCCTGGGCGTTGGCATCGTCTTCCTCCCGTTCTCCCCCAGATGGCTCTGCTCGAAAGACCGCGATGACGACGCACTTGCCGCTCTGTCCAAACTTCGACAACTCCCTCCTACCGATCACAGGATCCTACGCGAGTGGTTCGACATCCGTGCTGAGGTTGCGCTACATGCTGAGATCAGCGCCGAGAGGCACCCACACCTACAAGAGCGTACAGCTGGCAACAGAATCAAGCTCGAGATCGTCGGCTGGGTAGACTTGTTCAAGAAAGGATGCTGGCGCAGGACTTTCGTTGGATCAGGACTCATGTTCTTCCAGCAGGTAAGGTTTACATCTCCCCCAACGAGGAAACAACTAATATTTCGTTTAGTTCGTGGGTATCAACGCTCTCATCTACTATTCACCGACGCTGTTCAAGACCATGGGCCTTGAATATAACATGCAGCTCATCATGTCTGGAGTACTCAACTGCGTCCAGCTCGTCGGTGTAGCCAGCTCTCTTTGGAGCATGGACCGCATTGGCCGCCGTCCCTTGCTTCTCTGGGGTAGCTTGATCATGTTCGTCTCTCATCTGATCATTTCGGTTCTGGTTGGAAAGTACTCTCACGACTGGCCTTCCTACCGCCCAGAAGGCTGGGCCAGTGTCGCCATGCTTCTGGTCTACATGATCGGATTTGGCGCTTCATGGGTAAGATACCACGCAAGCTTGCGCTGTCAACATCCGCTAATGAGTTCCAACAGGGCCCCGTACCATGGGCAATGCCATCCGAAGTGTTCCCGTCCACCCTTCGTGCTAAGGGTGTCGCGTGAGTCTACCCTGCCCTTCTGTTTATCCATCAGCATCCCGCTAACACATACTTTAAAGATTCTCAACTTCCTGCAACTGGCTCTTCAACTTCATCATTGGTCTCATCACCCCACCACTCGTCGAAAACACCGGCTTCGGCGCATATGTCTTCTTCGCTGTGTTCTGCTTGCTCTCGCTCCTCTGGGTGTACTTCTTCGTGCCTGAGACGGCTGGTAAGACGCTCGAAGAAATGGACAACGTTTTTGGCGACAATAGTTCTGCAGGCGAGGAGGCCAGGCGTGAGAGGATCGAGCTGGCTATTGCGACTAGGATGAACGGGCGTTAAGCTTTAATACTGCACAAGCATAGTCTATAGATTGCATATTCAATTCACTTCTCATTTCAAGTTGCTTGGATGGCGTGTTGCGGTGAGCTTTGTATCGCGTCGTGGGTTGTTGAAAGCCAATCTCTCGATGGTACAACACGAAGGTATCACTATCTGCGTAAGATGTCGTCATTTCACTAAACATGTAACTTAATTATTATGAACAGTATCTCAATATCAATTGTCTCTATAACGTCAGCCAGATCGGATGGGATTGGCTCAAAAGCTCCTGTGGCGGCCGAATATCATAATGTCATCTCGCTTGCAGGCAAGGTCAAATCGATTCCCACGACCTATGGGAATAGCATACTAAATCTTGGGATGACCCAACATCTCGAGCGCCTAATGCCGGTGGCACAAGCATGCAAGGTCAATGAGATCGTCGGTCCTTTAGCTACCGACCCATGCGTACCCTCACCATCGTATCTGATTTCGCCACGACCGCTCTGGTGTATCTCGGTGGCGACTCGTGGAACATGGTGTGTACTAATACTAGAGCAGGGGCGCAATGGCCTCCGAGATACCAGCAAGCTTCGACTGCCACTTCAGCGGCAAACACACCCGATTCATCATCCGAAGCAGGTAATTTTGACAGAGTGATTGGAAAAGGCAAAAGTTCGTCTGCTAACCCAGCGGTGGCCGCTCCAATTCGACATCCATGGCCAACAGAATTTGCACCAAGGGCCACCGCGACACAGGAGGCACGATAAGGATAACCAGATACTTCCAATAGCCACAGTCTATCCAGCTTAGACTAGACAGAGCCTTCAGAGTCTCATTTCAAGCATCAATCGTACCCTTGCGTCCGAGTGTATAGAAATAGTACGAGCAAAACCAAAGCAAACCTCCCCAACGCCACGCTAAAAACACACTACAATACTCATGCGCCAGTGAAGACACACTCTCACCCATACTCCAGCGGCACAAACTTCGCTTTACGTCCTTTCAGCTCCAAGCGTCCTGTGAACATCGCCCTGATCCTCCCTTGTACGCGTGCATGGAAAACCAGATTCCACTGCCCTTTGCCAGCCGGAAATAGACCTGCCGACCCAGGCGCATGAAGATCCCAATCGCCAGTCAACAGCAGTGGTGCATTAGCTCGCGTATACGGCCCTGTGATGTTATCTGCTGTGGCGTATTTGAGATCGTAGCTGGGGTTGCGCGTGCATCCGGACGAGAAGAAAAGAAAGTAGATTCCTTCGTGCGAGTGGATCAGCTCCGGCGCTTCGACTAGAGGTCCATCGGCGGCGGTGCGGTCGAGGATTGGTATGGGCGCGCCGTGGGGTGAAGTGCCGTCTGATTGGAGCTTTTGCAGCATGATGGGTGTGTTGACACGCGGTTGAACGATGTTGCCGCATTCGCCGCCGTGGCCGATGTTGTTCCCGTCGACTTTGTAGAGAAGGTAAGGAGTCGAGTCGTTGTCAGTGAAGGCGGCGGCGTCAATGGCGCCACCTTCGGATATTGAGCAGGCGATTGGCGTAGGGAGAGGTTCGAATGGCCCTTGTGGCGATGAAGCGGTGGCTGCGCCGATGCAGTGAGGCACTGGGTGTCCAGGCAATAATGCTGGCTCAGTGGCAAGGCGCCGTGACTCGGATTCGTTGTCTGGATGAGATAGCCTGTTGCGTGCTGCTGCGTAGTACATAATGTACTGCCCATTCTCTGATTGATGTTTGGTAACGCTTGGAGCCCACACATTGGCACGTGGTACGGGCGGATGCGTTGAGTTGTCATGACCTTGAGTGGCCCAGGCGCCGACCGTCGGCAATGGATCGTGAGTTGAATTAAGCAAAGTCCAATTCACAAAGTTCGTCGAGGTCGCCACCTGGATATTCGATATGCCATCTCTGTGGCTTGGAGCGTTCGCTGGAGCCCCGAGAATGCCAGCGGCATTATTCGTTGCGTAAGCGTACCATGTCTTGTCATGCAGATATAGCGCTGGATCTGGGAAGTTAACATCCAGTGCAAGGCGTATTGGCGAGGGATGTTTGGTTGTGGCCTCATGTCGATGGCGCACGGCACGGGACAGAGTCACGCCTACTGCAGCGCCAACGATGCCCAGCAATATGAGTAGGATAATCAATGCGACAACCAAGAAGCCGCGTGAACGGAGGGAGAAAGATCTGTCGCTTTCATGTTGTTGCTTTCCAGGGCTGGTAGTAATGGATTTGGTAAAATGGCGTTGGTAGAAAGAAAGGTTGCTCGTGCTTGCCGGAGCGCCCTCGTGCTGAGTCTCGCTAGACTCTGCCGTGTGATGCCATGTCGTGGTGGGCCCCTTTGCTGGATGCGCGCGTGCAGTTGTGGTTATGTCAGAAGATGCCGGCGTCGCCTCATCAGCAGCAGACTGCGGGAATGAGCTTAGGACTGGCGCCATGTTTGTGCTTGGGATGCTAGCCATATGCAATGTTGGTATTCGCAGGACCTTATGGATAGCTGTGACAACCAGGTCGCCTGATACCACCAACGACTGGCGAACAGTCGAGGATTCGTAGCGGCGATCTAACTTATAGTCGTGCCATGTTGGATAGAGAGCGGCATTCCAGAGGATCACATCTCAGTGGGCGGCAGGCTCAGGTATGGAAGGGCACAGCGTTTCGGTGCTGATTCACGACAAGGAGACAGCGAGAGTCATAGGAGACTTAGTAAAAAGGAGACTTGGAAAAGTCACTTGTGCGAACATGCAAGTCGGCGGCAGTGGTATGCCCGAAGTCCACGACGGCTTGAACGACGCACTGCACTGGTCTTGGCTACGCAAGCCGGCAAACACGTGCAAGCCGGCTCTGGCGTGGCACAACAACGACTAGCCTGTGCAACACCGCCATTGCCTTCGATAACGAGCCAAGGGGAAATGGTCAGGCGAGCTACTGTACAATAGACCAGGGATCCACAAAACGCTCTGGCCACGACTCGAAGCTTATTCTTCAGCCTTGTGTGCCGTGTTCGCTTGAAATAGCTCAGCCGAATCCTTCGTCAGCCCGCCGGTCGTACTCTTACAACAAGGAAGATATTCACCCAAGACAGACAGGCATCGCCTGGCGTGGGAGATGTAATTTGATCATGTGACCTTGCTGACAACATGCCTCCATGGTAGCTCTGAACCTGAACATCCCGCGGGATTCCGAGCGTGAGATATATGACTGCCCAGCTAGACGAATTTTGCGCCATCGTCACGAAATCCTGCGCAAGACACGCACATCAGCACACCATATCGCACTAACCCTGGTCGTGTGACTACTACGTCTTTGGGCAACAATAAACTGCCATATCTTCCGCAGAGTTCAAACCGTCTTTCACCATTTACCCATAACCGAACACGACTGTTTTCTCAGACACTTTCATCACCGCAGAAAATACCTCGGCGATGGACTACCTCATGCTCTACGCCTCAGGTCTCATCTTCTACCAAACCATCCAGACTCTCGAGCAAAACCGAGCAATACCGACCCTTAAGCAATTCGTCGAGGACATTCGCCTGTCTTCGCGCGCATCGTTGGCATCAAACGGTATCAAACTCTAAAAAGTGTTGTGTCAGGCCACCACGAGCCAAAGTACCACCAATAATTCACAGTAAGTTTATAGTCGCGTGCAAAGCCGAGCGATGTTCCATGTCATTGACATTCGAGAATTAGGGACTAGCAGCAAACTGCTGTCCTTATGCTATACATACATTCCGCTTCTTCCTCGCCACCAGCATGTCATTGTCCATTGGACACGCACGAGCTTTCTGCACATCGCTGCAGCTGGTCGGCCAAACGCCACATCCGGGCGCGCTTTCAAATTTATGAGACGCCGGCCATTGACGGGACTATCTCCCGAATTCCTGCGAGACTTCAAAGGCGCATACGTGCTCTTTGCCAATACTCAGCCAGACTCAGAGGAGGGCCGTGGTGGGCGTTTCGCTCACCGCCAGCGAGAGGCTATTTCGCTTGGGCGGCGGCATGTTCGAAGCGATGTTTCGCTTCATATCCATGAAGGACTTGGTATGGTGGGCCCTATCGGGCCACACTTCTCTAGATCAGATAGCTCAGATCTCCCCAAAATTCTTCACACTCCATTGTCTGCACAACTCCAGCTCGCGCCGCTCTTGTCTTTCGAAATCGCGACCCCACTTGCCCACAATCCAAGTCCACACGACGCAGCTCCCAAAGCAAAGATGAGAACGTTCACGACAGTCAGCGTGATTTTCTTCCAGTTCTTGCTTAGACCGCCCCAGTTGAGGAAGATCCACATGAAGCCAGCCAGACCGTAAGTAAACCACGATGCGAAAAGCGCTGCGATCAGACCGACGAGGTTGTTGAAAACAGGCACGCTCTCCGCGATGATCCACGCGATAGTCCAGAGAACAAACAAGATGCCAACCCAAGTGCCGTACGACAGCCAAGTGCGTTCATGAAGATGACGTGTTCCGCGGAACAGACGCACGTAGATGTACTTCGACGCCACGTGCCCGTAGATAACGCCCGCGATGATGATCGTCGGGATCGAAATGCCATACGTGATTTTCCGCATGATGTGCGAGCCCGAGCCCAGGGCCGGTGAAGCGACATTCGGTCCTGCGAAGCGGTAGATCACAACTGCTGCAATCACATATAGCGTCGTGTTGACGATCTGCAGCGTGTAGAGCGCCTTGGGGAAGTCGCGCGGATCCTTGAGTTCGGAGATGAAAGAGAAAAAGGCGACGTGGCCGCCGAAGGCGAAGATGATGTTCATGACGGAGCCGAAGGCCGAGACGAAGCTGACGGTTCTGGTTGCGTAGACGGTTGGATCTGGGCGCGAGATCCCGACGCTGATCATGGTGACCATAACGGCGGCGAAGATCGAGATGAAGGCGAAGATCGAGAGGTAAGAGACGTTCTTGAGGGTTCGTGGGAAGGTGAGCACGAGGAGCAGGACGAGACCGATTACGCTCCAGATGATAGTGCATGTGGCGTGTCCGGTGATGGTGTTCATGGCGATCGTCCAGGTTAGCAGGTGGCTTCCCATGATGAAAATCAAGTAGATGGTTTGCAAGAAGCCGCCGATCTCGCGACCAATTGGTCCTGCAAAGATCTCGCCCACGTCGGCGATGTTGTGCACATGTGGGTAGCGCATCTTGAATTGCCAGAAGACGATTCCCGTGTATGTCGACACAGCTCCGAGTCCGATAATCAAGATGACGCCAGGAACCAGACCCAGACCCGCCATAGATGATGGCAACGACAGGATGCCCAAACTGATAGTCTCCGCGATCATGACAAGAGCCGCATGCCACCACTCCATAGTCCGGTATTTGACTTGCTTGTCGGTCTCATCGCCGAAGACCTCGCCCTTGTCCTGCGCAAGTCCATCGAACCCACGTGGTTCGCCGGCGTCCGCGTTACCGTACTTCTCCGTGTCCGAGTGGTGGTCGCGATGCACATCGCTTTCTGTCGAAGGCGTGTAGCCAGCTTTGTAGTCGTCTCGTTCTTCCGCCATGGTGTTCTTCACCTATCCACCTTTTGTGCCAAGACCTTTCTTCTCTTCTCTTAGCAAATCCTAGGTAATCCAGTCCAGCTATGGTTTCCAATGCCCAGAACGTAAGCAAAGGCGCAAGCAATGCGAACGATCAACGCGACGCGATAGTCGAAAGACAAACAGCAAAGCAGTGGAGTAACAAAGCAGTAGTAAGAAGAAAGACAAAGAAAGATTAAAACACTTAGCCTAGACTCACAACCCAATATCTCAAACGCCTGGCCTTGCACAGAATAATTGCTCGAAGATGACCACGACACACGGCGCCGTCATCGGGGCTCCTCAGAAGGGCCCTTGCGGGCGTAGCCCCGGACCATGCTCTCACTGCCGTTACTCATCTGCTCGTGCTCCCAACGACCGACTCCAGAAGCTGATTCCGATGTGTCAGCGGTCCGCACGAACCCAGTCTGCCTGCGAACCGACCCTCCGGACATCGGAGGCGCGCGTTTCGAAGGATGCTGTGCTTGTGGATCTGGAAAGCTTTCCAGGTAAACGCCCGTCCCATCCTTCTGTTGTTGCTAGGGCAGCCTACTGTGAGATCGCCATGGAGAAGTGAGGGCAGTCTTGGTGCTTCTTGCCTGTCTCCAGATGCCGCCAAAAATCCGTTGTAGCAAGCAAGCCTCAAAAAGCCAAAATGTGACGTTGACGCAAAAGCTTGCGAGAGATCTGCAGTTCCTTGGGGACATCATGTCAAGGGTCCCTAAGCTTTTCTTACGTCGGGTGGCGTCGACGACATTGGGACTTTTGCCGCAGAGCCTCTATACGTCTCTGCGATGGGCGTGAAGACCGCGGGATTTGAGGATGGATGGTCGGCTGCCTCAGTCATTTCTTGGGGGATCTCCTATACATCTCTACCCTTTGTGAAGACCGACAGAGGTCAGACGAGACTGAGCTCACGACCCTAAACTTCGAGCTTATTAGGGTATGGGGTAAGGGGTAGGTAAATGATATACAGTTGTTCAACTACATTTCTAAAATTAAGCGTGGCCTATCATATATGTGACTTCTACGCTTTACTTTTTGTAGTCACAGTCATCTCCTCGGTGATCAGCTCCTACGTGGCGTCTAGATCGACCGCAATAGGCTCAATGTCCGTCCCAAGGACAAGAATGTCGTTCAACGTTGACTACCAACGTCAAAGCAATCACCTCCACATAGGCAGCAACAAACATCGTAGGCGGCAGCATAATGTACGATCTCTCCATTCCAGCAGAGATGTTGAGACACAGTGCTTCCACCTGCTTCGTTGACCAACGTCGGAATTCTATCAAACTAATCTTGATACACAAGCGAGCAAATGTCATCTCTCGCTCAACAACTTGCCAATGCTGTCGAACAAGAGAAGATCCCTCACGCGGTGGTGTTTGCAACTGACAGGGACGGTGTGTGACTCCCTCGATATTTTACGTGTCTACCTGCGAAATGAAAAAAAAAACAGACCAACACATCGACAATCTTAGGCAGCTTCCAGCATAGCCACAAGTCGGCAAGACTTCCACAGAAAAGCACGCAGACGACATCGAAGACGACGCCATCTTCCTACTGGCGTCACAGAACAAGCTCTTAACAGCCGTTGCTGCATTCCAGCTCGTCGAACAAATCCTAATTTAAAGAAAAACCCACGACAATGTCGAGCAATGGTTGTCTGAGCTTGCTAGACAGCCACTACCACGCGGATTCAATGCAGAAGACAAGCCAAATCCTCGAGGACAGGAATGTATCGATCACGCTTTGGTAAGGGACAACCCTTTCCAAAGCTGACAAGCAAACGAACCACCCACCTACACTCCAAAAACAGGCATCTCCTCACCCACACAGCAGGCACCGCTCAACGCGGCGGCATAACACCCGACACAGGTCCAGACATTCCCTCCCGCTTCCAATACCCTCTGATTTTCCAACCCGATGAAAAATGGTCCTACGGCACCGGCATCGACTGGGCCGGACTCCCAATCGAGCCTCTACCCAACTCAACCCTGGAAGAGTCCATGCATCTCCACATCTAACCCCCCCCCCTCGGCATCAAAACAAATGACCTTCTCCCCCCACCAAAACCCAGATCCGAGTACGCGGATCCCGGTCGTCTCCTCGCGCAGCGCCGATACCCTTTCCACGAACCTTTCATCGCAACAGCCCTAACCGGGTTGTCCGGCGGCCAAGGCCTCTACTCCAGCATGGGCGACTACCTGCTCTTCCTCCACAATCCCCTCTCCAACGACACAGCAAACTTCTCTCCCCCCCCCAACTCCACAAACGAACTATTCAGACCTCAACTCACACCCCCACAAGCACACCCCAAGCGCGATCTCTTCCTCAGCCCCGTCGGAGCCCTATTCATCGGCGAGTTCGAGATGGAAACAAATGTACCGCCACAGCTGGGCCATTCGGCGGAATCGTATTCATTGACAGCTATGGAGAATGGGAGGCGGAGAGCTGGGAGTATGAGCTGGGGGGGAGGGGGGGAGCGGCGAAATGCTTAGAGGCAAGGTCTTTGACAGTCACAGCAGCCACTACACGAATTCCTTTTACAAAAACGTCCTTTTTTCTTTTTCATCTCTCTCTCTCTCTCTCTGCTTCGCAACCAAACAATGTCTAGAACAAGTTAATTAACAAGAAAAGTTCTCGTAGAACAAACATGGAAAAAAGAACCGTTCCCTTCGAATCAGAATACAGAGAAAAAAAGCAAGCAAGCAGCAGCAGCAGCAACAAAAAACCCGCGTTACCTGGTTGGGGTATAAAACCATTTTGTGTCAGTGTCTCGCGAAAGCAAAGCAAAGCAAAGCAAAGCAAAAGCACTCGAAAGAACAACGACTCCCTCCTTCCCCTCAAAAGTTGGCAACATGCCCCTAAACTGCAGAAGAAAGATCCTGAGTGCTTCTCTCCCTCTCCTCTCGTTCGTTCGATCCAGATCTCCACTTCTAAACAGAAGAATGTATGTCGTTCGAAATTGCATATCTTCCCCTTCACCTCCAGCCCCACCTCCGCCTCACAGCCGGCATCTTACACCCACCATCTCCTAATTGGCAGTCAAGCTCTCAGGACTTAGCATCGCGCCATCAACATTCCCATCGACTTTCTCAGGCTCATTGCCATTCTCCCTCGCCTCCGGCATCTGCAGCTTGAGCTTGCCAATGGGCGCCGCGAGTTTCGAATCCTCTTCGAGCTTGCGCTTCTTCTTCGCCGCTTGCTGCTGCTCTCTAATCGGCCGCTTGCGAGGCGAAGAGATCTTGCCTGTGGGCGGCAGACGGGGTTTGGGGAAGCGCTGCTTCTGCGGCAAGTCTTCGTCCTCGATGAGGGCTTCGTCGTGGTTCTTGCGCAGCTTCTCGCGGAAGAAGTCTTGCACGAGGCCGATGTGGTTGGGCAGGGTGTCGACGCTGATAGCGTCGTAGGCCGGGGGCGTGGGGAACAAGATGCCGTTGGCGGCGATGGGGCCTTGGTTTTGCGCCTGGTGGCCGCTGTGGAGGCGGTTCTGGAGAAGGTGCAGAGGCACACTGAGACTCTCGAGGCCGAACTCGTCTGCCAGACCGAGCTCGCGAAAGCCGAAGAAGTCTTCGTCGAGGTCTTCGGCGAAGTCGCCGCCGACGAATTGTTCGCTGCCGTCGTTGAAGGCACCGACGCCGTCTGCGCCTGCATGGTCGCCGAGGGCAGGTCGCTGTTATGTGTTAGCGGCGGTGTTCGAAAAAGTTAGATAAACAAGAATTACTCACCAAAAGATCAGCCAGGTGCGCCTTCATTCTCTCATGCACCACACTCAGCTTCGTCGTCAACCTCTCCACATCATCCTTCACATAAGTTTCCAGACCATCAAGGTCAATTCCATTTTCGTGCAAAGAATGTAAGACTTGCTCTTCGTAGTTGTAGCGTGGTGTACTGCTGTTGACTTTTGGCTGCTCGCGAAAGCAGCTGAAGTTTTCCGCAAGCTTCCTGAAATACTCCCCAGCCACGTCGGTTATTGTTTCGAGTGCGGATGGCTGGAAGTCTTCAAAACCAGCATGATAGAATACTTTGCCCACTGACCGCTTTAGAGCTGCACGGCAGACCCAAGGAGCCATGAGCGGACCCTCCTCACTGACAACGACTGGTCCGATGTCAGCTTCGGCAAAAGGCTCCGGGTCGTACTTTTGGAACTGGTTCTGGTAGGTCTGCGCTTGTATTTGCATTTGCTTGACGATGCCAATCTTTGCGCAAACCTTGCGAGTATCCTGCATTTGCCGGATATTGCCTTCCATTCTGTCGGCGAGAGCGCCACCAGGAGTTTTGAAAGTTTCTCTTGGAAACATGCGCATGTACGCATCAGTCTGTGGCACAACGTAACCTTCAGAGTCTGTTTTCCACTCCCAATTGGATTGCATGTCCGGTATTGAGGATAGAGGGTGGTAGTAGTCGGGTAGAGTCGAGTCTTCATCTTTTTCGATACCTTCTGCGAGTGTTTCACCAGTCGCTGAAGCTCCATTGTCTTCGTCGCCAGTGTCGCCATTCGCATCTTGGGACGCATTGTCAACCGACAACATCTTCTGTTGCCGCATCCATCGTCTCATGCCGGCTTTACTTCGCAGTATTGCCGGCTCTTCCGGGTTAAGATGCGTGCCACGGAACAGCCTGTTTCGTTCGGCGGCAGCGGCAGCTCGATCTTTCATGGTAACTTGCTTCCAGGTCTTGAACTCGGCATCATCCTCGTCCGCGTCTTCCTGGTGCAAGCCGAGGGTCGAGCCTCCAATGCCATCAACTTCCATGACGTCGGCTTGGCTTCCACGTGCTCCACTTCCATGAACACCGTTGATGCCAGGGGTAGCAGTGCCCGCAGGTGGTGGAGTGTTGAACCCAGCAGAGCTGACATCGTGGGCCTCAGAGTCGGCGCGGAGGTACTCGTTGCGCAGACCAGAAGCTGATGTGTGTAAGGGTGGTTTCACGTCAGGCTGTGGCGTTGACTGATCGTCCACCTCTACCGAAGGAGGGGCCTTTCGAGCTGCAGAGGGACCGCTCTTGCCACCCTTTTTCGGTGCTTTGCGACCTCTTGAAGCCATGATTGGTGCATCATCCTCGTCGCTGTCATCATCTTCGCCTGCCCTTGCTCGACGCTCCTCCGCTTCAACCTCGGCGCGATCTCTGACGGTGATATCTGGGATAAGGGGAACGAGCTTGTTGGTTTCCTTTTGCATGTGCAGGGCCTTTCGACGAATCGGCAGCTCAGGCGAAATGTTGTACTTGAGGCAGTTGTTCCAGATCAGGTACAGATCCTCGACAAACTCCTGTTTACTTTTGTAGGCGAACTGCTTCAGCTTCTTGATCATGGTGCCGATGTCCATAGGTGTCTTAATTATGTTGTAGTAATCGGGGGCTTCGCGCTTGCTGACGCGCTGCAAGAAGGGTTGCACATAATCTGTTCTAGCTTTGAGTTCCATGAGGACCTTCTCTGCTGCTTCGTAGAGTTCTTCTTGTCCAACACGGTCCTCGCTAGCCCATTTGCTTCGACCTTTGCGGACTTCTGAGATGAGTGTGCGTAGTTGGTTGTCCGAAGCTCTGACCATATCTCGTTTCATGTCGATCCGAGCGATAAGATGTTTAAGAGTCAGACTCGATGCACCGAGGTCTGCACTACCTAATGTACCTTGTGTGGCAGCAGCAGGAGCCGACGTCGCCTGCGCGTTCGGAAACGCGTTCGGGTCGCCAGACAGTTCATTCTCAACCTCGCGGTCCAGCTCGTCCAGCTTTTGTTGTTCCAACATAGCATCTCTATCATTTTCAAAAGTCCAAAACATCGACTGGAAGGCGAGCTTAGCACTCTCGGCCGTGGCTCGCTTCTCGTCGTCTAGCTGCTTGCGCACATCCTCGGACGTCTTAGCCTGCTCCGAGGACGTGTTGGTGTTTGTTCGGGCTATGGGAGTATGGCCGCCGGGCATTGGAGACCGAACAGCGGGCGCGGGCATGCCATTGGGCAACGCGGCCTTGCCCTTGGATTTGAGCGGGCTCTGTTGTTCGGTCTCGTCTTCCTCTTCTTCTTCTCCTTCATCGTCGTCGTCGTCCCCATAGTCATCCTCGATAGTCCTGGCTGCTTTCTTGGGAGGCGCTGAAGGCTTGGCGCTGTCCTCGGAGCCGGTTGCGTGTTGGGCGGCCGATGCATGATGTCCAGAAGGCGAGGGCGTAGCAACACGCGCGCGCTGGCCGTCTGTTCCGAAGAGGGCGGCGATGCTTGCCTCAGTCTGCGCGCAGCGGGCCTTTAGCAGGATATGCAGCGGATCATCCTCGCGCTCCTCCTCTTCTCCAGGCGCAGCGGGCGCGCCAAGACTGGCGGCGACAGAGGCATCTCTGCTCAGGCTCGTAGCGCGACGAGCAGAACCGTTGATATGGGAAGCGGCGCGGTGCAGGGCGTTTGGGAGAGGTCGCTGAGGAGTAAAGGTCATATCCGAAGAGTGGTCGCGGGCGCGCCGATCAGGCAGTTCGAGCGCAAGGATATTGCGCCCGGAAATGCTGCATTGAAAGGTGCGGCAGAGGAGACGTGGGAGCTGTGGCGGAGGGGGGATACGCAGAGGATTTTCCTAGATGGCGGTAGGGTGTTTGGGTGATGGATGGATGGATGGATGGACGTATTGCGGGTTCTCTGGCGAAGCTCTCTGGATATGTGATGTCTCGCGATGATCCCAGGCACAGCACAGCACAGCACAGCACAGTACAGCAGCAGACGACTTTGAGGGGATGAGGTCGGGGCTGGGGTAACTAACGCTGGAAAGACATGAGACTCAAGTCAGTAGCGCGACTGCTGCTGCGTAAACTAACTTGGTTAGCAGCCTAGTTCGTGTTGGGACATTTCCATTATTTGACGACAGTAATAATACCAATAATAATAACAATAACAATAATAATTACAACAACAACAACAATACAACCATTCATTGTCAATCAGCGCAACACTCGCCGCCATGCAAATACTCATGCCGCAGATCCGCGTGCGCAAACCATTCGCAGGTGAGTGTGCAAGCAAGCAGTGCTCTCTTCTTACCTACACCCACCTCCAGCTAATGACAAAACCCTCTTGTATAGCTGCATTTGTCGTGCTATGTCTCATTGCAGCATACCTGGGCCTCACGCCTAATCGGATCCCTCAATACGGTCAGAGTGACAAGGGTCTTCACTTTGTCACTTTCTTCTTGTTGACAGTACGTGCTTCACTCCGAGTAAATCACATGCACCTGCACTATCCCCTTCCGCTGCGGGAGAGCTCTACGAAGATCCTCTTCACATGTAACAGCAACAGCAACATCAAAAACCAAACAATCCGACACGCTTCGCACGCAATCATCCTTCAATCTATTACAATCGTCAAACCACCCTACCCTCCCAAACCTCACACTAACAACAACAACCCTCCACAGATAACCTTCTACTGGATCCTCGAAACCTCCCGCCGCCGCCTAATCCACCTCACCCTCATCCTCATCACCGGCTTCCTCGCCATCTTCTTCGAGATCCTCCAAGCCCTGCTCCCCAACGACCGCGACTTCGACCCCTTCGACATCCTCGCCAACGTCCTAGGCTCCGCCTTCGCCCTCGCAGCCTGCAGCTGGTACCATCGGCGCATGCTCGAGCGCCGCCGGCGCAACAAGCACTACAACGCCGTGCCGGGCGATGACGAGGAGGGTCTTGGCGGCGAAGAGGACGGAGAGCGGGATCTGGAGCTTGGCGAGGGAGTTGGTCTTGGTGTCGGGCAGCAGGAGACGGGGAGGATTGATGGGGAGGATGTGCAGGCCGGAGAGGGGGCGAAGAGGACGGTGACGGAAGAGTTGGACAATTGGGATGAGAATGCGGAGGATGAGTGGGAAGAGGCTGATGCTGATGCTGATGCGTCGGCGGGTAAGGGAGGGAAGTAGAGTGGGTTTGTTGGTTGGCACCCCTCTCGGTTGGTTTTTTTTCTCTTTTGGCTGGTCGGCTGCCACCGAGGGAGTGTGATGTGATACCTGATGATATGATTTGATAGCAGGCGAACAGAGACATGTATTATGGATTTAATTCTTTCGAGATTCTTCATTGACTACGACAAACGACTACATTGGGTATCATTCCTGTGATTAGCTGCGCCAGTAGCATTTCTATTGCGGATCCTCTTCCCGTCAAAGAAATAAAAATGCCCAGCCCGTCCAAAGGCGAAAGAAACAACACAAATACGAACAAAAGAACGAAAGAAACAACACAAATACGAACAAAAGAAAACATCGCATCGAGTTTCGCCTGCCAAGAAGGTCATTCTCGGTGCGCGCACACGCTCCCATGTCAACCAATCTCTTCAAACCTCACGACTCTCCTCTGAGACTCGTCGCCATTACCAGCATAGACAGCGCAGCCCTGTCTCTTCTCATATCTGCGCTGCCGAGCTTCTTTGGCCTCTCGAGCTCGCCACTCGCTGAGCTGGTGCCTACGTTTCTGGCTGCGGGCTTGAGCAATCGCAGGCGTGGGTCTGAATCCAATGCCGTTGATGCCTTCGCCGTCATCACCTAGAGCGGTGTGAATATGATGTCCGGTGATCTCAGAGTCCTGCCAGGTCGTTTCGGCGAGATCGGTAGAGTTCTGGCTGCTGTTTGGTGAGGTTGACAGTCCATTGGCAGACTTGTCAGGTGATGATGGTGATGCCATGGGAGGCGGCGGCGAGCGCATGCGTTTCGGTGTGATTCTGACGATGGGACTCATGTTGTGCTTTGACATTGGCGTCTCGACCTGTTTGGCGAGTGGTGATGGCGTGGATGGTCGGGCGTCTGCTTCCGGTCTACAGCCAGGCGTTTCTGCGATTTCAAGAAGAGCTTCCGATGGCCTGTGTTGATGATGAGGCAGGTCAAAACGTGGACGAGGCAGTTTCTTGGGCGTCACGTCGAATCTAGAGAGCTTCGACGCAGGCTGATGCTGCTGGTCCGTCTTGATTCGTTTGCGAGGGGCATCTTCCTCTACTGCTGCTGCTGCTGCTTGATCGATGCCCAGGGCTTCTAGTTTCTCGGCGACTCTGCTCCGCGGACTGTCGCACTTCCCTTCTGAGAGATGGTAGGCATCGGTTGTAATATCGGGCACGTCGAGGTTGAGAGTAGGCAGCCGTGACGGAAGTGTCATAGCTTCGGTGTATTTGCGCTTGGGTGATTCGCTCCGCGAGCCAGGTGCCGCCACCGCGGTTAGTGAGCTTTCGCGACTACTGTCGATGGGCATGCGGTCGTGTGAATAGCGATAGACTGGCACTAACGACACGAGCATACAAGGGAGCTCAAGCGTTGTGTGTTGTCTTCGATAAAGCTTGCGAGTATTGGTTTGAGTAGGATGGTGGTTGTTGGTAGGAGGTATAGTAGTTGGTTGGTGATCAGTGGTGGGGTTGTGAGTGGGGAGACAGCAGGGCTGAGGTGTGAGGGCAGTCGCACTCGGGAAGCAACGGCTGCCTGCCTGGCAGACCAGACCACGTTACTGTTGTAGAGTGAACATGTGCTTACGAACCCTTGAATGGTCGTTTATTCGAGACAATGCTGAATCACATGCTGACCTTGGGAAAGTTTTGGTCTTAACCAGATATGTTTGGTTCCGTCAAGCCCTATGCGCAGTAATACTTTGGCGCAGTAGTGCTTTGCTTGCTTACTTGCTTGCTTAGTCGGCATCACTTCATCGCTAGAAGCAAACGAGCCTCCACCAAGCAAGCATGTGAAGTATGGGCAAGTTAGGGATGTTCAATGTTTGTACGAGCAAGTTTAATGTTTGCACGAGCAATCACATGATCACATGGCAGTCGATATGGGAAGCTCACACACGCTCGAGATGTTGGATGAGCAGAGCAGCAGCAGCAGCAGCAGCAAAGTGACTACCGTGCCACAGCATCTCGCAGATAGGCAGCTCGCTCCCATCTTGCTGCTATTGGACGCTCCGGCGGAGGAACGCAACTAGTGAGGTGAGGCTGCTGCTACTGTGCTCGTATAGTGGTGTTGTCCCAGGGCATACCACTACTGCGCCCTCCCTCGTGCGCATACACACACCAGCAGATTAGCCTGATCCACGTCGGTTCGCCTTGGGAGTTTCTTCACAACATGTAGGTTGATTGTCAACCTCGGTTTCGGTCAAGAGGTTGTTGCTTCCGTCTCGCTTGCACGTTGCTTCCATGCTCAAGCTTCACCTGTGCTGCATTCGATCCTGTCAACTCATGTGCTACATTTCAAATGATCCCGTCAACTCATCGGCATATCACCGGGACATCTATCACACACATTATCCCTCAAGACAGACGACACGAGTTGCCGTCTTTCAGCCCACGCCGGCCATCCTTAGGCGGCACCCTGATGCCCACGTCCGTCTCAGGCTACACAGGTACGGTACAATCACGAATCGAACCTCGCCATCTGCAGGGGCTGCGCGCCACAGGACCGCCATTGCGACTGGCTGTGCCCGGAGTAACGTACAGTAACTGCAGGCAGCGCGTGCACTGGCATCCTTCACCACATCCCCGCGCTGTGGAGCAGACGACACCTCTTTGACTCTCGCAGTCCCAAACACCGGGGCCTGGCCCATTGCTTGGCTGTTGCTGTAAGCCAAGTTGGGTGGGTAGGTAGGTAGGTAGGTAGGTAGGTAGGTAGGGATGTGCTGATGCGCGCGACGGGCAATCGGCCCTGGTTCCCTTGCGATTCGCACGTGTGGGGGACTTAGGTTGCTTTGCACTGTCTGGGTGAGCCTCCAAGGGCTCCTCTCCTCCACGCCTCCACATCTGCCATTTTACCCACGCTCTTCCCTTGCTTGACCTGAGCCAGCCACGCCAGCAACATCTTGCGACCTCTTCAGCCTTTACCGCATGCCGCCTTGCCATGGCGCGCGTGCACTCTCTGGCCATCCTGCAAGCATTGCGGCGTATGCACCTGCGGCCTCTGCCCTAGCCTGCGAGGCCCGCCTCATCTGTCGCGACGTGTTGCAATCAATGAATGCAAAGCGGAACGGGACAAGAGCCTCCGGCTATACCTTCGCCAAATCGACGACTATATTGAGCGCCATGTCCTCCGTCCCGTGTATCTTTCTTTATCAGCCTCACTTTCACCTCGTGACCTCGTCTCACACCCGGTAGTGAAACTCATCTACACCCACGCTCGCTTCTGACCCGTTCACTCTCTGCTTTCATCGCCATAGTCCAACGCATACTCACAATCAACATGCCGGCTGCTTCGTTCCCCGAAAAGCAGCCCTTGAACGGCTCGACGATTGCAAAAGACTTCGACGTCGATGAAGTGCTGGCGGAGCTCACCACCCCAGAGAAGATCTCCCTCCTTTCTGGCACAGACTTCTGGCATACCGCATCCGTACATAGACTGGGTATCCCATCGATCCGGACTACAGACGGACCCAACGGTGTGAGAGGCACTCGCTTCTTCGATGGGGTTCCCGCGGCATGCCTGCCATGCGGTATGCCTTTCCAGATTTCCGCTTAGTCAGAGGCAGACACTAACATCTCGACAGGCACTGCTCTAGCTGCCACCTGGAACGTCGATCTCATCCAAAAAGGTGGCGAACTGCAAGGCAAAGAAGCCATCGCGAAAGGTGCCTCGGTCATCCTTGGACCCACGACCAACATACAGCGATCACCACTGGGTGGCAGAGGCTTCGAATCGTTCAGCGAGGACCCAGTCCTTGCTGGCATGATGTCCGTGGCTACAGTGAACGGCATCCAATCGACCGGTGTTGCTGCAACACTAAAACACTACGCTTGCAATGATTTGGAAGACAAGCGTCTTTCGAGCAACAGCATCGTTACCGAAAGGGCACTTCGAGAGATCTACTTGATGCCATTCCAGATGGCTCAGCGCGACGCAAAGCCAATGTGTTTCATGACCTCTTACAACCTCGTCAACGGCACGCATGCCAGCGAAAACCCAAAACTACTCCAGCAAATCCTGCGAGACGAGTGGGGTTTCGATGGTATGGTCATGTCAGATTGGTTCGGTGTATACTCAACATCAGAATCCATCAAAGCTGGTCTCGATCTGGAAATGCCGGGACCGACCTACGTTCGTGGCGCACAGGTCGATCTTGCGCTGAGATGTGGCAAGCTACTCATCCATCACGTCGATGCCAGAGTCAGGGAAGTGCTCAAGCTGGTCAAGAAGGTCTTGCCGCTTGGCATCCCTGAAGATGCAGAGGAACGCACGGTCGATTCTCCCGAGACTGCTGCCCTTTTGAGAAAAATCGCAGGCGATGGAATCGTCCTAATGAAAAATGAGAAGAGCATTTTGCCGTTCAGCAAGGAGAAGACTACAGCTGTCATCGGACCCAACGGTGCCTTTGCTGCTTACTGTGGTGGCGGATCTGCAGCGCTCCCAGCTTACTACACTGTGATGCCTTACGATGGCGTCAAGTCAAAGGTCCCTAGTGCTGAATACGAGTTGGGAGCACCAGCATGGAAGAGGATGCCGCTTCTTTCAAACGTCACCACTACCGAGGGTGGCAAGCAAGGATTGAGCATGCGGTTTTTCCTCGACCCGCCCTCTGTTAAGGGCAGGTCGCCAGTTGATCACCTCAAAGTGCGCGACAGCTACATCCACTTGTCGGACTACAAGCACCCACGCATCCAGAGTGATCTCTTCTGGTGTGACTTTGATGGCAAGTTCACTCCAGATGAGACGGCCGAGTACGAGTTCAGTTGCTCTGTGGCCGGCACTGCTATGATTTACGTCGATGGTGAGCTTGTCGTCGACAACATGACCAAGCAAGTTCCAGGCGACTCCTTCTTCGGCATCGGCACCATCGAAGAGATCGGATCCATCCACCTCGAAGCTGGCCGCGAGTACCACGTGCACGTCGAGTTCGGCACCATGCCCACCCTGACATACAAGAAAGACGGCGTCACTGCTTTCGGCGCCGGAGGTGTTCGCTTGGGCTGCTACCGCAAGATCTCATTCGAGACCGAAGTCGCCCGTGCCGTGGCAATGGCCAAGAAGGTCGACCAGGTCATCTTGTGCGCTGGTCTGAACGGCGACTGGGAATCGGAAGGCTACGACCGTCCTCACATGGACCTCCCACCCGGTTCCGACGAGTTGATTGCAGCCGTCCTCGCCGCCAATCCCAACACCGCCGTCATCATCCAATCCGGCACACCCGTGACCATGCCCTGGTGCGATGACGCCGCCGCCCTCGTCCAAGCTTGGTACGGCGGTAACGAAACCGGCAACGCCATCGCCGACGTTGTCTTCGGCGACGTCAACCCCAGCGGCAAGCTGCCCCTGTCCTTCCCGGTCCGCAACGAAGACAACCCAGCCTTCCTCAACTACATCTCCGACGACAACCGCGTGCTCTACGGCGAAGACGTCTACGTCGGCTACCGCTTCTATGACAAGACCAAGCGCGCCCCAGCCTTCCCCTTCGGCCACGGCCTCAGCTACACCACCTTCGCCCTGTCCAGCCTCACCGTCTCCGCCCCACAAGACCCAACCTCCGACATCACCCTCACCCTCCAAATCACCAACACCGGCTCCCTCCCCGGCGCCGAAGTCCTGCAAGCCTACATCTCTCCGCGCACGCCCAGCATCGCGCGCCCGGTGAAAGAGCTGAAGGGCTTCACCAAAGTCTTCCTGCAAGCCGGCGAGAGTGCGACCGCCGAGATCCGCATGCCGCGCAAGTACGCCACCAGCGTCTACCACGAGGGCCGCAACGCGTGGGCCAGCGAGGCCGGCGTGTACGACGTGCTGGTCGGTCCGTCGAGCGCGGAGCTGCCGCTCAAGACCGACTTTGAGGTGGAAAAGACGACATATTGGAAGGGATTGTGAGCCGTTTTTGTCTGCACGGCTGAGGCCTGGATGGACGTCGTTGGTGGGGACTGAAGTGAATGTCGAAATGTGTGGTTTTTTTTAGCTTTTCACCACTCCTTGAGTTCCATTTCTGGCTGGTTTGGGTGTGGCCTTTTTCTTTTTCTTTTACCCCCATAGTTTCTCACGAATCTTGAACGGTCTCCCTTTTTTTTGGGGTCCTTTTTTCATCGCCGTCTTTGTCTCATTTTCCTTTTCCCTTTTTTTTTCTCACTGGACCAGGCGTTGGGGGTTTCTTTGCTTATGATAGAACACGTAGCTATCTCTCTCTCTCTCTCTCTCTCTCTCTCAGTAGGATTAAACGAATCTCCTTGACATGTGAATGCCCAAGCCAAAGTAAGAAACGCGAAGGACAAGTATTGCGAGATGTAAGAGGTAAGACATGAAAGCTTCTTCCATTGTGGGCTCTAGGATATCGGTATGTCCCAGTTCTTCAGATTCCACCAAACAATAAACCTTTCCTCCACCTCAAAGAGCAGACAGGATTTCAAAACTTCTCAGTCAATGCCGCGCAATTTTCCCCTTTATCGTTTCGTCAATACCGGCAGACAGTGCCCGAATCCACCAATCCTTCTGTCTGTCATCTATCGTTCGTTCAATTCCTTCATCTTCATTTCGTGTTTCATCAGCCCGTGGCGGATCCACGCGAGGTCCGCCTAAGCTTGCAACTCTCTCGGGCCCTAGCCGAAGAAGGCGCGCACGGTGGCCTGGGTGTCGGGCGAGAGGGTGTTGAGCAGCTGGTTGGCGTCGAGGCCGGCGGTCTGCACGAGTTTGCGGGCAGCGTCGACGATGCGCTGGGCCATGTTGCCTTGCAGGGTCTCGGCCTCGAGGGCTTGTGCGATGTAGGTGAAGCATTGCGCGGCCTTGGCGTGGACGGCGGGGTTGGATCTGGATGTGGTTGTTAGTATGAGTGATGTTGTAATGAGGTGAGAGAAGCGTGGACTTACTGGTCGATCAACTCGGCGAGGAAAGAGTATGCGTAAGGAGCGGCTTCCTCGTCGTTGGTGACGGGCAGGGTGTCGACCCAGGCGTTGATGACCTCAGGGACGTTCGGCACCTTGCTGCTGTTGAAGTGGAGGACCTTGGCGATACTGGCGCAAGCGTTCTCGGTGGCGAAAGCATCGTCATCGCTGCGGGCGTTGGGTCGTTGGGTGACCTGGAACAGGATGGGCAGGCTGCCAGCAGCGAACTCGGACCATGTCTCGCCACCCTTCTGAGCGGCAACACCAGCACCGTAGCAAGCGGCTTGCCTGTTGGCGGGTGCATCATCGCGCATACCGTCGATCAGAGGCTGAACGATGTGTGTGTGGTAGTGCCAGGAGGCGGGACCGGAGAACTCGAGCACATCATCCAAGATGCACAGAGCCCACTGACGTTGTGTGGGGTCGTTGGAGGTCACGAACAGATCGTAGTAGTTGAGCAGGCGTTCCCAGTGAGGAAGGAAGGACTGGCCCTGGTTCTTGAAGATGGTGTGGAACGCCTTGTTCATGTCGGACAGGAGAGTCTGGTCATCCTCGATAGCGAACTGGAGCTCTTCGTCGAGCTCATCGCCCTCTTCACGGTCATCGGCCTCCTCCAGGCGTAGCTTGACGCGCTCCTGGTAGTCCTTGAGTACAGTCTCAGCGGAGGTGATAAATGTGGCCATGTGGTCGTTAGACAAGCTGTCCTTGCCAGAGACTTCGACAGACTCGTAGAAGCACTGGTACATCTCGGCCAGAGTCTCGATAGCAGGCTCGGTCTCAAGGACCTCAAGAACCTTCTCAAGAGTCTTGCTCCACATAGCGAGGTACTCAGGTGAGGCCACACCGTGAGCGGCCTTGAAAGAGTTGAGCAACTGAGGCACAGCCTTTGCAGAAGCAACACGAACGGGGTCGTGGAAGAAGAAGGCAAGACCAGGGAAGGCAACCTTCTCGAGGATATCAGCTGCAAATCTCGAGAAGCCGGCCTCAAGGTTTTGAGCGTAAATAGTAATTAGCTCGATAGCCATGAATTTGTCGTCGAGAGTGCTGGTCTTAATACCAATGTACTTGCCCTTCAAAGGAACAAGCTCCCAGCCCTCCTCTTGCTCGATTTGGGCAACATTCTCCTCGTCATCGAGAAGTTGAATGTCGGCCTTCGCAGTTGCAAGCTTGGTGAGAGGAGGCATAACAGCATCGAGGTAAGGAACGAAGTCCTGGCCAAGAACACGGCACATACGTCCCCAGCAGTGGAGCAAGTACTGCTCCTGTGGGTCGTCGTCATCGATGAGGCTGGATTGCACGTTGCCGAGAACCTGTACCAGGTTGACAGCATCCGCACCCATACGCTCCTTGCCGACTGCGAGAGCAATCAGAGTAGCGCACTCCATCGCCTTGGCTCTGAGCAATCTCAAGTCACGCTCGTTGGGTTGTTGAAGAACGTTCATAAGGAGAGGCATGAGGCGGTCGTACCACTTGCCGAACGCGGACTCGGCAGAGTCTGCGACGGTGGCGATGGTCGAAAGAGCCTGTTCCTGCACAAAGCGCTTAGGGTTCTGCAGAAGAGCCATAAGGTGCTCGAGAAGTGTGTCAAGGTAGGGCTCGAGGATGTCCTTCTCTGCCTCCTCGCAGAAGTTGACGAGCGCTGCAGCAGCGTGCGACTGGACTCTAGGCTCAGGCGCACCCAAAACAGGAATGAGTGCTTGAAGAACAGCCTGGTGGTACTTGGTCTGCATGGTGCCCTTGAAATCGGTGCTCATCTGGCCAAGAGCGTTGCAGCCTGCCCAGCGAACACGAGGGTGAGGGTCAGAGAGAGCGGGCACGACAAGTTCGAGAACTCTGTCGAGCTCACCCTCCATGAGCTCGTGGCAGCCTTCACTAATGGCAGAGATAGCCATGAGCGCAGCGTGTCTGTCTCTCCAGTTGGTAGAAGTGATCATCCTTGGCAACCAGGTGAAAGTTGGGGGCAGAACAATTTGACCTCCGAGCCTGTTGGCAAGACGGTCCATGCACTGCTCACCAGCAACGTGGTTTGAGTCGCTCTCATCCAGCTCCAGATCCTCCTGTGCGTTCCACTCCTCTGCGGTTTCGTCGTCGGCACCAACGTCAGTCATGAGGGACAAACATTGGGTAACCATGTTGTCGATGTAGGCAGGCTCCTTCTTGCACATGGTCGGGTTGCAGTCTGCGAAAGTGGCCATGAGTTCCAGGGCGTTCTGTCTGGTCTGGTCTTCGAGGTCCTTATCCGAGATCATGCTGATAGCCAGCTGGACAAGTTGGGAGAAGACTCCCTTGAACATCTTCGGCGACGCCTCGGCCAGATCGATAATGGTCACCAGAGCCTTGGTGAGCTGGTCGGAGTCGTTGGCCTCCTTCAAGGGAACCAGAGTGTTGAGGATCTCGGGAATCAAAGCGTAGTATTTCTGCTGGCTCTTCTTGGTCAGGCTGACGAAGAAGGCCGCAAAGGCCGACATGGTCGCCAAACGAACGTCCGCCTCAGGATCTCTGATACCGCGGTTGAAGACCTCCAGCACAGCAGTCTCGTGCTGCTTCTCTATTATGCCAGGCGTGCTCTCGAAGATCTTGAATGCGCTCTCCCTCATGCCGGCCTCGGGCGAATTGCTGGCCTGGAAAAGCGCAGCGAGCAGCTCTGGCCATGTGTCCCTAGTTCCATCCGGACTCATGACCTCTTCGTCGGTGTACTGCCTCGCAAGCTCAGCAACCGCATCACCGATCTTGTTCCTGACGCTGCCCTTGGTCTCCTGCGCGTGTGCCTGTAGTAATTTCGAGCGGATGCCGGCTCTTGCCTCGTGGCTTAGGTGCAAGAAGATCTCCTTGGACTCGCCGGAGGAGGCTTCCTTGAGTGTACGCGCCGACATGCGTCTGAAGAGCACAGCCGAGAACGACCTGGTCTGAATCACGTTGTTAGTGCCTCCGCCCCGCTCAGTTCCGTACTGTTCGTGTAAAAGAAACTCACGCCCTCGTCCTGTGAGCCTTGCATCTGCTCTGCCAGGCCCATGAGCAGCATGTCGGGCCGCTGGTTGAGCCAGTCATCGTTGAGCGTCTTCTCTGCCTGCGACCGGGCGGTGTTGTCGGTGCTCTGCAGCGCCTGCAGGACCTGGTCCAGGGCGCTGTGGACCTCTGCCGGAAGAATAGACATGGTCCTTGGATGGTTGTTGTGATTGTGGGGGAATTAAGGCTTTCAAAATGCCACCATAGGTGGGTGTTTCGGCTGCGCTACAGTTGGATTCCAGCGCCTGTGGGTTTGCCGAGTGTTTTGTATCAGTGACGTCTTTCAGTGGAAGAGTGAGTAAAGATATATGTGTTGGGTGCAAAAGTAGCAGCCCAGTCAAGCACAAAGCCCAAGGCAGTTTGGCGGGACTATCAGCAGGAAATATTTCGGGAGACCCTTTCAAAGGCTCCTCCTTCCTGAGCGATCCTTTGGGCGGGCCGAAGAATTTGACTTGCAAGCAGTGTAAACAAACCTGTTCGGCCCGTCACAACGACAAGATTCTCGAGCTTTATGGCATTACTATCATATGTCAGTATACATACAATTGTCAGTGTTGATTGAATAGACGCGTTTACAAATGTACATGTTTTCAGATTATTCCAAAGCATCAAACGAGATGGAAGCGATCGTATACGCAGACATATGACGTCGTCTTGCTGGGCACCTTCGTGTTGGGTGGTCGAAGCAACATCAACGCATGGTCATTGACATGTAGATTCACATGGCGTTGGTAGGCACGTGGTTGGAGAAGTTGACTATGCATTACAATTGACTACGTGAACGAACCTGGTATTCTGCTGCTACTGCTACACTCATACACATTCGGCGGCAAGAGGGGAATTTAATGCTTTGCAGCGGCGCCATCACAAGAAAGACAAGATGTTGAACACAAAGGAAATCTCTGTAGTCGCACTCAGCGACTCGACGCACGTCCAATAGCGAACGTGACGATAATCACGCCTGCAAGGACAGCGATGGCACCGGGCAGAAGCAGCTCGTTGGGAACACCAGCAATGACCTGCGGTGCTTCTTGATTCCTGCCTGCCGCATTTGCCTTGCGATCCCGTGAGCGTACGCTGGGCGAATCATCTTCGTCGTCTTCCTCGAATCTCCTGCGCCTAACGTGGCTCTCGGGTGGCGTAAGCGGCTGGGCTGCCACTGGTTGCGGCTCCGTGGTAGGAGGAATGGCCGCCTTCTCGGGGTGGTGTACGAAAAGGTCGACCTTGTCATGGTGTGCGTGTCGTGCAATGGTGATGGCCTCGAGAAGGTCACCGTCGGTTGTGATGCTGACAATGTCGCCTTCATTGTCCATGTAAGCAAGAGCGAATCCAGCTTTGCTAAGCTTGCCCTCCTCGAATGTGGGCATACCACCAAGGCCTTCGGCCTCACTGCCAAGCTTCTCTGCAACAACAGACAGCAGCTCAGCCAAGCCGGCAGATGCAACAACCTGCAGTCTGTGCACTCTGCCACCAGGTGACTTGAACTTGAATGTGAAAGGAGTATCTTCGGTGGCTCCAGCGAAGGCCGAGTGCTCGGGCGACTCGGGGACGCCGGCATGGGATGCGGAGTCGTTAGGCAGGACACTATCCAGACGGTCCATCATTCCTGGGCGACCTGAGATATGATCGGGAGACATCAACGATCTTGCATCCGGAGTGTAAGGGTGGTGGCTGCTTCCCTCTCCAGACATCATTGATCCAGTTTCGTCATCACCCATTGACATCCAGAATTTGTTCCAGGCAGGGCCTTCGCCATCGCCAGTGGACATGCTGTTGATCTGTGATTCGTTAGTGTCATGTAATGGTACAAGACTAATGATCGACTTACCTGATCAAGCGTGGCGTAAGTCAGCTTCAGAACATCGACCATACCGACAATCTCATCGCTCTCCTTGTTCATAACAGGAAGGTTGAGGTAGTGGCCGTCGTGCATCTTCCTGAGGGCTTGCTGAATGCTCATGTCTGCAGGAGCAAAGTCTGGGTGGGGAGTCATGACACGGATGACACTGCAGTTTGCAGGGTCAAGTCCAGCAGCAATCACGCGGAGAACAACATCCTTCGAGGTGAAGATACCAGTGATCTGGCCATTGTCTTGCACAAGGACAGCGGTAGTGTGGTTCTCCTTCATAGCCTGTGCAGCCTCCTTGACGCTTGTCCTCACCGATACAGTGGTGGGAGGTCTTCCATCCAGAACAGACTCGAGTGTGGGGCCAGACATCCTCGATCGGACAGCCTCGACGTACTGAATGATCTGCTGCGGCTGGCTTGAACCGAGCTCCGCCTGGACACCTTCAAGCGCGTCGTACAGTTTCTTGGATGAGGCGTATGCCCGCTCAAGCTTCTCCATCGCATCGTAGAAACACTTGGTGATGTCCAGAATACCAGAGATGTCGTGGTTCTCGTCCATGACCGGCAAATGCCTGAAGCCCTTGCGTACCATCAAGTCCAGCGCATCGGTGGCACTGGTGTCGGTCTTTGCGCACAGTGGGTTCTTGGTCATAATCTCCGCGATAGTGACATTTTGCGCCCTGAGTCCAGCACCCACAACCCTGAAAGCCAAATCCTTTGCGGTGAAGATACCAGCAATTCTATCGTCGTCGTCGGTAACAAGCACGCAGTCCTCGCGCTTAGCTGCCATCAACTGACTGGCCTCTGTCACGGTCATGTTCGGCTTGATCTGCAGAGCCTGGTTGGGCCTGAGAGCAAGCACGGTTCCGGGGGGAATCTTGCGACTCTGGCGGGAACGAGGACCGCCAGCACGCTTCTTGCTGAGGTCCTTCTCGAGTTTGGTACGGAGAGCCTGAAGAAGTGGTGTCAGCCATCGTGTCCAGTGATGTCCATAGTGCTCACGCTATTCCTCGATCATACCTCATCTCTCTTGGACTGCTTCGCCCTGACGGCGCTGTGGCTAGTGCTTGCTTCGCTTTGGACGCTCTCCAGCTTCGGCCTTGGGATGTTGGAGTTGGCCACTGAAGGGCTTTCGGAGTAGACACTCTGAGGGCGACCCTTGGGGGTGCCTCGGAATGTGCCGGTAGAGGACATGGTGTTGGTGGGTGTATATGCTGGGCCCTGGCGGAGGGCGAGCTCAGGGAAAGCAGTTATATGTCTCTCCTCGGAGCCTCCGTTGTTGATTATCTGGGGAAAGCATATCCTTGTTGATGCTGCCTCAGGCAAGAGCGCGTTCAAGCCGAACCGGCCGCACCTTCTCTGCGAAACGTCGTCGTCACGTGCCTGCCAAGAATCAGCACCACCGGGCTCCAAATTCGATCACGCCTGCCGAAGGCCGCCGCCCACGCTGAAATCCACCTACCACCACCGCCGATAATCAATACTAACAACAGCACTCGAGCAGTTTCAGCAGGTCAAATACCCGCTGATTTTACTCGTCGCAAGTCGCAAAGATGGTCAAGAAGAGAGCGTCCAAGTACGGCACCCCGCGCGCATTCTATTGAGCACCTGCGAAATAAATGCTGCTGCACCACAAACACTCCGGAGCGACACAGGACCATGGCTAACATCGCTTCACAGCGGCCGCAACAAGAACGGCAGGGGCCACGTCAAGCCTGTCCGTTGCTCCAACTGCTCGCGATGCACCCCCAAGGACAAGGCCATCAAGAGGTTCACCATCCGCAACATGGTTGAGTCCGCCGCTATTCGTACGTCGACCCGAGAATCCTTTCCGAGAATTTTGCGCCACGAGAACAGAGGAGGATGATGGCAATGGAGTGAGGGAGAGAATAAAGAACTGGTGGACTGACAGGATATACACACAGGCGACATCTCTGACGCCTCTGTCTTCGCTGAGTACTCTGTCCCCAAGATGTACCTCAAGCTCCAGTACTGCGTTTCTTGCGCCATCCACGGCAAGATCGTCCGGTATGTCTTCGCCACTCACTGCGCGAGCAACCCTCGCCCTGCGCACGAATTCCACTAACGCACCATCAAGTGTCCGCTCCCGTGAGGGCCGCCGTAACCGCGCTCCCCCTCCCCGCGTGCGCTTCAACAAGGACGGCAAGAAGATCAACCCTCTTCAGTCCGGCAAGGTCGCTGGCGCCCAGGCTTAAGCACGTCGCATGACCGAAAAGATAACCCAAGACGAAGTTCGATTTTCATGCATCACGGCGAACAAGGAAATTATGGGGCGTCTGTCTCTTAATTGAGAAGAGGGTACGGGGGAACGTGTATGCAGCGGATGAAAATACCCCGTGCTGGCCATTTCTGAAGCGCTCGGTATAGCTACAGATAGCTCAGAATCCAGAAGACCTTGAACGTCGAGCTGTGTTTACGCCAAGATGTTGTTACTACTTTCATGTTCCTCTCACCCTGATCTCACGAAACCCTTTCTGGACAACTCGACATACTGCCTCCACACGAACAAACAGTGTCGCTTGGCCGCAGGGAGCCCCAATCAGACCGCCACGATCCAGCTCACGACCATCACGGTTGCACAATTCCGATGTCACCACTCATTTTACTCTAGAAATTACGAAAGCAGATGATACCACCCTAGGCTCTCGTAGACCTTAAGCGCCACTGCTCTGACTTCACAGGGAAAATTGCAGATTCAATTACGCATGACATCAGTAGCGATTAACCACCCGGACACATCCTCGGATTGAGTTACGATATTCCATGAAATAAGTTCATGACCAGGCACCTAGAGGAATACAGGGAAGAGGAGACAGCGAACGACAGATCCACGCCCGATGAAAGCCTCATTGATCCCACCTCTGCAAGAAACCGGTCCTGGCTCAAGCTATGTTACAGGCGAACACTCCTAGTCAGACATTGTACATAGCCCAGATGTTGACGAGGATATTTTAGCTTAGGTAAGGCGATCGACTTGGATTTTGATACCGGCTTCGATAGCGAGCTCGCGTAGAATGCGAGCGCTTTTGCTCTAATTTACAAATACGGATAAAATTACAAATACAAATATAGTTCTCCCAATCCCTCTAATCAATATTCCCATCCGTCTCATCATCCTCCTGTGCGACACCCGCATCCTGTGCAAGCGCCAACTCCACAGTCGAAGGTCTAAACGGCCACTCCAAAAACGCCTTCACCAGGCCCTCCACCATCTCCGGCGTCAGCATCCGCACCGACATCGTGCCCGGGTCCAGTCGCCCGCCGCGTCTCGCGTCCGTAATGGCAGGGACCTCCGGAATCAAGTCTTGCGCGGCATTAGGCGCCACTCGCTCCAGTGCGACAGTCACGGGCATCTTGGGCGAGTGGAACAGATACTTCAGCAGCTCCTGGCAGATCTTGGTGCCTTCACGGCGGTTGGCGATACCCGGGACGGAGAGGTCTCTGCTGTCAGGCATGATGTCGAGGAGAGTGAGTTCGTACTGGGGCCAGAACTCCTCGGTCTTGGCTTGCAGGGGCTCGTACGGGCGGCGGTCGCGGTGGATTGTTGAGGGTCGGGATTCGGCGGAGAGGATATCGTCAGTGAGTGCGCTGGTGTGGTTGCGTCTGCGTTCACCGAGGACCTTGAGGATTATATGCGCAACGAGTTTGCCGCTTGCTATGATTGAGTCGCGGCACGCGGCGAGGGCTTCGGGATCTGGGTTGGTGTCGCGAACGGCGGCATATTCGGCTTCGAGGTTGATCAGGCGGACCTCCATGTCCTTGACGATTACGACCCGAACGTATTGTGTGTTGTTGGCGATGAAGTCAATGCTAAAGGGCCGCCGACTTTCGATGGCGTCGATTGATTGCCTGTAGCGCACGTATTTTGTTAAGAGTTCCTGAATGCGTTCAGGAGTCGGCATGGATTTCGCCCTACCGTCGAGTTGGTCTTTGACCATCTCTACCTGAACGGTTTCCAACCATGTGTCGAATTTCTCGCTGGCGGCCTTGAGCTCGTCGATAGTCGTGCAGGACGTTGTCATAACACTGTCTTTGGTGTGGGCATCGTCTTCCACTTTGATCGCTTCCATGGCTTTAGGCATCTTGCGGCCGGGCGGGATCACCAGACCTTCCTCAGCCATCCTGTGCTCGACGCGACCCAACATAACAGCGTCCATTCTGGCTGGTCGCGGCGACTCGGCGTTAGCAGCGCGTTTACAGCTCTCCATGCGCGAGATACCTGCAACTTCAGTTATTGACGCGCCCATAGTAAGGCCCGAATCATAACCTCTCTTTCCTCGGACAGCCGTAGGAAAAATTGTTCGTTTCTTCTCATCTGGTGCCCACCATAGCTGGCGCACCAGGCCACTTCGGTGGAAAATGTCGTTCGTCAATGCGGTCCATGTCATGTGTTGTAACAACAACGTCGAGGAATCAACATAAGAGGATTTGTGTTGAATGGGATACTTTCTCCAAAGGTTTCCAGTGAGGAGAATGTTTGTGTTTATCTCGCGAAGTTTTGGGTCGTCCATGGGGAGAGCAGGTTGTCCCACGAGATCCTTGTCTTCGAAGATCTGTCTATAGTTGTTCCAATATTCTCGGGGATGGGCACCAACTAGCGTTGTATGACGATAGGTCGAGCCAGGCTGGTCCAGGAGCGGTTTCATAAAGGCCTCATAGTACAGCATTTCAGGCTCCATCAGGACGTGGCGTTTGGGTTTCAGGAAGTCGTGAAGTTTTGAAGACCAGAGGCACGCGCCTGGATGCACGTCGATGACTGTACATCCTTTGTATGCCTCCAAGCTCGGTGCGAGATAGCCAATGATGTCGTCTGTGAAGATTCTTATCTTAGCAGCGATACATAAGGGGTTCATAATGAGGCTCGATTACCACACAGCTGCTCGCTCACGATCTCGGCTCGTTTTCCAGGCAGTTTATCGTGTGTTTTCGTGCGAGGTAGCCGACGTTCCGCATCTTTTGATCTGTAGCCTCCAAAGATCTCTGTAAGTGGTCCAGTGATGGGGTATTTCGGATCATGATAGAACACGACCGAGGGCTTGATTCCCGCCGGTAGACATCGTCGTAGAGTCGCCCTCATCAAGCAAGTACCAGTACAAAATGCTTCAGATCTATGACAGGATGCTAGATGAAGAGTTAGGGATGGAGAGAAGCAATGCCGAAGGATAACAACGCCTAATTGTACATAATGGAGGATGGGTCGTAGAAGTCTCTAGCGTGGCTTAAAGAAGAAGCGAGGCTAAACTCTCTCGTGGCGAGCGAGCCAGGGTCTTCCGTCGGGCTTGCCCAAAGCCGGAGCTTGCCCGCGTGGCTCCACTCGAACAACACAACAGGCAATGAGCAACAGCTTGGTGATTCTCATATCTGACATCGAGGCCTACCGCCTGTCCACAATTTGTCTGCTTGAAGCGTGTTTCTGCTTGTACATTTTGACTTTCGGCCTGGTAATTGAGGAACTCCAAAACAGTTCTACAATACAAGGGATCCTCAGGCGATCGCTATCTGATTAGGCGTGTCTACAATCTTACTCACATGCTGACAAGACACACACGACAAACATGGCTCTCTCAAGGCATCACGCCTCCATCTCGAGACCGCTGAATGTGCAGGAGATCGTAGCTCAAGCACAGGACTTCGACTTCTCCACGACACGTGATTTGCGAGCATGGCTTCGTGCCGCTCGCATGCTGTTGACTGAGGCTGCCATATGCGAGCAGGACGGCAACTTACAGATGGCCTATCTCTACCTTTATCGACATGCCGAACTCATCATTGGCAAAATTCCCACACATCCTGACGCCAAAGACCCAAAGTTCAAGGCAGATGTGAATCTCGCTCGCAAGACTGTCAACAAGAATCTCGTCAAGCTGGAGCAATGGAAACCGAGGATCGTCCAGCAGCATCAGAGGTATGCTAAAGCTATGGAGCGGCGAAACGCTGAGAAGCAGAGAATCTACGATGAGCACCGAAACGGAGAGCAACTCGACTCAGCGTCCTCATCGCGGAGGCCCTCACTCGGGATTTCCGTGGATGAAGAAGCGTATCACGATCTCGCCGAGGCGCTTGATGCTCGTGAAAACAGTCAACTTGCCGTCAATCTGGCACAAAATGAGCTTAAAAGGCGAGACCTCAACAGACAAACGACACGGCAAGCGGGAGTTTCGCCCGGCACAGTTGCTTCTCGCAGGCAGGGTTTGGTGATGGACATGGAGGATCCGTACGAGAAAGATGGAGGGCGGAAGGCCGAGGCTGACAGGGTGTCAGAAGGTATCAGGGAAGCTGGCAGTTATCTTCACAAGCGTGGACAGGAAAGTCGCGATGCCAGGACACATGATTTCACGACTCAGCAGCGGTATCAGTATCCTACAGTGCCTGCCAAAGAGGGCGCGATGCAGTGGGACGGTGCACCTTTGCAGCCTCGAAACTCGAGCCTGCGCTACGATCAACCACCTGCGATCCCGTCTAAAGATGGAACTCGCGAGGGCGCTCCTCCGGTGCCTGAAAAACACACTTACAACAAGGACAACTCATCAGCTGCATCGAAGACGGCTTCAAAAGTCACATTCAAAACGAATGCGTTCACCGAAGGAGGCGCTCCATTACGGACGGTCTTCCTTCCACCAACTTTACGAACAACTTTCTTGAACCACGCCCACGCAAACACTGCTCGCAACCTAGAGACTTGCGGCATACTCTGTGGCACGATCATCTCGAACGCACTGTTCATCAGTCACTTGGTCATCCCAGACCAAACGAGCACCAGTGATACTTGCGATACCACTGAAGAGGGCGACAACGAACTGTTCGACTTCTGTGATGGCAACGATCTCCTTGTCTGCGGCTGGATACACACGCACCCTTCGCAGTCGTGTTTCCTATCCTCACGGGATTTACACACCAGCTCCGGCTATCAAGTGATGCTGCCAGAAGCGATCGCCATCGTCTGTGCGCCACGGCAGAACCCGGACTGGGGTATCTTCAGGCTGACTGATCCGCCTGGCTTGCCAGCTGTGTTGAACTGCCACCAGAAAGGTCTCTTCCACCCGCACAGCGAGAACGATCTGTATACCGATGCGCTGAGGCCGGGACACGTTGTCGAGGGGCCAGGCCTCAAGTTCCAGACCGTCGATCTTAGGAAAGCTTGAGTATTACTGCCTTATGCAGGGCGATGGAGGGTTCGTGCATGTCCTGCATTAGACAGGTATTCCCGACGTAGTAGCAGCATGCGATTCTAGGCTTCAGAAACCCCTCAAATGACAAACCCACGCGCCGCATATTGAGTGCGCATTCCAAAAGAGCGTTACTGGGGTGAATGGATTGCAATTCTTCAAAGCATGCAAGAGTTGCGATATGTGTGGTCAAGGCGCGCGCGCCCGCGCCCGCGTGAACCCCACGATTGGCCGTTGCGCTTGTGCAGGGACTCACGTCATTGTTCGAAGACGGCAGGGCATCTCTCGCGACAACTCCTGAAGAAAGAAAGAAAGCACTTGACCACACTACATACAATCACCTTCTGGAAAATCCCCAGAACCACCTCCAATCAACATCACTTTCTGGAAGATCCCCAAAACCACCTCCAATCAACATCACCGCTATCTGAGTCACGCCATCGCCGCTCCAATACCTTTCACGCACTACAAACCACGCCGACTGTTCGAACCCACATCTTTGTCAACGGCTCCCTCCGAAGCTCTCGCTGCAGACAAAGAACTGCGCGCTACACCAGCAACTTTTCTCACCAACATCAACCCTCTACAAGCCGTCGCAATGTCCAATGCGCCGACCTTGATCAATCTCCCTCCCCCGCCGTCTGACCCCGTGACGCCCTCGGACATCCCGTGAGTTCTTTCTTGCGCCTCCCTCGAATCCGCAGCCAAGCTGACCGTACAGGTCTCGAAGTGGTACGCCGAACTCTACCATGACCTCCATGTCAGAGCTTTCCACTGTCGCAATCAAAGACGGTCACCGTGGCCACTTGCCTCACCAGCACACTCAAGCGCCCTCGGGTCTCAGCAACCAGCTCGACGCAGAGCGCGCAGATCGCATTTCGCGCCTCGCTGGACTCGAGCGTGTCACTGCCGGCCGCAACCCCACTCCCATCGGCCAACTCACCCCTGGCGCTGCAGCGCCTGCGCACCCTCCGCAAGGCTACTTCGACGCACAAGGTAACCCTGTCATGGGTCGCGAGCGTAGCACGGTCGGCAGCGCTTCTGCGACTGGCAGTGTCGGGGGCCGTACAACATGGGCGGACAGCGAAGCTGGCGACGCCGACAAGATGAGTGAGAGTCAGGATATGGACATGGACACGTCCTCGGTGGGTGGCATGTCCGAAGATGGCGCGCCCAGCCTCGTCGGTTTCGGCGAGTCGGGCGCTCGTACGCCTGCGCGCCACAGTGTGATCAGTCAGGGAGGCAAGGGCACCACTCCCACAGCGCGTGACGCCAGGATGCTTGACGGCATGACTTACGACCGTGACGTGGTAGACACTGCCTCCAGCGGGCGTCGCCCAGGCACTGGTAACACCAGTGCTTCGGAGCAGGCGGAGCGCATATTGAGAGACAACATGGACACCACCAGCAACGATCGCATGCTTGGAAACAGTGGTCAAGCGAACGATCTGGGCAAGTTTGGCTTTGAAAAGTAGAAGCCGAGGCCAGGAGCATTGCTTTGAGGCCGCGCTCATTGCGTACGTGTCAATTAAGTTCTCTTTCCGCAGAAGCTGCTGCAGCGCAGCGGCTTCTTGCACACGCTAACGGGTAACGACAAATAAAAGAAAAGAAAAACATCACGACGATACCATCAGGTAGGAGGAACGGAAGTGTGGGGACGGCAGAGCATAGCTTGGTAGTATGGAGTATGGCACTGATCATATTAAGGTTGGCACGAAGATTATGTCGGAATTGCCGTTGATGGGTTCTTCAGATCTCTGTGATTCAAGCTGTAGCAAGCTTCGCGGACTCTTTCGGGGTCTTCAGATTGCATGATTTCATGTTCGTGCGTCACTGTTTAGATCCCCGCTCCAGGTCTAGCTACTCTGGTAAGCCTCACGTCCCGCTGCTAAAGACACTGTTGCTTAGCGTCCCAAGATACACAGGTTATAGTGGGACTTCCGCATCTGGACATTGGAAACCATCAAACATCTCGAGACCTTTCAAAATGACGAATATTACACCGAAATGGGATTTGGAGCCCGTCTTTGGCGGTCGATAAATCTCTAATCTTGCTGCACGGAGTAACCTAGCAATTGAATAGCTCTGGTGGCCTATCATATTCCTTCCGTATTGCCATATTGGTTACTGTGTGTTGTTGATGGGCTAGCTACTCTTTTGTCAGCCTTCATAGCTCAATATACGTATATATATAGACTGTCATCTCTGAACGTACAGAGATCTCATAGCCATCTTCGTCTGCTAATTATCCATACACCAGACATCCAGCTCATCGCAAGCCACTCTCCTTCATCTCCATCATGAAATTCGCAGCAATCATGGCCGTCCCGGCAATCATTGCCAATGCCGCGAGCATTGGTTTCAACCAGCAGAACGCAAACGTGAGCATATATGCAACAGGCTTGTACTGAACACTGGCTAACATTCCATCTTGATCTAGTTCGACGATGGCTTCAACGTCATCAACAGCGCTCTCGCGCCCGTTGGCGTCGCTGCTCAAAGCAAGCCCAACGTCGCCGTCCAGTACGTCCTATCCACGGGACTCGACAATACCGCGACTCTCAAGCCAGCCAGCAGTAAAACGACCTACTTCTCCCTACAGAGCTTCTACTTCGGCTGCGTCGCTTCTTCCCAGGAGACTGTCGCCGGCGTACCCCTTGCTTGCTCTTTGAAATTGACTGGCAAGCGCAAGGGCAAGACGGTCGTGGTATATCAGTTTTACACCGGTGGGCCTGCCCACGTCTCCCATGAGGAAGCAGACTTTTGCTGGCGCTTGGACGAACGTTGATGAGGTTGACTTCCAGCTGAATGGTCTGCCTGCTGCTGCTACCAGTGTCTTGTACGACAATGTGCAGTTCACTACCTTCGCGGTTTAAGTTGAACATGCACGTTGAACGAAAGCACATGCACACGTAGACGCTGATAGGGTTAGGGCTTTCCATTGGAAGTCACATGAATTTCTGGCTGGACTGTCGAGTTCACTCTATTTCCGTTCGCTACCTGGGTATCTTAAAGACCTAGTCTAATTTAATCAAAGGATTGTTCTCGAGAATACGTATAGCACTCGTGCAGCCAATGACAGTGCCTTTTTCAACATGACTCGCCACACTACGTCTCTTACGGGCAGTAGTCCGATGCGACTCTTCAGCTCGCTATCAGAAATGGTTAGACCGATGCATCCTACTCGTTCATCTAATCAACAATGCATGTAGTTGCAGTCGCTTACAGACGATAGCATGACCCTACGCAAGCCCCTCCCGAGTGCCAAAGACCTTCAAATACTAGGTTCCATGTCTCCCGCAGGCACTCTTTCGAGACACTCTTCATGAATACTTCGGCATCATGACGCCTCTTGTGTTGGGCATTTTGTCCGTCCTTGTCTATCTTGCCGCGCTAGCATGCTATCGCATCTACTTCCACCCTATCTCCCATATCCCGGGTCCGAAGCTCGCAGCATTCACGTACTGGTATCAGTCCTTCTATGATATGTGGCCTTACTCTGGCCGCTTTCTCTGGAAAACAATCGAGCTGCACGAGAAATATGGCCCGATCGTGCGAATTGGACCCAACGAGGTTCAGGTGAACGATCCCGACTTTTACAGTGAGATGTACTCGTCCGGAAGCAGGCGTCGTGAGAAGTCGAAGCTCTGGTTTTGGATGGCTGGGTGGACTCCTTTCGAAGAGGCGATGGCGGGCTTAACTGGTCAGTCATGGCGTGATCTATGAAACTGTGACGATAATACTAACTGGCATTCTAGTGAGATCTGCTGTAGGCGATCAAATTACGGCAAGGCAACTGACGCTTTCTAGATCTCTGGTTTCGGCACTTTAAACCATGATTCACATCGCATGCGACGAGCCGCAATCGCACCATTCTTTGCGAGGCAGAAGATCCGCGATCTCGAACCTATGATTCAGGAGAAGATCGAACTGCTGAAGGTCAAATTGCTAGAGCGTGCGGAGACCCGCGAGATCCTCGACATGCAGCGTGTGTATGCCGCTCTATCCCTCGATATCATCACACAACACGCTCTCGGAGAGAGTTGGGAAGCACTTCAGCGTCCGGATCTCGGAGCTGCTATTACCAATGCCATCCAGATGATGTTAGTTATGCATCCATTTGGACGTGCATTTCCGTTCGCTATGCGCATAATCGAGGGCTGCCTTTCGTGGCTCATCACCAAACTTGAGGATGAGAACGATTATGGCAGCAGCCCGGCTGGCTTTCTGAGGTATATCCGCAAGGCTACTTCGAGGGTCTTTGACCGTCTAGCCGATGAAAAGGAACCGGACTCCTCGGCCGATGCGCCCATTATCTACAAGGTCCTGCGCGAGAGCACTCTACCTGGGTCAGAGAAAAGCCTTTCTCGCATGTCCTCCGAGACTCTCGTACTCACCGCTGCTGGTACAGACCCAACCGCTCGCACCCTAGCCATCGCACAGTACTACATTCTCTCGGATCCCGCGAGACACACTCGTCTCCTTGCGGAGCTACGCACTGTCATTCCCGCCCCAGGCGCTACTATTCCATCCCACGACGCTCTCGAAAAGCTGCCATATCTCACGGGTATCATTCTGGAATCGCTACGCCTCGGCAACAGCGTCCCAGGTCGCTTGTCACGTATCGCTCCCGACGAGGACTTGCGATACGGTGGTTGCATCATCCCTCGCGGTACCACGTTTGGCCAAAGCAATTGGTTCATGCACACAAACCCCGACTGCTTCCCCGATCCAAACGCTTTCATGCCAGAAAGATGGTCAGATCCCGATGCCGATCGCCAGCGTCGCTATTTGGTGCCTTTCGGCAGAGGCACTCGCATGTGTCTTGGGTTGAACCTGGCGTACGCCGAGATGTACCGCACGTTGGCCACTGTTATAAGCGACATCGAGATGGAGTTGTTCGAGACGACCGACAGGGATATTACGTGAGTGTTGATGTTGTTGCTTTGAAGATGCGGATTACTGACTTCTATGTTCTAGTATGGACCACGAACACTTCACGGCGATGTATCCTAAGGATAGCAAGGGAATCCGTGCGAGGGTGGTGGGCAAGATGAAGGCGTAGATGTTGGGTCGATCTCGTAAACTTCTTGGTCACGTTGATAGAGCCGGCAAGTTGAAAATATGATCACGATTATCTGAGCTGCTTCCAATATCAATGCAAGTCTTGAAGTGATATCGTAGAAGCATTCGCAGCAAATTGTAAACTCTCAAGACTGTATCCTGCCCAATGGAGAGCCTTAGGCATGTATGCGTACGCTAGTGAAGTCTAAACTCGGCTATACCTGCCCAATCCCAATGTTGTGCTGGCACTGCCTTTAACCACACAAAACATACAACAGATCCACGGGACATGATGGACGGCGACGCGGACTGGGCGGCTAGTGCTCTTTTCTCGCCCTCAAAGGCACGCATAGCCCAAGCTCAAGCACGCGACTGGGGCTTTGTGGACTCCTGGCTTGCCAAACGGTACAGCGGCAAAAGGGTTCCAGCTTTCGAGAAAAGCGAAGACACTCTGGAAGCCTTGCTTGCGCTTGCTACGCTCAATGAAAGTGCCGACGAACAAAGGCAAGCAGTAGACAGAGTCGAGCAGTCCGCCTTGTCCGGTCTGGAAAAACAGCGTTCTGGAGCAAGTGAGGACATCTACCAAGCCATACTCAGGCACCTCGACCAAGACGGTGACGAAAGCCTCGAGACACTGGCCAAGACCACACTCATCCTCAACGCACCCTCGAACACAACGGTCGCAGATCTCGCTGCTTCCTCCATTGATCTACAAACCGAGAACTTTGATCTGTCTCAGCAGCAAGCACACCTCGAGGAACAGCGAGCAGCGCTACAACGTGAGGCAAATCGACTCAAGGCTTTACTGCGCGAGCTCAAAGACGATGCCTTCCAGCCTGCACCTGATCTCGCCGAACAAACAATCGAATGGAACAAGGCGTCAAAGCACATGAGGGCCAAGGTTGGCGAGTACGATGATAGACTAGGTGCGCTCCGCTCAGCAGGCTCTCCCTCCATCTCGGTAGAGCAAGTCGCGCAGCAGTCAGAGAATCTAAGATCACAGCAAATGAAATTGAGGGGCCTCGAAGCCGAACTCAAGGCATACCAAAGGTTGCCTACGAATGCACGCGAAGCCAGAGCCGCTCTGGAGGACTCGCGAGATGAACTGCGGCGCTTAACTCAAAGACGAGACAGGCTTTTCGAGGGACTAGTGCAAGCAGGATAGAAGTCCTGAGCCTGGTCTCACACGGTTGTTCATGGATACCGTTTATCTACAAGGACGTGCAGAACGTCTCTACTTCCTGCGCAATACGATCAGGGCGCTCGACGCAGTGCCAATGCCCGCATGCATCCAGTATCTTCAGTTCCTTTTTGGCCGCACCGACATGCTCAAGAATGTATTTACAACCCTCCAAAGGCGCAGACTTGTCTTCGTCTCCAGCAAGAATGAGCACAGGTGCTTGTACAGCTGCAAAGTCTGGTTCTTTGGCATCAACGATAGCTTGACAGTGCGATGCGTACGATTTTGCATCCGAGCCTAGGATCAGTTCGCGTATGAAACCTCGCGTCAGCGGCGATGCTTGGCTGCTTGTTGCGGCAGTTGGGACAGTGTCTGCAATCGGTTCCATGCCATCTGTACAGTTTGTCAGCACTGCGTTCTCGCTCGGCATCATTTTGAGCACTTACTCTTCAACACAGCCTCAATCCTGGAACTAAAGACTTCCGCCTTGACAGAGCCGGGGTTCACTGGACCGACAGGCACAATCCCTAGAACACGCTCGGGGAACCTCGAAGCAACAATGCATGTAATAGTTCCTCCCATTGAATGACCCGCAATCACAGCTTTCTCGATTTTCAGCGAATCCAGTAGCGCCACTGCGTCCTCAGCAAGCCTATCAAGGGTGACCTTCTCGCCGTTTGACTTGCTCCGGCCCGCGCCATAGCTGTCGAGTGCGATACAACGGAATGCGGGAGATATCTTCGATATGACTGGCATCCAGTAATTCTGAGATGAGCCCAATCCATGGACCATGAGGACAGGAACTTTGGTATGTTGGGGTTGATGCAGCACGTTGGAGTCGAAGTAGTGAATCTCGCGGTCCTTGATGGTGGCGTACGGCATCTTGGCGAAAGTCAGTTTTGATAGAGGTTTTTTCAAAAAGAATTGAGTAAAGCGAATGCTTCGTGCAAGATACTTTCGTCTACACGATGTTGTTATGAGTATGGATGGTGAGAACCCTCTTCGGCAATCTTGACACAGGTTGCCGAATCGGATGATGCACTTTCGAAACCACCCCATCCGTGTCCACAGCCGCACAGTGGACCTCAGTGACGTCGTGTCTTGGCGGTTGCAACATTTGGGGAGTATCTCCTCCTACCGAGTGTGAATATAATATAATTATTGCGTCTTTCTTCATTAAGCAAATATCAAGGCTTGGGGTCTTACATGGCCCTGGCAGTTGCATTGAATCGTTGAGAAATCGCTTGCCAGGTGTGGACATCTCAAAATCTGAGCTACAATGCAGATCAAAGTCAGCAATGTGCACTTAGCAACAGTCACCACGCACGCTGGAAGGGTTGCCATCAGACTAACGATTATTGTCACTTTCCTTGCTTTACTCAGCATTACAATCAGCAAGGCTGCCACTCAAGGGTCACGTCAGACATATAAGGCAATATCCCTCGTTCTTTCAAGCGTGGAAAACGATGCCAACCTTGGGTATGCGGCCACCTATGGTCATGAGCCGCATCGCATCGTTACACCGCTGATATTTGTAACGCTGCTCACTACTTACAATGCAGTCCATAGTAACTGACAAATACATACCGTCTGAGGGGTGTCAAGTGTCTACAAACTCCCACAATTGGCTTCGAGACCTCCATGCCCCGCAAAACCTAAGTGGCACCCCGCCGGGACAGATGGAACTAGCAGTGTACATAGATCTATGTCTGCCAATCGAGCGGTGCGTTGACGTCCTTGGAGGTCCAGGCTGCTCATCACTTACGGCAATCGTGGTGTTAGAGTTCGCCGTTCGTCCAGGAAGCGGGGATCATGAGATCCTGTAACGGAAATATGGGCTTGCTAGATAGCTATGTTACGACGGTTGACTTTTTGACGACGCTGGTCGGTTTTCAAGCAGTTCTTCACCATCTACCGACCTACCTTTGAAGCACAAATCACCGAATATTCAGAAAGTAGACATCATGACTTTGCCGTTGCAAGATCACACCATCGAGGCCGCCAGACGGGACAGCGGTACAACGAAGTCCGGAGCTATCGATCAGGCAACATCGAGCAAATACATCAAATGGTGAAGGTTCATTGCCTGGATCTCTTAGGATTATCGGTCTAATATGGTGGCAGGAATGCGTCCGGCGTCGAAGTCGAACAACCTGGTGAGAAAGAAAAGATCAAGCAAGTGTCCGACCAATTCAATCGTTTCCAGATGATGAGTGAGTCCAGACCCCATCATATCGTGTTCTCAGGCCAAGCTGATCGATGTCAGATTTTAATGAGCATATGCACTGCCTTCGCGGCACTCACCTCAAGACTCAAGGTGTAAGTCGACTATCTGTCTTTTGCTTCCGACACTCAGTCGCTGACCAGTATAGTGCGTGGTTGGCAAATTCATCGTCCACGAGAACCTCCCACCCCATCTCGCTCAAGGAATGTTTGCTAGACCTGCGAGCTACGATTGCATCATGCGTTACTCCTCTCTCACCCCGAAGCTCGTACCAGACAACGCGCCAGCGCCTCGCGGCATTGGCATGAAGATTTTCGGCGTGGAAGGAGAAAAGATCTGGGGTGCCGACAAGAAGACCCAAGACTGGACCATGAACAATTATCCGATTCTCGAATTGAGGGATCCTAAGACGACGTACGAGATCGCGGACTGCTTGGAGAAGAATTGGAACGATATTCCCAAGTTTGCCGAGGAGCAAGCCAAGCGCATCGATGCGGATGTTGCCACATATGGCGGTCAATTGCCTCGTCAGCACAGTAAGTCGAATAATCGAATGCAGCGTCATACGTGTACTGACATAAGACGCCAGTGGTTGCTATGCCTCAATGGTCCCAATCAGCTTACCGTCATGGCGACTTCGTTGCTAAGTACGGAGTCTTTCCGCTAGGCGAAGAGCAGAAGAAGATTGAAATCGAGTACATTAAGGAGGATGACCCGATCAATGTGATCTCGCAGTTCAATCGCGAGTTCCACATGAAGCACAAAGTCACCTACAAGTTCTGTGCGCAACTGCTCGAGAACCTAGATGAGCAGCCAGTAGACGACATCGGTGTTGAGTGGGACGAAAACAAATATCCGATGGAGCACATTGCAACCATCGAATTCGAACCGCAGGACGCGTGGCTGCCTGAGTTCCGAACCTGGTGGGATGACAGAATCACCTGCAACTCGTGGCACGGCCTCAAGACGCACCAGCCGCTCGGCAGCACAAACCGGATGAGACGCGTAGTCTACGCCGAGTCAAGGAAGCTCCGCTTACAAGTGAACGGGTACAAGAACTATATTGAGCCAGCAAGTCTCGACGAAGTTCCAGCCCCGATTCCAGCCCCACAAGTCACTCTACCGTTCCAGAACGCGACTATGACGGCCAAGGTCGATGGTTGAACGCTTGAGAGCATCAATGAGAAGTTTGGCAGAAGGCTGGAATTGGGTATTGTAATTAGGTGTCTTATTGTTGATGAAGATCGTACAAAGTGTTGGTCTCTGTCAAACACTTCCCTGTCCTAAGTCTTGACTTGATGACATCGCTTGATGGCCTGCTCTGGACCTGCGATGCTACCTCTCCTTATGTGAGTCCCATTGCTCTCGAATCACACAGCAGCCAGCGCGCGCCCGCGACGCCGTCGAACCAACCGGCGTTTGTCCGCGATGAGTATCGTCTAGACCACGTGTTCGAAGATTGGGGCTGTGGGCTACGTAACACGGTGGGGACGACCGGAAAGGTGCTCGAGTGCCTCAATTCGATAATGGCGTCTCGTCTCACGATGCCGGTTCGTGATGGGATTTGCCGCTTGCAGTGGCGGCGTCGAATCTGGTCTCGCTTCTAAGGGCCTCGAAGTTTGCACGCAGCTTGTGAGTCGCCAGAAGATTCCGGTGGACATCACTTGGTCACACCAGCAGCACCTCCAGCACCGACTCTGTTCCTCTCATCCTTGGTGAAGCAAGTGCCACCCTGCTTCAAAGCACCAACAAGAAGCTCGACGCTGCTTTGACCTTTGAAATCACTGGCGCCTCTCAGCTTATCGAGGTCATCAGAGAACTCCTTAGCAGCCTGACGGAGGTAAAACGATTCGAAAGCCTGCTCGTTGTCTGCTTTCGGGGCCTGGACTGGAGGCGGTGTTTCCTCGGCTGGCGAGGGGCTGACACTTTTCCTAGCTTTCGTTGATACAGTCTTGGAAGGCTTCCTGGGCTCCGAGCTTGAGATTGAGCCGTCGCTGTCTGAGTCTGAAGACGATTCTGAAGACGAAGAGACTGCCAAAAGTTAGTTGGTGCTTTGAATTTTTGAGACTGCTTGATTGTCTTGTACCTTCGGTCCTAGCCTTCCTGCTCCTTCGCGAAGATCTCTTTGGGCCTGTTTGAGGAGGAGCCATGTTGTCAAGATGAATGTGTTGGATGGTGGCACTTCGTATAGATCGTGAAGTTCTTGAGAGGAAGTAACGACGGGGAAAGTTTGCTGCCTTGGCTGCCTGAGGCCGCTCTTGACTTCCATATCTTACCATCACGGCCACATCGACTGCTGCCTGAATAAAGAAGTGTCCAACACCCTACCCAGTCAGCGAAAACTACAAGATGATGTTCTGAATTACCACATCCCTTCTCAGAACTGTCGAGAACTGAAATGAATCCACTTTAATTGCAACAAGCTCTACAAGCCATCAAAACACGCCCACTCTGGTCGCCACCGAGCAACTTCACCATCAAACTAATAAGAAGGAAACAAGAATTAGCCATAATGCCGCTCGGAATCACGCGCTTGAACGAGCGCACTCAGCGTCCCAATCCTCTCATCAACTTCATCAAAGCCCCAGACCCGACATCTCTCGACTTCCTCAATCGCATCGCCGCCCAATGTTATCCGGTCATGAAGCAACACCACATCTCCGTGATGTCTTTGGAAGAGTTCCCGCCAAACAATGAATTCCTCGGCCGAAACTTCAACGCTGGCGAAGTCATCCAGCTCGTCTTGAAAGACAAGCAAGGCCGTTGGCTGGGCTTCAAGTTTGTGCAGATGGTGATGATGCACGAGCTGGCGCACTGCAAGCAGATGAACCACTCCAAGTTCTTCTGGCAGGCTCGCAATGGGTTTGCGAGCGAGATGGAGGGTTTGTGGGCGAAGAAGTATGTTGGAGAAGGCATGTGGGGACGTGGCAAGGATTTGACCACAGGAGCGTTTGTGCAAGAAAGGGAAGTGGCCCGGGGAGATGTCCCTGAGCATCTTTGTGGTGGAACGTACAGGCGCAAAGGCAAAAAGAGAAAGAGGGGTGGCCAGGCCGGCGACCAGGGAGCGGACAAGCCGAAGCTAACCTACGCAGAGAGACAGCAGAAGCGGATCGCGAAGAAGTTTGGAGTTCACGGGGAGGGAGCTGCACTAGGAGACGATGAGATGATACGTGGAGCGCTCGAATCAGCTTCTGGAAAACGACACGCTGGCAAGCCAAGGGTGGCGAACAGTAAACGCGGAAGAGAACTACGAGCGCAGGCGGCACTTGCAAGGTTCGGTGTCGCCAAGTCCGAACCTGTCAAGGAGGAACCTGAAGTCAAGCCAGAGCCATATATCAAGCAAGAGCCTGAGGACAGTGAGACCGACTCAGATTGGGACGATGCTGAGTTTGATGGAAGTCAGAGTGTTGGGGAAACTGACATGATCAAAGTCTGCGGAGACGAAGGCGAAGATGAAGACGGCGCGCACAACGAAATGGACGATTTGAGGAAGATGGGCCAGAAGGCGCCCCGCGATATCAGAGGATCCGATCCCAAGAACTCGCACCTGGAAGAGACTGCCAACGAAACTACTGCAGCACCGACTCAGGATGTACCCAATCCAGCAGAAGACCATGTGGACTCGGAGAGCGAGAGCGAGACAGATGATGCTGTCCCAAACACTGCTCAGAACAGCACAACTGCTACATCAGCAGACACCAATGCGCCAGCGCAAGTCACGAGCTCTGCACACCCAAACGATGGCATCGAGGCCTATCATCAAACTGCCGAGCCCATTTCTACAGACCAACCGGGCACCTGCCCGATCTGCTCTCTCGTCAACGAGCCTTCGAGCCCGACGTGTATCGCTTGCTCGAACGTCCTCCAGCCATCACTCATGCCAGATCACTGGCGCTGTAAAAGCGAAGCCTGTCAAGGTGGCTCTTACATCAACGCCGGCGATGCTGGACGCTGTGGTTTATGTGGTTCACAGAAACCCAAGCAAGGAGAAGCCAGCGGCGGAAGGCCTGGAGATGGCGGAGCAAGGCCTCTTGGTGTGATCGGGAGTGATGTGCTGAGGTGGGATTGAGCTCATGGTACTGAGCCCGTGGTCCACGAGTGACTTCGCGCGTTGTTCTCGTGGTGAGGGTTTTGCTCGGTTGTTGATTTTGCTTCATAAGATACCCGCATTATTAGCTAAAGTCATTTAATGGGACAAACTCCCGTACAAAAGACAGTGCTTCGAGCTGCCGTTTGGTTCGCGCGCTCGCCTGTATGATATCCTTTCCTGCCTCACACAGACTGATATCAATATCCCCGTTTGGAAGAAGAAAATAGATGCTCTTGAAATTGGCTTCCATGCTGATGATACAATATATGTGACATGTTATACATACAAATAATGCTTGACCCGGCGATCAGGCATACAGATCCCTTCCAGTGATTTGCTTCTCCAAAGTTCAATCCTGGCCAGTAGCCACCAGTGAACTCCTCTCCTCTCCTCTCCAGGACTTTCCTCCGCAACAAGTTCGGTATCAAGATTGGGCGGTTGTCTCAATCCCCCTGCACTTGGTCTTCCATGGATATGTTCCGTGCATGAATAATGGTGTCCAGCCCAACACCTCGCCTTTTAATCCTCTTTGAACAAAAATCAAAATTCCACAACTCCAATCTAGAAGGCTCTCTGCTTCAGGAAATGCTCGATCTTGGTAACATGGTGGCCCTTGATCATAATGTGCCCGGTCGTCCTGTTGATCACACACTCCTTCTCGGCAAGACCCAAGAGCTCTCTCAGCTCATCCCTCAGGACCTCTGCATTTCCGTCAACCTTCTTCACCCGAGTCACGGGCTTGTTTCCTCCGGCCTTTCGCAGAGTGTAAATGGGCAAGTGCTTGCTGGGAGTCCTGGTGACAAAGTATGGCAAATTGGGCGCACAAAGGTGCTTCTCTAATAGCTCCACGGCGTCCGGGATGAGTTTCTCGACAGTAGGCTTGTGGTGTGATGCGCCGCGGGTAGGGTAGTGGCGCTCGACTTTGGGGAAGTTTGTGCGGTGGGAGGCTTTGGACTCCTTGGGTCGGGGCAGCGATTTGGTGTTGCGTGGAGGGTATGAGTCGGGAGCGGTGCGCGATGCGACAAGGTTACGGTCTGGAGGGTTTGGTTAGTCTAGTGCATGTATATTCTTGACATTGCTTCTTTGCATACCCTCTCGCGCGGCGAGACATGATGTGCTGGTGGAGAAGTGCATGAACTGGCGGACAGTCGCCGGGCGCGGAAGGCCCATTGGGCGGAGGAAAGACATAAAGGGAGTCACGGCGGCCATGTTGGATATTCGACACGTGATGTATTGTTGTATGTTGAAGTGAAGGGGTTGAGTTGGTGATCCCCAAAGTTCCTTCCTCTCTCCACTGTCCGCTCGCTTGATCGACGTTCTGCCTCCTGCCTTGCTGCCTCTGCCTCTCCAGCTTGCAGCATCTCCGCCTTCAGCTCCTTGGCAAAATTTGGCCGCGCACTCTCCCGCGAAAACGTCAACTCATACACACCGCGGGGTGCCAGCGACGACGACGACGACGACGACGACAGTGATCCCCATACACATACTCGCAGCCATGGCAGACAACAAGGCCGACATCGCGAACCAGCACTCGCTGCTGCCCAAGCTCATCCCTCACCTGGACCGCCACCTCGTCTTTCCCCTGCTCAACTTCCTTGAGGAGGAGACCCCCGAGGACCAGAGCATCGACGACATCACCCAGGCCAAATATGCCCTCCTCAAGGAGACCAACATGAGCGACTTCGTCGGCGACCTCTACGCTACCATCAACAACCTCCCCGAAAGGCCCGCCGAGTACGACCAGAAGCGCGATGAGACTCTGGCCAAGCGCACCCAGTTCGAGCAGGACACCGAGAAGATCCTCGGCCTTCTTGGAGACAGCGAGGTCGTCAACAACCTGCGCGCCGACAAGGCTGCCAACTTGCAGTACCTCAAGGACACCCACGGTGTGACTCCCGAGATGGTCGACCAGCTGTACGAGTACGGTCAGTTCCAGTACTCGTGCGGTGACTACGGCAGCGCCTCCGACTTGCTCTACCAGTACCGCATTCTGTCCACCGACAACGACAAGACCAGCGCCGCCTCATGGGGAAAGCTTGCCTCCGACATCCTGACCACCAACTGGGAATCCGCGCTCGAGGAGGTTCTTAAGATGAAGGAGAGCATCGACACACGTCTTTTCAGTAACCCTCTCGCACAGCTGCAGCACCGCACATGGTTGGCACACTGGGCTCTGTTCCCCATGTTCAACTACGAGCCTGCGCGTGACCAGCTCACCGAGATGTTCTTCTCCCAGACTTTCATCAACAGCATCCAGACTTCATGCCCTTGGCTCCTGCGTTACCTGGCCGCTGCCATCATCACCAACCGCAGCCGCCCTGGCAAGACCGGCGGTTCGTTCCAGTACGGCAATTACCAGAAGCAGCTCAAGGATCTCGTGCGCATTGTGCGCCAGGAGGACTACGAGTACAACGACCCAGTCACCGCTTTTATCAAGGCTCTCTACATCGACTTTGACTTCGAGGAGGCTCAGCGCCGTCTTCTCGAGGCTGACGAGATCCTCAAATCCGACTTCTTCCTCGTCTCCGCCTCCGAGCAGTTCCTCGACGCCGCCCGCCACCTCATCTCTGAGTCATACTGCAAGATTCACCAGCGTATTGACATCAAGTAAGTTTCAATGTTCATCTTCGAGAAATAACCAAGAATTATTACTAATTACAATTCAACAGGGATCTCTCTTCCCGCCTCGGCCTGAGCCAAGACGAGGGTGAGAAGTGGATTGTCAACCTCATCCGCGACACTCGCGTTGACGCCAAGATCGACTACAAGGCTGGCACCGTCATCATGAACCACCCTCCCATGAGCGTTTACCAGCAAGTTATCGAGCGCACCAAGGGCGGCTTCTTCCGCACACAGGTCCTCAGCGCCGCTGTGGCCAAGTAAAGCGAACACGAAATGAAACGACAAGCTACGGTCGCAGCACGCAAAGACGAGTACTCGGCAGACACGCAAATAAAAGCAACTCTGGCCGAAAAAGAAGGGGACTTTGACTGATTTAACGCTTTTTTCTCCGGACAGGGCCCGGGTCGGGATGATGGACTTGGGCGAAGGGTCAAAGCATAGCATAGGCGTTTGCGGCGCTTTCTTGATTAGGGAGGAACATATCAAAAAAGCTTCGAGGGAACGAGCGAGCGACGCGGATTATGTATTCGCTCGTCGGAATGTCCACTATTAAAGAAGGAATGGGACGGATCGACGAAGCATTAGAGATAGAAGAGTAGGAGGAGGTGGAGCAAAGATATGAAGGGAAAGCCCCTTGAAATGTTAACTGTCACGGAAACACATGTTCTTCGTCTGTCACACTCTTGAATGTTTTGACTCTAGGCCGAGCTGTATTCGCCATTTATCACTGGAACGGAGCTGGAGCTTGCGAGTCGCGATCATGCTATTGCGGGCAGCTGAAGTGCACAATCGCTATCGAGTAGTGCAACTGTGCTCGGGCCATCTCATGCTGACACAAATACATCTATGCTGGTCTTTGGTAGCCACAATTTACGTGACCGGATCAGGCCGAGAGCATCGTGTTGAGCGCATTCCGCCAGGGCTGGCTGGATTCTTGCACTGTAAAGTAACCACGAAAGAAATGCGGGTACCCGGAGAAGTACTCACTTACTACTAAGCTTCCGTTCACAGTCAAGGTAAAAGCAATTGTTCATTGACATCCTGTAGCAGCCCAGGCAATCCGCCCAAGCAAGACCGCGCTTCACCGCACAGTCTCCAGTCTCCTCATAGTACAACAAAGCAAGACCAAGCACGCCCGAATAATCAAAATCTCTTCCTTCAACTCAAGCACACGATTTGGAGCGCGACTCAGAACTCCCCAGCCTTTCACTCCGCATCACTCGCCTCGCTCTTCACTCCCACCTCGCCCTCCTCAGGAGCCTCCACCTCTCCACTCTCAGAATCCTTCGCCTTCTTAGCCTTCTTGGTCTTGGCCTGGGTCTGCGGGACCTCCTCGTCATCGTCGTCCTCAACAGCAGCACGCTTGCCTTTGCCCTTCGCTTTTCCTTTGCCACCCTTCTTCGGGGTCGCGGAAGCAGAAGCAGGCGCACCGTCGCCGTCGGCACCGGTCGAGGAGAGCAGCTTTTTCTTGATGGAGTTGAAGCACGCGGAGGCGGAGGCGGCGGTTTTGTAGCCCATCATGTCGGCGAGTTTGGTGTAGTTGACCTGGGAGGTGGATGTTAGTTGTGGGTACTTCTCAGTTCAACCTGAGTGGGTTGTTCCAGTGCGCTCGAGGGAACTGGTTTACGTGCCTTGGGTTGGGTTTCGAAGCACTGCCAGGCAGCAGCGAGGACCTTGCGGTCGTTGTCGGTAAGGGTGTTGGAGGTCATTGTTGGGCGTTGGGTTGGGGTATGCCTTGGGTGGTATTGTTGTTGAGTGGTTTGGGCAATTTGGGTGTGGCTTGAGGTCGAGGTTGTGGATGTTGTGGTGAGTTCGGAGAGAGGAATTGGGAGGTTAGAGAGGCCGGGGGAGCGAGCAGATGTGTTTACGAGCATCCCCATACGAGGAGCATGTGAACGACCCTGCCAACTGGTGAACATCCAGTGTGGCTGGTGAGAGCCTCAAGTGAAATGAAAATATCCTTCCAAAGTGAAGCTTCTCCCCGTTTGACGTGAGGCGTGCCAGGATTCATTCATTCACACATGACCAAGCGATCTGTGACAATACCCTTCGTGAGAAGAATCGCTGGCGCTGAACATTACTCTACATACTCCCAGTCCGATTAGCTACATGTACACCGAGTATTCGAGATCGAGAAGATCCCAATTGAGAAGGGGGCCAAAATCCCAGAAGTCCCACAATACCCCATAACGCAATCGCTTCCTTTCGAGAAAATTGAAAATATAACCACGGTGCATGAGTGCTGCAGATCGGCGATACCGAGTTTCTTACTTTGCCTCCCCGTCACCTCCTTTGATAAAAAGGTTCATCTGTTGCGAGCTTCCTCTCTTGACTGCTCTCGCGGATTCTGCTCCAACAATGGGCAGCTTCTTTACACCTTTTTTCTTCATTGCCTCCGGCACAGCCAATTTAGGATTTAGCAAGCCGACTTGGAAGAGCACACTTGCCTGGTCCCAGTACAAATGCTCACTCTCCAAACTCCCACCCCTCAAGCACACGATCGAAATGACCACAATTTCGACTTTCCGGTTTGTTGGCGGAATTGATGGAAGTAGCCAGGGCATCTCGACCGAATGTGTGAAGTTCATGTATAGCTCGTCCACCACACGGTCGGCGGAGACCGTACGGGATATTAAAGTTGTCTTGCCACCTTCCGGGAGAGGCTCGAAAAGATCGTCGTAAAAGTAGCGCAGCGCTTTGGTGCCCACTCCTCCCACCAGAGTAGGTGCATTGATCACGTGCCCGTAAGGCATCGTTCGTTTGAGGACTTTCTCGGTTTCCACATCTTCCACCAAGTCGACCAGCTCGTCTCTCACAGTACCCAGGTCTTCTTCGATCCGGAAAGCTCGTTTGACTACCGCCAGACTGCGCGAGAAAGCCAAGCGTTCGTTGACAGGGTCATATTCGTTTACGTCGTGCTCTGCGAATCCGGGCGCGCAGGTTGGGTAGGAGTAAGTCTTGAAGCCGATCTTGATACAGCCGCCATAGCCGACACCTGCATCAACACGTTTGCGAACAGTCTTGAACTTGGTGGACTGGATGCCGAGGACCTCAGGGCGGCGGCGGATGCCAACCTCGGAGCCTGCCAAGTGGACAAGTACGCGGACGGATGGCGGGAACTTGGTTGTGACTGGGGGGATAGCAGTCGGGTAGTAGGCTATCACGGCACAAACACGTGGTGTGCTTGGTTTGACATGCGTTTCCAACATGAGGGAGGCGGCTTCATCGAACGCTGGAAAGCTATCAGAGTCTGATCGTGAAGGTTGAGGTAGCTGGTGAGAATTACCTACTACTGCATATTGCTCGCCCACGCCTACATTCTCGCCGGCTCGCTGCACCCGTCCAACGAAGTCTTTTCCGCCCTTGCCAAATGGTACGTAAATAACATTGAAGCCTTCAGCCAGCCATTGTTGGATGACCTCTTCGGCGAAGTCCTCCGAGTCTGCACACAAGATTACATGGACGATTTTGGATTTGTTGAGGGCGTTAAAAAATGAGGGGTCTTGCTGGTTGAACCATGGCGTGTTGAAGGACATGTTGGCGACGACGGGGTGGAATGCCAATGGCGCGGTCAGAAGTTGGCTGTCGTAGCTGTGAACATATTGGAAACCGGGCTGTAGACACACGTCATCGCTCCCGCCCGTCTGGGCTTAGCTGCCGCAATGCGCCCGCCATCACACAACCTCCGCGCAGGGCGATTGCTCAGTACATCACAGACCGGCGAGTATATTTCGCAACATCGCTGCACGCCAAAGGCACATCAAGTCATGTGAGTATCCACCATCGACTTCATTCGCAACTGCGCCATATTGCGCTAGTGCAACCGTCCTGTATTGCACACGCAGTCGGCTGTGGGACCAGCTTTCTTTTACTCGCCATGCGCAGACAGGTTGGTCGTAAGGATAGCCCACTGACCATGTCCTGTGTAGCCTATCCGGTAGGGCCTGTAGTGCCATATCACCACCGACAAGATGCCTGCCATGTTAGATGACCCTACGGCGCCAGCCATATACCGCGTTTCTGGCGAGGCTCCGTTTCCTGTGCCTCATGGTCCACTGCCACCTGATATAGCACCAAAGCAGGTCACTCTACGTGACAGAATCACCACAGCTACTCTCGTTCCATTTAGCGGTCCATCACAAGTACCGCCAAAGCTCTGCGCGTATCTGTGCGAGCTACTCGGTCGGGAGATCGAGAAAGGCGACACTTACCCCATGATGGAACCGATGCCACTCGCGAACTTCGGTCCATACTGGTTCGCCAACTTCGGCGCTATCATGGTGGTGGGCGATGTTCAGTCTCCAGAGGAGGTCTCTGAGATGGAGGCTCGCGGCGTGGACTGGAGCAAAGAGTGTCTCGGCAGTTTCTATGTCAAGCCAAATTACCCTGGCCGGAGCAGTCACGTGTGCAACGGTGGATTCCTTGTCACAGATACCGCAAGAGGCCGCGGTGTCGGACGACTAATGGGTGAAATGTATCTCGAATGGGCGCCCAAGCTCGGATACTCTTACTCAGTCTTCAACTTGGTCTACGAAACGAACGTGGCAAGTCTAAGGATCTGGGACGCCCTTGGCTTCAAGCGAATTGGTCGAGTGAAGGGCTGTGGTAATCTCAAGTCATACCCAGACCAGCTGATTGATGCCATTATTTTCGGGCGTGAGCTTGGTGGTGAAGGCGATGAGATGGTCAGCGAGGAACGATTCGACAAGATTCGATACTACCTCAGGACTGGTACTTACCCCAACGGCTCCGATCGCGCGGAGAAGTCTCGCCTTCGCTCTGCTGCAACACACTACCGCCTCATTCCTGCCCTGGAAGAGGGTGAGGAGGACAAGCTCATGCTCAAGGGCAAAGAAGTCGTCTCTGACCCTCACAAGCAGTACGACATCGCTCGTGCCGTCCATAGCGTGGGTCACGGCGGCATCAACAAGACTACTGCATCGATCGCCGAAAAGTACCATTGGGTGCGCATTAAAGAGACCGTATCTGCTGCCATCCGCAACTGCCCTGAGTGCAAAGATACCAACGCACCCAAGCCTCCGACTACGCCCACAAGCTCTCGTCGTTCGGCACCTCGCGAATCAGATGAGGCCGACGGCAACAACAATAACAACAACAACAACAAAAACGGCAACGGCAACGGCAGCTCAACTCGCCGCGTTGTAGCGGCCGGATCTTCACCCGAGATCACCAGCAATATCAACCTCAGCGCTCCGTCACCACCTCAGCAGCAAGACTCGCATATGCGCTCTCACGCGCCAATGGCAAACATGCAACAGTACAACCACTATCCCGGCATGCCTGTTGACCCTCAGCTCATGGTCGGCATACACCACTGGGAAACACCACAGCACATACAACCACACCCTGGCTCCCTTGCTCATCAGCTACAAGTGCAAGCACAGAGCGGCGGTGAAGCTATGCATCTTGACGGTCACGGCGATGCAGAGCACGACAATGATGTAAGTCATCGGTTGAGGGAGGAACTAGAAGCGCAAATGATGGACCAAACTGGCGGAGGGATGGAGTTCAAGTACGCGGACAGTGTCCCAGACGAGCGACTCCAGTAGTCGTGGGCGAAAGGCTGGCGCTGTATGAGCCGGGATACGAGTACAGCTCATGTTAGGTACATGTTAGGTAGCGGGCAACTGCATTGCAAGAGTCACACCGTTGTACAGACGGGATTTCTGGAGGTCCCGCCATCCGCTTGATTTCCTCGAGCGTTCCTCTTTGTCGGGTTTCCATACCACATGATCAAAGTGGATATGTTGATACGACCTTCAAGCTTGACCCAAACACTTCATGACAATGACGAACGATGTAGTAACAGCTTGATTGCCGTGCAGCAAAGACAGTCCGTGAATTGGCCTGTCCTCACGTTCATGTCACCGTACGTCTGATCCTACGTTTGCTATCGGTGCTATCGCACCGAGAAACATCGCAAGACACAAAAAAGCCCGTTCCACCCACACCAATGACATTTGACCGAAGGAGGATCATGAAAACAACAAACACAGGCCGTGTTTTGTAATATACATCATTGGATGACCACAATTCGACCAAACGTAGCGAAATCGAAAAGAAATCGGCAGATAGATGCCACCCCAACACTAACCCTACCGAAAATCGATCCTACAACACATAGTCTTTGGGTTGTGAGCAATCGATCGTTGAACACGCTGTGATATGCGAAACAATTTACAGAGGGGTACATGTATGGAGGCTTTGCATTGGAGTACGACTTGCCACGCCTCCCACCATACATACACCAGGGGCGAGTCACCAGACAGTGGACCAAGCACTCGGTCTTCGGACATGACGTTCCCCGAAGCGTGCAAGTGTGGTAGCTTCAATATTGTCAATAACTGACTCTCCGACCGACTTAGGTTTAGTTGGGCCAGACTGTTGCGAGGAGCCGAGGGTCAGCGTGAGTCATTATTTCTCTTGTTGGTTAATGGGGATGGAAATTATAGAGTAGGAGGGAATGGTTGCTGGGACTGCAACAGAAAACAGTAGTTCGGGAAGTGAGGCACAATTGACTCGTATAGAAATATGCTCCTTACCAACGACCTCTTTCGAGCATCGAAAAGTATCAAGTCATAACCAATACAATTATTGAAATTATATATGACTTCAGCGACGACTAGAGTCCTCTTGAAAACAATGTGCGTCCAGCTGCGAGCCGCACCGATGACAGTAAAATGCGGAATGAAAAGAATCTCGTGAACTCTCCGGAGCGCCCTCGCTCTACAAAACAGTCGCCCCAAAATGAAATTAACGGGAAGAAATCGTCATCCAAATACAACAATCCGTGTGTCCATGTTTTTCCAGAGAAACGGGGTATACTGCAAAACCGGGATGAGAGTAGGAGACGCGCCAATCGAAAACGCCGGTAAGGAGATGTGTGACATCGTAGAAATGTCATGCGAACGGTGAGGAAAAGCAAATGGCCTCGAAACCTCATGTCATATGCGCATCGGGCTATGATCTAAGTGGTGGGTTTCATGGTCGTTGATGTGAGGTGGCGTGTAATGTACAAGAGTGCGGCCAGATCAGTCGCACAAGTGGGTATAAATGTGGCGTCGGAAGCACCTTAGGCGACTGGCTGCTCCTCCCAAGCATCGTTGGTGAGGAAACCAGCCCAGTCGCCCTCGCCGGGAGTGACAGTGCCGCTCTCAGCACCCAAAGGTTCCTTGAGCAGATCGTTGGAGAACATGTCGTTGTTGAAACCCATGCCGCCGAAGGCATAGCCCGATGGCGAGAAGGCATTCTCCGAAGGAGTGCCGTAGTTGGCAGTCATGTCGAAAGCAGATGGTGCCAATGTGGCGTTCATGCCGCCCATGCTGTTCATGCTACCCATACCGCCCATGCTCGTTTGTGGCATGGCTGGGTATTCGGTCGGTGAGCTGGACTTGCTCTTTGGTCGTCCGTTGGGGTTGTATGAGTATGTCTGCTTGTTGGGCGCGCCTTGTGCCATGTTGTCGTTGTTGAATGTGAAGTCGTACGGGTTGGCTACAAGTAGTTGCTGGCTTTCCATCGGCAGAGTAGTGGTTAGAGGGTCGAGGTTTCTGTAGTTGGTAGGGAGTCTTAGCTGGAAGCCAGGTGGTGATGTGAGACCAAAGTCAGCCTGTGTAGGGGGAATTGGCTGCTGCTGTGAGAACTGTTGCTGCTTCGCGAGGTTTGTGGAAGAGCTGCTGCCTGACGCGGCGCGTGCTGGAGAGCTGTGGGTGCTTGTGGGTGCCACGCTGCCGGATAGTGGTGTCTGAGGTGTAGCGTTAACGGGCATGGACATGCGTCTATCTTCCTGTTTCATGTTCTCTACGGGGCTGTCGTGAGCGGAAGCTGTGTGTTGATGTTGGAAAGCGAACTCGCTGGGTGTTGCGACGGAAGCAGAACGGCCATGTGCAGAACGCATACCCTGAGCATTTGGTACAGGGTAGGGGTTCTGTCTGTAGCTTGTGGGAGGCCTGTTGGGCATCTGCGGTGGCAGCATAGAATTGGGCATGCCGGGTTGCTGCTGCAATGGCTGTTGCATCATACCGGGGTTCATGAATTGGCCGATGTTGTTGAACTGATTGTTTTGCCATGCGTCCGAGACTGCTTGTCCGAGTGCGCTACGCATAGCGACATGGTTGGTGAGGTATGCAGCGAGACGGCGATCGAAATCGGCATTCTGCGTCTGCAAGTGTGCAGTCAAGCGGCGGTACTGCATGGGTAGGTCGTCGTCTTCTTCCTCGTACATCTCTTCGTTGATAACATCCTGCTCGGTGACACGGAGAGAACGGCCAGTGCGACGCTTGTGGATTTCTGATGCGCGACGTGCTGATTCAATACGGGCTTCCAGACTGCGGTCACTACGGCGAGACGCTGCGATATACGCTCTGCAACCTGTTAATATCGATGCAGACTGTAGATATTTGTCGTGTCCACATACCTCTCCTGGTTCTCTTCGTGGGATCGCTCGGTCTTGACCGGCTTAGCTGCTGGGACGCTTCTGATAGCAGGCATAGTGGATATAGGTGGGAGTGGTAGAGTGGTTGATTGCAATTATCGAGAACGAAGTTTCCAACGTTGCTCGAGAGTGGTGATCCGGTAAATGGCTTCCTGCGTGGCGTGCACGATTAGTCGTACGAGTCTGGAGAGAGACGTGTGCAAGAGGCGGCAAGATACGGATACAGTCCAGCTGCAGGCAGGCGGGGAAGCTGTGGTTGGGTGGGCGGTGATAGTAAGGCGAAGTGGCGAATGGTGAGAGCGGCAGATACAGGAGCTTTGTTGTGGAGGCAACTCTTGGTCGGAGACGATTAACCTCAGGGATGTCTAATAACAAACGTACTAGAGGGGCTGGCTTGATTGAGCTTGAGTGCGCAACGGAAGAAGAGGGAGAGGAATGGAACACGGGAAGGGCCAGAAATAAAGGTAGGCTGGCAAGCGAGCACCGCAGCGGCTGCGCGTTTCTCCGACCGCGATGGAGAGGGGTGCAAATCACACAGGGCAGACGATTGCATGCCATCAACAGCGAGCAGGCCACGCTTGCGTCTTGTTGGTGCTCGATTTGTCCCGCCTTTCTGGCTTTACCCGATCACAGCTCTGCGCAAGGCACACGGCGTGCTGGCCGTTGATGCTGCGTGCGCTGGGAAACCTGCCGCACCCACACAACGATCGCCGGAGCCCACGGCTACGCGAGCGAGCGAACCACTGGCCATGCTCAGATCGGAGAGAAACCTCGCCGTGGCCCATACTTTCATCGCAAGGCCCAGATCGTTCCCTGCGATCTCACCTCCTGCCTATCGCAGACTAGGCGCCCTGCTTGAATGCCCGCGATCGAGATCTGTGTCACTTTGCTGCTTCTGCGACCATCTCAGCGACAGAGGTTGGCAGCTGTGGGCGCTGAAAGCGAGCGATAGATTGGTTCAATGGAGGCAAAACGTCGCTAATGTTAACAGTGATGTCGGGCCTGATCACATTCGGTGTTGGCTTTGGACAAGCTGCCTCGGCTGCATCATTCGCAGCACCGTGTGGGCAGCTCCAGGACACGGCGATTCGTCCCCGGACGGCTTTGCTGCGGGTTTAAATCCGTGATTCCAATTACAGCCCTCAGTATTTGGGCGTCTATTGTACTTGCCACGTGCCGCCCTGCAGCCTCTGCGTACGTCGCACAGAGCCCGGGGGAGGATTAGCTGCCACACCGCTGTCGCTGTCGGGCCTCAGAGTCCCCGATAGCAGACGTGCAGCTGCAAAGGCTCACGAATAAGGCCCGTAGTACCAGTGTTTTTGGCCTTCTACAGCGCCATCTCCTGCAGCCTGAATCAAAAGCTCTGAGACCAGACGATCTTCTGCCGTTCAGTAAACATGGACTTGCCGTTTCGCTGGACCACAGCAAATCTGTTGTTCGGGGGAATGAGATCCAAAGTGGATGCAAATATGGGTTTGTGGGCAGGGCTTGCAGAGAAATCCCAAGAAGCGGATCACAGCGGAGCGCTGTCCTGGCCCGTGACCTTCCAGACGGATCGCGACCACCGTGCATCATATCATACATCATAAGGGGACGTGCCTCACAAGATAGCCTTTCTCGCGTATCTGAGACTAGCCTAGATCGAGGCAGCACGAGATCGGGGTCTGGGAGGAATGGGGTACGGCAGGCAAGATCGTGTATCAGCCTCTCGCAGCCCTCCTGAAGAGACGGAGACCAGTGCAGCCGCAGTGGTGCTACGTTGGGGTTGGATTAGATCGTCGAGGCTTTGATCGCGGTGCGGCTCGTACATTGCCTACCTGCACACGCAGTGTGGTGATCCGCGAGACTACAGTATGCGGTCATCCTTACGCCTGGCGTAACGCTTCGCCAGCAGCAGCCGAGCAAGCGTCCGTTACATCTGCACCAGCGTTGCCGTAGGAGGATTTCAATCAGCCTGCCGTGCCGTGCTCCAGAGAGGCAGAGATCCGTAATGTCGGTACAGCATCTGGAGTTTGGTGAGAGTGTGCACACACGTAAGATGCAAGGTTCCCGGCTGTACGGCTATCGTGCTATCGCGCCGCCACGTTTGAGGTGAGATCCCAAGAAGCACAAGCAACGCGAGAGACCCTGCTGGTGCGCGCGTCCATCAGACCATATCCTGGCACCCAATGGCTCGTGGAGATGCATGCCTGCAGATCTTGTGCCCTGTGGTGTGATGTTGCTGTTTGGAGGTCGAGGTAGAGTCATCTTCTAAGAGAAAGGACGCCTTCACGCCTCCGTCAAGTGCGGCCCAAGTGTCTGACTTCGAGACAACGCAACGCATACATCGCTAATCTGCCACCGCCTACCAACACTGAGAACTGACAAACGCATAGCCGCATAGTTGTACAGCCCGCTACCTCCTGCTGCCCTCGACCTCTGAGGACCCTTCTCATCTCTCGCATAGCTGTGCGAGCCGTCACCCTGCCGATCTTCACCTCTGCGCCGTCCCTCAGATCTCAGAGCCCAGCCGGGGACTGACGGCTGACAGAGCTGCAAGGGTGCATGCAGGAATAAGAATCTCCAACGCCCTTCCGCCCACCATCCTCCCTGCACAGCCCGCGGAACGCAACTGGACAGGCATTGGGCTCTCTCTCTCACGTCGCAACGGAGAGATCTCCAAGCGCGATCGTTACTACCCTGCCGCATTTGTCCGCAGCCCTGGCAAGAAAGAATTAAACTCTCCGCTCCACCATGCGTGCGGATTGGAGACAGTTCTAGTTTGCCACCCAGGGTGTCCAACTTCACATCTCGCTGTGGAGTAGCGCCAGATAGGCGGACGATGGCGAGAGGATGAAGCAGACCCTCCTTCTGACAAGCGACTTGCGCAACACCAAATCTTTCCTCAAAATTGGAGCGTCCAATAGGGTGCCGCCGATAGCAGCGTGGGCGGGATCTCACCAATTCACGGTTTCCTTGCAAGCGTGCCTCCATCACCTTCTCACCAGTCTTTGCAACGACCTGTGGCACATTGGCAAACGGCACGAGGTAATCACTGCTGACGCCTAGTTTTCTTCTCCCCCACAGGTTCGCAACGCCCAACTGTGGAACAAACGGCCGCCCGTTCATCACATCGACTTCATCGCGCATTGGCGAAACGCCATCCTCAACGTTCTTCCCGACCGCATACACAAAACACCATGTGCCCGGAGTGACTCTCCGGATCTCCGCCCTTCTGCTCCCCAAAAGGCCATCTGGGTCTTCCCACCCTGCGTGCGGAGCTTTGCAATGCCAGCCAGATGAGATGACACGGCACGGAGCTGTCGTGGGGTTTGTATCTGGCAGATGCATAGCCGTTTGGCCGTGTATGGGCTGCGTCCGGGACCTGAGCAATTTTGGCGGTACGGGCGCGTTGCGGTTTGGCTCGTATTTAGTATGGATCATCGCCCATTGACGTGGATTCGCGTCAGTTAGAGACCTTTTGAAATCACTACCTCCTAACTTGAGGATTGATGGGACGGTGGAATGGCGTCGGGAAGATGATGCGAGTCAGATGCTAGTTTGGTATTTCATTTACCGCTGGAGATCTAGGTCGTGAGTTGTATTCATGTAGGTGCTGACAGGTGAATATGTATCTGATCTTGATCCTACAGATTGCGATGCCCGTTCGTGGAACCGAGCTTGCAAACAGTTTGGGCAACGGCTAGCACACTTCACATCCTTGTCCTCTATCTTGCTGGCTGCCACATTCTCCCGGTATGTCTCAGCACCTTTGAAGAACCGCCGTAACCAATCGTGGCATTGTTATCTTTCCGCAGATCTGTTCTCTTTCGGTATTCGTCCAGCTAGGTCGTCTACAAGCGATGGTAATTACGAGGCAATGTGACTGTCTGGCAGTAGGGCCCGTCTTATCGGATGTTGACGAAGAGACTGCCGGTTTCAATGTGATGAAGAATGATAAGATTCAATTAGCTGGGTGTACTGATGGTTTCATCAGTATTTATCTCGAGCGGTCAAGAACATGACAACGTTGTGCCTTGAACTACCATCAAGCCATAGTACTAACGTGGTCCCTTTTCGAGCAGAACCCAAGCAGGGGTAGCACACCAGTTGTGCATATGTGATATCGCACAGACAGATGCATTTGTTGGCTAAGATCAAGATCAGAGAAACGTTGCATACTCGTCGAATGATCTATACGGGACAACCGCCACTCCTTCACAAATTCGCGACTACCTCTCTCCATCGTCACTGCTCGCGCTTATTCCCTTCATTGGCTCGCTCGCGAGGAGTGCTATATTGGACATGTGAGTCCCAAGCTTCTAGTCTCTCGTATGGGCTCCTCAGCCACGCATCTAACTCGTGCAACAAGAGCCTTGCATCCTCTCTCCCCAGAAACTCTTTCACAAGCTCCTCAGCATGACCATCCGCACCTTTCGGGTCGTTTGATTTTAAGACTGCGACAATGTATTCGATAAGGAACTCGCGGTTCGCGCCTGCAGGCCGGCGATCAAGGAAGGCAAAGACACGTAGTTCGCGACGCAAGAATATGCGAACGCGAGTCTGCAGCGCCGGAGAGGCGGCGAAGATCACTGGTGTGAAGGTCTGATATTGCGATATACGGTTGGCGCCGACATGAAGGGACGGCGTGTGGTCGACGTAGACCTGGCGGCGGCGCGCAAGTGAAGGGTCTTCAGCGCTCACGCTGCTGCTTGAGGTTGCCGCCTGAGGTCCCCATGGTATATTGCGTCTCCTCCGTCTTGATACCGACCCGTGCTGTCTAGTATGACTAGCAGTAGCCTTTGCCGCATGGTGTTGCCCAACTGTGTAGGTCTTGAAGTCCCGTGGCGATCTCCAGTCGTATTGCACCTCTTTCACCTCCGCTTTGCAAAGCGGACACGTCGCATGCTCTTGAAGCCACTGAAAGAGGCAGATGAAGTCGAAGCTCGGGTGGTTGCAGGGTGTTGCGACGGCGCGTTCCTCAATTGCTTCCAAACAGATGGCGCAGGCCTCGGGCTCGACATGGCTGCGTTTACGCTTGCTGGCGGCGCCTTTAATGCGGAAGTCGTCTGGCGGCGTTGAGGCGGGTGTGTTCAGCCCATCATCCGCTTTGTTGTCCATCCACTGCTAGCGCATGTCGGTTGTTGGTGTGAAAGCGTGCAGAGGTTACTTGTAAAGGACGATGCGATTTGGTCAAGTTTGGAAAGACGTCATTGGTCAAGAGCAAGAGCGACTGACAGATGAACTTCATAGCGCCCTCTCTTCACTTCATGCCAGACACAATGTCAATGACTAAGCTACGTCAGCTTCCGACTCGCTGCGAGATGTAGATGAGACACGAAGTTCTCAAAGATTAATGTTCCAGCCAAAAGCGGCCCACTGATCAAGGTGCATACGACCCGGCACCTTGACAAACGGTAGCCCCGAGCAGCACCTGCAATCGTTTGCTCGTCCTCCCATCAAGCCCCACATTTGTGAGCTGCTCGTGCAGTGACCTTGACTATACCTCCTCGCCTACTTACTCAATTACTCAAGTGCTTTTTTCGCTTCGTCCACTGCTATCTCGTTCCTCTTCCATCAACCAACTCTCAGGGTTGACACTCATCATGGCTGCCCTGATCGACAGCCCGCGAGAGCTCTTCCTCATGATCTGCACATATCTGAGTCCACAGGACTTGGCCAAGCTGACTCTAGTCTCACGCAACACATACGTTACTACTCAGCCTGTACTTTACAGGACCGTCGAGCTTCCGACATACAAAGCTCTTATCAAATTCACCAGGACACTGGTGAAAGCTCCCGTCGTCTCCCATCTCACTCAGAGGTAATGCTTTCTGGAATGCTACTGACGGGACAACTATGCGAATGAGTCTTGACAGTCCGGACGCGGCTAACGCAAACCTCCAGGCAACTTGAGTGTTGGCAATTGCTCCCCGACTCAGCCCTTTGCGAGCGGGTAATTGCATACCTTGACGTTGACATCACTCCACCGACCTTCGAAGATCAGAACTCACACAACCTCTACCATGTCGCCCAACTTCTTTCAGCGATAGCACGCAAGAGCACTCGAGTCGAAATCACGTTACGACTCGACCGTAGTGAGCTCAACTCTACTTTGGCATTGACAGGCATCTTGTTTCCAAGAGTTTGCAGAGCAATCGCTTGGAACGGCTCTGAAGGTCTTGGCTCCTACCCAAGTGACTCTTGGTCTTTATTGCTTGGAGCCCGCATTTTTCCAGACCTCCATCAACTTGAAATCGATGGCTTTCCCCGAGAGTCCAGAGATCTCAGAGCACTGCCACTCACGGTGGAAGAACAACTGGCGTGTGCGGAAGATGCGGTTCATAAGTTCAAAGACCGCGAAATGACCCAAACTGATGTCAGCGTCGAAGGTTCGAAGTATCTGCAGTCTCTCAAGATTGAGGGAGATGCCACGTTCAACCAACCTCTGTTGCTATCTCTGCTCGGATCAGCCCGTGTTCCAACACGCTTGACAACGCTCGAGATCGCGTACTGCCCAAATTTGCTCTTTGCGAAAAATGCTGCCACCTGGAGCACACTGCTCCAACGCTCACTAACAACCTTGCCGGCGTTACAGAAGCTGAAATTACACATCATGGAAGATCCGTACGAGAAACCCAGCCTTGCTTACCCGTCTGCGCAAAACTCTCCACCATCGCACTTCTGCGACCTTGTGTGCATCTTAGGCCAGAACATCCAACATCTGGATCTGGCGCTGCCATTCGCTTGTCGCCGCATGTTCCGTCCTCCAAAGCCCTCGTCGTACTACACCTACACTGCGTCTGAACAGCGCGGTGCACCGAACATTCCGCGCGAACCATTGATCACGTTGCCGCAGCGTCTCATCGACAAGGGCTTCAAGTACCGTCGTCTCATATGCTGGGAAGGGATTTGCTTCGAGCAGCACGATTGGGACCAGATGGCTCCTTGTGCCGGTGCTCAAGGTACTGAGTACAGCTGGGAGATTGTTAACGATATTGAGGACAAGGCGAGCTGGCATGTTGGCAAGCATGATGCTGTCCACTTCAAGGCGACTGATGTGATTGAACAACCTTATTGAATTGATAACCCACTGATCGGGTTCTGATGGCGTTCCAACGCATGGCGGGCAGAGGAGAGATGTGTTGTTTCTTGCTGAGGAAGCATGGCGGGAAGATACGAACAACAGCCACGACGACGACTCGCTGTGACAGTGTGAGTGGAGATCGCTGGCAACGGTCCAAACGGGCATGTGGTTTGACAAGCTCTTCTTCAACGGCGTTTTGGGAGTTCGGGGAAGATACCCAGGTCAACGATGGTGTTAACCTGATATTGCTGGGGGCAGGAATTGGCGTATGACCGCTCGGGAGTAGTTTAGCATAGTAGTCATTGAAAATTATGAGAATCAGAGAACTTTTACCTATGCTACCGCTGAGACACGGTGTGGAGCCGTACATGAGCGTACTCCGCTAGGTGTTGTACAGATTTCGTTTGCTGCATTAAATAGTAATTGTGAGCGTAAACAGTGGGACACATCAATGCTTGTTAGCCCGAAATCGAGAAAATCATCATGTAAACAAATATCTCCGAAGGCTCGCGCATGTATACAAATAAAGTTAAGTGCGCCCCCTTCTCGAACTCAATGTCAAGGGGTTGAGGCTCGCAAGTCTATGTGTGAGAGTACTTCCTCCGGAATGAAGTGCTGGTGCCTCTCTGATCTTCGCACTGTGCTGAGGGTATGTGTTGGAGGAAACACACGCTGGTGAAAGGTCAATTTGACATGTATGCCAACCTTACATCGGTAGTCTATACACGCTTCCCCCTTGCTTCCGCCAAGTGAGTCCACCTCAGTCTATATTCACACACATGACTGGATGCCCGGCGCGGGTTTGGGGCCGTTACGTCTCATCGGTCATGAGGTACCACCACGCGTCAGACGCCTTGTGGTTTCATCTCACGATTCGAGACCTTGTAGTTATGCTTGTGTTGTGTGACAGCGTGTGTTATGTATCGCTGGGAGGCCCAGAGAAGCCACGCTACGTCTCCTGCCGGCGAGTCGCTGCTAATCTCCTTCGGCTCCATCGCACAACTTGCATGGGGCGTTTAGCTCCTCTCGTTGGTAGGCCGATGGCTCGAAAAAGTATGTAATGGTTATTGTGAGGAACATAGAGTTGCAATGCATCGGCCCTTAAAGCAGAGCCGGAGAGTCGGGCCCGAGTCGCCGAGAACTCGACGTTTGCTCTGTCCCACGCCGACATCACGACTTCACCGTTTGCATCAACCGACGCATTGACAGCCCGCTGGGCCGTTCGAAGTCATCAGATATGTAGTCATCGCGATACCGGATATCCAGAGGTGCACGATGGTAGTGTCTGCGCCTAACGCTTTGACTGAGGCCGCGAAGCAAGCACTGTCGCCATGCACTTGCATCACGGTATAGAGCACAACAGCCAGTGCATTCCAAGCCCTTTCGAGCCCGGATGTCCTCGAAAATCTTCAGTACAGGAGCTGAAGATAATCGGCTCGATTCGTGTATGCTCCTCGCTCCAGCATAGACTGATTTGTGCCCCCGCGAGACCACATGCGCCACTTGGCCCATACCGACAGCGCATCGCACTCCCGACACCACGAGCATATGCGTGGTCTTGACGGCTACCATGGCATGACAAAGGAGACAAAAGAACTTCGGTGTCAAGCCCCGTCTCGAGGCCGCACATCTTCTTGCCCAGTACAGTTTCTGGGCAGTCTTGCCGCAGGTCGAATAACTGACTAGTACGCAGCAGGTATTGCCAGAGGGGAGGCACACCGACTGCGAGTATACAAGGCTCGACGCCCATTCTTACATGGCTTTTGACTGGCCCGTATCAGCTACGGTCTACCCGCAGTCTTCTAGCACTGGACTCCATGCTTGCTTGAGCAGACACACATTGACCCGGGAACACTGTTGGTTTCAGCTGGTAAGGATGTCATGCTTCTCATCACCCACGTTTCTTGTGTCACAGCAAGTGTCTGAGTCAGGCATACCTCCCAATTACTCTTGTCGAGAGCCTGACAGACAAGATATATCCATAAGCCTGGGGTGGCTGTCTTGTTGACATTGGCACAGGACCTCAGCGATCCGAATCCATCATCTAAGTGGGAAGATAGCTTGCATTGCTACCCATGCTTGACCAGGACCCAGACGTATCTTCTGCTGCCAAATCCTGGAACCATCCTTCTCTGGAATAGTCAAGAGTACAACACTGGAGTCCACGTTTGTCATTGCATTGCCATGTATGATGGACTGAACACAGCCATTCTGACCAGCCTGAGCGCAAACTGAAGATATGTAGCGGCACTCCCTGTTCTGGAAGGCTATTGGTACCTAATATATCGATATTCTGGGCTTGCTACTTGCAAGCGATCTTGCCAGCCAGAGTATATACACAGCCAGACCTAGACTGATGCGCATGATGTACTGGCCGGCACACGAATACTGGCTAGCTGCCTCGACTCCAAAGCATCACGTCTGTCGCCTTTGCGATAGAAAGTCTGTGGCACCGCACTTGGACCTGGACTATATGCGATCTTTGCTTTGTTGTTCGGGCCTCGAGCTCCTCCAGCTGTCTTGCTCTTGGCTATCAAGTTGGCGACTGACGACCACTTCTCTCTCGCTGCTGTGTGCTGCTCCAGATGTTATACGCTTTGCGCCATCCTGTGGAGTTGCAGATCTTCCTCTACTCGCTTGTTGGACGGGCACCGAAGATCTTATCGTGGAGATCAAGCGATGTAGCTTCACGGTAGCTTCGCATGCGGAGGTCCACGGCTTTCGGTGTCGTCTTCATGCTCATAGCAGGCCGGGATTCTGTGCCGTTTGTGCAAGCCGTGCCCTCCACCTACATCTGTCGCACAGCAGCTTTCGTGAGGAGCGAGATGCTCATGTCGATGCTGGCCTTCGGGGCATGTCTGCTGCCGCCAGGGTCGTTCTCGTTTGAAAGTGTCCTCGCCTGGGAGAGCGCGGATCGGTCGTCGGTGTGCGATCGTGCAACTCGCGCGGGCGGATGCAATTGAACTGCGAGCTCATGGCGAGTGGAGCGTTGCTGCCTTCGAGATTCTCGGCGTGGCTGTAGTGGCTGTTGGTTGTGTCTCAGGAGCAGTCGTTGAACAGAGAAGAAGACCGGACACTGAGTAAGCTCGAATGGTAGCATTTAGAGGTTCGTCTTTGTGTGAGCGGCTAAAGGACTCAAGCTGGATCCACGTTTGCTGTTGGGCAAAGCAAAATCGCGAAGTGCGAGATCACTGTACCTACGGAATGTTCTTCTCAAATCGAAGGAGGACATGGGAGTAAGTCCCTAGGCTGTCCGGCGTAGTCTACGTGCATATGTTCTCTCGTTCTAGGATCTCGTACTACTTAGTGGAGCCGACATAGCTGCAGATGCACAAGGTCACCCTGTGCTACGACATACCCAGTAGTAACACTCCGCACACGGACTTGGTCGCACCTTCCTCGTCAAACGCCAACGTCGCCAAGGCCACTGAGTCTTGTTTTAGCCACCCTCTGAAGCTCAGCCTTTTTCCCTCGCCAACCAATAACACAACCACGAACACCTGCAACATCATCAAATCACCCATCCAAAACAAGGTAAGGATCAGCCAACCCTCCTCGTTATCATATGCAAGCGAGCGAGCGAGCGAGATACGCACGAGATGCTTGTGGTTGAGGCCGCGAGCCCAAACACCGCTCTCACGCTCTCCCTCACTCCTTCCGCATGCGCACCAAATACCGCGATCGACATCATCAGATCATTGAGCTCACTGACACGGTACAGAACAACCTCCTCACTTCCCTCACTTGCCGCTGAGCCGGCGCTTGCTTGCAAGGTACGTAGTCGAGGCTGCAGCAGCCGACATCTTCAGTTGGGCGCGCACATCATATTGAAGCACGACATCATCACCTCCGATCCCTCACTACACCGAGAACATCATCGCTTGCGCTGTCACGAGCTTGTTGCTGCGTACTGGTGAGGCTCGTGGCTGCTGCGACGTCGTCTACTTAAGCCTCCTTCCCTTCCATCCACAACCTCTCCTCCTTCCTTCCACTCCTCGCCACAACTCCACTACCTCCACCATACCATCCAACACACATCCAACCTCGCCTAGCAACACCACCATCCTTCTCACCGATTACCACCACCACCACCATTGCCTCACGGCATCCCGTCGTGCGACTACTCGACACGAGCAGTACGCTTCATGAACGGCTGTAGCCACTTCCAAGACTATTTGACTGACCGACTTCTAGCATAAGCTCCACCTCACAACTACCACAACATCATCCACCCTCTTCACCATGGCTGGCCCGCCAAAGCAGCGCGTCGCCGCTGGACAGCAAAAGCAGTGTGAGCCCCACACGGGATCTTCCTCTGGCGACACTTCTGCTTCCAGCAAGCCTCGCTCCTCGGCCCCACCTACCAACAACTCCATCAATCGTGTTCTCCACCAGGAGGGTTTTGATGGCTCTCACGATCGTGGCTCTCGCGAGCAGTCCCCCTCTTCACGTCAGGGCTCCGCCCCGTCATCTCCCCGTCTGTCTCCCGCCCAGCCTGCGTCTCCACATCTGGCTGCTGCTTCCCCTCGTTCTTCTTCTCCGGCTCCGTCGACTGCTGCTGGCAGCTCTCAGGTCGCTCCTAGGCCGGTGGGTGCTATAAACAAGAACATTGACTTAGGAATGATGGGCTGGAACGCTGCCCGCGGTTACGACAGGGTGAGGAACATGCCTCTGCGTCCAGCTCCGAGCACTCTTGGCCAGCCAATCAAGGTTGCTCTCAATGCCTTCCCTGTCATCACATTCCCCAACAAGCCTGTGTATCAATTCGAGGTCATGATCGGCAGAGGCGATGAGAAGTGTGGCTTGATCAAGGCCGTGTGGGAGTCTCAAGCCGTGAAGCAGGCTCTCGGAGACGACATCATCTTTGATGGCGACAGGATGGCCTGGGGCCTAAAGAATCTCGATCGCGAGGTTCGCATCCAAGTCGATCTCGACAGGGAGAAGGGACAGACCACGAGGCCTGGCCGGCCTAATGTTCACCGCTTCGCCATGCGCGCTGCAGGCACCGTGAAGTTTGACGTTCTTCGTGCCTACCTCGGCCGCAAATGCGACTTCGACTACGACGTGCTAGCCTCTGTCAACTTCCTGGACCACCTTCTTCGCGATGGGCCTTCGAAGCGTCTTACCGCTATCAAGAGGAATCTTTTCCAAAAGGGCGAGAAGCGCTTTGACCTTGGAGATGGTGTGGAGGCCTTCAAAGGCGCCTACCAGTCTCTCCGCATGGTCAATGGTCCCAACGGTCCCGGTCTATCCATCAATGTCGATGTCGCCAATGGAACCTTTTTCAACTCTGGACCGCTCCACAATCTTGCCGCCAAGCTCACTGGCTGCCGCTCACCGAACGATCTTATCCAGGCATGTCGTCAGGGCGAGAACAGCAGGGCTGGCAGGGGTCTCAAGAGATTGAGGAAGATCCATGTCATTGCTCGCCACCGTGGTGGTGCTGAGGATCCCTACTGCATTGAGAAGGTCATCCACGTCTCTGCGAGAGACCACAAATTCAAGGCACTCGACAACAACAACAACGAGTACATCACCAACGTGTACGACTACTTCCTCAGGAAGTACAACACCCGCCTTCAATTCCCAGACCTCCCCCTTGTGAAGATGACTAAGGGCAAGAACACCGTTCTGCCGATGGAGGTCTTGATGGTTAAGGAGAACCAGCGCTATCCGTACAAATGTGACGAACGTCAGACAAGCAACATGTAAGTTTGACCTCGATATTGAGTGTCGTTCAGCCCCCACTAACTCTGCTTCAGGATCAAATTCGCCGTGACCCCACCCAACCAGAGATGGGAGGCAATCGAGCATGGCCTCCGCATGCTCTCCTGGGACACCGATAAAACTCTTCAGAAGTATGGACTCCAGGTCAGCAAGGCCAGGACCGTTGTCCAAGGCCGCCTCCTTACCCCGCCAAAGGTCCAGTACGGCACAGGTGTGGCTACTCCTGGGACATCAGGCCGTTGGGATCTCAAGGGGAAGAAGTTCCTCCTTCCGAACAGCGCGCCTCTGAAGAGCTGGTCCGTGACTGTGATGAGCGGGAAGCGTGGTGGGAAGCCCGACAAGTCTACCATCGAGCACTTCATTAAGGAGTTCGTCAAGATCTACAAGAGCCATGGAGGCCGTGTCGAGAACGCCAGCCCAGCTCTCAACCTGGGCCGAGGCGATGATACCGGCAAGGTCGTCACCGATGCCTGGAATATGGCAGGCAACCAGAACAACTCTCGTCCCCAAATCCTGGTCTTCATTCTGCCTGACAAGGACTCCACCATCTACGGTCGCATCAAACGTTCCGCTGAGTGCAGATACGGCGTTGTAAGTGGCCGAAACACATAATCCACGATGACTTCTGGCACCAAGCTAACTTGTCACAGGTCTCCCAGTGCATGCAATACTCACACGTGCAGAAGTGCCAGGCGCAGTACATATCCAATGTGCTCATGAAGTTCAACTCAAAGCTCGGAGGCACTACGTGTCGCGCTGTTGGACCCAAGTCTGGTGGTTCCACTGGTCTCTTCACCCAGCCGACCCTAGTAATCGGAGCCGATGTTTCTCACGCCGCTCCTGGACAGCAGCAGGCCTCGATGGCTGCCATGACCGCTTCGATGGACGCTCTCGGCGCTCGGTACGCCGCTGTCTGCGAGTCTAACGGCTACCGTGTCGAGATGATCGAGACGGAGAACATTAACAACATGTTGAAGCCGCTCATCCAACACTGGGTTCAATCCGTCGGCAATGGCCGCTTCCCATCCCGCATTTTCTACTTCCGCGATGGCGTCTCCGAGCAACAGTACACTCACGTTCTGCAGCAAGAGGTGGCGGACATGAAGGCTCTTCTAAAGACCGCTGGCCCCGGTCTCAACATCCCCTTCGTGGTCGTCATTGGAGTCAAGCGTCATCATGTTCGCTTCTTTCCCGAGAAGGGAGACCGCAATGGAAACGCGTTGCCTGGCACCCTCGTCGAATCTGGAGCCGTAAGTGATCCCCCAGTCTTCGTGCGCCTTTTAGAGCTATAAGCTAACATTTCCTAGACAAATCCGCACGAGAACGACTTCTACCTTTGCTCCCACGCTGCCATCAAGGGCACTGCTCGTCCGATGCACTACCAAGTCATCCTGAACGAAGTCGGCATGAGTAATGAGGAGTTACAGACGATTCTCTACGAGCAAGTTTACCAGTTCGCCCGTGCGACAACTCCAGTCTCGATGCACCCTGCGATCTACTATGCTCATATTGCATCTGGGAGGGCTGCTCCTCACGCCCCAAATTGGCAGGATTCTACTGATGGGAAGGGAACTCAGGGCGGCGGGTCATCCGGGCCTGGCTCTTCTCAGCCGGTCGACGTTGAGAAGTTGATGCCCATGCCCAACCAGGGCGGCATCTGCACTTCGATGTGGTACATCTGAACCGCGCACGACGATGGCAAGCGAGTGCTTGAGATCGCAGCCGTGATATGAATCTTTCTTTTGCGAGGCCACGGAGAGTAATGGTGGGATGGGGGCGGCGACGGACTTGACTTTCGTGCTTTGCCTGCTTTTTTGATTACCCTCTTTATATGCTTCACTGCGTACATAAATATTTGCGATACCCAGAAAATGACACAGACCCGCGAGGGCACTAAAAAAAATAATCAAGCTGTGCCATGAAAGTACTTCAATAATAATGATACTTGCGCCAAATTCAATATCCGAAAAATCTGATGGCAGCACATCTGGTTCGGAGAACAGGCCTTCGTGCGACCAGCAGTCTTGCCTAGCCTCCTGAGGTATTGGTACCAACAGCCTATCTCACTGGAACAGTATCACTGGAACAGTATCCGAATGATGAGTTATAGTGTCCGACAGTAGCACATGTACCTCCGAGAGCAAGTCATGGCAGATTTCCCTACTGTACATCAAATATGTGAATCGCTCGCCCAGATCCAGTCAACATCCACCAAGAGCTTGTTTGGCAGTATTGGGAAAACTTGAACCAACGAGAATTTCTGGCTTTTCATCTTGCTTGTAGCAATAGCCCATCTCACTAGTGAAGTAGCCGAATGATGGAGCTGGAGTACTTGAGAGTAGCACAAAAAGTCCGCTGAGCGACCCTTGCTCAGCAATTCTGTCTTCGCTACGAAGTATGCGTCTCGCCGGCATAGTAATTCTGCGGAGATAGAGAACGAATGCTGACCAAGTCCGCGAGCCTTTCTGAGCATATATGCTGCTACTATATGCTTTGGCGGGAGAGCAATCAAGCAGGAGAAGCAGAAAGTAAGAACACGCGAGAGGTTCCTTTGAGGTGGAGTGTCATTTCAATTCCTTCAGCCCCCCGCCTATAGCGTCCAATGCATATCTATCTACAATTAAAAAGGTACGAAGGGTGAGGTATCATCCAAAGCAAAAGAAAAAAAAAACCAAGCAAGTAATGAGCGCAATGTGAGCAATCTATTCTTTCTGCGCTTGCTTCCGTCGTCTTTTTCGAGACGAATCGCATTTCGCGACCTTTTTCTTTTCTTTACAATCGAATGCGGAACAAAACGTTAATTACAAAAAACGCCTTTCTTTCCCTAATGCTGGCTCCGAGAAAAGCGGAGACTGGTATCCAACATCTGCGCCGGGGTATGCTGGTATTGGTTTCTTTTCTCGATTTCTTCTGTTTCCTGTTGCTCGCTGAAGCGTTTGGCAGATGTCTCTTGTGGCAGTCTTGGTGAGTGAGTGATATGGTATTTGGTGTGGTGGCGTGAGGTCGTGTCTGGGTCGTTGGTCGGCGTGACGTGAGGTGTGGTGTTGTGGAGGAAGAGGAGAAGCGGAGCGCATGTCGTGAGGCGATCGCGGACGAATGCATCGGCGGCGGCTGGAGACATATGTTTCTCATGCTTCACTTGGAAGAGCACGAAGCTCAGAATTCTAGTTCTTCTCAATCGGTGACCTCTTACTCATCCGTCAGGCGGTCCAACAGATGAATGCTCAGAATCATCACCAGCAGACCAATGGTCACAATGATAAACAGCGCAAAAGCGAACCAACCCAACACCATCGCACTGGTACCCACGCCACTTCTCACGCTGCCGTTGCCGAAGTCTTGAGCGATCTGCGCGGCTGCCACCGACGCTGTATGTTGCCACAAGACTGATACGAGGACGAAGATCGAAGCAATGAAGATCAGAGCGAGAGCGACTTGCGAGACTGGTCGTGAGGGGAAAGGCTTGATGTCAATGTCAGAGCCGGTGCGAGCGTCGCGCTCCTCGTGCCAGCCGGGGAAAGTGGCGAGCAGCAGGAAAGTGACGAAAGCGAGGATAATGGCAACGATGCTGCAGGAGATGTTAGCTAGATGTCCAGAGAATGGGCGGAATACAGAATGCTTACAGAAGGTAGGGGAAAACGACGGCGTTCTTGAAGGTCGTTGCCACCCAGATCAAGTTCAATGGATCCTGGTCGATGTTGATGCGCTCCGCAAGAGCGGTGGCATTGTTCGAGCAGAGGAAAGCGCCGTCTGTGTTTGCGCACAGTCCGAAGTATCCAACACGGACTTCCAACGCTGCTTGTCCAACAATGTTGGCGATAGCTGCTGTGACACCAGGGTCGACTTGTGTCGGGTCGTAATTGGGTGTGTAATCATCGTAGTAGAAATTGATGAGGAAAATGCCGGGAATGAGGGGCGAGGATGAGGAGCAGCCTGCTAGGAGTAGCGCTGTTACAATCGTTAGTATCGAAATGTGGCAAAGTGGTTGATGGTGAACTTACAGAGCAGGATAATTGCTATCGCAATCAATATCATGAGCACGTGGTGGTAACCCAGGAAAGGAATTAACCGCTGGATTCCAACAGCGAACCGTACGTTCGGCATGATGGCAGAAAAGGTCTACCGGCTGTCTGGTTTATGGGAGATGGCTCCTCAGAGATCGAACTCCGCCCGTCTGGGACGGGAGAAGGAAGATTGTCGGCGTGGAATGCGCTCGCGCGAGTGGGTGTAGGTGTTCTTGTTTCGATTCGGTAAAGAATGTTCGACGGTCGATGTTCTTGGAATGCGGATTCGGATCGATCTGGGTCAAAGACGGACGTTTGTGGAGCGACCGTTGTCGACTGTGCGGAAGGAACTTGGCTTCGAGTCGAAGGTGGATTTGTGGTCTCGTCTCTGCAGCAACGCAAGAATGGTCAACAGGATAGCGATGGTGTTGCAATGAGTGTGTGTAGGAAGTGGGAGAGGGAGAGGGAGGCTTAGCTTGAGCGGGTGTGTAATTGCTAGTATCGTCAGGCTGAGAGCGTGCACGTAGCAAAATGCGAGAGGTTAGGAGGAGGCTGGTAGACCCATCAAAGTCCCAGCCATCTCCAGAGACATATTGCACTTGCCAGCCACCAGAAGACAAGCCGGCGTCGGCGTTGCTGGGCAACGCACGTGAGTAAACACACGCTAGTCGACGCTAGTCGTCACATCCTCCAACTTTCTCCACGCGGAACTTGGCCAGGGTACGGCTCGCGCGCCACTCCCGCTGGGCCGGCGTCACTGTACCTGACGCTTGCCTTTGTTCGGATATGCAGAGGCGGTAAGCTTTCGTCGACGTGGAGGACGTTTGGATGGCAGGCCACTTTGACTTGTCCTGGATGCCGAATATACGATACCCTTGTACCCTTGAATGCTAGTATGCTGCAGGTGGTATCAATTTCCATGTGCTAATGCTGTAGTGAGCGGACTCGCGTCGATATTGTTGACTGACTGCAAGTTGATACCCATTCGCGGCCACAAAAGGTCGCTCATCGTTACCGTGGAAATGTATAGAGAGTCGACGCCCGCCACATGTAGGCAGTTGCGTGGTCGGGCAGCAACATTGCTGGGCTAAGCTTTTGCTGTCTCACGCTGTAACGCTGGCAGAGAATCGCCAGATTTGACCCTGAATGTGTTTTCGACTTCCACGGTCACATGACTTATGTCTTCGGCCTAACATGCTACAGTATAGTAAGAGCTAAGAACTGAGGTATGCTTCAATGGAATGTAGTCTTCAAGCACATGATCGCGGGTGACATCTTGAAGCCTGATAGGAGGTACCAGGTGTTTGATGGTAGCAGGAACTCTGGAGACTGCAGTCACCATGCCAGATTGCTCATCCGTATGCCATGACCGGAAGAGCTGACAGCAAGCTAAAGTGTTGCTTGTCATGAAGCCGACAAGCGGCTTGTTGCAAGCAGGGTCAAGCGCAAACAAGCTGGGCAGATCATTTCAATATTAAACCTGACAACGTTCACTACTCCTTCAGTGTCTGGCAGGCATCAGTTTAGGAAGTTCAACCGAGTTTCATATGCTCAGCAACTGCAATCACCGGCGATAAGTCGCCATAAATAACTTGGAGTCTCCACGCTTGTTCACTGGAGGTCAACTCACTCAACATGCTGGTCGAGATCGATATATACAAAATTAGTCCCCAACTTCCCTCAAGCTCATAGCACACCACAACTGCGACCCAGTTTGAACCGCACGTGGACAAATTTCATTGCATCCACGGCTTGTGTCGCCATGCTGCTCGCGGAACCGCCGGCGTCGATCCTTACACCCACCAACGACCGCTTTTCTTCTTACCATGAACCAGAAGGAACAGGTGTTATGAGATGATGAGCTGATCTGAGGTGTCAACGATCGTTAGCAATGGAGTGGGAGATGGTACTTCCTGTCTTCAATGAAGAAAGGTCTGGTCTGGTCTACGGTCAATGGGGAACAACACGTTCTTGCTCCCTTGACTTTATGTCTGGTTGGCCATGGCCGCGTACTTGTCTTCGCGACAGCAGTGTTCAGGTGCAAGCTGTTGGTAAATGGCACAACTTCAACGTTTTCACTGCTCATCGCAATCGCTCTTTGCGACTATAAGAGCCCCCGATCAAGGAAATGTATCCGTCTTCTGCATCCAACCGTCAAACGCACAACGAGGATCGCCTTCAACCAGGACGACCACAACTCTTCGGCCTTCTTCAACGATCATCTCCCCATCGACACAGAAGCACGGACCGACGTTCCCCGGCAACATGTGTATCGTCACCCGCAAAATTTACCCTTCCTGTGGCCACCAAGCGAGCGGAACAGTACCCGAAATTTACTATTGCGAGAACGCCGGCGCCCGTTTCGAGAGGTGCCAACCTGGTGCAGGGCTAGAGTACCAGACTGAATACTACAGCAGGGGCTATTGTGACGCGTGCATCATGAAGGGTATCGAGCTGGCAAAGGCGAAGGGCTTGGATATGGACGTGTATGCGAGGAGTATGGGGGTGCGGCTCAGCGATTTGATGAGTGCTCATCCTTCGTGGCGTCCTTGATGGGGTTTGCTGTTCTGATGAATGAACCGAGACTGTAATTGTGAGCATCATATGGAATTTGTAACCTTTTGTATACTAATGGAAATGTCGTATTCTTGGATTCGAATCATTGTTGAACGTTGCTTTGATGCTGTCATATCGTTGTACCAGTGTGTATTCGTTGCGAGGACCTAAGGTAATGCAACCGAACTCGAAGTCAATAACATCGAAGACCGCATCGCTATCGTCGTCGTAATCCAACACCCATCGATCATTACACAAACGAAAACAAATGCCTATTTCAACCTCGACTCTCTTCTTTATCCACACTCCCTTCCCCTCCCCCATCAAACAGACCTCACCTCCATCCCAAACCAATGTGTATCCGCTTCAACCGCACCCACTCCGCCTGCCACCACCCAGCAACCGGCACCGCCGGCCTGCCCTCCTACCTCCGCTACTGCGCAGCAGCCCTCGAAGCATCAGCGACTGCACAGCGAGCAACGCCGTGCACAGGTTCCGGAGACACACCCATTTCCTTTGCTCCTCCCATTATTTCCATCAAAGCTAACGCAACTTTTGTGCAGGAGCCTCGCTCGAAGACAGGAACGAGACTGTCAGCCGGCCATACTGCGACGATTGCATTAAGAACGGCGTCGAATTGTTCATTGATAGGGGCTTGGATCCGGATGTGTATGCGAGGGGGATGGGCGTTAGCTTGAATGCTTTGATTAGGGAGTATTCAGGTTGGCTTGACTGAGACCGCGCTTATGTATGATGGGCAGTAGGCGGCGTTGGTATGTCTTTGTATGGTAATTAATCGTGTTTTTCCAGTGGTCTCGTAGCTCTTGTGTGCTCTCGCGCTCCATGTCGATACTATCACGTCTTTGAGCAGGTCGATGTCAGGGTGGACGTCTAGGTCTTACTGATTGTGTACTTGGACTTTCTCGGTGCTGTGGAAATATGATCGTTTAAGAAAAATCTTGGGCATACTGCTTCTGATAAGCAGGTATAAGCGATGGCTACAATACATCAGCGTTGACAAGTGAACGATCCCTTCAGCGGATGTCCGCACAATACCATCATTCCTTCCATCAATGCACCATGTAGCGCCAGTAGCATATCGTATCATCATCCTAGTACTCCATGCTGCCATACCCCTGGTTCCCTTGCGCAACATTGGCATCGAGGCTTCTGTAGCCGCCACGGCCACCACGTCCACCTCTCTGACCTCCACGGCCGCCGCCTCTTCCTCCTTTAAAGCCCTGGCCACCGCCTCTGCCGCGGTTGCCACCTCCACCTCTCTGCGAAGGGCCACTGGGAGCGCCACCGCCTCTTTGATTGCTGCCTGTCCAGGCGTTGCCGCCACTTGACTTTTGCTGAGGCGTATGTTGCTGCTTTGATCCACCCTCGCCGCCTTTCTTGGCTGACGCACCGAGTGGTGGGAAGTCCTCCTCCCGAGGGTGTTTCCCTGCGTTCTTACCGTTGGGGAAACTCGCCTCGTATTCGTCCTCGCCAGCCACCTCCTCGTCAATTCGCAACAACACTTTCTCGCCGACCGTGGTTTCGAATTCGAAAGCTTGGTGCTCAGGCACAGGTTGCCAGTTGCGAATCCTGCTCGCTTCGATGGGCTTGGCTTGTCGCCGCGTGGCCAACACCACATAAGGGGTGGCATTTTCGGTGTAGATCTGAGCTCCGGGATTTGTTGGCGCTACGCGGGCGGCCCATACGCGAGATTCCTGGTTCGCGAGCCCGGTCACTTTCCATCTCTGCTTTGCGCCAATACCACCAACCTTCTTCATGATCGAATGGGGCGCAGGACGAGGTGTGATGAGGATGTTGTTCGCGAGCAGTTTCAAATCTGATGAATCGGTGTTGGGTGGAGTGGACACAAGCGCTTTGAGCTTCTCTGTGTCCTGAGGAGAGATGAGATATCCGGTGTAGAAGACAGAGCGCTTTAATTTGTAGGGAACAGCGTTCTGTGGTGCAGAATTGGATAGGATGGCGCTATTATGAATATTAATCATGCGTTGAACTTCGGCAATCTCGCTGGTCGGATCCATGAAGCTGTCTTGCTCGGCAACCTGAATGACTTCGGCCGTGATTGGTGGGCGAATGGCAGGCTGTTGAGAGTTTTGTGATAATGTGCGGTTCATGTCGGCGAAGTAGTCGCGGAAGGCCTTGGTGTGCTTGGGCCGGTCTTCGTAGATGCGGATCTCTCCGGCACCAGTATATGTGTACACAATGTCCAGCAGCAGCGCTTGCTTGAAGGTCATGGTGCTACTAAACTGCTCTCCGCCAGGTCCACTTGTCGGCTTCAGACACACCATGTCGCATTCCAGTCCTTTTGCCTTTAGCATTCGTTGTATCAGATCGGAGAAGCCGACTTCAGTCCTTCCTGTCAGCAGGACGGTCAATGTGTCTTCAGCCTGCATGCTCAATCTGACAAGCTCGACAATCTGCTCGTTCCAGCAGCCCTCCCAAGCGCGCGGCTCTTCCACATCAACACCTTGCCCAGTCGCTGAAAGTATGGCAGGATTGTGCCACCAGCCACCATTGTGTAAAAAGTCTTGCGCTTGTAGGTGGCCGAAGGTAGTAGTGGCCCAGATCTGTTTGTTGGGTAGCGGTGATGAGAAGACTATTGCGCGGTGTTAGTGTGTTGATGCGTAGATCGCCCAGTAGATTGCATAGACATGTAAGCGAGACCAGCCGAGCCCAACTTACGGGTGTTGTCGAAGTCATATACATGGACAGCCCTGATCGCGTCGACTGGCGGGAGCTGTTTGTCGCTGCACGACCATCGCTTCAGCGCTGTGACGGTGCGCACGGGGCCAGACATGCTGGACGGCCTGTTGAGGTGTCGCGGGAGAGTACGAGGAGATGCGACAAGTATTGGCCTGGTCGTTGTCCAATCGCTCTCACCTGCTACTTCTCCATATCCTTCTTCTTCTTCTTCTTCTTCTTCTTCCTCTTGCGCTTGCACGTGAAATTGAACGACCGAGATCGAGGTAGTGACGCCAGGCGCGTTCTAGCGTCGTCGCTTCGGCCCGTCGGCTAATATTATTATTATTATGCAGGGACGAGGTGCTGCGTCTGGCCTTCTAAACTTCTGGAGACTTTTCTTGTCTGGGGAGATATCCATCCATATCAACCATAGATATGGCTATCGATCAACGGAAGACGGCGGGGAAGCCGTCAAATGCCCAGTCGAACGGCGTGAAAAGAAAACGGCCAGACGGACAGAAGACAAACAATCCCCTACACAACAAAAAGATCAAGCTCCTGGAATCCCGGAAGAAGTTGCCCATATGGGCTCGTCAGCAAGACATCAAGAAAGCCCTGCAAGAAAACGACGTGCTTGTCCTGTCTGGTGAAACTGGTTCTGGTAAATCGACGCAACTTCCTCAATTCTTGCTCGAGTCAAAGTGGTGCACAAAATGTATTGCCGTCACCCAGCCCCGTCGAGTAGCGGCCATCAGCTTGGCCCGTCGTGTGGCAGAAGAAATGGGCACGCCTCTGGGAAATTCTAGTCCAGCCAGCAAAGTGGGCTACAGTGTCCGTTTCGACGATTCGACCAGCCCCAGCACGCGGATCAAGTACTTGACCGAGGGTATGCTGCTTCAGGAGATGTTGCGCGACTCGGCGATGAGCCAGTACAGTTGCGTCGTGGTCGATGAAGTTCACGAAAGAAGCGTGAACGTCGATCTGCTTCTTGGTTTCCTTAAGGGCATCGTGAAGGGTGTCAACAAGAAGAGGAAGACGCCCCTCAAGGTAGTCATCATGAGTGCCACTGCCGATGTTGACGGTATTGCACGCTTCTTCAATGAACCCATGCCTAACGGTGATGTACTGGGTGATGAAGGTGTTGAAGATGAGCATGGTGGGAAGTCGGATGCTGCTGAGGTGCAAAAGAAGAGCGCCAAGTCTCCTGCACCATCAAAGCCAGTGTCAACATGTCACGTGGAAGGCCGACAGTATCCTGTGAAACTCTCTTACCTCGACCGGCCAACAGATGATGTGCTACAAACAGCCTTCGAGAAGATCTTCCAGATCCACTGCAAAGAGCCCATGCCTGGCGATATCCTCGTCTTCCTCACAGGTCAAGAGACGATCCAAAGTTTACAAAAGCTTCTGGAAGAATACGCGACAAACTTGACAGCCGACTACCCCAAAATACTCGTCTTACCACTATTCGCTGCTCTTCCTCAGCATGCTCAGCAGCGCATCTTCCAATCGGCGCCTCCGAACACCCGCAAAGTTATCCTTTCTACCAACATCGCCGAAACATCCGTCACTGTACCAGGCGTGCGCTTTGTCGTCGACACTGGCAAGGCCAAGATCAAGCAATTCCGCAACAAACTTGCGCTCGACTCTTTGCTCATCAAGCCCATATCTCGCTCCTCGGCAGATCAGCGTAAGGGTCGTGCTGGTCGTGAGGCACCTGGACAATGCTACCGTCTGTACACCCAGGAAGGCTACAACAGCCTGGAAAAGAACGCAACACCCGAAATCCTTCGCTGCGACCTTTCCGCTGCCGTGCTCACCATGAAAGCACGCGGCGTTCCAGATCCGCTTTCTTTCCCGTTCTTGACACCTCCGCCACGCGATGCAATGGAAAAGGCTCTCCTACAGCTTCTCCGGCTCACAGCCCTTGACGAAGACGGCTCTATCTCGACTACCGGCAAGTCTATAGCACGCCTACCTCTCACACCGACACTAGGCCGTGTGATTCTCTCGTCAGCAACATCCGACCCTCCATGTCTGCGCGAGACCATCGACATCGTCGCTTGTCTTTCGGTGGAGAACATCTTCCTCAACGTCGAGACAGAAGAGACGCGCGAACAGGCAGCCGACGCTCGCGGACAATTGTACCGCCGTTCTGGTGACCACATGACGCTACTTGCTGCAGTTCAAGCATACGCAGCTGAGAACTCCGACCGCAAAGCCTGGGCTGAACGCCACCTGATCTCACACCGAGCTATGCAAAGCGTGATGGATGTGCGCAAGCAGCTTCGCGCCCAGTGTCTACAGGCAAAACTTCTTCCTAAAGGCTCGAGTTTCGCTGATGGAGATGACGAGGGCGTTCGCGCCGCGGATGAGGAGTTGACTGAGCGCGTCCTGAAGGCGTTCTTGACTGGCTTTGCGACCAACATCGCTCGCTTGTGTCCGGATGGAAGCTACAAGACTTTTATCGGCAACCAGACCGTGGCTATCCATCCTAGTAGCGTGCTTTTTGGGCGCAAGGTGGAAGCGCTTATCTATAATGAGTTTGTGTTCACGAACAAGGCGTATGCGAGAGGCGTCAGCGCTATTCAGTTGAAGTGGCTCGAAGATTTGTTCACATAGAGACATCGATGTAATCATCATAGTAACATCAAGCTTTTATCCAAGACCTTGCCTCATCATTCTCATCCATCAATCGAACGCCATCTATCTCCTCTTCGGCGCACCACCCTCACCGTTACCTCCACCCCTCTCCGCAAGCGACACAACCTCCTGAATACCAGCAGCTTCCTGCTCGTCCTCCAGAGCCTGCACCTCCTCGCGCACATCCCACCATCTCGTCTCTGCACGTGCGAACGCAGTCTTACGCACTTCCTTGACGCTACGCTCAGCAATCTCGTCCAGACGGCGGAACTTCATGGCATGCAGCACAATCTCCTGCCACTCCACGCCAGTGCGCACAAAGAAGTCGCGTAGCGACTCGAAGGGTCGCGGGTAAGGAAGACCATCGCTCTGCGCGGAGGTGGTCTTCTCTTCCGTCTCGGTCTCTTCGACCTCTGCTGTCGCTTCCGAGGGTGCGACAGATGTAGCCGGCGTGCTGGCTTCTTCATCATCAGAGCCTTCTTCATCGTCGTCTTCTTCGTCAGAGCCCTCGTCGTCCTCGTCGTCCTCGGACTCGTCGCCCTGCCAGTCTTCGATCTCACGCTTGAAAATCTCCCGCACGCCATCCATCTTGCCGAGATCGAGGGACCAGAGCTCATCGAAAGTATACTCGCGGTCGCCCTTTTCGAAAGTGCCTCCATAGATGAAGCACGTGTCGTCCTGCACGGCGAGCTGCGCGTTGAAGCGAGGGTGCGGGAATTCCCAAAGGATAGGCTTCTCGATCCTGGCCGCTTCTTCCTTGTCGGAATCAGAGTCGTTCGCCGCGGCGTTCTCGGCCGCGTCTTCAGCGTTGCCTTTGCCTTCTATCATGGCCAGGTTGCGCAACAGCTCTTCCTCGTCTGCTTTGCCACGGCCGCGGCGGCTCTTTTCTGCTCCGACGGCTTTCTTCGCGTTGGTGCGAGCGCGGCGGAGGGCGAGCGGGAAGAAGCGGTTGCGGTCGATGTTGTAGGCGAAGAGCTGGTTGAAGAACTCGGAGTCGATGCCTTCTTCGCTCTCTTCGACGTCGTGCACGCCGCCGAACAAGATGCCGCGGCCCTTGTGGTGGGCCATGGTCGTCCCGGCTCGGAGAGGGTTGGGAGCGTTGGCGGGTCTCTTGCGGCGCTCCCAGCGGACGGTTGGAGGCGTGTTTGGCGCAGCGTCGGATGCTGGAGGAGTGATTCGGAGGAACCAGGTGTCTTGGTGGATTTGAGGCTTCATAACGACGCGAGAGCCACCTCCTGCGTTGGCTTTGCCTCCTTTGTTTTTGATGGTGGCGTTGGCTTTGACACGCGAGTAGCCGCCATAGATGACTGCACCGGAGTCGTGGGGCAGGAAGGAGAACGAAGAGCGGGCGTCAGGCTTGCCAGAAGCAGGTGGCAAAGTAGGCGTGATCCACTTGAAAGTCTGGGTGTCGTAAAGCCAGATATCCTGAAGGTACTTTGTCTGCTGGCTGGTGTCTTGGAAGCCGCCAAAGATGATGATGTAGTTCTTGAAAGCAGTCATGCGGTGTCCCGATCTGGCTGGAGGGCCTCCCTTTGATTCGAGTTTGCTCCACTCTCTGGTATTGGGCTCGAGGCGCCAGAAGTCGTTGTAGTGGTAGAAAGTGCCTTGTTTGGGCGAGGAGAACTCTCCACCGAACAGGTAGACGGCCTTGTCGTTGCCTCCCTGGCACCAGGCATGGCCAGAGCGAGGAAGCGGACTGTTAGGGCTCGTGACTTTACGCCAGGTATCGGAGTTGGTCTTGTACACGTAGAGCTCGTTGAAGAATTTCGCCATGGCACCATTATAGTACTCTCCTCCAAACAAGAAGATCTCATTGTTACTCGCGGGGTTAGCAACGATAGTGGCGCTGGCGCGGGCAGAAGGAGGGTCTGAAACCTGCTCTGTAACCTTGTTGAACTGCTCCTGTTGCTTCTGGTACTCCGCAAGGATGGCGTCGATATCACCGTCGTCGGCATCGCTGTCATCGGCGGCCGGTCCTCTGGCCTTGGTTTTCTTGTCCTTCTGGGTGGCTTTCTTTTCTTGTTTTTGAGCTACGCGGGCCTTTTTGGCCTCCTTGCCTTCCTTTGACTTTTTCTTATCTTTCGCCATGATGATATTTTGGAATTGATAGACGGTGTTGGGCTTCAACTGTAGTGTTGCTGCTTTCTCAAGTGTGTCAGAGTTGGGCGATCAAGCGGAATTCTGATTCGTGTGGAAAAGTCCGCTCGTAGAGTCACGGTTTAAGAGGTGCTTTACAACTGCTGCACTGGATGGATGGTTTACGATCATAGATATTCGATACATCATAGTAGAAATTAACAGTCGAACTTGTGGAATGAGATTTCACTTGAAACCCGAGTTCAGTAATGTACTTTGGCAGATATCTGAGGTTTCCGGTCAAATGTGCCTGCCAAAAGCAATTCTCAGAATTCTTGTGGAAAGTCAACTGATATAGAATGGTGTGTGCACGACAGGCATGCAGAAATGAAATAAGAGGTGTACAGTTTACTATCGTATGAAGTAATTGATCAATCAAACATTGCTCAATTTTTATTCCATGTTTGATTCTGCGTCGAAAATCGAAAATCAGGAAAATAACGCTACCCCAGCCCGAACCATAAGACGGACGGCATTTCCCATCTGTTTGTGTGTATACAGATTCGTATAGCTATATCGATAACAGACCCTTTACCACGGTTGAGATCTCAGAAAAAGAAAATAGAGCGTGAGCTAATGTCGAGATGTTACTTGCGACATGAACATAGCCAAAAGACATGGTCGTCCTTCTTGCACACAGGCCTGCTAGGAGAGGTAAGCGACAATCCCGCAAAAAAGCAAGTGGTCCCACCGTGAATCGAACACGGGTTAAGCGCGCCACAAGCGCTTGTGATACCTCTACACTATAGAACCGATCTTAGATGATAGTGGTGCAAATTTGCAGATTATATACTTCAATCTTATGGAGGCTCGACTTCGGCCACGCACTACATACTCATCAATGGCACTCAAAAGCCATAAGCATCCGTCCAGACCGGATGCTCTTCGTCATAATTCCGCGCCGCCCAAAGTTCCATCAGCGATAATCCAGACTTTAGTCCAGGCCAGAGATCTGGCAGCGGAGAATCGATGGCCACAGGCATATAGCCTGGGAAGTCATCAGCAGCAAGATCGCTCTCGCTGTTCGCAAAATCGTAAGTTTCGTTCAGGACATAGACCCAAGGCGGCACGCCGTCAACTGGCGTGAGAAGGGCGTCCAAGACCGAAATGTCGACCGCGATCGCGGCTCCGGTCGCGACGCCCAGTGGGAATGCTTGGTCTTCGAGCATTAGGCTGTGGTAGCTGTGGCGGTCTTTGTCAGTAGATAGTCATCACCAAAGGAATCTGAAGCCGAAAGGCTCTTACTCCTGCAAAGCCTGGAACGGCATATGATTCAACTCCGAATCCTCAACCTTATACAAAACCAGCCCATCCTTCATCCTCTTTCCACCAGAAGCCTCCTCAAGCGAAGCCTCCAACAACTCTCCAAACTTCTCATACCACCGCGCCCATTCCTCTTCGTTGTCGTAGTTCACTCGATATATAGGGAAACCGAAATCCTCGTATTGGTTCTGGAGAACAATCTGCACCACCGGATCTACGGATTCCGAGGTATCGAATAGATCGCTTCGACCAAGTGGTTCAGCTTCGGGGTCAGTCAGACCAGAGCGTTTGCGCTCTTTGCGGTCGAATTGGGCTTGCATGACGCGCCTGAAGGCGTCGACGTTTTGCTGGACGGTGAGTTCGGGGGAGAAGGTCTTTTGTGTAATTGTGTTGTCAGGTTCTCGTTTGTTAGGGCGATCGTGTTTGCCAGGGAGTTCGTTTGCCATTGCTTGTTGGCCAGCTTGGAGGTTCAACAGGGATGGTGCTGTGCTGCTGGATTGTGATATTGAGGCTGGCATCGTTGTGATTTATGAGGAGACGTTTTGGATATAAGAAGAAGAAGAAGAAGAAGAAGAAGAAGAAGCAAATCGTAGTTGAAGTGATAGTGCTGAAACCTTGTTGTGTCGTGTAGGAATCGCCGCTAAGAATAGAGCAGACCTAAAATTGGTTCCCGTCACATCACTTTCGAACTACATGTTGCGAGTGGTTGGATGTGCAGATGTCTTGCTACGCTCAGCTATAATGTGTCTGTCTTGGAGAGGGTTTCCTATAGTCGAAAGAGGTTAAAAGGCAGAAGGGTATCATAATTCAGCGTAATCAAACTAATTCGCAGCTCTCAACTCCAGCCTGCTCTCTACAACTTTTCACTCTTTACATCAAAAGCACGCGCATCTAGAATTTCTGTTCGCCGTGGCCGAGATGGCTGACCGCGAAATCGCCTCTCGCCATCTTCTGGCGGTAAGCGGCCAGCTCGTCTTCGTGCGCCGCCCACTCCTTGTCTTCGAGCTCGCGCTCAGCCCTGCCCTTCTTGCGCTGGGTGATGCAGACGAAAGTGTAGATGATGCAGACAACAATGAAAGTGCCGACGACGCTGCCGGCAATGATGTATTTAGCGGTGTTGGAAAGACCGGTCCACTTCTCCTCGGCTTTCTGCCTGTGGGAAAGCTTGTTCAGTGCCTTGTACACTGTGGACTCGCCCCTGGTGGTTTGTTAGTTGATGGAATTCTGGCCTGCAGAGACGTGAGTATTGCTTACTCGGTGACTTTAATGCTTGCGTGGCTGCCGGAAGTGTCGGAGTAGGAGTAAGAGCTGCTGTTGGTGTGGGCGTCTACGACCTTCAGACTCTTGATCCTCATGGTGTAAGGGCTGCATCTACGTTAGTCGTTGTATGTTGCAAAAGATCGCAGGGGAAACTCACCCAGCGTCGTAGTCTGTCTCGCCACCGGCCCACTCAATGACACCCGGCTCGTTGTCTGGGTCACCACCAGCCCAAAGACTCAGGTTGATGTAGCAAGGTGTCTGCGGGTACCTGCCCGGCTCGTCAGACGGAACAGTGCGCACCTTGTTGCCGTCAAGCCAGAATTCAAGCTCCTGCTCGGTCCAGATGATAGTGTAGTTGTGGAAGCCGGTCTGGGAGTCGGCCAGCAAAGGCTCCTCACCGTGGTTTTGTGTTCGGTTGCCCTTGCCGTACCAGTTGTTGAAGACGTGGGTGTTGTTCTGGCCCATGACCTCCCAATCGATCTCATCCAAGTCGTCGGACAGCAGGTTGACAGACGAGATGACTCCGCGGCCGGGAGCAGCTTGCATAATGGCCTCCACCCTGCCGTAGAAGATGTAGAAGTTGGATGTCACGCGCACCGAGTCGCCGTGCTTGCGCATGGCGAACTCGACGCCCTCATCCTTGGAGAAGCTGATGAGCTTTGCGCCGGCGGTCACGTTGAAGTAGCGGGGATCCATCTCGGCCTGAGTATCGTTGAATGCATAGTCGAAAGTGGTGCCCAATGCTGCATCGTCCGGACAGGTCACATTGCCCCAGGTCGGATCGCAAGAAGAGTATGTCTGAGCAGTGGCATGGGCCGCGAATAGGGCCGCTGCCGCGGCCAGGAAAGAAGAGCGGAGCATAGTGGAAGTGTTTTAAAGAGGTGTGTAATCGGGTGTTGTCCAAGTGGGGGACTCGTCGGGCAATCAGGACCAGCCTGAGAGCTATGTAAATGAGTGTGAGGTGTTTCGTGTGGTGCTCGAATGAGCTGCAAAGAGCGACTTTAGTTAGAGAGTGTATGGAACGAAGTAACAAGACGAAGGGCGCAATACAGCAAGGGAGGTGGTGAGGAGGGATTCGGACTCGAGTTTCTCCTTAGCGCGCGGATCGTTTGCCCCTTATCAAGCCAGATATCTCGGTCGGCAGCGGCGCGTAGCTGGAGAGACGAATCACAACGCCTGAAGCGTTACGAGAGTGGAGATCTCCATATCCTCAAAATGAATGGCGCGTTTGCAATTGACACTCCCGCTGCTTGTGAGGAACGAGTGAGTGGGAGAAAGTCAGAACCACGTGATAGCGCTCGGAAGATAGCGATGGCACCCGGCGTGTCTCTCCATGCTAATCGACCACTTCGGGAACATTCGCACTTCGTTTGCTTCGGTTTTGCCATACTTCAACAAATGACGACAGCAGCATCGCAACGTGTCTGCATCGAATCTTGCATACAACCCATTGCAATCTGTGCCTTTTGATCTGGTATCTGCTGCGAAAGCGCACGTGTACTAGTGCTAGTACTTGAGTACTTCTTTCCATCCTCTGGGGTAAGAAGAATGATCTGACTCCGGACGCGCAATGCTTCGCCATTATGTCCGTAGCGAAGGCCACATGTTCTCCATCCGCTCGCATCCTGGAAGAAAGTAGTTTGGTGGATTCGAGAGTACCTTCAATGGTACTTTTCAGCCTTCGATGCTCAGCTCACGACCGTGTACCCGTCAGCTTACGCCAATCCCGCGATACCCGGCTCACAAGTCCCATTCAGCCCTCACGAAAGGATGGGCTGAAAAAGATACGACGACCTCTCCTCACGCCTAAGAGGGATGTACGTACTATCATCATGCATCCTGCAGGATTCCAGTACAGCGTGGCAGCGCCTCTCGCCTCACTTAAGACTGCTAAGGTGGCCAAGCCTTCTTGCTTGGCTGCTCGCCACCTTTCGTCGCGCATGATCGTTGACTATGAGCGCTCTTTCTACTATCTGTCTTGCTGTTGTGACTTTGTGGTGTTGGAGACTTTATACCAATTGGAAGCAACTCAATCATGTTCCGGGACCACTTCTCGCAGGCCTGAGTGACTACTGGCGAGCATGGCATCAGCGCAGAGGCGAGCTTCGAGACAAGCTAGTCGAGCTACACACACAGTATGGTCCTATCGTGCGGTACGGCGTGCGTAGCGTTAGCATAAACGACCCGAGCGCGGTTGGTATCATTTATAGCGATCGCGCTGGATACCCTATCGTAAGCAAACTAGGAGACATGTCCGTGTCAATCAGGCCAAACTCACCATAACAACAGGCGGACTCCTACAAAGTCCAAGTCGGCATCTCTCACGGCAAAGAGATCGATAGCCTCATCACCATCGCGGACGAGAACCGGCACAACCGCCTAAGGCGTTCCGTCGCCAACGCTTTCACCACAGCCACGACCTTGGACTACGAGTTGCACATCGACCGAACGATCGAAGAGCTACTCAAAGCACTGAACAAGAAGCAAACATTCGACATGTCCCGCAAAATGGCCTACTTCGGCCTCGACGCCGCTTCTGGCTTCGCCTTCAACGTCCCCAAAGGCTGCCTCGCAGCAGACGCTGACCTCGCTGGTATGATAGCCGTCACTCGCGAGCGCATGCGTCACTGGAGTCGATGGGGCTCCATTCCAGGCCTCGAACGCCTTCTCTTCCGCAACCCGATCGCGATGCGCACTCGCAAAGCCCCACAGTCAGGAATCGTAGTCGCAGCCCAAACCCATCTAACCCAACACATGAAAACACCGCAAAAAGACTCCGAGACCCCAGACCTACTCACCCGCTTCCTCGAAGCCATGGATCGAAACCCAGACACCCTCAACGAACCCGCCGTCGTCTCCCTGCTAATCTCCATGATCGCCGCCGGCAGCGACACCAGCTCCAACGCCATCGCGGCGACAATGTTCTTCCTCATGAACAACCCCGACAAACTCGCCAAGCTACGCGCCGAGCTCGAAACCGTCCCCGACCTCACCACGCCCATCCCAGCGTACTCTCAAGTCAGCAAACTCCCCTACCTCCACGCCGTAATCAAAGAAAGCATCCGCCTCTTCCCGCCCCTGACCCACCCCATCGAGCGTCTCGTCCCGGTCGGAGGCGCGGATATCGTTGGGAAGTTCCTCCCTCAGGGGACGTCTGTGGGCTGCTTGCAACTAGCCATACATTTGAACCCGAAAGTCTTCGGCGCGGACGCCGAGGATTTCCGGCCGGAGCGGTGGCTGGAGGCTAGTGCCGAGCAGCTTCGCGTGATGGAGGGTGCGCACATTGGGTTTGGGAGGGGGCGGAGGGTGTGCATTGGGCAGCATATTGCTGTGATGGAAATCAAGAAGGTTTTGGCGGTGATGGTGGTGGGGTTTGAGGTGAGTTATGAGTTGCGAAAGATTCGTTCCTTTTTTTTTTGCCCCCCCCTCCCCCTCCTCTCTTGTATTTGTGATGTTGGAAGCTAATGTGATGATAGATGAGCTTGGTGAACCCTGCTGCTCGACTTGATGCCGACTACAGCCTTGCGGTCGCGTGCCCGGACGCCATGTATGTCAATATCAAGGCAAGGACTCAAGAAGTGATGGATGGTCGTGGTTGACGAGAATGAGGAAGGTAACGATAGGGGGTTGCAAGCATATATGTAGCCTAGCTTGTGACTTTTGGTTAGTCTGTTGTATCGTCACAGTTCTTGTCTACTATCAAGCAAGAAGAGTGCATCGACAACACCTTACATGGAAACAGGATGATTTATCACAGATAACCATCTGCGTAAATAATAATCATATTACCGACCATCTGAAACCTAAGATAAGGCAATGCCCATCCATCAGTCCCAATACTTCAATCTAACAAAACGATCGCCGTGAACACCCATCCCTCTAGAACACATATCTGAAGTTAGCATTCTCCTTGTCCGTCAAATCCTCGAAAGCGTGAATATTGCGCTTGTCGTCCGCCTCTCTGACACCCGCGGCAGCAGCGTCGTCGCGCTGCTTGTTTAGGCGGACCAGGTAGAAGCGCAGGAAAATGATGACCAGCAGCAGCAGGACGTAGCAGCCCATGTGCGTGCTGAAGGCGATGAAGTAGCGGGGAGCGTCGGTGTTGCGGAAGACTTGTGGGCCTTGGACGGTGTTAGCCTTTTTGTTTGTTTGTTTGGGAGAGTAGTGTGGGTTCTAGACTTACCGACGGCATTACCTACGGACCAGGCGATGAAGTTCATGGAGACGGCGAAGGATTTCTTGGTTTGGCCAGCGACGTTTCTGGGGGTTGGTGTTAGTGAGGTGGTCTAAAGTTGAAGCACGGTGAATCTGCTTACCTGGACAAGAGACTCATGCCGAGACCCTGTGCAGCCCAGAAGGAGAGCACGATGTAGTAGCTGATAAGCAGACCGACTTTAGTGGCCATACCGGTGTTGGGAACAGTCATGAGTACGATAGTGCCGACGTAACTCGGAATTAGATAGACTCCGATGATGATCAAGTTCTGCTTGGTCTTGTTGACGAGCCAGGTGGAGCTCATCAAGATGGCGATGATGAACGCGCCGAGCACCATTGCCAACAGCTGGGTTTCGAGAGTAGTGAAACCAAGACCCTTGATGATGATGTTGTAGAAAGCGCCGAGACCGCTGGTGGGCAGAGTGGTGCAGATCTGGATCAGGCAGTAGCACCAGATCTGCGGGTCCTTGAGAGCTTCGATTGCTTGCTCCTTGCGGAACTTCTTGTTCTGCAGACCGGTCTGGTTGGTGCGGACGCGCTCGACCATCAGCCTCTTGTCTTCTTCGGAGAAACACTTGGCGCGCATGGGAGAGTCGGGCAGGTACCAGACGACAAATACGCCCCAGAGCACGGAGAATGTGCCGTAGGTGATGAAGATGGCCTGGTAGCCCGTGATCGCACGGTTCTTGCCGAGCAGAGAGAAGCAGTAGGCGAGCAGGCCACCGACGATCTGCTGGGCACCGTTCATCATGTACCAGTAGGTGACGGTTTGAGCTTGCTCTTCACGCTTGTACCTGGAAGTGAGTTAGGATCAGGGTGTGTGTCGTGCAACGGCATCTTGAAGTACTCACCACATGCCAGACATGACGAGAAAAGTCGGCTGGCACACTGCTTCAAAGGCACCGAGAAGAGTGCGGACAATGACCAAGTGCGTGAAAGTCGTGCAGGCAGCGTGCAGAGCCAGGATAGAACCCCAGATGATAATGCAAATGCCGAGGAATTTGCCAATGGGAACACGCTGGATGGTGTAGTTGATGGGGTATTCCACGACCAGAATGGCAATGTAGATACAGGTGGTGAGCCAAGGGAACAGTTCGGTGCCCACGAGGTTGAAGTCCTCCTGGAGGCCCATGATGCTGGTGAAAGACATGGTGCCCTTGTCGAGAGCTTGCAGGAAGTAGGTGAAGACCATGATACTCAAGACGCGCTTGTCGATCAGCTTCTTCAGGCGCTTGTTCTCGGTCTCGCTGATATCGATTGCCTCGCCAGTCGCGTATTTGGCGACTTCGGCGTCCATGCGGCCATAGTCCTGGTGGTCCTTGGTGAGCTCTTCGTCAGGCGACATGACGCGCTCGACCTCGCTCATCTCTTTCATGCTGGCGCCCTTGCCCGAGGTCGGGTCAATGTTGTTGTTCGCCATTGTCGGTGATATGCAAACGAGAGACTATGACTTCTCTGCCTGGTCACACACATACACGCACACACCAGTCGTAAAACAATGCAGTGCAGAGAAGAGACGATGAGCAAGGCTCTTTAACCCACAGTTCGGGTGGGTACCCACATCTTACTTATCCTTCAAGGCGACTATAGACCCGGTAGCATGCATCTCATCTGCACCGCCTGGGATGGCTCGGGGATAGAGCACCGAAGGGCAAGCAACTTTGTTCCAGCGCGGGCAGCGCTGACTGGTGGGAAAAGAGTTGCTCTGCAGAGCCAAGCAGGCCAAAGGAAGACTAAGCGGTAGCCATGAACAAGTTACCTTGGAAAATGCAACCCCGACCTCCCTTGACCCTTCGCTTAGGCTGATGCGCCTAATGAACACGACTAAAAGCTGTGCGCGCGGGGACTTCATGGGGTCGCCTCTGGGGGAAAGCGGAGATGCGTCTAGGGCTTGCAACACACGAGCTGAAGAGATGGCCCGGCGCTCGGGGGGAGATGGCGCGAGGTGGGAGTTGTACTTTTGTAGATCGGTTGTGTTTTTTTTGTTGCCGCTGTGATATTTTGTCTATCAGAGTTGTCTCTTACAACAACAGTCGAGGAAGGGCTAAACGACTTGCATTCCCAGGCTCGCGTACCATACTATCACATCATGCCGCAACAAGCCGTGACCGTTCACGGCCTTCAGAGCAAGGAAATTCGCGAGAAAATCACATTGCTGATCGATAATCTGGTCAACATCAAAGATGAAACGGGCGAGTTCTTGATGCCATTGGCAGATGGACGTATCATTGACACCAAGGGCTGGCGAGACTGGGAGTATGAGCGCACTCACCACGTTGCATTCTTCAAGAGCTAACATAATCTTCCAGATGGACACATGGCATTGGTCTCTACGGCCTATGGCAGTACTACGAGCTGCACGGCTCCGAAGACGTCCTCAAGATCATCCAAGAGTGGTTCAGCGAGCAGCTCGAATCCGGCACCACCAAGAACATCAACACCATGGCCGTGTTCCTCACTCTTGCCAATGTGTACGAAAAGACCGGCGAGCACACCTACCTGCCATGGCTAGACTCGTGGGCTGAGTGGGCAATGTACGAGTTGCCGAGAACGCCCTTCGGCGGCATGCAGCACATGACATATCTCACCGATAACCACTACGAGCTTTGGGACGACACCCTCATGATGACCGTCCTGCCGCTGGCGAAGATTGGCAAGCTGCTCAACCGCCCTCACTACATTGAAGAAGCCAAGAGGCAATTCATGCTGCACATCAAATACCTGTTCGACGCGACGACTGGCCTGTTCTTCCACGGGTGGAAGTTCGACGAGAGCGCCGAGGGTGGCTTTGGACACAACTTCGCGCGCGCTCGCTGGGCAAGAGGCAACAGCTGGCTCACAATCGTGATCCCCGACTTCATCGAGCTGCTCGACCTGCCTCCTAATGACGCTCTTCGGATGCATCTGATTGACACTCTTGAAGCGCAATGCCAGGCTCTCAAGCGTCTGCAAAGTGAAGACGGAATGTGGAACACGCTTCTTGACGTGCCGGCGAGCGAAGGCAGCTACCCCGAGGCTTCTGCCACGGCTGGCTTCGCATACGGCATGCTCAAGGCGATCCGCAAGCGCTACATCAGCAGGGAGTACGAGGCTGTTGCGCTGAAGGCTGTGAGCGCGGTGACGGAGCGGATTAGTACGGATGGCGAGTTGAGGGATGTCAGCTTTGGCACTGGCATGGGCCATGATTTGCAACATTACAAGGATATCAAGCTGACCAGCATGCCGTACGGGCAGAGCATGGCCATCATGTTGCTGGGAGAGCTGTTGCGGGTTTTCCGTTGAATGAGATATAGGAGGGACGGACGGACGAAAGGAAAGGAAAAGAAAGGAAAAGAAAAGGAGGTGAGGAAGGCGAGTCAGCAATATAGAGTATAGAGCCCCATGATCATGATTAGGCGTCTGGCGAACAGCGCCATAGACTGCCTGATCTTCAAGAATCTTCACGTTGGATGTACGGAAGTGGGATGAGACACCTCCTGATTGTTCCAAGTGAGCAGATCTTCATGTTGCGCAGGAGACGCACGGCCACCTGGACCCGTAATCCCGTCCGGATTTCGCGGGCCCCTCCTCGCTCGTTCGTCATGGCTGACTCTGGCTGACTCTGGCTGGCGCGGCTGATTGGCTAACTGGCTGCTGCTCAGGCGTGAACGAACGCGGGACAAGGGAGATGAGAAGGATCACCGACCCTACTGCGCCCCATTAGTCGCGCATCACACAAGAATTGAACACACATACACACATACATACACACACACACACACACACACACACACACACATTAATTGCCTTTTACAGCTGCTTACGGATGTTCGCCCGTAGTCGCTTGCAGCCCAGGAATCTCATACAAACGTCTTCTCCTCTGCGAAACGCTGCCCTCCGCCAGTTTCACTTCTCCCAACCTTCGCCGCCACTACAAACGTCTGGGTTTCGTGCTCCGCTTAAGAATCCAAAGCGCGCCGCCATCCAACCTGTCGTCTTTGCACTCGCATTCACCCTCTCGGTAGCCGCCGCATACGCCCTAGACAGCTACACTCAAAAACACCCACCAGCAGACCCCATCGACTCCCCTCTCCTCGACCAAGACGACCACTCGCTTGCCCTCCAGTCGCAAAAGTACCCCGACGTCATGGCCTCAGGAATGGCTCCCGGAACGCCGGGCAACCTCACGCCCGAGCAGGAGGTCAAGCTGAAAGAGATGTGGGCGCAGACACTAGAGATCTTTGGCGTAGCGCCCGAGCGAACACACAGCAATGGCTCCGCAACACCCGCAACCCTGCCGGGCACTCCTGACGAGAACAAGAAGCCCAAAGCCAAGGGCGGCATGAAGTTGTTTGGCCGCAAGAAGGAAGAGCCTGCTAACGGGGCCGAAAATGGCAACGACAAGCACGGCCAAACGCAGGAGTTCCAGCAAGCACTCTCCTCGCAGAAGCCCGAGGAGTTGAGGGCGGCTTTCTGGGACATGTGCAAGCACGATCACCCGGATGCGCTTTTGCTGCGTTTCCTGCGCGCCAGGAAGTGGGATGTGCACGCTGCGCTGGTCATGTTCGTGTCGACCATCCACTGGCGGCTGAACGACATGCACGTCGACGACGATATCATGATCAATGCTGAAGAGGCTGCGCTCAAGGCTGCCAAATCTGGCAATGCAGCCGAGAAGAAGGAGGGCAATGATTTCATGGCACAGCTTCGTATGGGAAAGAGCTTTGTGCATGGACAGGACAAGGATGGCAGGCCGTGCTGCTACGTGCGCGTCAAGCTGCACAAGCAGGGCGAGCAGTCGGAGCAGTCGCTTGAGCGTCTCACAGTGTTCTTGATTGAAACGACCAGGTTGATGCTGAAGCCGCCAGTCGATACTGCTGTAAGTTTGCGCGCTTGCTTTTTTTTTTTTTGGTTTTGGTTTTGGTTTTTTTCCACAATACTTACACCGCTTCCCAGACCCTCGTATTCGACTTGAGCGAATTCTCCCTTGCAAACATGGACTACACTCCCGTCAAATTCATCATCAAGTGCTTCGAAGCCAACTACCCAGAATCTCTCGGCTGCGTCCTGGTCTACAAGGCACCCTGGATCTTCCAAGGCATCTGGAAGATCATCCGGGGCTGGCTCGACCCCGTCGTCGCCAACAAGGTCCAGTTCTGCAGCGGCGTTGATGAACTGCAGCAATGGATTCCCCGAAGCCAGATCATGAAAGAGCTTGGCGGCGACGAGAATTACTCCTACACGTACGTCGAGCCCGTCGAGGGCGAGAACAAGCGCATGGAGGACACCGCCACAAAGGCGACTATCAAGAGCGAGAGAGCAGAGCTTGCCAAGTCTTACGAATCCCAGACTCTGGCCTGGATGTCTGGTGAGAACGTGGGCGAGAGCCGGACGCAACTTGCTCAGCGTATTTCGGAGAACTACTGGAAGCTCGACCCTTACGTCAGGTCTAGGAGTTTGTACGACCGCACCGGCGTGATTAGCGAGGGCGGCAAATTGAACTTTTACCCTTAGAGCAGCAATGCTAAGACCGCGGCTGCTGGCGGTGGAGAGCTAGACTGGAGAAAGAGCATAATCCTTGGTTCTTAGTCAGCATTAATTGTACATAGGCACGTATCATAATTTGTATTGAAATGGTCTTGAAACGCGATTCTATTTGGAGGCTTGATCTGATTTAATGGGTTTATGGGACGAGAGGTGGCGGATCTTATGCACAGAACAGATGTGAATCTCATCGTAATCACCCGGACCGTATAGCGTTACATTTGATGCATGGCTTCCTAAGGTTGTGTTAGGCAACGAGTGCTCCGCCTTGTGTGACTTGGGTTAGGCAGGGTGTCGGCTTTGGACATTCCAGACGCTGGCTTTACAGGCAATAGCGTCTTTGGTCCACATCAAGTAATTACAGCTTTGCGCATGTTCTGATTGCGCTGGTATAGTGGCTATCAATTGATGCGCACGGTCATGGCGAATGCGTCTGAGGGTAGGCAAGTGAAGGGGTGCATGCATGGCTGTATCCGTTGGTGGGTACGTTGACTGATAACAATGAGAGTATATCATTTGTCCAAGGAGAAACACTGCAGAATATCGATGACCTTTGCCTCGATCCGAGATGACGGCTCTGCGTGCGATGGTGTATAGGGTCCCGAGATATTTTGGTCGATGAAGCGTGATCAGCGGCTTGCTCCACCGCAATGGAGACGAAGACCCCCACGCGGTGCAAGCACGACATCGACCTACCTCACTTCGAAGCTCGGTACATGCGAGTTCAGATACTCGTGTGTCTCTTTGTACCGACCATACGATGCCTTCTCTCAGCGTACTGCTTACTTTTGCGGCGTCTTGCGTTGTGCTCTATACAGGATGGGACTGGGGCTTGCGTGGTGGCCAGTCCTCATTGCAGAACTCGAGGAGACCCAACATTGTATTTATATTGACGGATGATCAAGACTTGCATATGAACTCTCTTGAGTATATGCCGCATACTCGGAAATTGATTGCAGACCAAGGGACTACATTCTCAAATCACTTCTGCACCAATGCTCTGTGCTGTCCCTCGAGGGTTACGATATGGACGGGACTGAGCCCTCACAACACCAATGTGACCGACGTCAACCCACCTCACGGTATATGAGAATGTACCATCTTTCATCCTGAACGGACTGTCTAATGATCCTGATCAGGTGGCTACCCTAAATTCATCTCGCGAGGCTTCAACGAGAACTACCTTCCTCTATGGCTCCAATCGGCAGGTTACAACACATACTATGTCGGCAAGCTCTTCAACGCGCAAAAAGTCACCAACTACGACAAACCTCATGCTGCTGGCTTCACAGGATCGGACTTCCTGCTCGACCCATTCACCTACGAATATGTCAACGCAACATTCCAGCGAAACCACGATCCACCCTTGTCTTACGAGGGCCAGTACTCCACAGACATCGTGTCTTCTAAAGCACACGGCTTCCTTGAGGATGCTGTGGCTGCAAAGAAGCCTTTCATGCTCACCGTAGCACCTATCGCACCCCACAGCAACGTGCACGTCATCGACAAGAACGTCAACGGCAATTACACTGGCTCTTCGGCTACTCAAGCCCCGCCAGTACCAGCAGATCGGCACAAGCATCTGTTCCAAGATGTCAAAGTCCCTCGAAATGCAGCCTTCAACCCAGACTCGGTATTTTGCCCTTTGGTTGCTCCCGGTTAGAGAAGCTTACTGACATCACACAGCCTGGCGGCGCAGCCTGGATCTCTCGATTGACCAAGCAGAACCAGACGAACATCGACTACAATGACGAGTGGTATCGAAACCGCCTCCGATCGCTCCAAGCGGTCGACGAGGTGGTGGCCAGTCTGGCGGCACGGCTTGAGCATCACGGTATCACGGAAGACACCTATCTGATATTTTCAACAGACAACGGCTATCACGTCGGACAGCACCGACTTCAGCCCGGCAAGCAGTGCTCTTACAAAGAAGACATCAACATCCCGTTCCTCATCCGAGGACCCGGCATACCCAAAGGCCATACAACCCAGGTGGTCACGTCTCATACCGACCTAGCCGCCACTTTCCTAAAAATCGCCGGCGCTCCTCCGAGACCTGATCTCGACGGCGAAGCAATGCCATTGACAGTCGACGCCATGGCCGAAGCCGAGACTCACCGTCAAGAGCACGTCAATGTCGAGATGTGGGGCATCATCATGTCCGAAGGCAAATACGAAATGAACCTGCACAACAACCACACATACAAAGCTCTGAGAGTTATCGGCGAAGGTTACAATTTGCGCTACGCCGTGTGGTGCAATGGTGAGCATGAGCTGTACGACCTCCAAGCAAGTCGCCCTCTGTCATCATGAATTCATCTAATCATCGACTGAATGCTGACACCTCGCAGAACGACCCCCACGAGCTCCAAAACATCTACCCCCAAACCCACACCACAGCCCTAGGCCAATCCCCAACCACCTCCATCCCAAAGATCATCTCCAGACTAGACGCCCTCCTCGTCGTACTCAAAACGTGCAAGGCCCGCGAATGCACTCACCCCTGGGAGGTTCTGCACCCCGGCAGCAACGTACGCTCGCTGAAAGATGCGATGAGCCCTGGCTTCGATGCGTTCTACAGAGCGCAGACGAAACTGTACTGGACGCAGTGCGAGCAGGCGTATGTGGCGGAGAGCGAGGGTCCGGATGGTGTGGAGCAGTTTATGTGGCATGAGGTTGCTGTTTGATGGCGCTTGGAGGATTGGGGTTATGTGTAGATGCGTGTGAACAGCGCTAGGTCCACTGTAGTGTGGATCTATCTATGACTCGATATAATGCTAGACATGTAAAATGCAGACGGATCTTCACATATGCCCAAATCTATGCGCCACGACGCCTCACGTCACGAAAATGCTCTCCAGACTTTCCATCATCGCAATGCTATGCAGCTCGTCATCATGGGTATCATTCGTTCATGCAATCCTTTCACTTCTTCCCCTTTCCTTTCCCCTTCTTCCCTTTTCCACCACCAAGTGTAGCAGATTTAAGAGCCGGCTCACACCAATTGTCGGGATCCTCAAGATGTTTGAACAATTTGCCCCGTGAGGGGAAAGTCTCGTTGCACGTTGCACACTTGGGACCTTCGTCCTGCTCAGCGGATGCGGCTGTTGCAGCGGCCTTTTTCGCTCGCTTCAACGCTGCTTTGCCCATTTTAGGCTTTGCAGCTTGTGGTTCGTCTTCGTCTGATGCTAGTTTGGAAGAGTCAAGACTCGTTTCCTCTAACCGTTGCCGGACGGTCTCAGGGGAGGCGTAATCGGAATCTTCGTCGCTTTGCTCGGAAGCTTCTGCTGGCTTGTCTGTAGGCTTGTCTCCATTGACGGGCTCAGAAGCCTGGTCGGATGTTGAAGCCTCGCTCGCAGCATCGTCGTCCTTTGTAACAGGCTCATCGACTTGGCCAGGATCGGCAGAGCCATTGACATGGCTCTGCTCACCAACGGCCTCAAAAGGCTCCTCATCAATGAACTCATAGTCGGCTTCGTCGACCTGCGGCGTTCCAGCTCCAGTGCCAACCGCAGAATCCAAGTCCAGCTTAGCATTGTCCTTCTTCATCTTCCTTTGTAACGCCTGCACAGCTTTCTGATGCTTCTTGCTCTTCTCGTGAGCCTCGTATTGCCTCTCGCTCTTGAACTCCTTGTCGCAAGCCACGCACTCGATGATCTGCTGCTCTGGCTCTTCCTCTTCACTCTCCTCTTCCTCAGAAACCTCTCTAAACTTATCCCACTCGTTTGTCTCTGCTTCAGCGATCTTCGCCTCGTTCGCAGCGCGAGCACGAGCTCGTTGCGCAGTCGCCGCGTCGCGCAGCGCCTTCTGTCTATCCGCTTCGGACTGAGTGTTGGGCGTGTACCGTGGATCGCGCTTGCGGATGAAAGCAACCAGCACGCGCACCGCCTCGTTGAACTCGCGAATACCATCCTGTCGCTCGGCATTGTTCTCCTTCTCCATGAGCCTGCGGATCCGCCTGTCGGGTGCTTCGGAAAGCTTGTACTTGTCTCTCCAGGCGAAAGACTTGACGGTCGCGAAGCCCGCCCATGCGCTGTAGAACTGCTTCACCACGTCGTCGTGCGTGTCATCCTTGTGGCCAAATGTAGGGTATGCTCGCACATCCACGTCTTCCCACTGCGCTGCTATATCCTCTTCCGTCGCGAGCTGCTCGAACGTCTCGCGGACGAAGCCGAAGAAGCCAGAGGGCGAGTCTGTGAATTCGACATTGCTGTTGAACTTTCGCACCATTCGCGCCAGGTCGTCTGCAGTCGTCATGCGCACGTTCTGGTATGTGGGAGTGTCCTCGCCTGCTCCGCTGTCTCCTCGCAAGATGGAAGATTCATGACTGTCGTACCACGCTCGTTCTTGGGGATCTGACAGGACTTCATATGCCGCCTGCACTTCGGCAAAGATTTTTGTGGCTCGTTCTTCATCGCCGCGGTTCTTGTCGGGGTGTAGGAGTAGTGCCTTTTTGCGGTAGGCTTTCTTTAGTTCGTCTTCGGTTGCTGTTCTTTCCACGCCGAGCAGTTCGTAGTAGCTAGTTTTTGTTTCTTGGGCCGGGACTGCGTCGGTGCTACCGTTGCCTGTTGATTGTGAAGCACCCATGGTTGCGACTCGAGCCTTGAGAAATGTCTTAGGAAGAGGGTACTTTGGGTGATTGTTGATCTGTGACGATCACCGAAATCAGTGGCTACGATAAGGCGCTTATCGAGAAGGATCTACCCGCGTATTACTTCTGGTTCTGGTTGTGGTGGTTTGTGTTTTTATGGACTGTTATGTTCGATTTAGGAAAACAAAGTGCGATTTGAAGCGAGTTACTATAAGATGTTTTGCTACAGCGAGTCGCCAACTCTTAACGTAGGAGCAGCAATACTGATGGTCAAGAGAAGATATCAAGGTTACTCACTATTACGCTGGGCTTGCCCGTGAACACTCAAGGGCGGATCTTGCTAGCCGACATGCAATGCGACGATGCACGATCGATATGACCTAAACACTCATTCGGTCGAGAAACCCGCTAAGATCATCCTCACGTGGCGGTCAAATCGCACAATCGATGTGTGATCAATCATGACTCGAGTGCGAGAAACGAGCGAACAAGGCAAGGCGGACTCGCTCGGTGGGGTCGGCATTTGACACAGCGAAGGGAACAGACCTTCGGAGCTCAGTACGAACCCAAAAGGTTCGTATCCGTCTTGGAACGTCCGAAGGGCGAAGGGGAGTGAACACGCCATGCCTGCTAAGACTGCTGGAGCTCAGAAAACCTTCATATACCGTTTCGAACCAATGTAGACCCTCCTTTGCTGTACATTCTCACACCCATTTTCGAACAATCATGACTTCTCCATCCGAACGCGATCAAGGCATCCCGGTCTTTATGATCGGCCGCTCGGCCGAGAACGGCAAAGAGATCTTGCCGGCTCTAGCGCCCGAGTTTGACAGTACGCGAGAGACCCCATGTCCGCGCCATACAGACGCCTTCAATGTTCCTTCTGACTTACAAAACTCGCCACAGTAATCCATTTCTGCACATCTACTGCTGCTGCGCGACAAGAGCTTCCTGTCGTGCTTGATGGCAAGCCGGTGTCACAGCCACAGACCACGCTTGGGAGCAACACAAAACGTGGTGTGACGCCTCGGAAACCGGCTGCCATCTTTGTTGGTGCTGGCTTTGATCGCGAGGATTATGAGGCCTTCCGGGGAGATGTTGGCGAGAACCATGGACTGCCTTGGGTGAGGGAGGAGAAGAGCGACATCCAAGGTCTGGACAATCCTGATAACTGGATGTTCAGAGAGGGTCTGGGCCGTGTGCCTAAGCCAGAGGTGTTGGTCAAGAGTGTGTCGATGGTTTTGAGTAGGGATTTGTTGGCTGCGAGGTGATGGACTCGAAAGCAGGATTGTCTCTGCTATGCTCATGGCGACCAGTAATCACGATGATGACAACTCTCATTTACCTCAACATATCCCCGATGGCGCTGATGAGCTACAGTGAGCGTGCGAGTATCAGATCCACAAGTCGCACCGGTCGCTCTTTCCTTAAGTTATGCTTGCCACTGCTTCTGAACTGCTGCCAAGCCATCAAGCAGCCTAACACATTCATCCCTTCATCCCATCCCATCCCATACCTCGACACGACACGACACCGTCAAACCCTTCGTCCACGCAGCTGGCGCTGAGCTCCCCTCCTCGTGGCGGGAGCCTCTTCGACCGACGAAATGGCAAAAGTCACCGCAACCACACATCAGGTGCCGCTTCTCAGTGGCTTGCTCGGGTCGGGCAAATACTCGGATCTGACTCTGACATGCGGCGCACGCAGCTGGAAGGTACACAAGGGTATGCTATGTCTTCAATCGGATTTTTTTTCGCTAAGGCCTGCGATGGAGACTTCAGAGTAAGCAATGCGACACTGAGATGCCCGAGCCTTCCCACTGACTAAACTGTAGGAGGCGCACACGAACACTATCGACCTGTCCGACGACAGCGAATTCACAGTCGCAGCAATGGTCAACTTCGTGTACTATGGCGGATACGACGCTGCCCAGATCTTGCCGTCGTCAGATCATGAGGGTGGTGTCGCCATGCTCCTTCATGTGCGAGTGGTCGGCATGGCGCAGAAACACTTCGTCGAGCCACTTGAAAAGTATGCCGGAGACCTCGCTTTCAAGCTGATGAAGGAGTGGGATGGTGCATCACCGGTTTTCGCCGAATGCGTGCACGCAATCTACACGAGCACTGGAGATGTTACCTTCAGAACCACCCTTCGCGAGAGAGCAGTTGAAGTGGCTATGGACAAGGCTCTTCTGCTCTTCGGACCTGGCAATGAGCATCTGTCTCACACTCGCCAGATACTTCTTGACGAGACGCCAGGTTTCATGGAAGACTGGGCAAGGGCTATGAGTTACTGCAACGACACCCTGTCAACCGCAAACGCGAATTTCGAGGCTGTTAGCAAGATACTCAACGCTGACAACGCCAAGCTCAACGACCGTTATAAAAACACGAAAGATGCCTTTGAGAAGTACGAAGCTGCATCCGAGGCTAACAAAGAGAAATATCAGGAACTCATCAAAGACTACAACGCTCTCGACAACCAGTACGATGATCTGGTTGCGCAGACGAAAGACAAATTCAGCATGCCTGACAGATCAACCACGAACTCTGACCACTTCCCGACTGGACCGGCCCCAGGTTGCTACAAATGCCCGAATTGTGAGGTTTTGTTCTTCAAGGCGATTTCATGGAGCAATGGTTACCATCACCCTTGATTTGACAACGGCCGGTGCGGAAAGCTTGGAAAAGGAGGCATCCTTCTTTCTTATCTTGGGTGGCAGGAACACCTTGTGCGGAAGGCTTGATATCCTTCGGTGGATGGCTGAGAACACGCGAAACGCCGGTACCAGTGGCTCGTGTCGAAGCGTGCACCGCTCGCTACGGTGCAAAGTTCATGAGTAGACAACGGTACTTCTCGGCAAATACGCGAGCATGACGACCATGAGTACACGCCGACTGGAACCAATACCCGTTGGAACAGACGCAGAACACTGAAAGCAGAGTGCGCCAATTGGCGACACATGGAGAACATGAAGAAGCGTGTCCGTGATTAGTAGCATTCAATCCAAGTCATCATCATTCAGGTGCCGTCTCCCTGCTCCCATGCTCATCGCTCGCACCATGGAACTCGCTCCACTGTCCTGCGAGATCCACCGCATGGCTCATGACAGTAACGACAGCCTCATGCAACTGAGACACAACCTCCGTCGGCCTCCCCTTCTCGCCCTCCACAAGCCCATCCTCCCAACCCCTCTTGCCACCCTTGCGGTTCACCCAGATCGCATTCAAGCCAAATGCCCTGGCACCCACAATATCAAACGGATTCCCGCTCACCAACCAAATATTCTCCAAGCTCTTCGCGTCCCCCGGATCAAAACCCACCTTCTCCGCCAAATGACGGTACACCTCAAACGCAGGCTTGAACTTCTTGACCTCTTCCACCGTGATGATGTCCTTGAAAACGTCCGAGTGGTCTTTCAGATCTGGAGACTTCGTGACGCTGTTTGTGACCATCGTGGATGTGCCATTGGAGAAGACGACAGGGTGGATATCGGGCGTAGTGCGCAGTTTCTCGCACGTTTTGGCGACGTCAGGGAAGATGCTAAGGGAGTCGTAGGCTTTGAGCATGTCCTGTAGGTCTTCTTCCGAGAGCGAAAGGGCGCTTTCGGCGAGGGCGTTTTTGAGGGATTGGATTGTGATGTAGGAGAAGTCTTTGTATTGGCCTGCTTATCTATATCAGGCTTTCTGAAATCGTCGTCTACGATGTATGACTATAGCTACCCATGCTGTTGAGACGCCAGGTGTATTCCAGTTGGTACTTGCGCCATGATTGGGCCAGAACGTCTGCTTTCTCTTCGCCGAAATGGTCGGCGAGTTTTTTGGCTATGGATTCGGTCGAGAGAAGAGTGCCATAGGCATCGAATGCCATGACGATCTTCTTGTTTGGGTTAGGAGGCGCGTTTGGGGGCGTTTGCTGAGGCATGTTGGTGTGTTTCCAATGGTGTACGAAAATGGGATTGAAAGAAGGAGTCTCAAGATCTGCCTCTGGAGCAACTTAACTCACACACCTCTTCTCGAGCCCCGACCCGCTGGTAATTTCAGCGTCACTGTGTCACCGCCATATGTCGCCATTGGCGTTTGTGGTGATGATGATGATGATGCCTGTCTGAGCATCCCTACAGTTGAAGTGACGCCATGAGTGGCCGAGCTTGGACGAGATCTCCACGATTTCCCCAAACTCTGTGGTGCTCGGAGGATCACACAGGAGCATTGAGTTTCGCCATCTAGATCGGACCTTTGACATCAGGCACACGAGATCTTGCTTGTTTTGGGGGATCTGCTTGCGCGGGAGTAATAGTACATCACTATTGCTGCGGGTTATATACCTGTTAACGCTTGGCTGCTGATGATTTCCTCCGAAGAAGAATCTAACTTCGAAACGTTCCGGGACTGTCTGTCCACGGTCTTGATTGAAAGACTTGCACCGGCGTCGGAGAAACCTAAGAAGAGAGTTAAAGGTCGCAAGAATGAGATCAAGCCGGTCCTAAGAGCTGCTACTGGGGAAGAAGGTGAGGCCGATGCAGCCGAATTGAGCGAGTTCACAGAGGTAGGTACCAGTTGTTGCACACTTAGCTACTTTATTTGCAGCTGAACCATCAACCAATAGTACCTTGCAGAGGAGACATATCCTGGCTTGCCACAAGACTTCCGCGCACTATCATATGCTGCTGTTCAAGAAGATAAGACACTCGCAGCAAAATACGAGTCGCCACTGGACCAAGCCACACTCGAAGCGCTCATCAAGCCACTACCGCTCAGCATATCAGACTCCCTGACTTCATATCATCTCATACAAGACCCTTCGGATCTAGACCGCATCCTAGAACTCATCTTCAACTCATATGCGTCCACCGCAACCGCCGCGCCACCAGAACACACGCCGTCCTTGGCTGCTTCCCGTCCTGATGGCTGCGAGATTTGCGATCGCGAACAGCTCCCGTTGACGTATCACCATCTCATCCCGCGTCAAATGCATGCGAAGGCGGTCAAAAGAGGTTGGCATGGAGAGTGGGAACTGGCGAAGGTGGCGTGGCTTTGCAGAGCTTGCCACTCGTTCGTGCACAAGATTGCCACCAACGAGGAGCTAGCCAAGGAGTTTTACAGCGTGGAGCTGTTGATGGAAAGAGAAGATGTGGCGAAGTGGGCGGCTTGGGTTGGGAAGATTAGGTGGAAAGCGAAGTAGAGGACTTTCGCACTCGGACCATGTAATTTTTCGCGTTCAGTGGCTGCAAGCGGTAAGAGTCTGGCGCTGTGTCCTTCGTCGCTTTTTTTTTCTTCTTCTCAGGAGCTCTTGAGCCAGGTCTTGTAGGAATGTTGGGTTGCACGCTGCATTGTGCGAACAGAGTTGGCCCGCAAAGCCGAAGTTCGTGTACATGTCGACCAGCAGATGACGGCCCACGACAGTCGGTGGTATACTCTCTTACATGACCTGAATAGTACGAAGACCTGGCACACCGCGATCTGCCGCCAACCTGCATAAATCGAAAATGCGAAGGATCTCCCGCATCACAGCGTTGCTGAAAGTGCGATCGTCCAGCTTCTGGCCTACGAAGTACAGTGTTGTCAACTCGTCGTACACATGATTCCTTAGTGCTTGGCCAGGCACTTCCCCTACACGGATTTTGTGTGTTGTAGGGAAGGTTCCGGAGTTGATGAATTTAATGTAAATCGACATTGCGCGGTGGGGGATCGCTGGCAAGGAGAGAATTCGTGGTTGGCCTTCTGGTAATTCGATCGCGAACAAGGCCTTGAAGCGATCGGACGTACGTGCGATGTGGTTTGGGTCAACGAGCATCTCCTGCTTTTCTGGACCGAGTCGGAGGGTAAAAGCATTCGGTTGGTAGACGGGGAGGATGTGAGGTGCTGGGTTTGCCATTTTTATGTCCTGCAGACTGGCGAGATAGTCACAGAGAAATATGAGCCGCTTAGTTGGGGACATGAAAGAGTTGTAGACAGTATTGAGCTCCGAAAAGTGGTCTATGTTTGACAGTCACTTGCATGCCAGGGTCGTTTGATGAATCCGCGCTACCATCTACTAGATCAGACAAGCATTTTCGGAAAGTCGCAGGCAACAAACAAAGTTTCTATTGGTATGCTTAAGACCATGTATTCATTTTATCTTTTCCATGACCAGGACTTTCAGGAATTGGGTATGAATGTTTCCGCGTGCCACTCCATCTCCCGGATACACTTTATCTCAAAAGCAATTTTGTCGCTGTAGATGAATCTCATGTAGTCCGTGACTGTCTCGTACTCGTCGGTAGGCATTAAGATTGTGCGGGCCTGGCCCTCGCGCCACTCCTTCTTCAGCGCAGTTTTGAAGAACTTGGAGCTACGCATGATGTAGTTTGCATGGACGAGGAGTTCGTGCTTCTCGGGTCCGACGATGAGCGTGACAGAGTCTCCCTTGTCGAAATCTATCGCAAGAGCTGCTGTTTGCGGCGAATAAGCAGCCATTTTGCGCTTCTTCGGGACGTGTTCGAACGGAGAAAAATTCGTACTTGGTCGAGAGAGGGCGCTGCCAGAGCCCGATGTGGGCACGGATGGTATGGTGAGGAGGTCGTTCGCCGCGACGGCCAGTGCTGAAAAATTGGTTGAGTCTGCGCTCAGGCGGCATTTTCGCTTTCCAACTGGTGTCAAGTAGGATAGGTGTGGTGGATGGATTAACGTTGGAGCTCGGTGCTACACATCTTGATATATTTCTTCGAAGCTGGCGTCTCTTTAACATGCATGTTGATGAGCTTCAGACCCAAACTAAGGCATGTGGACGACTGAGTGACATGTTGAGGTGGACTATATCTACGTAATCACACGCGTACTTTGAATAATGAACAAGTTAGACTGAAGCAGCACTTCACTCAGCAAGCCTGCAGAAGCTCAACGTTGTCCAAATTCCGCCCATCCGATCGCATCATGTGATAGTTTTGCCATCCCTTCAATGCCTAGGGGGCTGTAGTAGTGCTGTAAGGAATCAGTCAGCCTGCAACTCATTTATGGCCACAGAAATACACGGAATGATACTTACTGCAATCACGTACGACGACGGGGGAGTTGCAGCGGCTCCCGACCTCTATTGAGCAGCTTGCGAGCCAGTTCCATGATGAAAGTCTGGTTGCACTCGGGTGTGAGCCACTGCCCCCTACCGCTCTCCGCAATCATATCCACCATCAAACGACGAGCAGGAGCAAGTTGTTCTTATGTCCTCAACTTCTGATCGAACACTGGTCTCACATGCAATCGAACTGTCGGTGTCAAGTCAAGATCTTGCACGTGAACAATGGATAGTCCACGTAGCGTACTCTGTCAGAATGTTTCGTTCTTTCACATGTCTGCTACATCAGGTGAACAAAGCCATCTCAGTGGCACGCATCTATGGCTGAGGGTACGTGGATTGATAATTCGAGCACTTGGAAGCATAGGTGAGTCCGACAGGATTCCTCTCCCAATGCAGCATATCCCATGTCGATGTCGATGACAGTGGCATCAAGCCATGTATTGGCGGTCGCAGCAACAAGATTGTATCAATCAGCGACTCTGAGTTCAATAAAAGCCAAACCAGCTACCCTTTCCGGACGATCTGGGGTTCGATAGAGAACAATCGACTACTCTGTGGCGCAAATGTCTTGCTGATGGCGTGCAGCTCGGCTAAGCAGAGATACGATGTCTTCTAGACGGCAAGACAAGCCGCTTCATTTTTTACTAGATACCGGTTGGCATTGCGAGCGAGATAGTCTACGTACATTAAATGCCATCGACAAGGGCAATCAGCCATCGCGATGCAGAAAGGTGTCAACCAACAGAAGCAGTTGCGTCGACGACATGGTTGACGTTGCAAGACTGCACGATGGATTACTGCCGACTATACAACGCCGCAATCTACAACGCCGCAATCTTCAATCCCTTGAAACCATCATCCGCTCGCACCGTGGTGAGCACGGCAAGGAGATTTCCTCACGTAAGAGTCCGCGGAGAAGGAGAATTCTCGCCAATCCCCCTGGAGTTCCTTCCCAGGATTATCGAAGGAAGGATCACGTAAAATTATCAGCGTAGGATTGCCAGCATTCAGTTCCCCTTCCAGTATCAGGCCCACAAGCACAGCCTCGCGTGCGAGGCGATACCAGGCCTGCCGCCGACCGCACCCACGTGCCCATGCAGGTCTGTCTGACGTGCATGAGGTGGGCCTAGCTGCAAAGCGACAATCGCAGCCGATACCCGTATAAGCGCGGCCATGCCGGCATCGTATGTTGGCAATGCGATGCGAAGGTGGTGAGATGGGGACACTGGTACATGTCGGTAAGACGTGTGGGTAGGCAGGCCTTGAATCGGGCCTCGGCCGCTGTGCGTAAGCCCTGCAATGTCGAGCGCTGCACTGCACTGTGCTGCGCCGCAGGCTGCAAGCTGCCGTTGAGCTTGAGCCGCGATGGAAGCGAAGTGCATAGGGCTTACCAGCCTTGGGAAGTACTGATGTATTTGCTCTTGCAGCGATAGACCGATCCCCCAGGCGCAGGGTCAGTTTGTTGAAGACCGACCTAGCCGCACACATCAGCGGCATCGATTGTAGAAGTCATCGTCATCCGCAATGGGAAACATGGTAAACCTTGACGGTGCAAGCATGGTGCGCTGTACTTGCATGATGACTGCCGTAGCTTTCGACATTGCAAGGCAGCCTTGCCGTCCTTATCGCCGTTGACTCAAGCGATGATCTTGATGGTATCAGACAACATCAATGACGTTGCTCGATCAAGAGTTTGACGACTCAGCTCTTGTCCTCGACGATGGCCTCACTTCTGCAGATCTCAAGTTCCGGCATGAGTCTGTCGGCCTTCTCCTGCCGCATCGTTTCAACGTGGTCCGTAGCGATTCCCATGGTGGCTTCTCTGTTCCGGATGAACCACTGGATACGCTCTTCGCGGCCGCCCATTCCCTGTACGTCTTGCTTCACCTTCCTCAACTCTTTTGCAGCTCGATCGTGGACAATATCCCGTTGCTCGACAAAGTTCTGACCATTCTCTTGCGCGCGGTGCACATTTGCCGAGCTCCCCATCAGAGCGAAGAGTGCGATAAGCGCAATGAAATAGCTGTTGTTCATGTACAAGGGAGACTGCTTCTCTCGCTTCACGCCCATGGCTTCGTCCTCTTTCGCTTCGCGCCAGCGTTCCCAGTCTTCCCATGTGGCGTTCTGCCAGACCGGGTCAGAAGGATCCCGCCAGTTCTGGTGAAAGGGTCCGGAAGCACCACTGCCGGCCTTGCCTGCAATATCTGCTTTGCCGTCCCATCCTGCGCCAATCCGATCGTAAGCGCTTCTCTTCACCGGGTCGGACAGGATGATGTTGGCGGCAACGACGAGTCTGTATCTCTCAGATTTGATTTCTTGGGAGATGCTGCTACCCGAACAATCACTTCTGTCGGGGTGGTAGAGCTTGACCAATTGGTAGAAGCGAGCCTTGCTGTAGGCCTGGTCCTTCTTCAGGGCGAAGATCTGATAAGGTGTTGGACATCGCTGACCCTTTGGCACCAGCGGCCAATCGTAGTCCTTCTCATGGAATTGCTCTCGTCCTGTACCACTCAATGTGGCATAACCCTTGCGATTGCATTGGTGGTGGTGGTGTCGTGTGCTCGATTTTGTCCAGCACCGGCTTGATGATGATGATGACGTCGACGACTGTGGGTGTGTGGCGGACGTATGGAAGGCTTGAAGGCCGCCGTAGGTGCTGGAGATGAATAGAGGTTTGCGTATCAACATTGCCGAGTTTGGCAGAGGGCAGAGGGCATGATGCATGCGCAGTGTAGAGGACAGAAACACGACAGCGATATATATAACTTATGCGGCGAGTGAGAGTGAATGAGCGTGAATGCGATCGGGGTGAGCAGCTTTCCACCTCCACCTCCACTCGTCTGTCTGCACCACCTGACCCGCGAAGCCGGAGCTACTCGTTACTCGTTACTCGTTAAGTTACTCGTTACTCTAGATACCTCCACCCTGACATACGAATACTTATGGGCGCAAACTCAGTCCCGCTTTGGGTAAGCGGTGACAACCCTTGCGTAACCCTAATTCGACACCACAACGAAACATGAAGCGCACAATACCGCCGCCTTACCACGCGCAACCCGAAAAGAAAAAAGAAAAAAAAAGTCTATGCACTCGATAGGTCTTACTCTGGCTCTGCGCGTCTCCTCGGCTCAACAATGCGAACCCAACTCGGCGGATGATGAGTAGGCGCCCTGAATGACTTTGATTCTGCCCTACAGCCACAGCCATGCCGTTTGATCGCCACTCGGGCCTGGTCTTCAACGAGAAGGTCGTCAAGAAAACTGAAAAATGTTCAAATGCAAACGACTTCTCAACACGATCTCTCGGCCAGCCGCCAAACTGTTGTTCCACGGGAGATTCCGACTCCCTCTACTTGGTTGCTCTTCGCAAGCTTCTCTGCAACCTTGACAGTGTAGACACGGACTCGCTCAGCACTGTCCCGGAAGACATACTGAAGCAGATTTGGAAAGCCATCCAGCGCTCGTGGGTGATCCCGGCATAACTGAACAACTGAGAGTCGCTAATAATGCAAAAGACAACTAGGCAGCGTCGCCATTTGGCGCGTCTTCGCACAGTCCGAGATCGGTCAACGAAGCATGTTGCATGACCGCATCGGAACCTGCAAGCACCTCGGGCTGGCTATCCCGCAGGCAATCCATGCCGAATGCGCATGGGTGACCACCCTCGACATCACCACAGAGACATCGAATGCAGACCTTGTGCGCGTCTCCGAGCTTCGAAATCTGCGCAGATTCCACATGGCCACCAATCATGAGACTGAAGCTGATCAGGGATTCAATGATCGAGTGTTGAGGACTTGGGCTGATCAAGCACGTGAAGACGGCGCTTTCCCGCATCTTCAGTCGATATTTCTGTTTTGCCAGGTCGGCATCACGGCGTGGTCGCTGGGCCGACTTTCTGCTTTCCCAGCATTGGACGAGTTCTGCGCCTACAGATGCAACATTGAATGGCGCCAGACAAAGTCAAGGCCCATGTCAGGCTGGCGTAACGATGCAGAGTAAGCGCATCCAAAACACTCAAATCTCGGCCGATCAATGCTGATCGGAATCTCGCAGAAACGGCTTCATGGGCTTCGTCGAGTCGTCAGAAGCATACGGCGTGGTGACTTACAGACACAGTCAGCTTCTGTCCTGGAACAAGCTTGTGAGCGACTACTTCAACAGTAGGATCTCAGCATCGACCGAACCCATCGACCTTCGTCCAGTCCTCAATATGCAGATCCGACGGGGCGGGAGCCAGGGACTTCGACTGAACATGATGGAAAACGACATGGTCTACTTGCAGCGTTGTACCGACACACCACCATTGAGACAGCAGCAGAAGGAGCGGCTGCCAAGGACGTCTACCACGTCTGCGACACGACCACCGATGAAGAAGCGGAAGTTGATGGCAAACTCGACGGTATTGGAAGACATGATGTCGTGAGATTCGCTTATGTAGGATTTGCCTGGAGGGGTTTACAGCACCTTCCGCCACTACCGTGTTCAAATGTACGATACGATCACAGTCGGCGTTTTGTGCGATATTGGATGTTGCGGCCAACAGCACACTGAATTCTTCCACAATTCGACCGTAACGTCCAAAGGATTCGAGACGACCAGTCGCGGTCTCTTACCAGAATGATGACGTATGGGCATAACCAAGGACCAGAGTGTTGCATCGATGTGAATCATCGAAGACACGACAAGGTCACCAGACCATAACAGACGATCACAAATCAGAAAAAGAGGCAGCAAGCTCAATGTTTGAAAAGTTTCTTTGTTCGCAGGCAGTCGTCAGCGCTTGACCGACCAACCCGCTGCTCCCGCCAAATGGTATATTGATACTTTCATCCCATCAAACTATTCCAAGTCGTCACATTCGCTCATGAGCATCTCAAAGTCAGATCCATATTGCCGTACTCCCAAAAAATGTTTATGCCATCGTAAAAAGGTCGCTTTGGTGGGGGGAAAAAAAGGGCAAACGCTTTACATGCAGGCGGCGCCGTCAATGCCAATGACCTTGCCGTTGACCCACTCGCCGTCTTGGGAAGCGAGGAAGCCGACGACGCGGGCAATGTCGATGGGCTGGCCGACGCGCTGCATGGGCGACCAGGTCTTGGCGTACTCGTCAACCTCGTCGTCGGACAGCTTCTCGCCGCCGGGGATGTACTCGCGGCAGACGGCGTGGTACATGTCGGTCTTGATGCCGCCGGGGGCGACGCAGTTGACGGTGATCTTCTTGTCGCCGGCGTCGATGGCCATGCAGCGCACGAAGGTCTCGATGGCGCCCTTGGAGCCGGAGTAGACGGTGTGCTTGGGCACGCCCTTGGCCTGGCCGGTGATGGAGCCCATGAGGATGATGCGGCCGCCGACGGACAGGTGCTTGTAGGCCTCGCGGGCGACGAAGAACTGGCCGCGGGTGTTGATGCGCATGACGCGGTCGTACTCCTCCTCGGTGACGTCCTTGAGGTGGCCGAAGGAGACGACGCCGGAGTTGGAGCAGACGATGTCGAGCTGGCCGAAGTGCTCGACGGCGAAGTCCATCATCTTGATGGTCTCGTCGACGTTGCCGATGTCAGCCTTGTAGGCGACGGCGTCGCTGCCGTTCTTCTTGATCTGCTCGACGAGCTTCTCGGCGGTGTCCTTGGAGTTGGCGTAGTTGACGACGACCTTTGCGCCGCGACGGCCGAGCTCGATGGCCATCGCAGAGCCAATGCCACGGCCGGAGCCGGTGACGAGGGCGACCTTGCCGTCAAGGCGGGAGGTGTCGACAGCAGACATTCTGATATGAAGTTGTGAGGGGGGGGGGGTAGTTGGTATTGGTTGGAGGTGTTGAATTGAGTGGTAGCGGTAGTTGATTGATGAGGCTGATGATGTGAATGGGAAAGATTCTTGGAACGACGATGAAGGACACAGTCTATATAGCTACTTGCGGTGAAGAAGCTCGCGAGGAACTCCAGGCCATGTCGCCGGTGTCTCGCGCAATGCTACAAAGCGCGAGGCCGCGAGCTCGTGGAGCGATTTGGTGAGCTGTCTTGTCAACGGAGGTGTGGATGATACGTCGAATGCGCAGTTTGGCCTCCAGCCTCCGCCCACGGCTCCACTTTTACCGTCCTGCCTACTCGTCGGCGTCGACGAGGGCAGACAGAGGTGAGGGTGGAAGGCCGGTTGTGGTGCAGGCTGAGACGGGCAACAGCACAGCTCAGCACTATGGCAGGCATCTCGGGCTTGCAGACAGCGCGAGCGAGGGCGAGAGGTGCGACGTGTGAAGTGCAGCACTGCTGATCGTGAGCCGGAGTGCTGCATTCGGCCCATACACATCGGAATTGCGTCCTTAGCGCCAACGGCACCACCAGGAACAAGGCGCAGCAAGGAGCACCATCAGTACCGTGCCATCTTCCTTCAATCGGCCCCCCACCGCGCCTCTTCGGCTGGTTGGCCTACGACCACTCAACACACCCTGCCCGCCGCTGCAATACCACCACATCCACAAGTCATCCATGCCGTCCAAGACTGCAGAGGCCCTCAACTACGCCTATATCTCCCCTTCACCGACATCGTGGACATCATCAACTGCTCCACGATGGAAGCCTGTTACAACAAACTCGGAGCACCACTCGTCCAGCGACCCGTCACCGCCACTAGGAAGTACTGAGCGACTTAACTTTCCCTGCCCTTCTTTCCCGCCTACCCGGCTACTATTATTATTATTGCAGAGCTCCTCTAAGCTGACACCAAACACCACCCTGTTGGCTTTCGTGAGACAAAACCTTTTTGTGGGGTTTATTGGATTGCGTTGCAATTGTCCGGTCGTGATGTGCACTAAATTTACTGGGGCAAGAATCTTGTTGCTACGTCGCGAGTCTGTTTGTTTGGGATGTTCAACAAACAAGTCAGACAGGCGCGAGGTTTCGCCCGACAATCCGGACGGTGCGAGTTGGGCGTCAAATGACAATCTCAGACAGATCTTGCGGTGAGTTCTAGTCGCGTGTCTCTTGGCTCCCCTTTCACAACATTCACCACTCTCGTGCTCGTGCCCGGTATATCTGCTTCTCGTTATAGGGCAGCCCGGCAAGCCGAGCTTTTAGGCGACGTCTTGACTTTCCCCCGGCGGCTGGCAAGTTGCGTTGTGGGTTTTGTGATATACAGGACTTATGCAAGTATGATCTTCAACTGTCTACACCGCCATGAGCTTTTACATGATGGAGTGGTGTTGGTGGTCTAGATGGAATGCTAGTCCTGCTTCACAAGCATACCAGATGCGATATATCGGCCGGGGTTCGCGTGGACTGGCTGATGAGGTCCACTGGTTCTAGTTATCACACGACTGTTGTGCGTCCTGTCACCGGGGAGCTGCCCTTGCGCATGAAAGTTCCGGTCGCTTCGCCGACCATATCTCAATGGCAAAGCATAGCTGATTGTGATCCTGAGTTCACTAGTATCAGCACTCGATGTTGGCGTACCGACCAAGGTGTAATGACATCCCAATGGCGATCATAGCCAAGAAAGAGACTAATCCTGCTGAGGGGGGGGGAGGGGGCTAGTAATTACCCTAGCACCATCCGCAACAAATGTACTCTGCGTGCAAGATACTCTGATGCGTGCAAGAAGCCACCGAGTACAACGGATTTGAGTTGACAAAGCAATGACGGACAATACAGCGATGCCTTCGACCTTGCCCTGCCTTTTAATTGACGGTCTGCTCTGTTGAAGCATCATGCTGTCTGTACAGCTCGTCAAAGTGGGTCGCGTATATGCTCCGGCTACCGACTTCCGGCCCTGCATATGCATTTTCCGGTGGAAGGAAATACTGTCGGACCTCACTAGACTCGCTCTTGGAGCCGCAATAGCACGTCTCGAGACTCGCCGATATTGATCGTAGGCTACGGCGCATCGGTTCGCCGCCGCTCCGTCTTCATTGTTTGTTGAACTTATGGTCGACATCGAGGTTGGATCACTGCCCCTAATAGTGTATGACATGGAAGAATATAGCGTAAATGCTCTCAGACAATAGCAGGTGGTCGAGCAAGTTTGAGTCTGTAACGCTCGAACAGTTCGATATTTATTCGTTGTCGAGCTCAACCGCCATTCACTCAGCTATGGATATACTACCAAAGCCTTCAACGAAGCAGACGAATATACTCAAGCCTCCCAGATCTTCCATCGCGACGTCAGAAAGTGTATACCCATAGCATTCAGTATTCTAGCTTACAACAGCACGCTCCCTCTCAAATAGCACAACTCCGATCTCCGACACATGGTCTCCATACCGAAATGCCACGCACGTACGCACGTCCAGGAACCTGTACCCTTGCTGCGGCTCTCCGCCTTGAACAACCATGGTTGTACGAACGGCTTCCGTACTACCGTCTCTTAATGGTATGGTGCTCCGTGAGCCGAGTGGGATATGTGCATGAGCAGAGTTTGGTGTTGTAGTCGCTCGCACTCGAATGGTAAGGCTGTATGTGTTGAAAAGTCGACTTCATCTGTTTCGGAACGAATGGTATTACTCTGATCGATCGACAACGTTGCTGCCGCCGAGCGTTGCATCGCTTCCAGACGATCGTTCCACAGATCTATCGAATGCAATGCCCTCCAAGCGAGTAATATTGCTCCCTCTCTTACTTTCCCACCGTTGCAGCTCTCAAAGCGCCACCATGGCCTTCAGGCGGCTTCTCTCCAATATCGCTATTCCAAGCATAACAATAATACAGTCCCGCATAGTCCGAGCCTGGGGATACAGCAAATAAGAGACGATCGGGGAAACGGGGGTTGTCCGGACCGTGGTGAAGATGACAAGGAAGGAGGAGGGGAAGTCCGATCGGTACGCAGTGACAACTAACAACCTCCAGGCAGAAACAAGGAAGGGGAGATTGACCAGGAGGCGCACGCACGCACGCACGTGTGAAGGATGGATGGATGGAGATGAGGGGGAGATGGGAGAAGGTATATAGAATGAGACGAGGTCGGTGGGGGTTTTTTTTGATTCCAACTTTCTCAGATTGATACTTGCTTCTGCTGGCAGTCTTTGTACCCAACCATCCAAACTTCGTCGTTCTTGTCCGTCGACATTCTTCTTCTTCTTCTTCTTCTTCTTTGCTTGTACTGTTTCTCCCACTCGCTGATTTCCTTGTTTCCCATTTGTCTCGTCACCATCCAACCAGAGAGAGACATTACAGCATTAGATCCAACCTAACCCAGACACGCACGCTTCCAACGATGAAAATCAAAACGCAGAAGTTCAAAGATCAAAGAGTATGATTAACTCTGCCGCGCCCAAGATAAGTTTCAAGAAGAAGAAAATACAACAGATGAAGCGAAAGGCCCGCCCTTGACCGGTGTATGCTGTGTGGGCCATTCATTAGGTGGAGCTGGTATCGCGGTAAGACAGAAAAGCATGGTACATGCAGGTAAAGGGGATTCGTGTAGGTCGTGTTGCATCGGCCGATGCTCGTGTTGCTTTGCATGACCCGCAGTTACTGCAAGGTGTTTCATGCGTGTGTTTCGTCGTGAGACGAGGGGATGAATAGTGGTGGTAGACTGGCGAAGAGGCTGTTCGCATGTTACCAACCTGTGTGCAATAGCGATGTCACGCTGAATATTTGAGATCAAATCGTGTAGACCATTCAACCATGAGCCAGCTTCTTGAGTTTGCCACGAATGCCATCGGAGAAGCGCGAAGAGGCACCTTCGTCGATCACACCGATGCAGTGCTGTAGCACCGGGAAAGTGTGATCGATGCCAATCTGGGAGCCGTCACGCTTCGTCAAACAAGGCGCACCCTCACGCTTAGTGAGGTAGCGAATGATGAGCGGGTGGTCAGAAGGCAGAGCGTCAATGGCGAAGGATGGTCCCGCCACGGGGTACATGCCATTGGGGCCAGCGGGCATAGAGTTGCCGTTATGCACCAGGCTGTCAGTCCATAGGATGACAGTCGCGCGGTAGACCGCCGCGGCCCACCAAGGAGGACGAATGCCTCGAGGCATGCTGCGCACCAGACGGAGGACTTGGCCGCAATGGAAGACGGCCTCCTCGACGTCGGAGATGCATCGCTTGTGCAGCCAGACGAGCTGCTGGAGGCTGCCGTCGGTGTTCTCGCGGCGGGCCAAGCGCTCGATCTCGGGGAAGTTTGTCACTGCGTTAAGGCTGATGAGGTGGAAGAGGACGAGGTTGGTCTGCATCATGGCGCACATTGGGTTGGCCTTGAGGTAGCGTTCGGCCAGGTCAAACCAACGTTGAAGCAGGGACTGCACTTCTTCTAGGCGAGCGCGAGTGGAAGCAGCGGTGAGAGCGCGTGTGCTTGAGCTGCGAGACGACATGGAGTCAGAGAAGCAACTGAGCAGTTGGCTGTACTGACACACAAGAGTCTGCAGCGGGTGCAAAAGCAAGCGCATCTGCAGTGGTGTCATCTCGATGCCCAGAGGAATCATCTCATCGTCAAGGAAGTGTCTGAAGAGATCCTTCAATGACAGAGGCCTGGCACCGGAGCCAAGGGACGAAAAGCCACCAGAGAACTCGTGCACTTGCTCGAAGATGCTCGACCACTCGGCGGCGCTCTTCGCGTGCCAGAGGCGGTCTGCGTCGGGCATGGGAGTGGCGAATTCAGTGACAGAGAAAAGTGGTGCAGTGTCGTAGAATAGTGACAGGTCCTGGTCCACCATGGCCCACGAGTAGACGAGTCTACTTCTGCTCTCATTCTGGATCCATTCTCCCCACAGTTGATCGTTACTTGCACGGCGCTCAGACGATTGTGCGGGAGCTGGTCGATTGTCAAGGACGCCAGAGTGACGGAGCATCGAAGAGTACATGCCACGTTGGCCCATGGCGATGTCCATCTGCCACTTGTCGCCACTCCATGCTGCCTGAACGGTGAAGAGCAAGGCCGAGTGGAGCACGATTGGATCGCCGGACATGATGATGTTCTTCTCGATCAGGTCGAAGAGCGAGATGCGGCAGGCCTCGGTGAGGCCACCAGTGAGCCACCTGGCTTCTGAGTCTGGGATGTTGGCAGCGCCCTGAGCGATCATCATCAAGACGAGCAGGCTTGCCGCGCGATCGTTGTAGCAGTGCATCAACTCGTTTGCGTCCAGGATACCACGAGAGGTAAGAGGGTAGTAGCGTTCAAAGCAGTTTGCGTACGATCGAAGGAAATACTCGAGGACTCGAGCGGGTGGCAGAATGACGAAGTTTGAGCCGCTGTTTGATCCTGGTGTCATGCGTCCAGTAGATGGGGAGTAGTGACTTGAGTTCTCGCGGTGGATGTCGAGTGCCTTGTGGAGGAAGCTCTGGGTGATGGCCAGCAGCTTGTCTCTTGTCGACTCGTGCAGCTGCATCACTGTCAGATAGTCGCTACCAGCGAAATCAGATTCGTCCCAGCGTGGCGTCCATGTGCTCCAGCCTTCGTGGTTCCGCAGGCTTTGCTCCAAACGCTCCAGGTTGAGTCTTGCGGTTTTTGGGCAGGAGCTAGAAGGAACGGTTGGTGTGCATCGGAAAACAGACCAGCCATCCTGTGCTGCGACGACGGCAGCCATATCGTTGCGTTGCTCGGGCGAAGATGTTGACATCTGTCGTTGTTGGTCGACCATTGGATTTGTGTTGCTGAGTTCCAGATCCGAAAATGCACGTTCAACCTTTGGTGTCTCGATTGGTGTGATCAGGTTTGATTGCATGTCTGCCATCATGGGCATCATACCATCTGGGCCTTGAATCATTTGCATGACAGAAGGGTCGAATTGCAAGTCGGCGTTCATGAGCATATCTGGCTGCACTACGCCAGTATCGAAGCCCAAGGGCATCTGCATTTGGCTCCAGTCGAGCATGAAGCGTGGGCTTGAACCAGGATCTGAGTCTTCTGCGCTCAATTGGTTGAACTCCTCGAACGTAGACACAGGGGTGGTTTGGATGAAGCCGTTGGGTCCCTGAGGTAGAGGAGGAGTCATGATGGTTTGATCTGGTGGTGTTGGTCCGTTCGTGGGATCGATAAATTGTGATTGAGGTGCATCCATAGTGGGAGCGGCGTGCTTGTCCTCGGGTATGCTGTTGAGGGCAGTCTTGGGGCTCGCAGGCTTCAGGGTCGGTTGTGTTTGTGTGGGGCTACCATTAGGCAGTTGTGGTTGTGTCTGGCTGTTCTCTCCGTTTGTGGCGGTAACGTTGTGTGGCGGCATGGCAGTCAAGCCCTCAGGGGGAACTACCAATCCCATGCGGGTTGCGTTCTTCGATGAACGTCTTGTCGGTCGAAGGGTGCATTTGAGGTTCCTTCCGGCACATCTCGAACAAGGGAACTTCTTGTCGCACTTGGTCTTGGTTTTGGCACAGTTGCTGCAGGCGATGGGAGTCCGACCAGCTGACTTCGGGATCATGCCATTTACGGCGGGGATTTCTTGTTGGTTGGCGTCACGACCGTGGACTGTGTAATGCCTTTGAAGGAGATCCCTATTCGATCAGTTAGTATCGACTACATTCCGGCGTGTTCTGGGACGACGACGACGACGACGACGAACCTTCTGGCGAAGGACATATGACATGTGAAGCACTTGAAAGGCTTGACATTTGTGTCTATTGATCGATTGTTAGCATTGAGGAATCGATCGACGGGACCAACAGATCAGAGACGAACGAGTTAAGATGTGTCGTTCGAGATGTTCGTCCCTTGTGAAGGACTGGCCGCAGTAGGTACAGAAGACCATTGTGTCGATTGGTCGTCCGTAGACGAAGGGTATCGATGCTGGTGAGGTGCAAACAGGCCGTGGCTCGAGAGCGAAAGTGTTTGGGCAAGGCAAGACGATCAGGTGTTTGCGAGGCAAAGGGGAAACGGGGAGGTGAGGGCAATAAGACACGGGCGAGACAAGGTGGCATGCAACGATGGAGCAGGGCTCAGTTGTATGGGTGGAGGTGCAGCGAACGGGCGAAACGGCGAGCTAAACACGGCCCTAGCGATAAGATTACAGCAGGCGTAGGATTGGGTTTGGCGGGCTGGGGCGCACTGGCGCAGCTGGAGGCTTGTCACTCCGCTCGCATGCAGATCCGGCTGGCATCGAAGTGTAAGAGCGTGAGAAAGTGATGACTTGTAGACCGCGCCCGTGCTGCACGTCTGACGGGCCCATGGACAGGGAGCTGGCAAGCCCTGCCGCGCCTGCCTGCGTCTGCGGCTGGCATTGTCGGTACCGCTAGGCTGTTGCTGCTGCCGCTGGTTTTGGTGGTGCTGTGTACTTCGCCTGCTGGGCGTGCCATCATCGTCATCATGCTACTACACCTGAAGGATGATGTGTTGGCGCAGAAGACCCTCCCTGGCCCGAGTTCGTGATTTTCACTTTCCTCCGCCACGCCTGCTGACCCCAATCCCTGGAAATAGACGCAGTAGTATGCGGTAGGCGCACGGCAATGCCATGCCATGGCATGCTATTACGATGCCGGGCGCCGTGCGATCAACCGTCGGAGCTTTTCGAAGCGGGTGTCCGCTGATCCACGCAACGCACGCACGCTTCTGCGGCATGCATGCAGGCAGCACAGAGCAGGCGGCGTGTCCACTGTACGATGCGACAGCCATACATAGGCTCACGGGCACGACTCCCTGCGTATGCTTTGCAGCAAGTGTGTGCCCGCGGGGTGTCTTTGCGGAGCACAGGGAGGGAGAGATGCGAGAGGAGGGCAGGCAAGAGTGTGAGGGCCAAAACCACACGTACCGGACTGCAGCGTTCTGATGCCTCTGTCAAGGGTATTTTTGGCTGCCGTGGTGGTTCGTTGGTGGTTCGCACGACGGCCAACAGCAACGACACCCCTGGTTCCTGACCTGGCCTGGCTGAGCGCGTCAGACTCGCAACAGAGCGCTGTAATTACCCTAAGCAGGTAGTAGGCATCAGGTAACAGGGAGCAGATACCCTGTCGCGAGGATGATGCGCACATTCGACAGGGGCATGGCTCCCTGTCTCCGTGATGTCAGTCAGGAGCAGGCTGCGCTGTGTTGCCCGTTTTAGCAGCAGAGATAGATAGACTGTGAGATAGTCGAGACGGGCTAAGAGGGAGATGTGAGCCCACCGCATCGGCGCTACGACTAAGCTCCTATCCCTGCAACGCCTCCCTTCGCCTTGCCGCATATATCGCATGCAGGACCCTTTGCTGCTTTGGGGTGGGCAGACGAGGCAGACCGCTAGGAAGAGGCCTGCCGGGGAGTGCTCGCGGCCGTATGCGGCAACCACGTCAACAACCCTGTCCGGCCCGGCGCCTCACACGAGCGAGGCTCTCTCTCTCACGAGGAAGAGACTCGACGCCAGTGCGAGTAGTGCTGATCAAGCCACACCACACCAGCCCAGCTTCCCACGAGGCAAGCCGGTGTAGCGCAAGACCCAGATAGAACGTTTCAACAGAGCACCACCCACGCGGCTCTACAGTCATAACGTCCCGAGAAGAGTGAAAGCCGAGCATCATCCAGTGACTATCGTTTGTTCGTACGTCGTACGCCAGGAGGCAGACAAACCTCTCTCATGAAGGAGGTGGACGACCACACGGCTGCTGGCGAGGCATCCACGCTCATGCTCATGCTCATGCCATGCTCATGCTCTCCTGCTCGCGAGCTTGTCGCCCAGTGGCTCGATGCCCAGGGCAAAAACACATTGATTTATGCTGCGTCTTTGTGCGCGCGGCATCAGCCCGCCTCGCGATCACGAAAATGTGAGTAATTGTCGATGCCAGCTCAGCCATACGCTCATTCTCAATCAACAATCACCCCGCATCACAGGCAAGGCAGGACGATCTCCCTCATGTGTGGCACCCCAGCAGATAATGCCGGTGTCGATCTCAGGCCACCTTGGGTACGTGCGCGCTTGCAAACGGCGGGCAAAGGAACACCGCTCAGACTCTTCCTTCTCAACGTCGTCCCGCCTCTGTGCCTGGCTATCAGTGCTCTACCGCTCGCGAGAAAGACCATGGCATATCCTACCCGGCATCTCACCGCGCCGGCCTTTGCTTTGCCAATCGAGGCACCACCCTCTTCCATGCCGTACATGTATGTAAGCCGCCGTACGCCGACATGGAATGCACTGTATGTATGTATGTGTATGTATGTATGCAATGCAATATGCAGCCTGCAGCGCCCGGCTTCTACCACGTCAGCCACAAGCAGCAATAGTCGGGTTCTCACGCATCGCCTAACCGTCTGCAGCCGCTCGGAGCTTTTGCATCGGGGAAAATATTCACCTTTGGCTTACCAGAGACGAGAATTTGAGTGTCGACATGCGTCTTCCCGAAGCTGATCTCTCAATTGCAACCTTGATGCAAAGCGCCGAGCCGTCTATCCCAGCCAGCCTCTGCCGTCCCTTTGGCAGTTTCGATTCCATCGTGGTCCCTTTTCGCGGATGCATCCCCCCGGCTCCACATTTGAGAGATCCTCCAATGGGTTGGCGTTTGTCACGATGGGACTCAACTGCACACACGGCTCGCATTATCCGCATGCAGACACTATTCGACAAGGCAGCTGTTGCAGGAATTCGCCATACCCACAATTCACACTTGCCTCCGGATGAACCAGCCTCCTAAGCAGATAACAGCGGCTTTGACACCACGGGTCGCAAGGCAGGCACAGGACAGGGCCACTATGTGTTCGGAACCAGGACCACGTACTGGATACCCTGCCATCTATTGCGAGATTGAACGACTCCACAATGCAGGATTTTCGATCTGTTGTGGAACTTATGGGTGTTTGCCGCTCTGGTGTAACGGACGACTCACAATGAACATGTCGTGATGCTACATTGATCTTTTGGTTGAGTGGCTAGCTGTCGACCTTTTTGCCATCCTCACCATTCCATAGTGCAGATCGCTACGGTAACAAGGCATTGAAGCTCTTCTGCAGCAGTTATCGCGACATGTAAGAAGCCAAGAAGGATGGTAGAGCCCTTTGTCTTGGTATCTACGACCCTTCGGCAAGCATCCGGGGATCGTACGTCTGAAAAGAATGTGCGGAGTGATTCTTGGAGACGAGATCCTGCCGTTCGTCGCCTAGCTTCGATATTGCCTGCCCTAAGGCGTCGAGATTACCTACATGCAGAACGAACCGTGGTATCGTCAGGCATAGAAGATGAATCGTGATTGTCTACCACCTAAACGATACCAAGCAGATCCGGAGATCCGCGGAAACATTGCTTCCATTGATTGCAGTCGCAAGCAAAGTCTCTCCACCAGCAAGGTGGTATGTGCAGACATGCTAGCACTCGCAGCACCATCTCCTAGCATCTCAGGATTGCGATATACACCCTAGTCAGGTTGACAGTGTTGTCGCAATCGACGCACCTCAAGCTTTTGGCGAACCGCGCAAGTCGATAACCTTACATCCTAACAAATCTCCCGGCCGCGAAGAACGCCTCGTGTAAGCATGTGCATGCTTCTCTCCCGAAGCCTCCAAGCCACGAATCGAAGTCGTCTCGACACGACCATCGCTTCGAACCGCCTTCTAATCGTTGAGAACGAAGCAGGCAGGTAGTAGGTTGACACGACGCCTGGAGGCATCTCCAGTGAAGCGAGCATTCAACATGTCTCTCCACTTGTCGTCCCATGTCCCTTGCTTTAATATCGACACGGAGTCTGCTCCTGCCTGTCTTGCTTTACAAGTAAGCAGGGAGCACCAACTGCGGAGCAGATCGATCTGCGAGCCGTAGACGATTTCTTCCTCCCCGATAGGTGCAACAATGAGGTTGACAAAGATCATACCGCATGCGTGCGCGATTCGCTTTGCCCTGCCGCGCTTTCTTGTTGACGACGAGATCTGATCCCGCTTTTCGTCGAGCAGGGAGCACAGAATAACGGGACCTCAGTTGCGGGGATATGGAGGAGGAGCAGGGTTGCACCTGGGATAGATGCTCAGTAGCAAGGACTTGCGATCTCTTAATATCAGCCCGTCTCGCTATGGCGATATTGTGAGGTTCTACTGAAGCAGGTGACGCACATGACTTTTGGATTGAAAGTCGCGCGCGGGCGGACTCAGCACCGCGGGAACGTTGTGTCTTCACGGTTGCACGCTTATAATTATATGATGGTAGAGAATTGTTTGTATGTATATAATATTGGAATTAGTGCGTGAAGAATTATTATCGCGTCTTTCTTGGGCCCGTTCCTAGCCATTGAGTCGTTTCGACTGGTGTCGACATCGAGTTTGCACGCAAGTCAGGGACACGTGAAGATTGTATCCCGTGTTTCTTGCAGATTGAGTTTCGAGGCACGACGGCAAGACGGCACATGGCAACAACAGTGATTGGAGGTCGGGTGTGGCTGTGAGCGGTTTGTGCACATGCAGCCGTGGTGGAGAGAAATACTAACGCCATAGTCTCGAAAAACAACGCGGAATGCACAGTGGCTGAAATTGCCGATTCGTATCACGATACCGCTTGAGAGGCGTCCAGACATTGTGCATGAGTTCTAAGGTACCAAACTGCATAACAGTGCACGGTCGAGGAGGTCGAGCATCGAGATGCACCAAACATCATCTTGACTTTCGGCCTGCATAGCAAACAGTGCGCTGCTGCTGCAGGGCTGGCGACGCCGAACCATAGGCTCAGGGCAGCTATTCATGCCTGTCTCACCTCGGCATCTGACTATGCTTCCCAGCAGCATGATGAACGCAGCACTGAGTCCAGACTCGCCGCCTGCTGGCTTCTGGACAGCACTGAACATCATCACCGCCTCGTCGCTTGGGCCGCACCACGCTCTCTCTCGCAGTCTGTGCGCTTACGCTTTCCTCCAGAAAGGACTTTGCAATGTGCGCCGTGCTTGCATTATGCACCCTGCAATGCAGAGGCACACCGGTTTTCCCAGTCAGCAGGAGTTAGCGACCGCGAGTCGTGTATGCGAGCACCACCAGCACACCGAATCTCGGGCGCACGAGCGGATCGTGAGTCGTGGCGATAACGACTGACTGTGCAGCGCCCAAGAACGGCCAGTATACACTGATGCCGTGAAGCATATCTCTCATTGGACTATGCCTACGACTGATACTTTCAGAGGTGATCTTCGGCATCTCCGTGGTGCTCACTGGCTGTCAAGCCTCGTGGTAGGTGCGGTGCGCTGATGCTATCGCACAGAGATGATCACGTCTCTCAGGGAAATGCAGTCGTACGCAGACTTGCTCCAGATTCGACAGTACGAATACGCGATAACCAAGAATATACCAAGCATTCACTTACGCCAGCCACCAAAAATAACCCTGGAAACTCTGCTTTGGGGGCCTTGGAGCACCAAGGAAGCGAAAGCGATCGTCAAGCGGCAGCTTATCTCAGGCGACAATATTTGGGGTCCAACACTGACACTGACATCACCACAGACGTCAAGGCTGGAAAGTGTAAACTTCGCCATCTTCGAGCAAAAGAGGTCGAATGCCTTGTTATACAACGATTGGAGCTTGTGCTCGTCAACCCATGCAAGCCTCTTCGGTTAAATACAGCTTTATCCTCGTCAAGCCGGGAAATTGTTCAATGGCTGGCTGTCGCCAATGCAGATCATACAAACTCGGCCCTTGTCGGGCTATTGTTCGCCTATCTGCTGCTGTAGATCTTTTGTGAACATTAACGGTCGAGGGACTTCTCCGACCTCATAGCTGAGACCGCAGATCTTGCCAGCAGGGCAGGTGTCGCTATCACTTTGGGCGAGGCTGACTTGCATTCGGCCACAGCGGCAAGATAAGGTTGAGGGCTCGCTCTTACATGCTATTCGTCCTCATCAGCTTGACACTCGTATCGGGAATTTACAAAGGTACCTCTCAATTAAGGATGCGGGGAGATTCCCCCCACTAACGTCGATTCAAGGGATCGTTGTGTAATAGTACCTTCGGACTCTCTTATCCGTATGCATTTTACTTCTGCCCAGTCGCTAGTCACGTCACCAATGCTGGCAAGCTGATTGATACA